>JAEQBH010003096.1:0-637861 GCA_016808115.1 Tetrastigma voinierianum
TGATGGGCCCATTAGAAGAACATGAAGTTGGGCCCCTCTGTGGCCCATACACTGCAACTCGACATCATTCCCACGAGCTCCCATACTCATGCCTTTCGCAATTCGGTCTTGTCTGTCTCTCTGTCTGTCTCAGTCTCAGTCTCTTCTGTCTTTCCAGATGAATAGAAAAACAGACATATTTCGCCGCTTAATCCCAATCTATCTAATGAGAATTTCATCCTCCTCCGCCGCCATCGCCGTCTTTTTCATTTCTCTCCTCTCCTTACCGGCACTGCCGGTCAACGCCCTCGGCTCCTCCTCTACCATTGCCGTCTCCTATGCCACAGGCACCGTCTGCGGTATCCTCGCCGGCCATCCTTCACAAGCAATTCAATGCTACAGACAAGGCCACACCATCAACCTCCAACCCCAAGTTTACGAAGCCATTTCCGGCGGCCGGAGCTTCTTCAGGCCTGAGGTCCGGCGGTGTTTCGCCTTTCTGCTGGACACCACCTTCTCTTACTAATGCTAGCTACTTCAGCGCATATACTACAGTCACAAAAGTTAGTTAACAGATTTAACGGTCGGTGATGCACCAGGTTTGAGTGGCTTGGTGTCAGCAGTGGAGGGGTCAAATGTTGGAGAGGAGGGAGAGATGGGTCTTTGTTTCCGACGCCTGAAGTAGGTTCAGAGTTTCAGAAAATCACGTCCGGAAGAGGTTTCACATGTGGGATTTTGAAGAACAACAGCAGAGTTTTGTGTTGGGGTGTCAGCGCAGCCGGAGCCGAGATTCAAAGACAGTTCGGCGGTCTCTCAATGTCGAGCTTAGTTGCCGGAGATTCTCATGCATGTGGATTAACAGACACCGGGATTTGGTCTGTAAAGGTAACAACGTTACCGGGCAGCTGGGTTTTCCTCTGTTTCGTATTGAATTCTCAGGTCTTGTATTGGAGCTAATCATACCTGCGCAATTCAAAGCAAGAAATGGTACGGTGAAGTGCTGGGGAAGTGAACAAAACCGATCGGAATTCTTCAGCCAAGCAACCAAAAATGTTTCCTTTGAAACAGTCGTCGCTGGTTCGGATTTCACATGTGGATGAGACTCCCGGAACTTATCGGTGATATGCTAGACCTGGTTGGACAGGGAAGATCAGTCTAGGAGTATCTTTCCACTTGAAATGATCATTATCCATGTGTTGGAAAACTTTGCAGCATCTGTGGTATGTATCCGAATTCTGAGGTTCATAGTGATGGGTCTGGGAAGACAGTGCAAGTCCTGAGTTTGAACTTCCAATTCCATTGCCATTGCCGATTCTCCCACCACAATCATCGGAAGATTTACCACCGAATTCTCCGGCATCTCCTTCCCAGAAAAGGCTGTTGTTGGCCTGTTTGATTGTTGGGTCAATTGGACTTTTTGCAGGCATATGCAGTATCATCTACTGCCTCTTGGCTGAGTCTTCAACTTTTCCACAAGCAGATCTATGATTCTGCACAACCAAATGTTACTGGAAGCAATGCCGATAATTCGAATGTCGCTGTATCAAAATCATCCTCTATCAAGCGCCAGAGCTCTTTACCATTGAGGCGTCAAAGGAGCGGCCCATCATCAAGGCCTGTTGGGGACAGGGCTGAAAGTTTTTCCTTATCAGAACTTGTTGCCACTAACATGTTCTCATTGAAAACAAGATTGGGGTGGGTGCTTCGGTATTGTTTACAGAGGCAACAGATGGTAGTTCATTAAAGAGGGAGATCATTCAAGGATAAAGAAGTTCCAAGAGAAGGAAATTGCATTTGATTCAGAACTAGCATTGTTGTCGCGTCTTCACCATAAACATCTGGTGGAGCTTGTGGGATTCTGCGAAGAAAACGACGAAAAGCTTCTGGTTTATGAGTACATGAGTAATGGATCTCTCCATGATCATCTACATAACAAGAATGATATTGAAGAGAGTAGCAACATTTTGAATTCTTGGAAAATGAGGATTAAAATTGCCTTAGATTCTGCTAGAGGGATTGAGTATCTTCACAGTTATGCAGTACCTCCTATAATTCACAGAGACATTAAGTCCTCCAACATTCTTCTTGACGGGAACTGGACAGCAAGGGTATCAGATTTTGGTCTATCACTAATGGGGTCAGACTCAAACAAGGAGTATATGTCAACCAGGGCAATGGTATGCTAATGGGTATATAGATCCAGAGTACTATAAAGAAGTCATTTAATGAAAAGAGTGATGTCTATGGCTTAGGAGTGGTTTTATTAGAGCTTTTGACAGGGAAGAGAGCTGTGGGTCAAGGAAGAAGTAGAAGGAGCTGTTCCTATTGGGATATGGATCATGCAGTACCACAGATAACTGCAGGAGTCAGGAGGATATTGGCCATGAGGGCTGGTCCCCAGGAATGAGGCTGAGGCAGCTGCTGAGCTGATGGCCAACATAGCTATGCACAGTGAAGTTGGAGGAAGGGAAAGGCCCACCATGACCAGCATTGTCGCTAATCTTGAGAGGGCTATGGCTCTTTGTGAGGATAGAAGAGCTAGCATCTTAGTACTTCATTCTCCATTATCTCAGAATGAAAGTTCCATCCAAAACAAGAGCTCATGGAGGTCGTTTTCTCCATTTTGTTTTCCATTTTTCGCTAATTTGCTTATTGTTTATCGCATACTGGTATGTCTCTGAGTGTAAAGAAAAATGATACTTTTTTCTTCATCTGAAGATGATATAGACTCTCCTGTTATCAGAACATGCATGATTTCTAGAACTACTCATCTTCTTCATCCTTTCTGAAGACATAATTTCACCCTAACTTGGAAGGAATATGACTGAAATTGACTTTAAACAAACTTGAAAACAGCCATGAGCCGGGTCTTTATGTTTCCATAAATCTCAACCCTTCACTCCCCACCAAAAAGGTTTCCACTGAAATTTTCTGAAGCAGCTTTGACAGCCTTGGTTGGTTGGTCGGTGGAAGAGTGGGACAGGCATGGAGGCATGGCTGAAAAAGATTCCAAGCACAATCATCAGCAAAAGTGGGTATAAATAATTTCAATTATATCATTACAGGAAAGCAAATAAAAATGCTGCTCTCTCAGCTGTACAAACTTTCTTAATTCAAATAATGGAGCAATGCCTGCGCCAGAATAATCTGAGAACATATAATTTTTTTTCTGAGATTCAAATCCATAAGGGTTTAACAACCAAACAAAACAGAAAGTTTTCATGCATTTCCTCTTATTTTTCATCCTCTTCTGTGATTGAATTGATGCAATTTTTGCAGACAATTTGTCACATCAAATGAAGGGAATGTTGCAACCAGCAGCAGAAAGAGCAGGCATTATGGTTCTCCCCACTTTATTTTATAACGCAACAGAAGGTCAACATGTTGAAACGGTTTCATCATTCCTTTGCTCGCCCGTGACCGAAGGCTAATTGATTTTTTTTTTTTCTTTAGAAGAACATGGCACCGATCAGAGTGCTGACTCTCAGAAACTGCATGTGTTGGAGTCAGGCTGTCACCCAATCCAAAGCCCTTGCTTTTTCAAGATGTCATCAATTACAGGTGTTCTTTTCTTTGAGATCACTCAAAAAATCCTCTCATCAACATGGGATTTCAAATCTTAAAGTGATGACAAAACGAAGTTTAATAACTAACTAATATTAAAATCAAGACCCACAATTGTCTTTAAATATGCCTAATCTTACTGTATCAAAAAATAATATAATTTACAGGTTATGTATGGTGTGTAGGGAGGGCAACAACTACCAACTTCAACCCAGATGGTCAAGGCATGAGTAAGTCATTATAATATTTCACTTTCTTTGGTATGAAATTGCTGTTATGCATGTGAGGAGAAATTTCAGTTTGGAGGTGTGTTGTCTTTACCTAAGTATATTCTATTCCCTTTCTGATAGGGTGTTCGTTTGATTAGAAATCAAGGGAGTCATGAGTTGAAAATGCCAAGAAAAAGTCAGAGGGAAATTTTCAATCAAACCAGATTTTCTGATATGTTTGTTATCAAGTAATGAGGTATGTTTCTCAGACAAATATTCTGCAAGATGTTCTTCAATGCTTGTACAACATTTAGAGTCCAAGAAGCTCTATAGTGGATCTTTTTAGACTGAAACAATCAGAGTCACGTATTTCTTCCTTTCAAATTGAAACGCATTAGAAGCTCCTTGTAGATTTGTACTTTCTCCCTTTCCGAGAATGCAGGGAAACTGCTCGAATCCTAATTTTAATCCTGCAATAGGCAGACATGTTTGGCCTGGTAAATTCACTTTTTCCTGATGTGTCATACTGAACTTCAACCCAAGTATTGCCAGTTCTGGGACAGTCAGTGGGAATTAAAATGAACTGGTTCATGATGAGTCCAGTCATCCTCAATTGGCTTTGTTTTTGTTTTTGTGGTCAGTTGGGCCTCGCAATTCCAACTCGTAATTGACTATCTAGTCCTATTTTCCAGAAAAACCAAATAGATTATACAGAAACACAAGTTAGCACCAAAAGCCTACTGATATACAATTTGTAAAGCAACCTTGAAAAACTTTTCACAAATACCTAACACTACACCCTTAGTTTGCTTTAGGCATCAGCTTGAATTTCTTCAGAAGATTGAGATTTTATTCCTACCTCTGATACAGAAGTCTGGTGGAGAATTATGATCAAAGTGGGTATGGTGGAAATCCAAATGCCATCCTTCCCCCATGTATACCTTCACCTGTTTGTTGTTAGCATGCAAGTAAAGTGAATGCAATGGGGGAAAAGAACGAGGCAAAACTATTACAATTGAAAGTATTGTTAAGATTTAGTCACCTTCAATACTTTTATAACTGGTAAGGTTTCACTGGGATCAAAGATCTCATTATTTTCACCAATCTCCAGTAAGAAATCTGGTTTCTTTACATAACCACAACCACCATTTGCTCTGAACAAACCTTGCATTATGTTAAGATGCTTCCCATGCCCCTGATGGCAAGAAATTGGGGAAAATGAGAAGAAAACCTAAATTCTCTTCCTGTTCAAAACTCTTACTTCAATCATAGTTTCTTCTTGCAGTAAGGAACATGATTATTAATTACATAAACTAAGGTTTTCTGATATGGATATATAACAAAAGAAGTTCAACTCTGTACGTTAACAACCATTTGATCCATGCATCCACCCAACAAAAAGATTTGCTAGGTGTTAGATTGAGTCTATAGCGTGTCCCCTAGGTAAGTATCCCTACAAATTCCTCTGAGCAATCTTATAGCAAGGAATGTTCAATTGATGATTAAGATGCTAAAATTGTAAAATTCTAGATGCAACATATTCTTGTATGAACACCAGCAAATGTTTCAATATCTAGTACCTGACTATTTCAGTTCCATGTGTTCTTACAGCATTTTCGAGCTCTTGCTCGCTCAAGCTAAGACGTCTAACTTTGTAAGGATCGATGCTCAACCAACTGTCCAATCCACCTTTCAGCTTCCCTGCATGGATTGCAATTAGTTGTCTATAATCAGGAACAGCATCTGCAAATCTTCATCCTGATGAATATCTTCCTCTTCTAACTCAGCCTGATGGAAAAAGAGAAACCCAGTTAAGGAGACATGAAACTTGGATTCACTAAGTCAGCATAAGGGACCCAGAAAATTCTATAATTACATTCATTGAGCCTTCTGTTTCACTCTTATCTCTCCGGGAGCCATGTCTCTCTTTCATCCTGGTATGCTCCTCTGCCGAATCTTTCGTCTTCTTCTTGCCCTCTCTTCCCTTTGAACTACTTTGAGTGTCAAGGTATTCCTTTGGAGGTTTGGTTGAGATAATAATCCTCTTCTTCAATGATTCTGGTGATGGGAATTCTGATAAGTATTCCGTCTCTGGCCGAAACAGCATGTCTCCAAATGTTTCAGTAACCATCTACAAACAAATACAATTCCAGTCACAAAGATGATATGCTGGAAAGATGACATTAATGGTTAAAATCCCTAAGCATTTAAGCTTGTTCTCACTTTAGCCACTTTTTCTTGAAGGTTCCGGTGATGGTCTTCAAACAAGATTACAACAGGATATCTGAAGAATGAAATGTATACTCTTTAATCGCCTGCAGACATTTGATGAGCTTAACTGGAGAGGTAGCCGTCCTACATTTCCAAAGTAAGTCAATCATTTGAAGTAGAAGAGAAACAAACATTAGCAATCTATGAATTGTTTTTCAACCCTGTAGATATTGTCTGGTTTGGGATTTTCTCGTTAAATCCTAAAGAGCTTAGACAGAACTGGAAAAGAAAATGGATAAGCATCATGCAGATTGATCATATTTCAAAGTAAGTTAACATTGATCATACCCTCCATGACGAACATCAATGTCATCTTTCTTGTCATTAGCCCACAAATCCAATTCAATCACTCTTACATTTCCCTTTAATGCTTCTATGATAGGCTCAACGCTGCTGTTGCTGCTGAGTTGATTCCCAGTTAAGTAAGAATTGTGGCCAGTGAATAAGTAATAATGAGATAGCGGAGCATTCATGTCATGGTGAACCTGAATTCAGACACATTTCTCACAGAATCAATATTTATGGAGGAAATGGCAGAGAAACACAAGATTGACTGCTAAGGAAACAGAAGCTGAAAATTACAGTAGATGGAGGAAGAGCAGTATTAAGGTCGCCTAGGAGACATCGAAAGAAGGCTTCGAGATGAAGGCCTCTGCGCTGGAAGATGTTGAGATGCTTGACAGTATGGAAGATTGCCTGAGCATCATCTTTGGTAGCATATTCTTCCCCCTGAATATCGATGAGGAAGCGATGGAGATGTTCAAGGGTCAGAAGCATTCTCTGTCAGACTGGATTGAAAGAGGCTTCGACATCTTGAGGAGGCCCAAAGGTTCGCAGCTTGGAATATTCTCTAGGCTAAGAAGCAGACCCTGAAAGACTGTTTGACATATTATCTCTTGCACAGACGAGATTGATTGATGGGAGGGAGTTGGAGGAATGGAGTATGGAGGTTGGGAGTCAGGAACAGATAATTAAGTACATGGCTCCACATATTCTCACGAATGGCGTGTCACCAAAGTGAGAATATGTTCTGATGTATGAGTTTCAAGACTGGTTATGGGGATCACTCTTCCTGTATGGGGCCATATGTTTTGGATTAATCCCTGAATAAGGTGTTTGGTGGAAAGGAAAGGAAAAGAGATTGCTTGTGGTTGGTTTCAACTCTAAATTAAGGAAGAAGGGAACAAGCAGGTTCTGGGAGTGGGGACACCTCTTTTTACACATTCTCACCCGGCTGGCTGGGAATGACACCCTGAATTTCCCATTATCAAGTCATGTACATGGATATCTCTCTCCATCTTTCCAAAGCAGCATTATCATCAATTTGTAAGTACCATGGTTTTTGAACCCGTTACTCGATGGGCCTAGGGCCCTGCCCGCTTGGCTCCAGGTCCACCTGGTCCGAGATATGAAGTGGCCCAAGTCCACCTTCCATATTAAAACCCAGAGGCACCACCTAGACTAACCAAGGCCCGTCTATGAGCCTGGGAGATCCTCCTGCAGGCTAGCCTCAGGCACCGTCTAGAGTTCCAAGTTCCTTGCACGCCGTCCCCGCTATGACAAGTTCGCTATTGGACGAATCTGATAAAGGCATGGTGAATACACAAAATATATTTATCCACGAATTTCTATTTCCAAATCCCTTACTTCATCTAAGATTAATCGATAAGGAATAATTAGTCTTGATACAAAGCAGAGATTTTGTTCCTAAGAATGAGATTCTTCCGAAGAGAAGCGGGATGGATTCGTGAACCACTTCCTCTATAAATCAGAGGGTCCCCATTAATGAGAATGCATGCAATCCCAACCGTGCGCACTCCTCCTTCTTCTTCCTCTTCATATTTTTGCTGACTTAATCATCGAAGAGGCAATCCGCCCACCATCGCCGGATCATCCTTTGCGTTTATATTGGCGCTGGTCGATGCCCAAAGATCGATGATCAAGGTAAACTACACCGCACCGATGCAACCGAACAATATTGCCTCGCTTACAGCCGCAAGAGCTTGGCTTCAACGGCTGTCAAGTAGCCTTTCATCACCTGTGGTACTTCGCTTGATTCATTCTACGCTTAATTCCACGGCCGTCATGATGACAAGTATTCCGATGAACCAATCATCAAAGATCAATTCTTCTATCGACGCCAGATACGGAGAGAAAGAAAGAGGAACAAGGATGTGATGAAGGAGCCGCAAGGTCGTGCCGAAAGCGCTACTAAGATGAGAATGACTAGTCATGGGCCCAAATCGACAAAAGTTTCTATCTTTGGAAAAGGCGTAGAAGATACGGCCACATGAGTACTGGAGCAAAGGAAGGTCTGTTGTTCTCATGACGCCGATAATTTTGGCCGATTTATATAAGAGCCGTCGTGAAGCTCCCCATCTCTCGAATCTTTACCGACAAAGAATACTCTGAAAGCATATGATCGATCACAAGAGGCCTCGCCACCTTGCCTTTGCCGACGTCATACGCGCATCTCGCGCTGCAAGGAGAGAGGCAGCGTAAGGCGAGATTATCGCCGCTTCTGGAACCCACCTGCTGTTCCCCGCACGTTGCCACCAATGCCGATCACAAGATCCCGCCTCGTACAACGCCAACATCTTCTACGCATCATCGGTATTCTAATTGAGACCCGATGATGATGCCTCTTCACCCTTAGGCAACAAATCCTCAGCTACGAGTCACCCCGCGGGTTTGTCATTCCAAATTTTTAATATGTTTGATGGCTCTACGAATTCACCTACCATATGCTCCATTATAATCAAGCGATGACGCTAAATGCTAGTAATGACCCGGTTGTTATGCAAAGTATTCTCAATCAATTTACGAGGGTCAGCGTTGGCTTGGTTTCATATAATCTGCAATTCAACTGTTATGCTAGTAATGACCATATGCTCTCTTTTTGCTTTTAAATCTTTCCTTATTTAATTCCTCATAATTCAACTTATCATTATTCCACCATATCATATAATCTTTAACTTAATGTCCATTAAGTCCTTAATTTGACAATTTAACATTATCTTCTTTACTTCTTTTAATAATTCCACATCCCTTTGCACATAACTATTAAATTCCGGAAACATAATTTATTTTCATTATAAATTCCTAAATATACATAAAACTGTCAGTGATAATTTGCGCTACTACATATATATCAGGGCCAACCGCGTCTCCCCACACACTTTAAACCCACGAGAGCATCGCCTCGGCGCATTCAACTCTCCACATTCTACATTTAATACTATAATGACTTTTCCCAACTGAAAGCACAAAATTTCACTGGGAAAAAGGAGACATCATTGCGACCATGGTTTTGAACCCTACCACGCAGTTCGGCGTCCGCTTCCGCTCGCCCCAGTCCACTGCTCGAGATATGAAGCGGCCCAAGCCCACATTCCATATTAAAACTAGTAGGCACTACTACTTAGACAGGAAATCTGGAGGCCCGTCTATGAAAGCCGGGGTATCCTCCTAAAGGCCATCCTCAGGACAACCAGTCTAGAGTTCCAAGTCCCCCAACCAGCCGCCCTCCTACTTATGGCAAGTTCACTATGGATGAATGGAAAAAGGCGAGAAATACACAAAAGTTATTTATCCATGAATTTCCTAGTTTCCAAATCCCTTACTTCTCATAAGATTAATCCTTGATAAGGAATAATTACCGATATGAAAGAAAACATTTTGTTCCTGTTAGTGAGATTTTTCTGAGATACACATAGGATTTACAACCACTCTTATAAATCGTGATAGGATCCCCACGATGAGAATGTATGCAATCTCAACTGTATAAACTTCTTTTTTCTTCCTCGTATTTTTACACCAATCATCGAAGCGCATCGGGCTCCACCGGTCGATCGTCATTTTCAAGCAGGTTTACATTGCACTTATAATGCCCGGAGGTCAAACGATCAAGGTAACCACACAATCCATAAACCTACCGTTATAGGTAGTAACCCACTCTGCGTTGCATTGAAATGAGGCCAATCCCTATAAGACTTTGATTATTGAGCAAAACACTTGCTTCCATCTAACGGGTGTCTAAGGGCTAGTTTTATTCCTGTTTTTTAAAAGGGTTCTTGAGAATAGTGTTTGAAAACACAAAAACACCACGTAAGGTTTTTTTCGTTTTCCTTTATTCTTCTCATGCTTTTAGCAAAAAATAAATAAAATCTATAAATCAAACATGCCCTAGTTTTCTTAAATTTTCAGAATAATGTAAGGAAATTGATTTTTGACAAGTTCAATAAATCTCAAAATAGGTTGAGACTAAAAAAATCTAGTGAATTTGGACAAAAGTTAGCTTATGGTAAAAAATACAAAATCATCAAGATAATTTTGATAGTGAGTCTGCTTAAATCTTTGTATAGTAATTAAATATAAAAATATAAACTAATTTTAAGGGTATATTATCATTTTTATTTTCAAATAAACATTCACATTTATTGAAGTTCTTTATTTCCAAATTCTTAATCCTGCCTAAGGTACCATATATACCCTAAACTGCAGTTTCATGCAACTCATGGAACAATTTGTTCAAATGCCAATAAACCAACTCAAAACAACTCCCACCTATAAGAATCCCAGAAAATTTGTGGTACATGAAACCCAGCTGTAATGCATCTGTCCTGATTGGGCCAAGCAGATTTTAGGCAGTTGGCATTCATGCCTAGTTTTCCTATATCCAATTCTGTAAATAAACAGGTGGAGAAAGCATTAACAGGGAACAGATGATTTCAGAAAGTAAATAGAAAATCGATTCAAGTGGAAGGTTTCAAGAACAACCGAAAAGAGAACGAACCTCGTGAGATTATTAGAACTGGAGACAATAACAACAGCTCTAACTGACAAAACCTATATAATACATTGCAATCACATAAGAACAATGACAAAAAAAAAAAAAAAAAAACAAGTGTCAAACAATTCAGTGTCTATGAGAAGCCTGTAGCTCAACATCTCTCCTTTGCGATTACGAGGGGGACTGCACGGATCCCTGGCTTCAGCGTTCAGATATTGGCAAACAAGTTTGGCTCTAAAATTCATCCTTCTCCGACAAATCATACTCGTGCACTTCAACCCGAAGCAAAGCTAATTCAGGAACAGTCAATGGGAACTGAAATTCTTCATTCCAAACAGGAATCCAATTATCCTCTTTATCTTTGTCTTCTACATTACCTCATCGCGGCACTCCTGCTATGCCAACCTGCCTTACAGATCCATTAGTGAGTATATTCTTCGTCTTTAAAGCAAGGGCCAGTCAGAAATGGTAAGTAAATCTTCGAAAATGTTTCATAATTTGTGTGTCTCTACTTTAAAACATTTTATGCAGAAAATACAATATTTTGATATCTCAATATGTTAAATGACATTAAAATGTAACTAATGATAGAAAATGATGACAAGATATGCTGTATTGCTGAATCCACAAAACAGGGTTCTTCATTATATGTTTCACTAACTCATCACTTGTGTTAGTTCTGCAAAGCACTACTACAATGATAGAATGCTAGGGATTGCTACCAAAGACAATAAATGAGTATAAATAAAGGAAGAGACCATCCGTCATTATACTTTAAGACATGGATAGTCATTAAAAGGCAGTTGGATCATTTGTCTGCACATGATGGTGTTTGACATTCTTTGGAAGTTTGTACTGGAGTTTCCAAAATGGTGTCTGGAAACAGGATTGATTGTTCATTTTGCATTTTTTGCTCCCATATGAATGAGTTACTCAGCCTAGCTGTTTTTGGAACTAATCTTTTTAAAGGTGGGAGACTTTCACATTCATATGTTTTTCCAACATTAAAGATAAATGGTGTGTTACATGATAAATCAACCGATTAAATAGAATGATCAAAAGCACCTAATGAACTCCTAATACACACTAATACGCACCGACTTACCCTGGTATAGAAGTCTGGAGGAGAATATGAATCAAAGTGAGTTTGTTTGAAATCCAAATGCCATCCATCTCCCATATACACTTTCACCTGTCATATAACACGATGATGGAGTCTGAGTCAAGGACAAAAGGAGGGGTGGGGTGAGCTACTTTTGATTACCAACAAATGCCTACCTTCAAAGTTTTCTTCACTTGCAATTTTGCTCTAGGATTGAACAATTGATTGTTTGGACCCACATTCATCAGAAAGTCAGGCTTCTTAACATAGCCGCACCCCCCATTGGCTCTGAACATCCCCTGCATTAACCAAAGATATCTACCATATCCCTGCCATGAATGGATAAGCTGTTAGATATGAACCAGTTCGAAACCTGTACATTAAATAGGTAGATTTCTATGTTAGCTTCTGATGGAAAAGGGTAACTTCCACTTTCAGCTTATAACCATAAATGGCATGACAAAGTTTGAGAAAAACAATAACCCAAACCGGTAATTTGAGATGATCCTGGAAAGGAAATAAAATAACAGGAGCATATTCCTTTTTCTTTAATAGATAACGCTAAGTGGTTCCAGACTGAGCATTTTAACTTTCTAATAGATTCAAGAAAGGAATGAGGAAGAAAAAAAAATTTGAACTCAATTTACTCAACCACTGTAATAGAAAACCAGTCCCTCTAGTATTGTTCCCAGAAATCAATGACTTTTCAAGAAAGCGAAGATCTTACAAGATTACGAAATGCAAGTCAATAGTAAAAGCAGTTGCAGTTAATACCAAAAAAACCACTAGGCCAAATTGAGAAAAGCAGAAAGAGCCAAACCTGCATATTAAATGCAACCATTTGAGCTCCATGCATCCAACCAATTAATGGCTTGTAATTAGAGGAGTTAAACCGAAAGACTTTGGTGAAGACCTCAGAAAATTCTTCTGTGAATCTAGAAATGGGAGATGATACATTAGAGTCAGTTATGAATAACATTAACAACTACAAGTAAAAATGATCAAAAGATAAAGCTATAGAGAAATGACCAACATATAAATTGCGGTAAGAATGGCTACTTCCCTCTCATATGTCTAATCCAAATGAGGAAAGGTGGTGGCAAAACAACAGAAACAAACATGTGGGACAGCAGAGTGCTCAAAATCAAGATCTCTAGAAATTAAAGCTCTAGAACCATGATAAACTACCATTACCCAAAAGCTAAAAGTTTTTTTCTAGAAAGCTAACATATCTTTGCTCTTTATCGAAAAGAACTTACCTCACAACATCGCTCCTAAGGAGATGCTAGCCTTTTCAAGCAATTGTTCACTCAAACTAAGGCGCCTTGCTTTATTTGCTTCCACCTTTAGTGCATCCTTTAGCCCACCCTTGGGTTTTCCAGCATGAATGGTAATTAGATGCTTGTATGCAGGTGCTTCAATTGGGCGATATTCATGACCACAAACATTGTTTTCTTCATCATCTTCATTGACTTCACTCCCTTCACTCTCACTCTGCAAGCAACGGGCCAAAGCTCATGTTAGGTACCCAAGTGTTCAGACATTAGGTAGAAAAGAAGGTTAGGATAGAGTCTTCTTTCTCAGCACACCTTATCATTTTTCTCATGATCAGCTGTAATGCTTGATGGCTCCTCCCCCCATGCATCATCATCAGAATCCTTTTCTTTCTGTATGTTATTTCCTTTACCCTCAGCTTCTTTAGCTTCAAGATACTCTTTCGGAGGTTTAGTTGAAATAATAATCCGATACTTCAGTTCCTCAGGTAGTGAATTCTGCAGCATTACCCTGACTTAGATAAAACAGAATATCTCCAAATGCTTCTGAGTGATCATCTAGAAAGAAGCTTGTTTAAAATGTAATCCCAATCAATAAGTGCAGTAAAATTGATTCAGGAAACTGAAATTCACCAGAGCTACTTTAGCCTGAAGATCTGGAGTCAAGTGGTCTTCAAGAGTTATGATGACAGGGTAAGGAGATGCCGAAAAAGCATGTTCTTTAATGGATTTCAAGCATTTAATCAATTCCACAGGAGTTGTCAGGGTCCTGGATACAAAAAGCGCATAACACCAAAAGGGATCAATCGAATGGATCTTCCAATATAACAGGGCATTATACAGGTATTGTAATGACCCATTAAAAATGGAATACAATTGTTGTCACCTTCCATAAGAATACACATCTTCTTTCGTGGAATTGGGGCCATATCAAGCTCGATTACCTTACGCCGCTTCAATGCCTTATGATTGGGACACGTTTGGCAACTACTGAAGAGTTGGTTGTCAGGTCAGATATGAGTTGGGCCTGTATATAAGAAATAATGACAATGGAGCACTATGTCTTGCTGAACCCAAAGAGAAACAAGAACAACAGTCTTTGTTACTACAATGAATTTCACTTCACCGCCATGTATATATATATATACAAAACCAGTCAAGACTAAAATCAGATAAACAAGAGAACCACAAGATATTAAAGATTGAAACTTGTGAAATTTACTAAGTTTAAGTCTGAACTCCTAATGCAATTGAGTTTTCATCAAAGAAATCTAAATCTAAAATCTAAAATCTCAATTCAAATGATCCCACCAGTTCACAGATCCACCCAATGGATTAACAGATTCGATTCAGAAACGGCATTAGTTGAAAACACAAAGTCACCTCAAGACTCGGACTGCAAAATCTGAAAGGCTCAAAATGAACCCATTTCTCACTTTCTTTTAACCAACATTTCTCCCTGTTTGGTACCCACGAAAATGAAGGAAAAGAAAAGTAATCGAAACTCCAGACCTTACACTCCCTACTATTCCTGACCAGCCCACCAAAGACCAGAGTTGACCCTTTAAATTCCAGCAAGCAAAAAGACATAGCAAGAACAATCCACCCAACTCTTTACTCTCCATTCCCACAGATTTCTCAGCAACCAAACACTAACCCAAAAACGAAAAAAAAAGGAAAAAAGAAATCAAACCTGAGATCCAATGGGGGCGTTGAGATCAGTAGAAAAGAGAAAATGGTGAAAATCCTCGAGGGAAAGAGTGTGCCTCGTGAACTTAGCAAGATGATGCCTCTTCTGCAGCAACTGCTCCACGATCCGCTCAGAATCAGAGAGAGAGACAGAGCCGTCGCCCTGAAACTCCACCAAGAACCGCCGCAACTGCTCGGCGGTCATGTGGGTCCCCCCATCGGCATACTTCTTGAACGCCTCCTTCACGTCCGCCGGCGGCTCCGCCTCCACCACCCTGAACTTCCGCCGGAAACACATACAGACCCGGTAACTCCCCATTCTTCTTTCTCCGAGTGGTCTACGCTGTTATTGAACACGCTATGTGTTCTTTATACTGAAAATGATGATTAAGAAATGATTATTTTTCAACTCCTTGAAGCATGAAGAAAAAACGAAAAGGTCATTTTATGAAGAATTCGGTGAGAAAATAATGATGATGCTGTGCTCCACAGATGCATCGCTGTCCATACTTACTACCTACCTTCAAATTGAATCAAACCCACCACTGTCAATTGTGGATTGTTGGCAAGTTTCAATTTTTTCTTATGATTCAGGAAAAAGGGAAATTGTGAAAATCTTTTCTGTAGGATATTTTTAAGCACGGGTTTTGGGGTCCATAGGATCCATGATTTAGATTTGCAACTTCTTTTGGTGCCAAACCTTCAATCCAATCCAATCCATAATGCCACGTGTGCATCATGATTCATCCCATGCTGTCATAGCCATGATGTCACGTGGGTCCAGTTTCTAAGGGGTTGTTTGGTTTTATTTTTTGAAAACTGTTTTTTTTTTTAAAAAAAAACAAAATGGACAACGAAAACAAGAAAAAAAAAACGGTTTCTTTCCCTTTCTTTTCTTTGTTCTAAAAAAAATACGAATAACACAACAAAAATAAATAACAAATAAATCTAAAGAAGAAAATAGTTTTCAAATAATATTAAGATAAGATTTTCATTTTTAACACTAATCAAATAGGCTCTTAAGTTCAGTTTTTAACTCTAACTTGTCCATCATGCCTACCAAATAAACATGTGAGGGGTCCTGACCATCAACAACCTAAGTCTAACTCAATTAATATAATTTTCATCCAACTAATCTGATTGTAATTTGAACCATTAAAACTCAACTGAGATAAAAAAAAAAAAAAAAATAAAAAAAAGAGAAAGAGATTAAATTGGATTTCAATTGAGTACCTCGAGTTGATGTTTTGATTGTATCAAATTTTTTTTTTTTTTTTGATTGTGTCAAACTTAAGTTGATTATTTTTTTTCATTCAAAGTTGGTTAAACCCAATTAGTCAAAGTTATAACCTCAATATATAACTCTAATTATTTTTACATCCAACATTACACATTTCCAACCATTTGCCAAAAATAATAATTATACAAAAGATTTACTTAGAGGTCTTTTTCTAGTCTTAATTTATTTTGTTTAACAATCCTAAGCGCGTTGAATAATGTTATTATTAAATTTAAATTATTGGTACTTTATTTTTTGAGATTAAAATAATTGGTAGTTAATTTGTAGAAGTGTGAATGATTTTTAATCTTGTATCTGTTGACTATATTAAACAACTCAATCATAAAAAAAGATGTCTACATAGTTGGTTTAATTTGATTTCACACTAGCGGAGGTTTATCGGTTGTTCACTTCAACGTATCATGAGATTAGCGAAAAGTGACACTTATTTCCTTCACATTGTTTCATAAGTGTTACTGAGTCATATTTAAGCTCGAAGGTTATCTCATCTTATCTGACCGGCCTTTCAATCGGTGCCTCTTCGAATAGTTCAGCCCCATCATTCACAAGGCTTTTACTGGAAACAATACGAAATGCGAAACACCACCTAAAGAGAGCTGTCTTACTGCATCAAATACGCATCCGTCAACGCATCTTCAACGCCTAACTTCTCAAGGTGGGGTCTCCATATGTTAGCGAACGATACTTAAACTCGACAGCTTCTCCCATTTATTGTGACCTACCTTCAATTCACTCATCCATACCGACGAACATAATTGAATACCACGACCACGATCGAATTTATTATCGATCACTAACTAAAACACACGAAAATTTCCAACTGCTAATCCATACACCATCCATTATAACAAATTGACGATAAAATAAATCGTAATAGATCAATGACAAAAACATAAACAACAAAAGTAAATCTAAATTGGTATGGAAAAAACTCATTTATTGATAAAAAATCACCTTTCTTTTTTATCGAACAAGGACATGAAAGAAAGATTAAAAGATGGAGTATAGGGTTTTCAGGGAGAGACTTGCCTTGAAACTAGAATGTATATTTTGGGCCAATCCTCGTTTAGTCATAATAATTCCCTCTTATTATTATTGGTTTTTGTAAAATAATGAGAAATAAAAAATTGAATACATGTAAATCACGATTTAAAATATTGGTTTCATTGAGAGATTCAGATTTCGATTTACTTAATATATCTGATAGATTGGGAGATAATGTTCCATATTCACGAATATCGATATATTCGGAATTAAACTACATGATCAATCTATAACCGCTTGACGTTTCAGATTTAATCCTGGCCATTTAATATATCTCCGATATATCTGGGGAGCATTTTAACGAAAAATTAAATTAACTCGCTACAATATGACCCGATATTTCTATAATATATCATCTACAGAAACCGATATATCGATCATCATCAATATCATATCAAACATCACCGATATCGAATATTTCAAAGATATATCGAAAAATATATCAAATATTTTCATTCTTACATGTAAGAAACGCATAAGTTCAAAGTCTAAATGTGAACAGGTTTTGCGGACTCCTAGGAACACGTCCTTCTGTATTTTAATGGCAATGAAATCTGCCTATCGATTCACGTAATTAATTGAATGTGTGATGTGTCGCAAGCACGCATTAGAAACTCTAGAACGCATGACAGATAGATAAATAAAATATAAAACTTCAAATTTCCACACGTGTGATTATGAGAGATTGCCCCTCATTAATTTTCCTAACCATGCATTTACGTTCACTTTCTACCACCCTTATTTTGAAAAAGAAAACCGTCGAAATTAAAAATAATATCAAAATCATTGTGCCCATATTTGATTTTTTTTTTTAAAATTTAATGACTATGACTTAACGTCAAAAACTTTAAAAAATTTATATTAATATAGTCATTAATTATGACATTGACTTTTTCAAAAAAATAAAAATCAATATCATAATTTACAAAATGCACATTAAGTTTCTCATTAATTTGATTTTCAACCTATATTAATAATTTTTTTTTTTAAATAACATATTTATGTCCAAAGCTCCAAGGAAATTCCAAACATAAATGGCAGAAAACATGTACAAATAAAGAAATTTTGGAAAGGAGGCAAGAAGAATAGCTACCAACCAAGTTTGTTAGAGAAATTGAGTAAATCTTTGGATGCTTATGTTCTTGTCCACCATCATGCACAATGAATTTAAGCAAATATTTTATTATCTGGTTTATGATAGGCTAGATGTCGTGAATTTTGATTTAAACGTTGTCCAAAGTTTATCTCAAAAAAAATGGTTCATTCAGGCCTTTACTCTTATTTTGATGCTTTTATCATCTAATTGCTAATAAATCCAGATCATATATCGGTCGCATTTATCGCTTCATCTATTCGTCGGCTTTCTCATGATAATTCAAACGACAATGTCAAGCTTCGATCAAATAAATTATATCAACTCGTCTCACTGATCACAATCGTTTCGGCCTTGAACTATTTATTCTCATTATTAATTTGACGTTGTCATTTTTATCGTTTTAAAGACTTTAATTTATTACCAAATACGATATATAATATGATCTATGAAATTTCTCTTTAAAAAAAAAAAAAGAAAATGTTATAAAGCATGATATTATTTAGGCAGAAAGGCAGCAGCACATTTTGATATTATTATTAAAACGATGTTATCAATTGACAAAAAAAAATGAAAAAAAAAAAGAGTAAAATGTTATAAAGTTACGATATTACTTATGTTAAACTCTATTAAAAAAAAAAGAAAAAAGAAGACAATAATGGAATGGAAAGAACGGAGCAAAATAAAAAACCTAGAAATAATTAGGTTATAGAGTGAAAGCGCATGAGAAGCTTTACAGAGGCATAGATATCTCCTTACGGTTAAAGAGTGGACTCGTTCGTGATACTCATCTCAGTTCAGAAACGGGGGAAGCAGGTTTGGCTTATAAACACATCCTTCTCCTGGCATATTGTATTCACACTTCTATTCTGAGCAGTGCCATCTCTGGAACTCTCAATGGAAATGTGAATTCTTCGTTCCAGACGGGTGTCCATTTGTTCTGTTTCTTCTTCGTCTCCTTCATCGTCTTGTCCGCTGCTGCTCCTGCTATGCCTACCCAGTAATGTACAGCCTTTTACAGAGTTGCAGCAACACCCAGTGCAACTATATATGTAGGTTAGGAGTTAGGAGTTAGAGTTAGGACTCTCTCGTTCATTTTACCATGATTTTCAGTATTTTAATATAATGGCAAGCAAGAGGGGTTGAGGTTTTGTTTAAGTAAATGTTGATTCATGTCTTAGAAAATCAGTTTTTATAAGTGATTCCTATAAGAGCCTTATATGTCAGAACTCACCTGTCAAAATTAGTTTTCTTGGCCGATTCTGTTGTGTAGGGGTGAGATGAAGACATTGTGTTTTTATTGATGGAAACTTATTGACTTACCTTTTTCTATATTGGTATGATATTGTACACAAGGCCTCCTACCCATTGTATATTGTCAATTTATTTAATTCATAATGACCTTAACTATTTCACATTGATCTTATAATGAATCTAACTTTTCATTCGATATCATCCCCTGGTAGCGACAAGACACACTGCTTTCCCACCAACTCACCCCAATTTTGCTTTTCTATTGGGCCTATGTCCTCAAAAAAAAAAAAAAAAGTTTACACTATCAGCCAGTTTCAGGTTCATATATATATATATATATATACACTTTAACCTTCTTCTCTATGTTTGATAATGATATAATGATACACTGATATTCTCTTTATGCATATGGCCCATTTGTTTTTGGGCTCTTTCCAAAAGTTCTCATACCATGTTGTTTTACATGTTTTAGAACTTGTTTCTCAAAATAGTTTTCTAGGCCTATTCAGGTAGGGGTGGAAGCAAGACACTGTTCTTATATACTGCAATATTTTCTAACATGTTTATATTTTCAATTGTTTTTCAGAACACTATAAGAGAAAGCTTGAAGAACATCTCAAATTTTAAATTTATTCTAAAAAGACGGGAAACCATTTTTTTGCTTTTTCAAACAGGAAACTGTTTTTCAAAACAATTGGGGAGACATGATAAACGATACTGATTCATGCCAACTTACCCGGGTGTAGAAGTCTGGTGGGGAGTAGAGATCAAAGTGTGTTTTCTTAAAATCCGAATGCCATCCATCTCCCATGTATACTCTCACCTGAAAAGTAAGAAGAGGACAGAGCTGATTTTCAAAGAAGAAGAAGGAGGAGGAGACTAGTATCAGACATTTGGTTTTGACAGCATATACTACCTTCAAAGTTTTCTTCACTGCGTTTTGTTTTTTAGATCAAACACTTGATTGTGTGGACTTACATTCAATAGAAAATCAGGTTTCTTGACATAACCACACCCTCCATTGGCTCTGAACATCCCATGCATTAACCACAGGGCTCTGCCATGCCCCTGCCATTAAAAGAAACTAAATAATTTACTAGAAACCCTTTGTTTTAAGATAAAAATGTTCGTAATCTGTTCATACCAGCAAGTTAATTATGATATTGAAAATGAAAGTCAGTGTCTCTACTAACTCTTTCAGTGAAAAATCTTGTTGTAATACTTGGAAATGTGGGTACTATACAGTGATGATATGAACAAACAATAAGCAGAACATACAGGAGAGAAAGCATATAGATTATGTTTCCATTAGAGCCAAACCTGCATATTAAATGCAAGAAGTTGAGCTCCATGCAGCCAACCGATTAATGGCTTGTAATTTGAGGAGTTAAAACGAGTAGCCTTAGGGTATACCCTCAGAAGATTCTTCTGGGTGAATCTAGAAACAGAGACACCACCCATTGGATCAGATGCTAGTTAGCCAAAACCGCAAGCAGGAAGAGTAAAAAAGCACTAAAGTTTCACCAAAACAATAATGCACTATGGGTTTATTGTAATGACCCGGATCCAATCATGTAGATATTGTTAGCTTTCCCGGATGTGAAGTCCGTATTTTAGGCGTGTTATGTGATGGAAATTGATATTGAAAGGTACCTAATTACATCGGTTCCATGAGATGCAATAGCCTTTCCAAAGGCTTGTTCATTCAAACTGAGTCGACTAACTTTGTTAACTTCAACTCTTAGTGAAGCCTTCAATCCACCCCTTGGCTTTCCTGCATGAATACCAATCAGATGCTTGTATGCAGGTGCCTCTAATGGGCGACCGCATTCATCATTCGATTCATCAGTCTCACTACTTCCTTCACTCCTTCCGCTATCACTCTGCAAGCAAATTGTGAATCATGATATTTATATTAAACTCAAATCCAACATAAAGTCAACCCCTAATTGGCTAACATTGATTAAACAAATTTTATTTTTACTACCTTATCATTGCTTTCACGGTCAACTGTAAGGTAAGATGGCACCCTCACTGATATATCTTCGTCTGAATCCTTTTCTTTCCGGGAATTGTTTGAGCTTTTAGATTCAAGATACTCTTTTGGGGGTTTGGTTGAAATGATGACCCGATACTTCAATTCTTCAGGGGAAGGGAATTCTGGTAAGGATTCTGATTTTGGGTAAAACAGCATGTCTCCAAATGTTTGAGAAATCATCTAAACAAAAGAAGAAAAGAAAATCAAAATCTCATCCCAACTCAAAACTATGGTTGAATTCATGTTTTAGACGGAAAAAACCACCTGGGCTGCTTTAGCTTGGAGGTCAGGGGTGAGGTGGTCTTCAAGAGTTAGAATGACAGGATATGGAGAAGCAGAGAAGGCATGCTCTTTAATGGATTTCAAGCATTTAATCAGCTCCACAGGGGTTGTCAGGGTCCTAGAAACAGGAAACAAACACTTACAAATTGAATCAAAAGATATATAACTCAATGCTGAAATCCAAGAACATTAGACTGATCTATTAATTTGCAACCTTCCATGAAGAACATGAACACTATCTTTGGTGGAACCTGGCCATAGATCAAGCTCTACTACTCGGACACCTCTCTTCAACGCCTGTATGATCGGAACATCACTGGAATTGCTGTTCAGTTGGTTTCCGGTCAGGTAGGAATTGTGGCCTGTATATATAAAGTAGTGGGAGAGTGGAGCTCTCATGTCTTGATGGACCTGAAATTGAATATATATTCAGTATCTGTTCAACGGCCAACTCTATTAAAAGCTAGAGCTACCAACGTAAAGTCCTTCCTTTATAGAATTTCAAATACATAACACATCAAATATTCAAATTGGCGTATAGCCGCATTTCATCTCATGACCTTCTATGTAATGCTTCCTATACTAAGTTAAACTAACTACTGTGACTCCTAAAAGCTCGCCCTGTGACGGTTTCTGATATGACATCACGCCTACAAATCAAGCAGCCTTTCAAGAAATAATAAATCCAGTATGCATCTCTCCAAGTTCTATCTGGATTAAAATTCTGTATGCTCACCTAGAAAATGAAGGAAAGAAACAAGTAAAATCATAAACTTGATTAAGTATTATAGGTGACCAATGAACTAGACAAATCTTAGCTTCACTGAGAAGGGTCTTCCCATCTTTTCACCTTTAGTAACGAAAGAAAACATAGAAAAAGATTCAAAGCGATTTTTATTCCTTCCCTCAGTTTTCTAGGCAGCCAAACCTGGCCCACCAACCTGAGACCCAATGGGTGATTGAGATCAGTTGAAAACAGAAAATGGTGAAAATCATCGAGGGTGAAGTGGTCCTAGCGAAGACTTGGTAACATGAAGTACCTCCCTGTTCAAGTACCAATAAGGATCCAGCTCAAGCATCGAGATGGTGTATACTTGCATCGTTTTTGAACCTCCGCCAGAACCGCAGCAGCTCTCCGCCGTCATAATGGGTCCCACCTTACCGTATACCTCATGAACGCCTCCTTCACGTCGGCCGGCGACCGGCTCCGCCAATCAGACCACTTGAAGCGGAGTGCGAACGCTGTAACTCATATCAATTCCTCTCAGACTCCCACGGTGGACTTTCCTGAAGCTTTCAACGAATGCTTTACGCTGTTAGCGCCTTTTCAGTTAATATCAAAATCAACATAAAGAAAAGAGGGAAAGAAAGTGCATATTATTATTTTTTAAATTAAATAAAAAAATTGAAATTTTGACCGTCGAAACGAATCGAAGCTACGGGAATAAATGTCGATTGATTTCCTCAAAACGGCCGTTGATTTCATTGTGTTTGAGATGGATCACCATTGGAAAGTCAATTTATAAAATTATTCAACTTTAGTTTTAATAACGTTTTTAAAAGTTCTTTCAAAAAAAAAAATAAATAAAATTGACGTTTTTAAAAGTACAAAATGCTTTTGATACTTTAGAAAATAAAAATGTTGGAGACATGGTTCTGAATTGGACAGATGAATAATTAAATGGTGGGACAAATGGGAAGAGGACATATTCTCTCATTCATTTGTCATCTTTATGCTTTATAATTTTTTAAATTTTAATTAAGTGAATTATTAATGTTATAAAACCAAGTAACATTGATAAATGTGATTATTATATTGGAAACAAGCCCTGTAGTGTATGAAGGAACATCATAACACCAATCAAGAAAGGCTTTTAAGTCCAAAATTTAAATGTTATTATTTCCCATACATTTAATTTTGGGTCAATTTTATAAAATAAAAAAAGATAGAATGAGTTTCTTTATTCTTGTTTTTTTTATTTATTATTTTTGTTTTTCTTCATGGGAAAATTATGCGATATAGGTTTAAGAGGTACTTATAGTTTATAGATTATATAGCGAATCCATTCCATCATAATTGATAAATGTACCATTAGAGTTGTCATGTCTTTTAACATATAAAACAAAAAGTGGTCATAATAAATCTTATGATCCTAATTTGTTGTACCAAAGTTAAATTTTAATAATTGGATTTTTATATTTAATCATGACCATTGATTTGAATTCTACAAATAGCAGAAGAAAAAAACTTGAATTTCCTTTTTGGGATGATGGTGATCAAACATTGATATTTTATACTATTAAAATATATAATTTATAATAAATAAACATAATGTGTTATCCATTTTTTATTAATTTTATTTTAATATGAATATAATTTTTTAATTTATAAAAGAAGTTTCCAATAGAAAAAACAAAATATAATTAATGTTTATTTAATTCTATCTTGAAATTTATTTATTTATTATTAATTTCTATATGAAACTACTCATACCATTATTTCCATTTTGAGGCGATGAAATAGGAACAAGATTTTTTTTTTTTATAACAAATTTATTTGGTCCTATCAATAAATATGCAATATAAAAATGAGATAAAACTGGAGAGAGAGAGAGAGAGAGAGAGAGAGAGAGAGAGAGAGAGAGAGAGGGAACCATAGGGGTGGATTTTTTTTAATACAAATTAAGTACATTTTAGGATTTTGAAAAAAAACCCTTTGGTCTTGTGCTCTCAGGAGTCAGGAGACTTATTTCACCTTAATACAGAATTAATTCACACTTTCTTTTTTATCACCATTATTAATTAATTATTATTCTTATCCATAAAATATTTTCTACATTCTCAATTGAGTAACATCATTTTACCAAGATCTAAATGCCCATGAAGAGGGTGAAATCTTTTCCTAGGTTTTTTACAATTAAAGAAAGTTTATTGTCTATGAAAGCATCTATAATGTTGGAAAATGCTTAAAAAAATCTTCAGGGTGGATGTCGATGCTCTCCAAAGGTAAAATACACAATCAATGGATATGACAGAGAGCACGAACATGATCCAAGAAGCGATGATGATATAGACTTTTCTAATGAACACAAATGACACAGTAATGCATTTCTTAAATGAAACAAATTGAAAAGAGTAAAACATATGATCCAGCCATACAACAGATGTAGAATTAGGCAGCATTGCTTGCACTGTAGCAAGCGTCTTAGTGTGTGTTTCAAGAAACCTGTCTCAGCCAGCCAACCTTCCCTTTGTGCCTTTCAAAAGCAACGTAAAGAGGCAACAATAACTTTTATGGGAAAAGCCCAACTTGTATTACACTCAATAAGTAATTATAAAACTGTTGTGCACTTGGCACTATAGAATCCTTCAGGCATTGGACAGAGAAGTAGACAGTGCCTCAAATCTTGCCAATATCCCCCCTTGCAAAGGAGCATGATCTTTATATAGAAGAGGCTTCATGCTACATCTCTTAGTCTTGCTCTAGGGGCTTGATCCTCAGCCATCAGCCATCGTCTGCAACTCCTGCGCGTGGTGTGCAGCCGCCAGGACGTATGCAGGTCTTCGTTGTCGCGGACTTAGTCTTCTGTAGCTCATGCGAAAGCAGGCCATTTCGCTACTCAGTGTACTGAAGTCGGCCTAAAGCGCCTTGCTTGCTATGCTGGCTTCTACTATATGCCTTGGGAAGATAGAATTCAAGAGAGCAGCAGGATGAAGAAACTCGTGAGGAAGAAACGGCTCTGTCTTGAAAGGCACTGACTTGGTTCTGAGTTGAGTGGTTTGCAAATGAGACGCCCACCTCATATATCTGAAATGAATGGAAGTGTGTAGAACATGGGAAGGCTCTCTGCTATCTAGAAATTCTATAATGTTCTCACTATCTTTATATTCTGAAGCTAATTGGAAGATTACAGACTACTCTCACGTTAAAGTAGTGCTTGATCATTAGCGCGTTGTTCGCGTTCTTCTGCGTGTGTGGACCACCGACATGTTCTCGTTGTGTGAAGCAGCGGTCTTACAGGGCGCCCCGAAAAATACGGTCGAAGAAGTGCCGCGAGGGTGCAGAGCGTTAAATACGTATATATGGGATTGGGGAGACCTCTTGTGCCCGTGAGGATCCTTCCCATAGGGTGTTGGGTGCAGAGTGAGTTCGTGGCGCTCTCCCCACCCATGCCATCCCGTGACCAGGTCGATATCGTAGTCTCAAGCGGGTGGTTCCAATCGTGAATTTGCCCGGCCATTCTCATCTGACAAGCCTTGGCCCGGTAAACCCTTCAACGGGCAATTGCTCTCGCCTTTGGAGGGACTCCATGTTCCTGGTGACGGATTCGGCTAGTATAGTCTCCTCCTTCTCCCGCGAGCTTTTCGGCCATGGGGTACCCGTTGTTCGGGCACAGGTGTCGAATTAACTCTTGCCCATGAGCTTCTCCTTACCCTTAAGGATTGTCCGCGTGTTGGTTACCTTCTTTGCTCCACAGCCTCCCTTGTGGACTAGCCTTGGGCATGACTTGGAGGGCACCTATCATCTATATCGAACCCAGGCGTGCATCCTCCTCCGCCTTCTCATTTTTCTCGATAAGGGCATTGAGCGCTTTCCTCTTAGGACATTCCCTTGTCAAATGCGGACCATCGCATAGGAAGCACTTCAGCTTTGGCGCAGACTCTCAGTTATACGCTTCCCTTTATCTTTCTAGTGTAGAGACACCTTGCCCATACCATGCACCCTAAGCGATCTTTGGGCACCTCTTCTCCCCCATCAGTCTTTAGCGACTATCTTGAACTCCGGGGACACCTCTTCTCCCCCGCCTTATGGCTACCCTTGAAGACGGCAGTGCGAGGCCAGGTCTCCTCTTCGAAAATCCATGAGTGACTCCGCTACTGCCATGGCCGTGGCTAAGTCTTGGACATACATCTCCCTCGGCTCTTGCTCATTGACCTTGTGGGTTCTCCATGAAGTTGAAGAAGCTCATTCTCATTCATATGTCGAGGAGCCTCGAGCATTAAGAAGAGAACTCCTTAACATGGTGCGGATCGGCCGGGTGTGCTTGAGATGCCTCGTCTTCTTCACCGGGCTATGTATCCTTGTCCTCGGGTAGAGCTATTGTGATTCTCTCTTAATCTTGCCCATGTGTCTATGGTGCGCGTCCTTCTCTATCTCTGGGACCGCCTGCTGGCCCAGTAGAGTTGCGTGCTCCGATTGAGGTGGGGCGTGTAGATCGCGTACCTTCTTTACCTCATCGGCTAGTGCTATCGCCTCAGTCTCTCAGTGTCTTAGTAAAGTTGTCAACTCATGGCATCTCGTTGTGAGCGTGTGTGGCTTTGGCCTTTGCCCTTGGTCTTATAGGTGGTGGCCGTAACTGAGCCAGATGATGTTGTCTTATAAGACCACCTCTTGCCTTCATTCCTCTTCAAGCTTGAGTGGACATCAGCTGTGGCTCTAGTTGCCGTACTCAGTTGCTTGTCTTGAGAGTCTGAACTCCTCGTGTGACCTCACGTGAACCGGCCCAGAACTTCTGTCCTCTTGGAAAGGTGTTGGATCTGCGCCTTGAGATCATCACGACCTTCTCCATGCTTTAACTCAAAGGTCCATCCTCCTTGGTGTCTGCCGCAAACTCTAGCCCTAAGGAATCGTCCCTGAGGATAAATGGCATCACGAGACTTGTCCTTCCTACCACTGTGTGAAGGACCAAAGTCCTGCCCAGGACTTGCTCGCGCCTTATCGCGCGAGCCGCCGTCGTATCCTCAGTTACTCCCACGTGTCGCGGCCAGAAATACGATGTCAAGCATCCCACGGACTGGTCTTCTCTTTAGGCTCGTCACGGCGGCAGGCATTTCGCCCATCGAATGTTGCTAAGTCGGTACTCCTTCCTTGCCTAACACATATGCTCAAACCCTACGTATACCTTGGGAGCGAATAGAATTCGAATGTAGCTTGGAAGGAAGAAACTCTATTGAGGAAAGAACCTTCTGATGCTAAGAGAAGCTTTCAACTTGGTTCTGAAGTTGGTGGTTTACAAATGAGGCCCTGGCATAAGCATATCTGAATGAATGGAAGTGTGTAGAACTAGGAAGGCTCTCTCTTATCTGAGAATACAATTACTCTTATGTACGCATATTTACAAGGCTAATTTGAAGATTCTGAAATACCTTTCTCGGCATTCCATTAGTGCTTATGATGCTTGCATTGTTCGCGCTCTTACATAGCGTGTGTGGATCATCGTATGTTTACAATTGTGAAACACCGAGAGTGTACAGAACGCTACATAACTCACGGTCGAAAAGTCTCCACAAGGCTGGAAGCAGTGCTCTCGCATGTATGGGATTGAGGAGTACCTCTTATGCGGGTGAGGATCCTTCCCATAGGGTGTTGGGGTCTAGAGAGTGAGTTCGTGACATCATGCTCAATGGCCTCTATTAAGCCATGCACCACCAAGGGTCATCTCGACTCTTGCTGCATCCATGCTCACCTATCCCACATGCACAAATCTAGGCCACGTTCTCTTGCGAAAAGCCTGTCCTACCCTGTGTTGTTGCGGCCATAGGTGCACACCATAGCCACCCATGCATGCGTGTCTCCCTCTTGGCTTGGCTGTGAGACACCTCCCCCTCCCCCTCCCCATCCCCGGCACCACCCACACACAAAGCCTTATATGCCTTTTATCATCTTACCCCTTTCATTTTATTCTCCTACGCCTCTACTCTTTGTTTGTCTTGGCCAGGTTTATGGGGCTGTGCACGTAGTATGAGGCTCATGAACTAGGGTGCTAGGCTGTGCAGGCAAGCATGTGTCAAGGAGCGCTGCCAGGCTCACATGCGCTCTGTCTGATCAAGATATGCACTGCCTATCTGCCTGCCTCAAGCCAATTTCCCTGTCCGCATGAGGGCAAGGCCTCCCATGGGACAAGCTCATCTTGGGTCGAGTAGGGAAATTGCTGGCTGAAAGAGGACTTCATCGTAGCACTAGGTATCGTTAAGAGTCATATAGGAAAAGCTCAAATAATGGTGCGTTAACACATTGAAGGAGATCATTTTTGTATGCTTTTACAGAAAAAAGGTTGATTTAAAGAGCATCCAAGCATAGCACAAAAAAAAATAAAAAAACGCAGGTATTAGGAGAGAGGAAAGAGGAGAGAGGGGGTTTCTGTAGTATGACAGTTGAATAGTCTAAAACATTTTGAAATGAAAAATTTTAAATTTGCTCCCCCACTTTGATGGGCCAAAAAACACATACCCGACTCCAAATGCTCCAAGTTCCCCTTGAACCTCAACTTCCTCCTTCCTTTGTTTAGGGACATCAAATCGAATTTCATGAAAAATATTTGATAAACCAACCCGGCCCACCAGCCTCTGACATCATCCTGAACTTACATGTGAAATAGTCTTGAATACTGGGCATAGGTCTTCCACAGTAATGTTCCAGAGGGACAGCGCTTTGGGCTATCTCCCAAAAATCCTCCACAAATTTGTGTGGAGGGGAAAAAAAGGACAACAATGGATAAATACACCTTTCCATGGTCCCAACTCCCAAGAAAAGAATCAAAGACGCCACCTATTTAGACAGCCAAAATGGAAATGATTGAAACTTAAAGAATCTTGAATTTAAAGCCTGAAAATTCATCCTGATGTATGAGAAAGCAATCCACTTGAAGGAACCATGATTGTACAAAGGCAGGTTGACTGCTATACTATCTGAAAATTGCCTTTGTTTTTTTCTCTCTAACTTAGGCGATGACAACTAAAGCAAAACCAATCAGTGTGATAGAAAATGAACCACTCATAAACAGGACATGTTGTTAAAACCCATCAAACAGAATCCAAGCAACATTCCATTGAATGGATATCCATGGAACAAAGCCACCAGCACTAAAGCTAAAATTTCATGAAGTTAACAGAACGAGTAAAATTCAGCAACCAAAGGATAGCCATCAGCATCAGCAAGTTAAAGGGTGGTTCCACTACCAACAATACGGGTAATTTTGGATGCAAACAAGATTCACAATCACAGATTTTGGTACTTACACAGGAACATGGTGCCATAAATAAACGACCAAAAGAACTTCATAATTGAAAATAACAATTATTTCTCTCTAGTCTATTTTTAAGCTGAATCAGGAATTGAATTCGAAGGCAGCGTAATGTTTTCAGAGCTAAGGAAACAACAAATGAAGCAAATATGCTGTATTGTTCCAAGAGTGACCTATCTGCGTGACCAGCAAGCATTTGCGTCCATACCCAATTGCGGTCGATGCTTTACTCGGACCGATTCGCGTACCTTTCAACCTTGTCGTCATTGAGATTGATTCCCACCATTGCCTCACCCAATCCACAGCTCACCTCCGCAAGCACATCCGGGTCACTGTAATGCGTCACGGCCTGCACAATAGCCCTCGCTCGTCGGACAGGGTCGCCGCTTTGAACAGAACACGAAAACCCCATCGCAACCCAACTGCATCATCAGCGCGGCGTCAGCCGGAGTCGCAACTCCGCCGGCGGCGAAATGCACGACGGGAAGCCTCCCCAATTGCTTCGTCTGCATCACCAAATCATAGGGCGCGGAGAGCTTCTTGGCGTAGGTAAAGACCTCATCGTCATCCATGTTCCTCAGCACCCTAATCTCCCCCATCACCGATCTCACGTGCCTCACCGCCTCCACGATGTTGCCAGTCCCGGCCTCCCCCTTGGTACGGATCATCGCCGCGCCCTCCCTGATCCGGCGAAGGGCTTCCCCGAGGTTCCAGCCGCAGACGAAAGGAATCCTGAAATTATGCTTGTTGATGTGGTTATCCTCGTCGGCGACGGTAAGAACCTCGCTTTCATCAACATAGTCGATGCCGATAGCCTCCAAGATCTGAGCCTCCACGAAATGACCAATACGAGCCTTAGCCATCACCGGAATCGTCACCGCCTGCTTGATCTCCTTGATGAGACCGGGGTCGCTCATCCGAGGCGACGCCGCCCAGGCTCGGATATCGGCGAACGCGCTCCAGGAGCCATGACGGCGCAAGCCCCGGCCTCCTCGGCGATGCGAAGCGCGGCGTTAACAACATCCATGGGCCAACGCCGCCGCCGGCGCTCTGGGCGAGACCAGCCTTGACAGAAGGCGATTTCTTGGTCTCAGTGATGGCACCATTTCCGTACACTGTAGCACAACACCACTGCCTGCCATCTCGAAGTAGTATAAAGAAAAAGAAGAAGATGATGATGAAAGGGCGTGAGATTCACAAACCCTAACCCTAAATTTATTTGGATTCGCAGAAAAAGGAAATATATTTTCAAAAAAAGATAGAGCCGAACGAGGAGATAGTGAACGAGGCTAAATCTCCTGACCCAAGTAAATATATATATATATATACCATATATATTGTTTTTTATTATTCTTTTCCAAAAACTTACCATATATATATATATATATATCATTTATTGGTATTTCTCTCTATCAATCCAAATCCAAATTGGTGGACTAAAATCCTCCAAATTTCTCATCAAAATTCCCTAAGTGCATGAATCAATGAAAATTTGCATGATCTCAGTATCTGCTGCAGAAAACTATAATAATAATTATATTCATTTTTAAAATTTCTTTTTTAAAAGGGACAATAAGAGTACACGTGAGGCATCAATCATAATTTTAGATTTATGACCACACCATTATCGTATTATTATTATTATTATTATTATTATTTATTAATAAAAAGACTATTATTATTATTTTAATATATAATAATAATAAGGAAATGCAAGTGAAGCGCTCGTTTCCTTATCTGTATAATCTGTTAGTTGTTTTAAACTTTCCACACAATTGATGGCTGGCTGAAGCCAAGCCGCACTCGTCCTCCACACATGTTTTTCTTCCAACAAGAAGAAAAGTTCACTTTCAAAGTCACGATTTAAACTAAAAACAATGAGCCCAAACTTAGTAGTACTTCTCTCTATGCCATTAAAATTTTTAAAGTTAATTTACAGTCATTAAAATTTTTAAAATTAATGTTTGCCAACCAATGATTAACATATGCCAGGCAATTGATAATGGAATAAGTCGAATTGATATGTGAGTGGTGAGTGGGCGTCTAAAGCTCGGCCGTAGTCGGTAGTGAAAGGTCAAGATATTTATCGATTTTCAATAATTTATCAGAAATTATTAATTTAAAATAATAAAAACTTTGTTTACGAAGATGAAGATATATTTTTATAAAATTATTGGCGTAGTGAAATCCGCGATAGCGATTGGTAGGAGAAGAATTGATTGATCTGATTAAGAAATATTTATAAAGGAAGGCGAAATATCATGTAGACTGATTTAATGATCCTTAAGCCTACTTGAGAACTTTACGTATTTTTTCTTGATACACACAAGTTCATCGGTATCTTATACAGATTACTCAGCTTAGTTTCATTTTTTTTTTGTCCAAGTATTTTGTTTCTTAGTTTAATTCTATAATGAAATTTGTTATTTTTAAGTTGAGTCAGTATAAACTTATGTTGAACTTCGATTCGATCCGATTTTGAAGTATTTTCTTGGATTATAAGGAGTAAGAAATCGATTTACCGACTTGAGTGAAATTAATTTTAACCGCGATTTCGGTTTAAAAATCTTATAACAAATGTCCTGCGTGTCATCAATTATCATACTTTTTGTATGTTTCGATTAATTACGCTAAAAAAATCCACCATCGAAACAACTTAAAAGAAAATTTTCAAAAGACAAACATATTAAGATTAGACATTATTTTCATTTTAATTTTTTTAATAAATTTTTTTTTTAAACAACTAAATATCAAAAACTCCATTCATGACCCCATTCTAAACAGCCAAGCCGCCACTCATTTTGTCTAACTAAGCATAGAAAAGTAAGAAAAATAAAAATAAAACTTAGTGTTACGTTTTAAATTTGGGTTTGGGGACTCGTTTATGGAATCTGATGTAAGTGAAGACGTATACAATGATTTGACGTCACTGGTGTTTTCAATTAATGTTTATCTGCTATGATAATGTTTAGAGAACGGAGTTGTTAATCTATGTTTCTTTATGGTTTGTTGTTACCATGATTGCATTTGATGGGGTTTAGAAAAATAGCGCGGCCTCTGTTAAGCGGAAATGACCTGTCGTATGCACTATGATCGGCCTGCAGCGGTCAGCTCCATTTTGTAGATGATATGGATAATTGGAATCTTAGTCTGCAAATCGGTAATCTACATGATAAGGAAGCAAGATGGTCTCGATAATATTATCATAGATCGATCAAATCTCTCACCAATAAGGAAGTAGGATGATGCAAATAATATATTATCATATGAAATCCGTCAATCACCATTAAAAGGAAGGAGGATAGTGCCGATACTTATTAACTGATATATGCTACAAAAAAATCCGATAAAAATGATAAAATATCTCACATCCAATGGGAAATAATCACACAATGGCCTCAGTGGAATAATATCTGTATAAATATAGAACCCTTGGCGGTCAGAAAGTTCACAGCTCTTCAGGCGCATACTCATATGCAACGGCATTTGCCCTGCGTTCTGCTTTTCTCTCGGAAAAAGCTGTTTCCCAGAAGTCGGAGGCTGGAAAGCATGAGGCGTCGTATAAGCGAAGCCATACCATGGCCACTGCGAGAGGAGTGCTACGACCGAAAGGTTTGCGGTCGGTATTACGCGGTCATACTTGATCTGCGGCGATCCGGGCAGCTGCATCCCGGCCCCTGGCTGTCAGGTCGGCCAGCGTACGCACGCTCGACCAGTTCAGGTGAAAAAAAGCATCGTAGACATTCATTTTTTGTATTATTGTAAACTAAATGCATATTAAAAATCTTCAAAAAACTATTTTGTCAAAAATAAAATTCAAAAAATATTAAACTTGCTCTATATTTAATTTTTGTTTTAGTATTTCCAGCGATTCTTCACCAAAATGGATCATCACATCCTATTTCCAGAACATTGATTTTAACCCTTCAAAATATTATTTAAAAAATTATATTCTTCAAATTTTAAGTAGCTGAACTGGCAATTGTTTTCCATTTATCAAAATTTGTTTTGTATTTACTTTAATGATTATATTTTTAATTTTGAGAGGCTATATTCTCTTATACGTGATTAATAGTTCATATGTTTTTATTATATTTGATAGGTTTGAAAAATAGAGTGTGAACTAGTCGCAATACGAAGAAGAAGTGGCGATGAAACACCGTCTCTGGTGTCGACCCAAATGAAAGCCAGGTAAAGCTAGTCCTGAGCCGATAACGTGGGTAATTTAGGAGGCCTTTGATGCATCAAATCGTACTAATCTTTAGATAAGGAAGTAGGATAATCTCGATAACATCTTATCTGTAGAGAGTAATTAAATCACCGGCCAGAAAAAGGGAGCGATAAACGGTTTATCATACTGAATCAGGCAGATTTCTGATAAGGGAGGAGGATAGTGCCGATAAACTCTCTTTTCTTTCGATATCGCCGTTGGTCGATGCTCGATAAGACGAAAATATCCGTAGATGGGAAGAATCCTTAATATAGTAATTGGGAAAACATACCTTTATATATCGAGCCATTTCCGATTGAAAGGTGCGAAAACATTAAGCCCTCTGGCGGTCATCTTTTGCCGAGGCCGACTTAGGCATCTATGAATGAGAAAGCCGCAGTGAAGCCCTCGTAGTCATATTCTCTCTTGTCTTCTTAGGAGGAGTCTGTGTGAGCACAGGACCGGGTGGCAATGACCTAGTTCGTCTGCGGCCACGTACGCTCGTAGAGTCAAGATTGAAAAAATGTGGGTTGTGGCCCGTGTGGGAACGACAATTCCTTTACAAATAAAGCTGATTTCGATTCTTGATGGTATCAACCCGAAACCTGGCGGGCGGCGTAATCCACAGGTCTGGGCGAAGCTGGCGATGTAATCGATGGGCCTCTCGGCGCACTAGAAACAATGCGGTAGCCTTACGAGGAGGGAGGTGGAGGCACTCGCCTCGCAACGATGCACGATAGGAGAGTTGGAAGCGACTCACGAGGCCGGGAGATCACAGCGCCCGCGGGAAGCCACGTGAGCTGGGAAGGCAGCTAACATCAGCCCACCATGAAGAGGCGGCATAATCTGGCACTCCGGTCTTCCGAAGCAGACGAGTCGGCGGCCGAGGACCTGCGGACCACTAGCCCGCAGGAGGGCGCGGCGGCACTGCAGGGCCGCGTAGGGGCGAGGAACTCGACCCCCTCGAGCGAGGGTGGGAGGCGATAATGGGAAGCGAGAGGTTGGCATAAGCGGGAACTCACGGCCGCGTGAAGAAATTGTAAGGGATGAACTCGACTTTATGGACAGGGTGCAGCAATTGAAGTATGAATTGCGTAGGGAGTGGTGCATTCCTCTCTGACAAAGTTCGAATCACATAGTGGGAAGCATTGGTGGTGCCGGAAGATCCCGTAGATCATCTTAACACTTACGAATCAAGTAAGGCTACGTGGGTATCGGGATACTTTGTATGATGCGAGCTTGCTCTCACGTTAAAGGCCCGGCCTTGGCTTGGTTTAGAGGCCAGCCCTCATCGTCTCCTCATTCGGAGAGCTATCCATTGCGTTAGTCTCGACTCATTGAATGGAAACGTCTGAGAAGCGAGTTATCGTTTGCTCGCCCATCAGCGAGCTGTGAGAAAGCCTAGGTCACAATGTTCGGAGGTTGTCTTAGAGTCTCACGAGAAGGTAGATATGCAGATGAAAAGTTTGCGATCACGCATTCATCGGCCCAGGCTGGGGTCGGTCAGATTTGATGTTTTCCATCTCAAAAAAAACCCTCGACGGCTTATGCATTTGAGGGTGCTGGGTCATGGAGAGTCGTGTGGCGAAGAAGCCTCGTATCGAAATGAAGCTCTTCTACCCGTAAAGAGAAAAGTGGGGCCGACGAGCTACGAGACGGAGCCCCGAGAGCCAAAATGGCTGAGGAAAGGTCTCGAAAGATGGAGAAGCAGGTCCCGAAAGGCGTGAAGCCTCGGAGATGCGTGCAGGTCCACTCGGCTTCGGCGTGACAACATTACTCACTGCGACGGTTTTACCCCCTTGTGACGCGATGCTCGCGGGTGCCGCAGCAATCTGACATGAGCGGTTCCCAAGGTGGCAAATCGGGATGATCGGTTCTGAAAGGCGAAACCTTTAGGTATTGTGAGTTCCATAGGAATTCACGGGCATCGCGAGGATGATTACTTCAGCTTCGGGAAGAAATAGAATATTTGATTAGTGTGGGTATCTCGGCCTTCCTTTTTGAAGGTCGGGCTCGGGCTCAGCTGACCACCACGGTGACAACTCGACGCAGCGGTATGAGGAAATCGTGTGATCTCGGGAGGATTTGCGGGAGAATCGGCTTTCGGCGGGAAGGCCATCTTGCTCAACATCCCGGTCAAGAGAGGTAATGGAAATACAGCGTGTCAAGCGCCTCGGCTTCGATGACGTAACATTCTCGACTCGGGCACGGAAGGTGCCGGCACCCCAGTAGTGACCCTTTGGTAATAAGAGCGGAGTTGTGGCTAACAAGCAGTCCATCGGGTCTGGTCGACAACGGGAGTTCTTGACATCATCTTTCCTGGAGCGCACATAAGATGGACGCCGGAAGGGCTGGAACGGTCGGCACCCGCTTGCTAGGATTCTTTGGAGAAAAGTGTTGCCTTGGGCTCGTCTGACTAGTGCTCACTTTGGGAGACCAGGTGTCGACGGCGGCTTGATGGTGATTCCCTCGTTATAAACTCCCCATCCGCTTTATAATATGTTGAGCATACCTCTCTTAACATGATAAGGTCATTCCCTTCGCTTACCCGCATGATGATCAAGTTTATACCCTGGCGGAGTAGGAATGGTTCGAGAGACGGCCGCGGCGGGGAGTGCTTTCGGCATCCGTGAAGCAAGTAATTAGATAACATATGCACGGGCGAGCTCGACGTAATGCGGCGAGGTGAACACCGAGCTTGAGCCTCGGGAAATTTGGGACCTGTCACCGTTGGGCGTGACTGAACACCTCGCTTACATCGGTTCCAAGCTTGCGGAAGACCTCAGAAGCCTCATTACCCATTTCTTGAGGCCCGAGTGACGTCTTCGCATAGAGCAGGCGAGATATGGGAGGAATTGACCCATGATAATCACTCATAGGCTAAACGTCAATGCATCCTTGAGCGGTCCAACCCAAAGAAGAGACTTCGGCGCGAGAAGAATGGCGACGATGAGGAAAGTGAGGCAAACTCGCGAGGCGAGAGCGGTGCGAAGTGGAATATCACGAATGGTTGGCGGCGTGGTACTCGTCGAAAAAGCAAGCGAAGAGTGGCGACTGCGCATGGCGACTTCCGCGATGTCAACGAGCATGCCCGAAAGGATAGTTTCCTTTATAGGTGATCGACCTCATCGTAGATGCCACCGACCCGTACATGGAACTCCTCGGTTTATAGATGCTTTCTCTGATTTCTATTGCGTCGGCATGGATCAGGATGACGAAAAGAGATTATGGGCCGATCGCGAGTGAACTGTGCCATGTGATGCCCTTTGGGCTCAAGAACACAGGAGCTACTTATCAGAGGCTAGTAAACAGGATGTTCCATAAGCAAATAGGAACGTCCATGGAGGTGTATATAGATGACATGTTGGTAAAGTCAGCCGCGACCCGAGCTCACGCCAGCTCATCTGTCGGGCGGTTCGGATCTTGAGGGAGTCTGACGTGAGTTGAATCCCGACAGTGTGCCGCCGGATTGTCGGTCGAAAAATTCTTGGGTTTCTCGGTTAATAGCGAGGAATTGAGGCAAATCCAGACAAAATAAAAGTTGTGCTCGACATGCCTCCACCATCAAGCATAAAGGAGGTCCAACGTCTGATAGGAAGGATAGCCGCTTTAAGCCGATTTGTATCCAGGGCTAGCGATAAATGTCCGCCCTTCTTCCAAGTTCTAAAGAAAGCTTTTCAATGTGATACAAGTTGTGAAGAAGCGTTCTTAGCGTTAAAGACGTATTTGAGTTCTCCCTAGTCCACAGTAGCCCACTACAAGGGGAATCTTACTACATGCTTAGCCGGTTCCCAGTTTCTGGAGCCCGGTGGCCGGAGTCTCGTCCGAGACGAGGCCGAAATGCGACATCAGGAGTCTGTGCGGTGAGCTCACGGGAGGACGAAGGAGAGGTACGAGGATGGAGAATTAATCGGCATTAGTGATAAGGCCGACTCGGGTCGCGCTCAGCTCATCTGCGTGAAATTCAGCGAATACCTGATGAGCAAAGTGTTACACGAGCGAGACCTCGGGAAGGCGATGGAAGTGGGCTATAAATTTGGCGGTCGACATCGGTCCTGGCTTGGCTAGCGATAAAGGGGCGAGGTCTTAGCGGACTTACGTCGTGCAAATTCACCTACAGAACTGCTTGAGAATCTTTCCAACAACGGCCCGACCTCCGTGCGGAGACTCTCGCCAAGACGGGCGCCAGTACAAAGGGCGGACGGGTGAATGCGACCTCCCGAGGAAGGAATGTAGATATAGAGTGCGTGCTCATGTCGGATTCCGACCTCGACAACGAGTAGAATATGAAGGCTTGATCCTCAGCCAGGGCTCAACCTTGCCCATTTAATGGAAGTTGACCAGCTTGAGGTCTGCAGCGACTCCCAGCTGGTAGTAAGACAAATAGAGGACACCTACGAGGAGCCCCGAGGTGAGAAAATGATCCTATACCTCAGGTGGGAGTGCGAAGAAATTACGTCTTTGGTTTAGGTGAGACACATACCGGAGCGGAGAACTCAGGCATATATGCAAAGCGTGACCTCGCTTGAAGACCTCGACGGATTGCGCGTCGGGCCTTGAGCCTTCTATAGATCTACATAGCGAGAAGTCGCCCCGATCGAGAATCGAGCAAAGTTGGATGGACCCGTTTGGGATTACTTAATGGACGGACGTCTCGAAGCTGACCAAAGAGGCCTGGGTCAGAAGCGAGGTCGAGACGGGTTCGCGACGAGACCTGTCACAGTGACCAGGAAATGCCGGCAACTCCACATTAACCTCCAGTGACTCGCTCGGCGACAAGTTACCATGAAGCTAAGCCGTTAAAACTGCTGAAACTGTATTTGGAAAACGTGGGTTATAAAAATTTTCATTTTTCTATCAAAATCACACCTTTAAGATTTGCGAATTCGACATACTTATTTACCTGGTGGGGTCGAGCCCGAAAATACAAAATCACACGTATAAAACAAAAACCATCTGATGTTTCGAATGTCAAGCCTGACAATAAAGGACCTCTGGTCCTCATCGAAATATAAGATAAAGATTCAATCCGACATAATTTTGTCGCAACTGTTTTCTCAAAACCATGCATGCATATTTTAATATCTATGCCACATTTTAACTTTTACTAATTTTTAATTTACACCTTATCTTATATATAATCACAACCTGGCGTCTAGGGTGAGGATCATACCAAAGGTCTTTCGAGCCCCATTGCTGGCACGAAAAATTATTTTAAAAAGCAGAGCGCTGGTAAAAGCAATTTTAGTGAAATCTTATAAGTTAAATCTTTGTTGTCTCTTGTTTATGCCTCAATATGAAAATAAATACGTAAATGGTTGGCACATTTATGAGAAAGCGAGTTTTTGCTATGAAAAACATTTAAAGCTGATAAGAAACTATTTACTAACATTATATTTGTTTATATTTGCGAAAACTAATTCTATTTCTTTGAAATATGTTTGAAAACTATTCTATTTCTTGGCTTGTTTTAGGTGAGTGGTTAATATCACGAAAGTGCTATACGTAAATCAAGTATCAATACTTTGTGGCTCATTACGAAATACACAAGTGATGCCTCGGAACCTCGGAACGGCATCGGTAGTGAGGCATAAGACACTACTGGCTAAGATGGTCGAGTGAACACGGCGGGATCTATATAGCATATGGAACCTCGGAACGAAATGCTCGGTGATGAAATCTCGGAACCAACACATCATCGCTGTACTAAGTCGGCACGCTAACTATATCGCCGAATGTGCGGAGGGCGCTCGCTATATAAATATACTAGATCCCCAACCACGTGCCCGTAGGGGCGGTATAGTTAGTCATGTATCTCATAGCATTACCATGCAGTGAAATACATCGTAGGAGAGCGGGCATGCTATCTAGGGTTTTGCTAAACCAGGCCAAAGTTGTTTTCTTAAATCTTGAAATCAAACTATGGCGAGTATAACAATTGGGGAGGTAAAAAAATCTTTATGCATCTATATTTTAAGCGCTTTACATTTTAATTTAAACGTTTCGTTTTAGAAAATGAGATTTTGAAATACTCACCTTTTCTCGTGTTGCTTTCAAAATCTTGTCAAGCACTTTAGATTCGTCGGATATAAAGTAGCTACACAATTCATTCAAATTCTGGCAATGCCCTCAGTTTAGCGTTTTAACCCATAAAACATACCGCGAGGGCTTTCCAAAGTAGTATATCGAGTGAACCGGTCCCAACAAAACTTCGTGCTAGTCCCGTCGATATGGACATCGATAATATGATGTGAAATTGACCAAAATGTCAAAACACATTAAATGCCCCATAAGCTGTCTGTTTTAGCAAAGCTTTCTTCGAGAACTTTCAGGAAAGTCTAAAAATCTACGGCATTTACGAAAATTTTGTCGGGCAATCAGGCTACACTCTGAAATTTCAACCCAAACTTGTTCGAAAACAGTCCCGAAATTCAGCCATGGTAATACGAACCACGATCCACAAAATTCTAAACTCAATCTAAAATTTTGGGATGAAGTTTACGATCTTTTATAGTCTACAAGAAAGAATTCCAATGAATTCACGTAGCACTTTAGGCTTGAAATAACACAGGAAAATAGACAAATTTTCTACCTTTTAAAGTTTGACAAAGAAATTTAAGATATTTAGTACGCATGCGTAGGCTACTCTTCGCGATATACAATTTGCGCCCTGCTACGACAGAACGTCTACGATCCGATTCCGTCAAATCTAAAAAAGAAACAAAAGAAAAAAAAAAATCGCCCTGACCTCTCTGACGCTCACTTATCAGTCTGGCCGTTTGACTATTATGTTTGTTATTTTTATCCCTTTTTTTTTCGTATTCTTTTCTTTAATTAGTATTATTATTATTTAGATAATTAATTTCTATTATCTCATTCGGGTCCATTTTATCGAAAAATTTTATTTATCATAATTGAATATTCTTTAAATATTTGCCATTTTGAGATTTTTAAAATCTCGTTTCGAGTTTCACTCTAAACTCGTCGCACAGAAATTCGTAAAATATTCCGGTATGCCGAATTTCATGAAGCTCTTTCAGGTTACTAGATTCCTTGAAGACGAACTTAACGTTGCAATCAGTTTAGTCATCAGAAATCCTAGGGAATTCGAGAATTTCATGAACTATATTGGCAATTTATTATTTACTATTTAAACTTCCATTAATTATACTTTCACCCCCTCGCTTTCCTTAATTACAAAAGTGTCACAATTCTTTGAAAATTTGCCATTCACCCTTAAACCAATTTTCAAAAATTCTATTATGGCACTAAAATAATTAAGGGAAGCGCTCTGTTATGCGTATCTGATTCTAGCATGCATACCTTTTCTCGGGACGGGGCGTTACATCACTAATCATAAGGGAAGCCTTTACAAGCGAGGTTTTTTCACACCCATCCTTAAGTGCATTGCAGGGAAAGACGCTGACTATGTACTAAAGGAAGTGCATGAAGGTGATGCGGAAATCTGCCAGACTCGGACGTTAGCGAGGGAAAGTTTAAGGCGGGGATATTATTGTGCACAATGCTCGGAGGCGCGACCGACCTAGTTAGGAATGCATGATTTGCGGAGAGCAGCCAAAATCTCTCTCACCTCTCCCATCAGGGCCCACGACGTGATACAAGCCTGGCCTTTCCAATGAGTGGGGTTTGGACATGTGGGACCTCTGCTAGGTAGGAAGGGCCCGATGCAAATTCTTCATCGTTGTAGTAGTTACTTCACTCTAAATTGGGTGAGGCCCGAACCTTTGGCCTCTTATCGGAGCAAGATCACCTTGATTTCGGTGTGGCGTTCCATGATATGCATGCAACAGCTCGTCCGAATGGAAGTGTACAGTACATGAGACTGTAGGGGTGTATAAGAGTACCCAGAGTGTCACATAATGTATTTTGGGAACTAAAGTAGGAAATGAAAATTTATGGAACACAGAATTTGTGGTATTAAGAGCAAAATTTTAGTGTCATTTAGCAAAGGATATGAAAAACATTAAACATGTAGAGATGGGCCATAATAGAAATAAAACAAGTTAAATTGGAAAATTAAAGAGATGAGGACTAATTGCAATTAAGGGAAAGTGGAAAGTATAAAAATGGGAAATAAAACCAAAAATTTCATTTGGTCTCAAAGTTGCCTAACGAAGCCGTAGGAGGAGAAAGAAGAGAAGCGAAGAGGGAAGAGAGGAAGAAAGAAGGAGGAGAAAGAAATCAGAGATCCAAGGTATGTTTGTCTTAGAATCAAGAGTGTATTTTGGATTCTAGGGCTTTGGTATGGAGATTAGTTTCTCCTTTGGTTTGGGGTTTTGTGCAAAGATCACGCAGCGCTGAGATTGTTGGGGTTATGAAATTAAAACCACAGATTAAGGAGAAAATAAACATGGAATCATCAAATTATATGGTTTTTAAAAAGAATTGGTGGACCTAGGTTAAGTTCTTGGATTTTCACCTAGGGTTTTGTGGTTTGAGGTTCCAAAGCACCAATTCAAGTGTTGTGGAGTTGTTTTAAGATGAATTCCATGATAATTCTTGAGGTGTTAGGAATTATAGAAGTTGTATGAAGTGAATTGGTATTAAAAGTGGAAAAAGCAAATACAGGCGGGTTTCGGAAGGTGTACCGGATACGTATGCGAGGGGGTGAACGGTCCTGCCTTTTTGTAGGAAACCCCGACAATATCTGGGGTACATGCCAGCGAGTCACAACATGGGGTACATGTTCGGGGTGTATCACCGTACATGTGCCCAAAATGCCCAGAATGCTATGTTTTTGTATAATTAAGCCCGAATTCGTACACCGATAGTTTAGGAACCTTATTAAATGACTAAGATAGGTTCGAATAAGATTAGGACTCGACAAAAAAGCAAAGGCGGGGAAAAGTGTGGAACTGTGCTCAAGTTTAGCAAGCAAAGTTGTGAGTGTTCTAAACTCATTTTCCAAATACTAGTCAATATTATTATTATTATAAAAGCTGTTTTACCTTTGGTATTTCATGGTTTTGATTGCAAACCATTTTCAAGCCAGCGATAAATTAGAAAGCAAGCGAAATGGTTTGAGTTAAACCATTTTGAAGCCAACATTAGTTTTCCGGTGTAAAACCATTTTCAAACAAGCAAGCAAGTAAGTAAATGGTTTTTGAATAATTAAACCATTTTCAAACAACAAGTAAGTAATGGTTTTTGAATAATCGACCATTTTCCCGGCAGCAACTGATCAAATGGTTTCAAAGATTTGTAAAACCATTTTCAAAGAAGCCAACAAACGAAAGAATATTTGTGAAAAAAAACGAGGCCTTCCTAGTTCTAAGCAAACCGTAGGTCGGTGTTAAAATGCGTGCGGTGGTGTTAGGATCTCGTAATGCATGCATTGTAGTTTTTGCAGTTAAAACCCAGGCTTAGGCCCGTCTGTCATTGCATTTAAAGAAAGCGTGGCAAGCGTCACGGGAGTATATAGTTATGAGCTACAAGCTAGAATTATGGTGATGAGCCACGGGGGTCGATTCCACCATATTTACCGAGAAAAAGGTGACGCGGACAAAGGTCTTTCCACCGGCACGGTCGATGCACAGGCTCCCGTGTTCACTAGGGTACAGTAAGCAAAAATGAGTATCAGTGGTTGATGTTTTATAAGCATGATATACGAGTTTGAAAAATCAACCGTTGGTTAGCGGTCGCCGGGAGCTTAGTAGAGTTTTAAAGCAAGCGGTTGAGCTCGGGCTCAGTTTGGATTTCAAAGCGATCGGTTTGAGCCAAGCTCTGCCGTGGGATTTTAAAGCGGCTTGATTGAGCCCCGGTCTCGTTTTATTTTCAAAGCATGTGGTTGGCGCAGAACAACGTTTTTATGAAAAAGTTTGAGATTTAAAGAAAAGGTTTGTGAAAGGTTTTAAGAAACTTTTCAAGCAAGATAAAGCAAACAAGCGAGAGAAATTTTGAAGTTTTATAAGCTTCTAAACAAGAAGCAAACCATAAGAGTTTTATAAGCTTTTAAAAGAAAAGTGAAGCAAAGTAAACAGAAGCAAGTATTAAAAGTTTTATAAGCTTTAGTAAGCAAGTACAAAAGCAAAGCAAGCAAGGAAAGTTTTAGAAACTTTAAACGAGCGAGCAAGTAAAGGCACGGAAAATGTTGTAAAAGGGAACATTTTAGATGTTTTAGGAAAAGCAAAACTTTATAAACGCCCGCTCATTGAGCTTGTTTAGCTCGTTATTTTCCTATTTTAAACTATTTTCCGAATGCAGTCTTGTGAGCCATTGAGCCTGATAAGTTTATGTGACATTGTACAAGTCGCTATAAATTCAAGAATATTATGTAAGAAAAAGACTTTGAATATGTATAAATGGAACATATGTATGTATAGAGTAATTTTTTGTGAGAATGTTGGTATCTTGGTTCTTTATGTTTGGATATATTCAAATTTGGATGTACCTGAGTTGAATTATCTGATATGCGTAGTCTCGTCTTTGCGAGGAATTTTTCATTGCTAGATTTTTAAATCTAGTTATAAATAAAAAATTTTTATAGGAGGTTTTGTAGCAATCTGACTTGGCTCCACGGGAGTTTCTAGTCGTTAGGGGTATGACTGGGGGTTTCTATGGTTTAGTGTCCAGAAACTCTGGTGTGGGACGGAGTGGAAAGCAATTTGATAAATGCAGAGTTCGGGGATTTTTGTGTGAGGCTCGGGATCAAATTAGTACCGTCCAGAGCACGTCGCATTCTGTGAGCGGGCGAAGTCACCATCAGAACCATATGACATTGAAGACCAAATTGGAAGATCTTAAAGGCAAATGGGTAGAATACCTCTGGAATTATGGGTATCTGACTATGTAGAGATTAGCACAACCAGGAAACCCCGTCGCCTAGCCTTTAACATTGAAGAAGCTGTTAGCCCCCGTCGGGAGTCGGATTAAAGTCCCAAAGGATCGGGTGGCAAGCGTGGAACCACTAAACGACGAAAGGCTCTCACTTCAGAGATTTAGCCTCACAGATGAAAAGCGTGAGCGAAGTCTGAAACTGAAGATTACCGAGGAAGACGGCGGAATTATTACGGCAAAGGAAAACCCGAGAGTTCTGAGCACGGTGACCTAGTCTTAAAGAAGCTCACCTTGTGAGGAAAAATCCAGCACATGGAAAGCTAGGGCCCAGCTGGGAAGGCCCCTATATCGTGACTCGCGTAATCAGACTTGGCAATTATGAGCTCCAGACGGAAGAGGGGAAATTTCTACCTCATGCTTGGAATGCTAAGCATCTTAAGCGTTTTTATCAGTAAACCTTGGGTTGTAACCTTAAATAAAGTATTATCAGTTTGCAGAGCTCTTCAGCTCAGGAAGGCCTCAGCACCCACGGAGCCTTAGCAGCTCAGTTTGAAGAGCTCAACTACTCTCCTCAGGCCATGCAGCCCGAGTCGATTCGGCTCGAGCCCGCGCCCGTAAGGCTCGGCGCCCGAGAGCCTCGGTGCTTCGGTTGCCCAGAGGCTCTTGACCGAGGCCTCGGCGCCGCGGGCCTCGACTCGGTTTGTGAGCTCAGCTACTCTCCCTCCCGGGCCATGCGATCCGAGAGTCGGTTGACTCAGGCCAGCTATAGCCCCATAAGAGCCTCAGCGCCACAGAGCCCAGCTGGCTCAATTTAGAAGAAACTCAACTATTCTCCTCGAGCCGTACGACCCGAGTCGATTCGGCTCGGCCAGCTATAGCCCATAAGGCCTTAGCGCCGAAGCCTCGTGCTTCCGATTTGCGAAAGGCTCTTCGGCTCAGGAAGGCCTCGGCGCGCGGAGCCACGCTCGGCTTGATCTTCGGCTTCTCTCCTCGGGCCATACGGCCCGAGTCGGGTTCGGCTCGAGCCATGGCATAAGGCCTCGCGCCCAGCGGCCCAGGCTCGGTTGAAAAACTCAGCTCTCTCCTCGGCCAAATGCAGCTGAAGTCGATTCGGCTTAGGCACTATAGCCCGTAAGGCCTCGGGCGCCCACGGAGCCAGACTCGGTTGAAGGCTTCGGCTTCTCTCTCGAGGCCATCGGCGAAGTGAGTTCTGGCTCGAGACACTACCAGCCCGTAAGGCGCGGCGCGAGAGCCTCGATAGCTCGGTTGCAGGCTGACTTAGGAAAGCCTCATTGCCGGAGGCGTGGCTGGTTTGAAGAGCTCAATGTATTACCGGACCATGCGGCCCGAGTCGATTCCCGGTAAGGCAATTTAGCCCGCCAAGGCCTCGGCGTCCGGGGCAGTATTTCCGGTTTGAAGAAGCTCAACGCTACTCTCCTCGGGCCGTGCAGCGAGTCGGTTCGGCTCGGCGATTTAGCCTGAGGCCTCGAGGCGCCCAGAAACCTCCCGGCGGTAAGTTTAAAAAGCTCAAGCTGCTCCCGACTCAGGCCTTTGGTCGGGCCATTGGTTCATGCGAGCAGTGAAGAGCCCTAAGTAGAGCGAAAGTTGTGAGATAAAAATGAATATTCATTAAGAAAAGGCTACATATGGCGCTGAAACGGGGTTCGTTATTTTCGTCGACAGCGGAAACCACTTTCAAATTAGATGTGGGTGATGGGCATCTCTCCGCAATCGGGTGAGTCTCCTTTGCCTGGGGCTCTACCCGAACAAACTTGTCCCAAGCAAATCGATATAATACATAACATGAGTAAGCGATACTTGGGCCCAGTACAGTACTCATCAATATATCTGCAACTATATCTGATAATTGAGTTAAAAATTTACTCTTATCTGACATATATTAAAATTATAGAATTCTAATACATGTCTTCGTCATCAGCCTTGAAAACCATGGCCCAGAACTTTCTTGATATCGACCTCTAGGATGAGCGTCTCCTCGTGCATTGTACCTTAAATATCTCTCGACGGGGTGAAATTTGCTCGCCCGGTAGTGGAATCACCTAAATGGGTTCTTCTCTTATTAGTGCGTATCTGATACTTGATAAACACACATTGAGTAAATGCATGATCCTACTTGAATACCACTGACTTCCTCATTTCGAGTCCTCCTTTGTAACACCCAAAATATCACTGCTTGATTTTAGGACTACATTTAGGAGTATAATAAAAGTAAGTATATTTATCAGGAATAAAATAAAGATAAAATAAAATAAGCAGAACTTGAAATTAAGGGTAAATTAATAAAATTGCCAATTCATGACCCAAGGGTCATAATTTAATAAGTTCATATGTCAAAAATGGATTTGATAAATTGAATAGAGAATAAAGAAAGGAGGGCCAAGAGTAATAAAGAAAGATATTATAATAAAATAAGGAAGAAAATTATGGAAAGAGGCAAGTGGCTTGAAGGAAAGAGGGAAGTTTCCTCCTTGGAAAGTGAAATAAAAGGATAGAACCAGAAATAAATATGCGGATTCTTGGAGAAAGAAGAGAAAGGAAGAAGAAGAAGTAGAAGAAGAGAAAAGAAAAGAAGAAAGAAGGAAAAGAAAAGAGAAGGTATGGAACTATGATTTGGAATAGAAAAGTATGGAACTGTGAATATTTGTACGGATACATGTCTTGGGTTGTATGGAACTATGAGTATGTGTGTGTAAGTTACGGGTGTATGGAAATCTAGTTTTGGTCTAGAACGTTTAGATACATGGTTTGGAACCCTTTGTTTTGTGTTTATGGTTTAGGTTTGAAACTCCCAGGAAACTCATTTCGTGTAGGAGGTTGAGTTGAGGAGAGGCTACAAGGGAACCACAGATATGTTTTGAAGAGATGCAGTTGTAAGTTGAAACCGAGAAAATTCCACTATTTTTGATTATGCGTGTGGGACCTTAGCACGGGTTTTTGGGTCGGAAATACAGGAAATTCATAAGTGAGTCCTTCTATTAAATTGTATCCACATCAATGAACTTGATGTTAGGCTTTCGAATTTCTCGATTTAGACCTCTGTAGACCAAGTTATGGTCCTTTTACCGAGGTCAGTCCATTTAGATATGCCAATTCGGGTCAACTAGCCGGACCTTAGAACGGGTTTTTGAGTCAGAAATAAAGAGAATTTGGAAGTAAGTCCTTATGGGAAATTGTAAGCCCAGCATGATAGGCGATGTTAGGCTTTTGAATTTCTCGGTCGGACCACAATGAATGAAGATTTAGTCTTTATACGAAAACGATCAAATAGGTGAAGAGGTCGACCCATAGAGTCGTCAAATAGAATTGGATCTCGTCATGAAGAGCTCAACTCGTCATCTTTGAGCTCAACTGTCATGCAGAGCTCGACTCGTCATGTAAGAGATCGACTCGTCATGTAGGCGGGCTCGTCGCGCTAGATCTTGTTCGTCGGTTAGTCGGCTCTTCAAGGCCCATTGCGCATGACCTCCAACTTTGGAAGGTCATATCTCATTCGTTTGAACTCCGATTTGGGTGTTCTTGGACTCTATGGAAAGCCCATTGAGTCAAGAATCCATCCATATGCATGAGGAAGATATTAGATGTCAGACCAAGGTGTCAGACTGAGCTTGTCACTTCAGTGTAGCTCGTCAGTCAGTCGGCTAGTGGTATTGCACATGACCTCGACTTGAGTCATATCTCCTTCGTTTGAACTCAGATTTGGTGTTCTTGGACTCTATAAAAAGCCCATTAGTCAAGAATCCATCCATATGCCTGAGGAAGATATTAGATGTCAGACGAGGTATTAGACTGTTCGTCGCCAAAGTGCGGCTCAAATCGGAGTCCGAATCGGCAATCAAAGGCCATTTGCGCATGACCTCGACTTTGGAAGGTCATATCTTCTTCGTTTGAACTCCGATTTAGATTGTTCTTGGACTCTATGGAAAGCCCATTGAGTCAAAGAATCCATCCGCATACAGGAAGATATTAGATATCAGACGAGGTGTTAGACTGAGCTCGTCAGTTCGGGTGCTGACTCGTCGGTCGAGTCGACTCGTCAGGAAGCCCATTTGCGCGTGACCTCAGGCCGGTCATATCTCCGCCGTTTGAACTCCGGTTGCGTTAGTTTCGCCAGGACTCTATGGAAAGCCCATTGAGGTCAAGGGCCATTCTTATGTCTGAGAGAATATTAGATGCCTAACAGAGGTGATAAATGGGCTCGTCACTTCAGGTCCAGCTTTCAGCGATCAGTCGGCTCGTCAGATTTGCCCACGTATGACCTCCAACTTCGGAAGGTCATATCTCCTTCTTCCGAACTCTGATTTTGGTGTTCTTAGACTCTATGGAAAGTCCATTGAGTCAAGAATACAGCCATACATAGTATGATAAAAGTGGAACTAATATTAGGTCCGGAAATAAGGAAAACGATGCGAAATATGATAATCATAGTATATCATGCATAATATAGATAGATACAAGTATAAGATAGATAGAAGTACCAATACATGTATAAGTACCTCTGTACTAGGTATAAGTTCTGTAACTCCTACGGGAGATAGGGCAGTCTAATAAAAACATGAAAATATAAGATTCTTGACATAAGATATTACGAGGAATGAGTACATGTACCTGGAAATAATAGCATGTATGAATATAGAATATGAGTAAATGTATGCATGATAATAAGTTATTTGCAAAATGTTATAAAGCCTAATATCTTAGAGATAGAAAAGAAATATGATAGAATATATGATATGAATACAAGAATGAAGAGATGGAATATGAATAAGCCAGCTAAAACATAGACGAAATGCGATATGGAATAGACATATATGGAGTAGTACCACATGTATTGTAAAGAAAGAAATAGGAGAATGGTGATATGAAGCTACAAATATGAGAACGAATTCAGATTAAAGTAATCATAGTAATATCGCATATGATTATTAGATAACAATAATTATTCGAAAATATGAGATATGTACTGAACATAAAATACACATGGATTGTCTGCTTAGAACCTGGTAGAAGGATAGATAGGCATGCTATTAGGAAGAATAAGTCTGCGACATACAAGTTCGATATTCAGGCCACGGATTTGGGTCGATGACATAGATCTTAGTTTGGATCGGGTGTGAAGGGTCACCACGGCGCCTCAGAGCTCATGGAATGGGTCAGCTGTCTCGTACGGTGATGATGCAACAAAATTATATGCTACCACGAGTGCCTCCGAGCCCTCATGGAATAGGTCATTTTATGCCGTGCGATGATGATACGCCGGGTCATATTATATTCTGAGGCGCCGGGCCCTCATGGACCCTTTGTTTCGTGCGGTGGTATATAGCGCCTTCGGGCCCTCATGGTTTATTTGCTCCAGCCCAAGGTTTATGCGGGCGTGAAACATAAAACAAATGAAATGTTGAGAATATATGACACGATATGAGAAGCATATCCAGCTGTATCACGATGATAGTATGAGCAAGTATGCAAGTCTGAAGCAAAATGTCAATGACACGAAAGTATATGAACAAAGTGCGATTACATGAAAAGCAGTATGAAAATGAGTACATGAAGCAGTACGCTGAATACGGTATGAAATTAGTGCGTGTGATTATATGTGTGATGTGAAAGCAGAGTACATGATCACGATAGTACATGAATCTGATTATATGAAATTAGTACATGATGATAGTACATGATACTTGTTATATGCAAATAGAGACATAACAAATGGTATAGTATATAATCATGAAAGTCATATATGTATAAGAATATGACATGCACAGCATAGGTTATGTGATATGAATATATAGTAGACATACCTAATGAATAGAGGGAACATGCTATGGGCCACATGATAGAAGTGAAACGATAGAGATAAGTAAAAGATGACAAAAGAACAAGAATACGGTAAAAGTATAGATAAGAAATATGTCAAGGCAGGAGAACATGACATGAAATAGTAATGTAAAGATGATAGAAGTAATATAAAGTTATATGCATATCATATAAGCTTGTATTTGTCACCATTAGTGGTTGTCCCATGCTTATGTTCCCACCCTAAAGCGTAAAGCTTACTTCGCGGGTGTTTCAATGTCAGGTGTAGATGCAGAAACGAAGACAAGGATAGGGACCAGGACATCCGGCATGGCATGAGCAAATTTAGGCTCGGAGATGAAGTCTTCAGCGTGGCTAACTAGCGATCTCTGATGATTTGTATTAGAAAAGAAATTAGAAAAAAATGTACATGTATAAGTAAATGGGACTCAATATATGTATATAGATGTTGAAGGACACCACTCCAGTGGTAGTTCTTTTATATATGAAAATTATTTTTTTATTCACAGTATTTGTATAACTAGTCTGAGTTATTCGAGAAAGAGCAATTCGATGAGTCCCGATTATATAGTCTACTTCCGGACTCGGTTTGGATCCATGCATCTGGTCGGATGCGGAATGGGGCGTGACACTCACCGACTCCCTCATACTTACCTAAGCCATGTATGAGAAACCTTATTTTCAAAACAAAGATATTTGTTTTTAGCGTAGACTGACCCTCAGATCATAAGTAGTGGACCAGGCTCCAGATGGTCTATTTAGTGGACAACCCTCAGTGTATATCAATTGGGCCCGACTCAGAGCGATTGATGTTACATATGGACTACCCTCGGAATGTGTAATGGACATACTCCAGATAATTGGTATTAGACAACATGAAACAATTCTCTCGAAACTACCTCATGCACTCACTCACCTATTGTTCTAGTTGCTTGGGTGCATATGGAATGCATGATGTAATTCTATTACAATTCATATAACACATGCAAATATATATAACATGATATACATTTTACATAATTTAATCACACAAACATGTTATGCGATTTCGCGATCCATTATGCGAAAATTGGCTCACTTGAAATTTTCAAAGTAATAACCATGAGCAATTGGTTGGTACTGATCAAATACCATTTTTCTCTAAAATTGATTTCTTGAACACTATTCATCGTGAAACCATTGGAGTTCGCATTCTACGGAAAATCACTGACATCAATTCCACGTTGTGAAACAGGAATTTCATAGTCATTTAGGCCCCATACACATCCGCAGTATAATTTGTTTCCCAAATTACAACCCTGAAGCTTGCAAAATAGCCCATAAAACAGTTACAGGCTGCGCAATTGGATTTCATAAATTCCAACACTTCGGTTCCAAGGTTTGAGGCAGATCGGCAATTTGTTCGAGGCCTCGACCAATGAAACATCGACAAAGTTCTTAAATCAAAGAGTAAAACAAGTAGGACAAGAGGCCTACCTCACGGAATTTGTCGAAACTCCTCAAAATCGGAGCCTGCGTAGGCCTCCCCTTTGCGTGAAGCGACTTTCCTTCTTGTTTCGACCAATTAGGCGGTCGGATTGCGAAACCTGATATATCTCCTCTACAAACTCACCATTTTAGCCTCTGCACAAAACCGTCCAACCCACTGCATCTTTTGGCTCCCTTTTTCATTTGAAAAGACAACCACTATTGGCTATCTTGTCTTATCTAACTTAAGAATTCCAAAATGACATCTATGTACCCAAGCTTTGGATTTTCGATATTTGACACTATCTCGGTTGTCCATTTCCATCATTTCTCTACTCATGCAACTTATAGCTGGGATACACATGTTATATGTGACTTTTGTCACATCAAATATCGTTTTCACGGCACGAGAAGCGCGATGCCTCGAAAAAGCGTGCAAATTAGACTATCTCGGGTCGATGAAATTCAGCGTGTTAACTAGATTTCACGAAGGCGATTTCAACGGTGAAATCCGTTTCATCATCAGAGATAGAGAATAAATTTGATTTTCTGAAATTACGATTTTGTCATTTTCGAAATTGGAATTTTCTCGGGTCTCTGACATATGTCACAGGTCCCAAGCCAACCAAAAAAAAACAACAATAACAAACAGCAAAGATATGTGCGGAATCGGACAGTAGAGGTAGGAGCGGAGGGTGAGGAAGGGAGTGGGCTCGGCGGGGTATTTGGTTCTCCCGAGGAATGTGGTCTGCGGTCTCCAGCCTCCTCGATGCTAGGGATGTCAAAATTGAAGTCCAGGCCTGGTGGGCATTCATGACCTTCACCTCTTAAGGTAAAGCCACCCGAAGCCCGGTAGTCTGGGCCTCGTCCACCGATCTCATTGCTCTTCGTCCTACAGCCGACCCGAGTCTCTTGCTGTGAAGGTCCCTCGCAGCCCATGGCACTCCTCGGTCGGGCGTTCCGCAGGCTTATATGGCCTCGGAAGCCTCGCGGCAGGCTCAGATCCTAACAGCGTTGTTTATTTATTAGCTCTTCTCTAGCCATGCAGCGGCTCTTCTCTAGACCCCGCGGCTCGCTGCGAGGCGGCTTGACTCATCCACGACCGTAGAAGCTCAAGGTAGGCGGCTACGCGGCCGTCCACGGCCTCCGGCCAAGTCATTTTTACAATACGGCTGCGACCCATCGAACCTCGAGCTAGACTTGGCCGCTCTTAAGCTGTTTCTAGCCTCATCTTCTCTACTCTCGGCCCGAGCTCGCGTTGACAAGGTATGCCTCAAATCGGACTTAAGCTTCACTGCCTCCTCGGTCATACTTTGCACTCGGTCTCACAGCTTAGCCCGCTCAGAAGTAAGGGAAGCCACCTCACCTTGTAAACTCTAGCGGCTTTGACATGACCCTCGTTCAGATTGACCTTTTTGGCTAAACACTTCAAATGAGTAGCCACCTGTCCACGTAACCTGAATCTGACACCGAGCTTCGAGTTAAAATCAGGCCGCGACAAGATCGGGGAACTTACGGGCGGCCCCTGGAGGATGAGCTAAAGCTTCCTCAGTGGGCGGGGCGCCAGGCCTCTTGGTCGGGAATCTTTGGGATGGAGTGGTGTGCCTCACGAGCTCGACATTAGGAGACGAGGAATCGCCATCGTGATTTGCAGGAGCCTTCATCTTCAACTCTTAAAGCTCTTGAGGAAGATGGCTTAACACTCTGCGATTCCCAAGCATTGATAGGCATGACCTCAGTACTCAATGACCCTTCAGGAGTCTTTTGCCTTTGCAGCGGGGAACGAGAATGGGCTGCGAACCTTCGAGCACAGAGACCTCGGGCGGGCGACGGTACGCGCCCGTGCTCGGGCGTGGGTAGAGGAGAGGAAGAGCCCGATTTCGGAACCCGAGTCGGGCGGTCCTTCCTCAGTGCGAGTTTTACGCTTCACGCTCGGGACTTCGAACAGCGTCTCCACGGAGCCAGCTCTCCCTTGGTGGGCTTGGCGGCGAGGCAAACCGGGAGAAGAATTTCTATAGCGGAGAGGAAGTGAAGGCCTCAAAGCGGCAGGCGGGTAGACCTCGAAGCTTGAGGTCGAGGAATATCAGGCCCTAATCAGCTCCGTGAGGCGCGGGGAACACTCATTGACTCTGGCTATGGCAGTATCTTCGGGGCTGAGATTGGATTCGAACACACGGAAGGCACGCGGTCGTCTGAGGAATTAGAATGCCCGACTGACAAGACTACTACCAAAACAAAATAATACTCCACGTAGATTCTGAAAGGAGGTCAGGTGGCCAGGAACGCAGTGTCATCCTTGTCAGAGATTCGTACTCCCGATTACGACCGCTAGCAGAAAATGTATCGCCGAAACTGTAGGTAGATGCGAAGATCGAGAGGGAAATTACCGGGCGTCGGCGGATTCCTTTATCTTTAAAGATCAGGAACAAAGCTATCTTAAGAACAGAGACCCTTGTCCTGAAAATAATAGCAGCAGAATACCCCAGCAATTGGGTGAGAGTTGAGAAGGATAGACATTGAAGTGTTGTAAAACCCATTTATAAAGGGGTGTAGAGGGAAGTGAAGACCGTTGTCGAAGGCCACTTCAAAGAAGCACACCATCTTAGGTACTGGAACCACGTAAGAGGTCAAAACGTCGGGGGACCAGACCTGGACACCAAAAGGAGGTCTATAACGCTTTGGCGAAGTATGGCCCCATCCTGAAGGGTCCGACTTTGCTAGGTCCGCGATAAAGCATTTTGCACGGCCCGGACTTTAGATATTAATCCGGGATATTTAATCGTTAATTCTCCTTACCCTTGTTCAGGAAAATGGGCTCTCTGGGGCGTCTCGAAGATCGACTCCGTAGGCGGTCGGCGCCGCCCGTCATGAATCGCGACAGCCAGAATCGCCCGATGCGAGAAGAGCGGCCCGGACCATGGTGATATATGAGTAGTAAGAACAAAACCCTAGCCAGATTTAGCCCTGGCGCCTCGTTGTATTACTCGAAAGACCTTAGGAGGAGAAAGGCCGCCACTTGGAGTCGGGATAAAAAAGGCTATCTCGAAGCGAGGCCCAGAAAAGGACCACTGCACATAAGGTTCAGGGCCAGATACTAAGGAAAGTCAGAGACTCCTTTAAAAAGCAAAAGCTTTCGGATCAAGGGAACCACAGGCTGACGGTCATAGGATATTCTGAGCGAAGCGAGAAAGAGAATTGCGGAAGAAATGGCGAGGCAGAAAAGTCATCATTATCCGCAGAAGACATGGCGACAAGCCACTGGCAATCGACCAGGCGTAGTGGAAATCACACCCGTCACGGCGTTATAGCCACTTGCGCTGCAGGTGCCGCGAGCGAGAGCGGCGATGGGGTTTGAAAAATGGCGCGCGGGGCCCGCTCGCCAGGCGAAGAAGAGGTAATGATGAAACTATGGCCTAAGCGGGTGTCAGTTGACGGCATTCGTCGGCAGCGGAATACTCGTGAATGTCGGGTGTCAGACACCACTCCACGAAAATCGAGCGAAAGTCTCCTTTATCTGGGGCTCTGCAAAGAACCACTTGTCAACATCAACATCAGAAGACATATACATGAGTAAAAACGGCCACTTAGGCTCTATCTGACAATACTCATCAATATACACTAACTATATACCATAGTTTCAGAGTTAATAATTTACTCTTATCTGACATATATTAAAATTCTAGAATTCTAATACATATCATACATCCTTAAAACCATCAAAGCCACGACTTGAAACTTTCTTCAAAATTGGCCTCTAGATGAGTAAATGCTCGCAAATGCGCTCACATACACGAAATAATGTATTCTATCGATAGGGTGGTAATCTTTTAGTAGTGGAATCACCACTAAATGGGTTCTCCCCACCTAAGTGCATATGTCATGATCCAGTATAAACACATTTCAAGTAAATGTTGATCACTATCTAGATATCTAAAATGACCCATGTCGAGTCCTCGTAGAGCTCTCTCACACTTACTAAGTCATGCATAGAAAAATATCATTTTCAAAACAAAACTTGTTGTGCTTGAAAATACACTGCAGGCCCCGGTAAAAATATGGGACTACCCTCAGGCGAATGTGATTGGAGAACCTTCCAAACAATACATGGGCTCACTTCGGCGTGTAATTGTAGGACCCAATACTCCTACCTTAGATTCTCAGGAAAATCATCTGAAATTCCTTTACTTAGCCATGTTCGTTTTTAGAAAATTCGTATACATTGCCCTTTTTAATTTATAGGTTACCAGATTATATGAAATCGTTATGTCGTTTTATTGTGATTTATACTTGCATACAAAATATATCGTCGTAAATATATTTACATAATTTAAATCACAACAACATGTTATATAAATTCTTAATACATTACGCAAAAATTAGCTCGCATGGGCTAGTGAAAACGCGAAGTAATTCGATTTGGATGCTGACCAACTTTATTTTCACAAAATATTTTGTGAACACTATTCACGTGAATAGTGAAACCTGGAATTCTTGTTCGCGACAAATCACATTGTCGATTAGAAACTTTGTGAACTACGGTCATAGCCATTTCAGGCCTTATACACGCCCCACGTCGATTTATAGCAAATCATGACACAAACACCCAATTCGGTCCCTACAACGCCCTGGTTTGCCTGATTGGGTTTCTGATTTTCAGCCGGTTCGAGATTTGGGACGGTCAGCTTGATAGTTGAGGCCTCGGAAACCAACGAATCATCAACAAAGCAGCAAATCAAAAGTAAAACCGTGGGGATAAAGCACTGCGCTCACGGGTTTGTAAAACTCCAAATCGGTCTTTACGCATTGCCCTTCTTTGAGTAGAGCAAGCTTTGCTTCTTGACCCGAAGAAATCCGACTGTCGGATTAGCCAGAAATCTAGAGAGAATGAGCACCTTCTCTCTCTAAAAATTAAAAAAATCTGCTACTGCATCTCACGTTTTCCTCCCTTCACGTTTGGCCGCTTTTTCGCCGTAGGAGATGGCATTATTTAGTTTTGTCCCTGTTATCATTAAACGATTCCAAAAATGCCATCTGTAATCCCTTCTCATATATTTTTGACACGTGGCACAATCTCGGTTGTCATTTCATGTTCTCTTTCGTACAGCATGTGTCCCGAGTCGTTATAGGTGACTTTGTCGCGTCAGCATGTCGTTCTGACCACCCAGATTCTCGGTCTTATCGAAAAATGTGTGAAGTCCATTTGTCTTGGAATTCGACGAGGTCGGCCGTGGTAGCTGAATTCATGAGGCAGTTCTAGCAGTGAAATCCGGATTTAGATCATCAAGGATCTAAGAAATTAGTAAGATCCCCTACCAAGAATTATGATTTGCCATTTTTAGAAAATTAGAATTTTCTGGGTCTTATAAACACTATTTTTTAACGGCGCCAACCCCAACGAAAGCCAGTCAGCTCGTAGAAATCCCAGATAACATGAGTAATTGGGAAGGTACATTCTATAGTCGGACTAAATCTAAGCGATAAGGAAGTAGGATAAATCTGATAACATTTTATCACGTAAATCGACTAAATCTCACCAGTGAAAAATAAGATAATTCCACGATAAACGGTTTATCCTACGAGATCAAAATAGAGATCCTACTTTGATAAGGAGGAGGATAATTCTCAATAAACTACTGGGTGATGCTCAAGCTATTAAATTCGATATCGATAAAGGCAAATATCTCATGAATGGGAAGAATCGTATTCTGCAATCCGATTGGGGAAAGCTTGTCGCTATATATATCAATACCCCCTCGGTGAAAGGTATGCAAAACATTCGCGCCACAGCGGTCTATCTTTTATACCGACGAGGCGGCTTAGGCGTCGGCGGACGGCGCGGGCGAAGCCCTGTAGTCCCTGCTTCTCTCTTGTCTTCTTGCGAGGAGTGCGGTCTGAGGAGCACAACCTCTCACGGACTAGTTAAACCCAATGACCTAGTTCGACCGACGACCAGCCATTCAGTAATTAAGATTAAAAAAACATCATCAATATTAGTACCTAGTAGGTATGTAAATCAAAATTTGATTTTTACATGAAATAATGTTTTTTTTTTAGTAAGCTCTATTTTAAATTATATATTTTGTACAAATTGTAAGTACTTTTTTTTTATTATGCCAATTTACACGTACTTGAATAATCTCACGAGACCATAAAATTAACAGTCGAACATGGAAACGAATAACGTCTCAAATAGATTTGTATTTCTATTAGATTGTAGGAAAGAAAAAATTACATCCCTAATAGGATTATAAGCGGGACATTTTATACTACTAAAGTCTGTCATATGTCACCTTCTTGTTGGCTTATGATCCATCATGGTAGTGAGCTACGGGGAGACAGAGTGCATAACGGATGGTGGGAGAACGAAACGTGGGTGATCTATGTGACAGTGGTTGTGGCTGGTAGTTTGACTAAGTGTTTCTGCTCATGAAAGACTGGGTCTTGGTCCTCACGTCTGACAAAGGTTGGATGCTACCAATCGATTCCGAAGAGTGATATGTCTGGGGTTGTGTAAGTGAGCTAATACCCGATTCAAATTGCCTTTAGTGCTAGGTACAAGGAGGGCCCAAGGTGCTAGGCATGATGTGCCCTAGGCTATAAGATTCATTCGAGATGGGCCCTAGGCCCTGTTGCGCATTGGGCCCCAAAAGGGTTCTAATGTAAACCTCCAATGATCATAAGGGGATTCGAATGGATGACCATTGGGTTAAAGCCTTATGCCTTACACCAACTTAAATGAAAAAACTTATTGATTACTCAAAAGTAAATTCGATACACTCTCCATTTCAAAATGACTTTAAAAAAAAACACACTCGTTACAAAGACAGCCGACAAAAAATTTTGGTCATGGCCTAAAAACCCCAATGAGACCTTTGTTCAGTGTAACAACAACTTTACTTTATAAACACTTGATTTGTACAATCACATTTGTTAAAAATCAAAAGGGTTATCGATACATGAAAGATTGGCCTTTTTTTTCAAATCCTGAAACCCCAATCCAATCTTAGTTCACCTACATTCTACAAGAAGCGTGATGGGATGGGATGGGATTGGATTTGCATACACACTGTGCAACCATAAAATATTCCAAACAGAGAGAGTTCTTGAAGAATAGAAGTAGACAAAAATCACCCAAAACTGTCAAATTCTTCTTCTACAGGAGAGTGCCTTCTCAATTGAACTAGAATACACCACTCAAACTGTGAATATCTTCCTCACTTTCTTCATCTTTCTTCTGCAAATCGGACAACTACCAGCCTCCTCTGAAATCCTGCAAAGACAGTCAACTCATTCCTGAGTCTAGTACATGCAGGATTGTTCTATGGAATTAATTGGATTGATCGTCGATCAGATATATGTAAGCGGCAATATGTATCTGTAAAAGAAATAATGTATAGATTTGAGGAAAAGTGTTAACCGGGAAGTGTAGAGCGTATATATACCTTGTTCCACATGCAAAACAAACGCTAATGACCACATGGAAGAAAAAAGCAGTCTCTTGGAGAATCACAGCAAATAACACAGAGGCCCCGGGGATTGCCGTTGTTTTCTCCTTCTTTAGATGTTTTTCCTTCAAGGGAATTCACTGCAAGCCACTCTTCTAGGTCCTCATCATCATGTGAGATGGAATCATAAGATGAACCCCAGCTTGAGGCATCATCGTCTTTCGGATGAAGCAAAGGGGCTCGCTCTGGTTCTGTCTCTCCTGTCCCTACTTGATATCCTGTTCCATTCTCAATGATAGTTTGGAATGTGTTACAGACTCTGAAGGCCAACAATATGAGTACAGTCATTGTACCTACATACAGGAAAAAAATGATAAATGTCAAGGCTTGTCCTTCTTTTGCATCTCATCGGGAGGATATGAATGCAAAAGAAAATAACCTGATCCGACAATATAAGTAAATCCACCGGGGTCCATAGGACTGTTTGACTGACCAGGCATCATTGGATGATCCCTGAAGAACCAAAAACATAGATACAGAATATGAAATCATGAACATTTTATGAAGTATTAGTAGATGGTGTATGAAGCCTGATTCTCGAAAAATAGATGAAAGAATTAATCCTCCTTGCATTTAGAATTGGAATATGCAATCAATTGATCCAATGACTTCCAGCTTCCAGTTCTATCTTTCAAAGTTACACTAAAAGCTCTTGAGGTTGGATATCAGGAGAAGGAAGACAAGATGATTTAGTTAACCTCTAAGATCTTACTAAATTAGGCAAGTTCTGTGTCCTACATTAGATTTATTCCACAAACATGCCCAAGGACTTCTCCAGTCACTTAGTCACTTTACATATCAAACCAGAGATAAAATTTAATCGAACAACCAATGATTAATGAATGATATAAATGCTAATTGGTAGTAATAAAGAGGACGGGGGCTCCAAGATTGTTTTCTTCTTTTCTTTACTTGGGGGAATTCTGATATTGTAGAGCATATGATATTTCAAATTTGAAGACAGAGATGGTATTTGTTTTTTTAGCTTTTTCACTAAAAGTAATTTGCTTTCAGACATTGATTTGTTTGTTTTTATATTTTCTCATAACCCCATTATAGACTTTTGTGGAATAGAAAAAAAGTCAAATATTCGATTTCTGACTAAAAGAGTAATATATTGACTTTTCTTTACTTTTATTAATAAGTAAAACATTACAAAAACAAACAATTTAACATTAAATTAAGTACTATTTAGTTTTAAGTTCTATTTAAATTGAGTAAGAAAAAAGTACTACTATAGCCCGGTCCATTCAATTACTTTCAAAACAAGTCCTTAAAATGCAAAAGGGGTTTGAGAAAGAACAAGATTTTACTTGCATTGAAAGATTGGAAAATCAACAAGTGGCAATCTTTTACCTGTTGTAGAGCTGGAGAAGTTAAGACAGCAGCATTATGCCTCAGCAGAAACAGCTTCAAACTACATAAACCATTACCCAGGGAGCACTTGTAATATGCCTTGGTTGTATTGTAGATGAGAGCCTTCACTGTCAAATTTAACTGGACCTGTTTCATGAATCATTTATGGAAACAAATCCACGGATAAGTTGAAGGTTTTGGGATCTGCATGTAATAAAAAATGTTGAACAAAAAGCAACAATAATTTAACTACAAATGTATTCTAGTGAAACCAACAAGCTTTTAGATAGTTTCACTCTAACTAATGGTGATTGTGATGACCTTGTTAGAAACCTTATGGACCTCTCCATCTCCACATTGGTATGTTATTGTCCACTTTGGGCATGAGGCTCTCATGGTTTTCTTTTTGGGCTCTCCCAAAAGGCCTCATACTAATTGGATATTGTCCACACTTATTAATTCATAACCCTTCCTATCTTTAACCCATGTGGGACTTCGGGTGCACACCTAACAGACCTCCTCTCGAATAAAGTACCATCAAGCCTCCTCCCAAACGACATCTATTCGCTCTATACTTAGAAGCACCACCTTCCTCAATAGCTTGCTCTTCTCTAGGTCAACTCTGCCTATCTGATAGAGCACAACCATGGACCTAGGACTCACCACTTTTGTTCATCAAATGAGGATTTCACCCACATAACTATGAACCTTGGCCCTAATACCATTTCTTAGAAACCTTATAGACCTATACATCTCTGCATTGGTATGATATTGTCCACTTTAGGCCTAAGGCCCTTATGGTTTTGTTTTTGGGTTCCCACCAAAAGGCCTCATACCAATTGGATATTGTCCACACTTATTAATTCATAATCCTTCCTATTTTTAACCCATGTGGGACTTAAGGCGACACACCTAACAACCCTAAAATCTTAAGTTTTACAAAATGAATCAACTTGGCAAAAAAATCTATAAATTTATTAAAAATTAGAAAGAAAGAATCTGGAGCAAATGATCACGTTAGAGTCCAATAGGTATGCTTGTTCTGGATGACAGGGGATTCTAACTAAAATTTCTCAATAGTCTGATTAAAAGGGAATATGTCCACAATGGACCCCAAAAAGGACACATTCATGTGGAGTTCTCTGCCTAGCTGTCCCAGTTCTTGATATTGGTATCTAAAATGGTTGTTGTATTTTGTATCAAAGACACATTTAGATAGAACACATTCTTTTTTGAAACTGTAAATCAATAACTAACAATCAAGCATCAACTCCATAATGCTGATCATAGAAGAACCCATATGCATCATAAAATGATTTGATAACTGAATAGTAAGGTAAATATTTGAGCAGTTACCTTCACCTCCTCAGAGTTCAGGTTACCCACTGCAACATAATAATATGACGACTTGAAAATTTCCTGTCTGACCTTACCACTTCCTGCAAAGGGAAGTAGACAAGATTATAGTGGCCTTGTCTGAAAGAAATAAAAAAGTCATAAAATACATTTTCCTTCATTAGTCTTACCATAAATAATATTCCAAGACAAAGTTATGTTAGGATATGATGGATCCTCTATCCATTCAACAAGGCTCTCCTTACCTGCAGGTTAAAATATACATTGAGGTTTAAGATAAAAGAAGATATTTCTGTATTGAGCCTTTATGGCCATAAACAACAGATCTAAGCCCAATTTGTTGGCATGGAAACAACATCCGCAACATCTACTTATGCTGAATGCGTAAGGAGCTAAAGCAATGGTAAGTTACTTCAAAAAATCGACCTAAAACCATACTCATTAATAGAAGTATTGTGTTTTCATTTTCTTTTATGTGGTTTAGAAGTTAGAATTTACCTTGGGCAATTACAAGGGATAGAGGAGAAGATCGTTGGGATTTCACACTGTATGAAATATCCACTTCAGACCCTTTGTTCAAAAAGAAGATCCACTCCTGAAAGACGGTAAGATACTCACTCCACTCCATTAATCAGGATATCTAAAAGGTTATAATGGTAGGACTCGGTGGACATTCTAATCTTGAAAGTAAGAATATAAGAATACAGTGTTGGAAGGTTCTCACCTTGTGAAAATTGGCCTCTACAGATGCATCATGAGTCTCAGACCAAGTCTTTTCAACATCCAGGGGAGGTGGTTCATGAAATCCATATAGCATTGGCCCAGATTTTTGTCCATTTGTTTCCTGTACCTGGTAAACCAAAAAGATTACACAGGAACTGCAGCAGCAGCAGCGGGGAGAAAAAAAAAAAGAAGTCCAAATAAGTGCAACTCATCAAATAACCTTAATTGTTTGCACAAAGAATGCGTTAGCTTTCACAAGGCGTGAGCAATTTGGACCTAGCTGTACATTTGCAGACCCGTAAAAACCAAGAATCAGAGCCATGGATGCTGCTCATCAGAAAAATGAAAAGTCAAATCAGAATAAATCCTGAAGCAGTCTAGCTCTGAAAAATAAAATTATCTAAGGATGCAGAAGATATGATTAAAAATCGTTGGCTGCTGAGAAATGTAGGAACGGAAAACACACTAAAAGTTTTGAATCTTAGCCGAGGCTGAGTCTTGGAAAACACAAAGATCCTAAAGATGTTAAATTTTTTTCTCTTTCCACTATTTATATATTAGCCAAGCAAGGATGTGAATAGTCAACAGCTATAAATTCAACTAGAAGAGCATGGGAACAAACCGAAGAACCAAAACGTGACGAGCACGACGAGGCACGACCAGACATCATCCCGAATCTCCCCCGTCGCTGCATCAGATATCGATATGTTTACCCGATAAGACACCCTAGATGGCTGCCTTTGCTGTTCCGGCGGAGGGAGGTTGAACTGACGGTGGTCATTTCCATCTTCGAGCCGCTCGGCCTGCGGTTCTTCGAGCGCCGGTGAGGAAGACGACGCGGAAGAAGATGCCTCGACAGCCGAATTCGAAGAAGAAGGAGCAGAAACAGCTTGAATGTGAGCAGAGTCCTCCATTCTGAAACAGAGTCAAAATTGAGGAAACAGACACGAGAAGATGGATGAGAGAAAGGAATTATTAATGGTGATATCAAACCGTAACCGTAACCCTAACCCTAAATCTCTGTCTTACGTTGAAGAATTTGGATTAAATCCGCCATTGGTAATGTCGTGGAGAGATTCACCAAGCAGTCTTCCTGCTTCTCGAATGGTAGTTGACGACAGTTAGGTGACTCCTCGTCCTAGTGTGAGTAAAATGCTCAATGAGAGTGCCGAGGCGCTATTTTTTTTTGTAAGTGTCACTATTTCTAAGACTCTTTCTTATAACAACTCCAATGGGAGTTGTCCAAAATGGGATGTCCAAATCTTTATTTTATGTCTTGAATAATGTTTTGGGTACCATTTAGGCAGTATTTTTACCCGATGATAGGTGTGAAATGGGGGTGTCATTTAATAATTTTAATGTTTTTTTATTAAAAATATAATTAAAACACGATTTATATTTTAAGGGTATATTTTTCATGCTTATTGTAATTTAACGGATATATTTGTATAGTAGCAATTTAATTTAATTTAATTTGTCCGCGAAATTCAAATTTTAAATTTCAACAGTTAAATTCAAATTTGAGAATTTAACCATCAAAATAAAAATTTAAAGTATAATCGATTCAAGAATAAGCGATTTATTAATTAAAATTATAATCAATTTAAAATGAGACAATTTATAAAGTATACAAATGAATATACCAATTATAAAATTTAAAATGGAATTTAAAGAATGACGATTTAGTAATTAAAATTGTATCAATTTATCAATTTTAAATTTAAAAATCAATTTGTCGATTTAAAGAATAAATTTGTCGATTAAAAGAGTATAATCCAATTTAAAATTAGTAATTTATAAAATATACAAATAAATGGATCAATTATAAAACCTATAGAAATGAATTTAAAGAATTAATAATTTATCAATTTTGATTTAAAAATCAAAATTTCAAGAGGCTCATACCCATCCGTCCGTCTTTAAATCAAGATTTAAAAATCAATTTTGATTTAAAAGAATATCTTATCATGTATACTGCTTAGCTCTTATACCACTTAACTTTTTCTTACATAATCTTCTATAGGGCGGCCTTGCCCGAAGCGAGGGTTCGGCTTCACTGTTGTCACGTAGACCGGTTGGCAGGTCGGGAAGATGGATTGAGGCTTCAGGTTTTCAAACTTTTTGAGAGCGAGGATTTTGGTCGATTCGTTTCGGCTGAAGCCTCTGTAGTTTTAACAGGAATTTAAATGGGATATGGCAGATTTGAGTAGTTGTGCCGGTGGCCATCAGCGGTATTTTGCAGCCCTAAGCCTAAAAGTTGAATAGCCTTATGGCTAGGATGATGACATTTTGCCACCTCAGAGTGAATCTCGAATTTAATTTAAATTTTTATGATTTGGGTGTCGTTTTGCGAGTTATGGAGATATTTGTGCCCTTCCAGTTTGGAGTTGCTCTTAGACCCACCATCAAAGATCTTTGCCCGACAAAAGCGATCACAAGCGAGCAAGTCATATAATTTTACGGGTCCTAGCGCAGCCATTCACTCAACAAGATCTCGTTACAAAACTCTGTCCTCAAAGGAACCAACCCATTGCTTTAACAAGTCCGGGGCCTTTATAAGAGATCCTAGCAGCAATTGTAACTACATGCTAATTCTTCCAAAAGACATGTTTGCAAGAGCTTTGGATTATCTGATTGTTCCCTCTGGCTTTGGATTATCGATTCCCTCTAAGCTCCTTTCAAAGCAGGTCAATCCAGCTGATTGTTTGCACCTCTTCTAATAGGTGTGATTACCGGTGTCTATATAAGGCCTTGGACCTCTACATGTCTTAGCCTTTTCCAGCCAGAGTGTCTTTGGGCCATGCTGTTCATCCAACCAAGGGTCATGTATGATGTTATCTTATGTCTTGAGGCATGTCTGAGCTCCATGCCCTCAAGGTCCTCTGTAATACCCCAAAATATGTAATAAGCAGTTTTATAATATGTTTAGGGTATTTTGTAGGTATAATTTGAATTTTTCGTAATTTAAATGCAAACATGAAAATGGAGAAATCAGGAATTAATCTGAGAGATAAGCAATTAAGTTTATAATTTGTCAAAAATATGATCTGAAGGTCGTATGATAAAAAGATATGATAACTTTACATAGAGAAATAAGAAAGATAATTGATTGCAAATAATTGAGAGATGGAGGACCTAGGTGTAATAAAAGAAGAAAATAAGACCAAAAAGTGGATAAGCTCAAAAGTTGGTCTCTCATTATTTTTGGGAGAGCAAAAAAACGTGAATAGAGGAGAAGAAGAAGAGAATAGAAAAGGTATGGAATTTGTTAAGTTTGATATGGAAGTCTAATTTTTTGTATGGAAACTATGATTTAGGTATGAATTTTAGTATGGAAGTATGGGTTTTTATGGATTAGTTTAGATTTTGTATGGAACTTACTAAGTTTTGTGTAGAACTTGTATGGATGGTATGCTTTTGTGTAGAACTTGTATGGATTTTGAACTTTGGTTTTATTCCTACTTTTGGGCTGATTTTGGGATTGATTGTAGGATGGTTTTATGCCGTGTTTTTGACATATTTTGTGCCGTGTTTGTGGCATGTTTTGTGGCCTCGGTGGAAGGATATTATTGTGGGTTTTGGTGAATGAGGTTGTTCAGGGATGGTTTCAGGTCAAATGGCGTGCTTGGGCTGCGAGGCTCTACGGCACTTATTTGTGCGATCTGGAAGCCACTATTGCGCGGCTGGGCTCAAGAGGTGAAGCCCTCAGTGCTGCTTGATTGTGTGGTTTCCCACAGATGTGCCATGAGCGTATACAACCGGACGGTCATAACCCAACGATCAGACCGTTTCGAATGTTCTTGACTCATGAAAGTCAGCGACTCTAGAATCCATCCATATATAACGTGATAATATTGGAACTCATATTAGGTCTAGAAATCATAAAAACAGTAGGCCTTGCTGGTTGCTCGTAGCCACTATTCATGGGAAGCCTCCAACTTTGGACGGTCATAATTTCTTCGTCCGAACTCCGTTTTGGATGTTCTTAGACTCTATGGAAAGCCCTTTGAGTCTAGAATCCATTCATATATAGATTGATAATATTGGAGCTCATATTAGGTCCAGAAATCATGAAAAACAGTAGGCCCTGTTGGTGTAGCTTGTAGCCACTGTTCATGGGAAGCCTCCAACTTTGGACGGTCATAATTTCTTTGTCCGAACTCCGTTTTGGAAGTTCTTGGACTCTATGTAAAGCCCTTTGAGTCTAGAATCCATCCATATATAACTTTATAAAATTGGAATAATAGTAAATAGCTCATAAATATACATGGTAACCATAGTTATTCATGCATATAATGAGATATGAAAAAAAAAATGTAAAGATACAAATAAATGATTGTAAATATCGCATGCCATGATTATAGAATTAATAATTATTCGAGGGAATATGAGATATGTACTGAACATAAAAAATCTAGCATGGATTAATGCACTCTATAGCACGGTGAGGATAGATGGCGTCGCAGTAGGAAATGAGTCTGCGACATATTGACCGAATTTGGCCTCGTTTGGTCATTCTGATCAGCTTTCGGACGCGCTTTAGATGGTCATTGTCGTCTGTGATAACAGCGCCGGGCCTTATAGACCAACTTGTTTCGTATAGTGAGTACAACGCCTTTGAAATTTGCACTTATAGTTCTGCTATCGCAACCCCCAAGGTTTATGCGGGCGTGAAACGTAAACAAGTGACTTGAATATGACATATGAAATGACATGGCGTGATATAGGAAGCATAGCATTACTATGTGATGATATATAAACAGTGACAAGTACATGTTGACAAGAACAAGAAGAAAAGTGTAAATGACATGAAATGAAATATGATATGATAAGAAAGTAAAAGATTGCATAAGCATGTATAAATTATATGTATGAAACATATATAAACATGTGTATATGACAAGTATGGAATACAAAATAAGTATATGATATGTTATATGTATATGTATATGTGTATAGTGTGATGGCTCTTATTAGAGTTCGTCCACGAGTATGGTTTTCCACTAAGTTATAAGCTTAGCACGAGTGTTTCATCCGTGTAGGTACATGAGAAGAAAACAAGAATGAAACGATCCATCGGCCTCGAGGTTAACACATAGTTAAATGCCCCTTGGAAGACTGCGATCTATTTTGTATATGCCAATATTCTTTTTGTTTCTTTTTGTAAGTAATGTACATATTGTAGAGAAATGTGAACACTTCTATATATGGAGCTTGTATATATTTTGTAAATGATAAATGCTCACGGAATATGTACAAGTTAAATATTTAACATTATATGAATGAACAAGCTTAAAGTTTATAAGTTTATAGTAATAAAATAAAAATAAAAAATGACACCCTCGCTTGACACTGTGTGTTGGGTTAGGGGCATCACACCCACTATTTCCATGCACTACTAGGGACTATCTCGGGTCAAGGCAACGTGCTGCTTTGCGTTTGAGCACTTCACCATGTCTTTGGATCCCACATGCACAGGTGTTAGGCCATGCCCTTGTCTTTAGGAGTCAAGAGGGAACAACCTGTCTTTCTTTGCCATAAGAAGTGACTTGCATGTCTAGGCGCCATAAACATGTTGGACATTGGGCTACCCTGACCGATGATATAATACCCTCATGGTTCATGAGATCTCCATGTAAGCCATCTAATACCAAGTTCTTAAGTACAGACATGCTCTTAGCCTGGTTCTTTGCTGAAACTATACCCATACCTCACTAATCTTTATTAATATTATAAAAGTGCTGTATTAAGATTTTCCCAACCTCTTATATCTTTAACATGTTTGTATCATATCTATTATCATTTCAAAGACAGATGGGCACACTACATCCAATTGAGTCCTCAAAGGGCATAGGCACATCCCATGAGACCGATCTCATCAGGTCAAGTTTGGGAGGAGCTCACAGTAGGGGTATAATCGAGTCAAGTCATTATAAAGCCAAAGCCAAGCTCAAGCTGTAAGACTCGAGAAATTCCAATTTCTGGAAAAAGGGTAAAATCGTAATTTTGGTTACAAAATTGTAATTTCGGTTAAAAATCCGAAATTTATTCTCTAGATTTCGGATGATGAAACGGATTTCACCGCTAAGAATCGCCTCGTTTAAATCTAGCTAGCACGCAGAAAATTTCACGACCGGCATGCTCTAATTTACACGCTTCGAAGATCGCCGTGCCAGAAAATCCGATTCTTCGATATCGAAGTCAAGATATATCGCACTACGTGCCATAAGTGGTACGAGTAGAGAAATGATGAAATGGACTACCGAGAGGCCGAACGCCAAAATCCCAGCACGACATAATCGGATAATTAATTGTCAAGTTGGAAAAAGTCAAATTAGAGAATAGTGTTCTTTCCAATCAAAAAGCAAAAGCAAAACGTGAATTGGGAGGAGATGAGATGCAGTAGCCGACTTGAAGAATTTTTAGAGAGAGAACGTCTAGCTTCTCTATAAAATATCGCCGATCCGACCGCTCAGCCTTCTGATTAAAGCATGAGCACGCCACGCAGGCGCTCGCTGTGTATTTGGATTTAGTGGAGTTTTCAACCTCGTGAGGTAGGGGTTTTCCTTACTGGGTTTTACACTTTATTTAAGTGTTTTTTTCTGTCAAGCTGCTAGCTCGAGGTCTTAAATGGTTGAAGCTCGACGGTCCCAAAACTCGGGACCGAATTGATATAATTTTTGAAACCATAATGGAGTTGCTCTCGTGACTGGTCCACAAATGGGATTTGGGTGGATTAATTGTGTATTTGTGTGTTGATGCATGTATTGATTGGAATGAGGCCGGAAATGGTCGTGAAACCTGGGTTCACTAAGTGAACCGATGATTTATGATTTTTCGGGAATAGTAACCGAGGGTTTCACTATTCCCGAAACAGTGTTCTCAAAATAATTTTTGTAAATTAATATGTTTACCTGAGTAATTCAAGTAGAATTGTCGTGTTTGATCAAGTATCCCACGAGCTAATTTTGACGTATCGAAACGAGAATTTACATGACATGATTGCGAATCGAATTTGCGTGAATATACGCACGCTGACATTTCAGATATTTATGATCGTGAATGAAATCGATATTACATTCCATATGCACCGAGAGCACTCTAGGACGACAGGAGCGGAGCGCATGATGGCAGTCTGTATAAAAATGGCTCGAAGGTTTGTCTATAACTAATAATGACGGAGGGTACCCATACTAAAAATATCAATCGCCTGAGACTACCAATCGGAGTATACATCGAAGCAGAAGTCCACATAATATCAATCATTTGAGATCGGCCCAATTGATATACATCAGAGGGTAGTCCACTAAATGTAACATCGGAGACGGTCCACTACATATACGTCGGAGGGTTGTCCTTAAATAAAACATAAAATTCTCATACGAGGCTTAGGCGAGTGTGAGGGAGCCTGAGGACCCTAAAATCGAAATGATCGCTAGACATTCAAGTAGATCATGCATCTGCTGGACAAGGTTTTATTTTGGAGCATCAAGACCGCACTGTTTTTGAGTAGCCTACTTAGGGTGATTCCACTCATCGAGCATTAGCCTTACCCCCGTCGGCGATACTATTTACGGTACATGGAGCGTGAGAGGGACTAATTGCCCCAGAGACCGAGGCCAGGAAGAAGTTCTGGACAAGGCTCAAGCATGATGACAGCATGTGGCTAGAATTCCTCTAATTTTAATATATGTTGTATAAGAGTAAACTTTTGAACTCTTTAACTATGGTCGATAGTCGATATATATATACATTGTTACGAGTATTGGTTTATGAGCCCAAGGGCCGCTTTTAATCATAGACCGTTATATTGACCATTCGGGGACAGGCTTACGCAGGCTTGCCGATTTTGCAGCCTCCCGCACAGCGCGAGACTCGCCCGATTCAAGTGGCGCTTAACCCGACATTGTGGCTCCGCTGGTCGACCGCAGTCAACCCGACCCCCTCGCTGAAGGTCATACCTTTGCATCGAGCTTAGGCATAATGGCCTAGGAGCTCGGGTTCGGGGGTATCCATCACCACTGGGTGGTTTGATGTAGATAGCTTAGGCATATGAATACCCAGGGTTCGAGGGCTCGCTTAGCCATAGTCTGAGGGGTGTAAGAACATCACCACTAGGTGTGGTCTCGATGTTAAGTGTAGGTATATCATTCAGAAATCCACGGACAAAAACTAGACACGTAGACATGCTTTTGTGTGATTGTTTGATAAATGATGTAATCATGTGAATGCTTACTTGAAATGGTGTGTATACTATGTCGTATGTTATGATTGTATGTGTGTTTAGTAGGTAGCACATAGAATTGTCGAAAACAACAGAATGTGTTTGAAAATTTTAGGAGTTTTATGTTGTGTAAACTAGAACAAGAAATAAATTTTAAGCATATTGTGGGGATCGAAATATAACATGGGGGATTTTTATATATAATATTGGGGGATTTTTTTTTTTGTAACATGAGAGATTCTTATATAGTATGGGGGATTCTCATATAGTGATCCATGCCAGATTCCGACTCACTCGGACATGTTTCCGAGAGAAATTACTTCGATTTCGACTCACTCGGGAATGATTTATTTATAAGAATTCTTATATAACATGGGAGATTTTTATATAATATGGAGGATTTTACGTGACATGGGACTTTATATGAGATTTATATAGATCCCACTCACTCACTGAAATACTTGATTGATCATTGATATATCATAGAATGAATTGACTCGAATGATCGATTTCAGACTAACTGATATATAATGAAATGAATTAAATCTACGAAGAATTTAAGGATTTTATAACCTAGATTCATATATATGGATTTTTGTAAGAGATTATATGCACGTAATTATTTAGAAACGGATGGCCAGAATAAAAGGAATTGTATTGCAATACTCTGTATCAGATAGACAAAATTTTCGAAAAAAATTAATTAAAAAAAAATCAAATAAAATTAGAAAAAAAAAATTTTCGAAAAATAAAAAAAATTTTCAAAAATGAAATTTTTGTTGATAAAAATGTTTTAAAGGTAATTGATTGTCTCAGACACTGTGAATGCAAGGACAATGTGTATACACTGATTTATGTATGAATAGTGTCTCGAGGTCAGGTTTGGCGCTGTAGATATTGTATTGAGATTTAACTTGTCATCGAACCGTATGATTTGCCAGCAGGCGACGGCGTTGGCAGTGGGCGCCCCACGGTACCGGGTCAGCACCACCGACATTCGACCAACCGCCAAGATTTGATCAGCGCGCTCAGCCGAGGTCGCAGGTGTCAGAGCGGTCGCACCGCACAGCAAGATAAAGGTGTAGTTAGGAGGTCCTAGTAACCTCCGGGAGGTTTAGGAGCGCATCATCCTCCGAATGCCTCATGTGGGGAGGAGACCCGATGGTGGCGCACTCATTGGTTTATACAGACGAACATACCGAGGCTATGAGATTACCTCCGAGCACGCACTGTGACGTTAGCCGTGATTCCAGCTAGAGGGCGAGGTCCAGGTATGGTGGAGATGGGCTAGAACTTCTAGAGACTTAGAGGGTATGACATGGGCAAGTTTCAGGAGCTGTTCATGGGCAAGTACTTTCCAGAGACTGCGAGGCATGCTAAGGCTCAGGAGTTCCTAGAGCTGAAGCAGGGAGTGATGACAGTGATGGACTACGTGGCTAGATTCACAAGAGCGGGCCCGATTCGACGACACAATACGACATGGCCTCAAGGTTAGAGATCTCGAGAATGGACTAAGTTGTCCATTCGGCCAGATTGTAGGACTGCCACAGATATGGATTCCATGGTCCGGACACCACCATGTGAAAGAGATGTGAGGATGCCTGAGCACCTCTGATGCGAAAGGTAGCAAGAGGAAGGACAATCGCCTTCTCTGGGCCTGTGAAAGAGGCAGAGTCCTAGTCTCGCAAGGGTTCCAGAGTCGCGCCATCCCGGCCAGGACAAACGAGTCACGGTCAAAGTGGCAGATGGTATGCTACCATCACGCTGCACCGGGACACATGAGGAGGGATCATTTCGCAGACATGGATCCTGTGGTTTTCGGACATCACAATCCCGGGGCCAAGAAGCCAGAATCAGGAGAGGATACAAGATGCTCCTCTACAAAGACGGCATGCACTGTAGAGGCCGGGCCTCGCCTGTGGAGCCACTGCATCCTCACATTTCTCATAGGCAGCCCGAGAGGCCGCAGGCGGTAGTAGCAGAGGACGAGGCCCACAAAGTGTGGACATCAGTGGGTCCGTGGCGTGTCTACGCCTATCACACCGCCGTACGAGTCAGCGATCAGCCGCTATAATGCGGTACGTTTTTACATTTCATGGGCAAGAGTGTTATTTGATTCCTCAAAAGGCCGTGATTCATTCATCACGTGATCGGGCCAGGATCGAAGCCCGGGCTTGGGAGGTCGAGACTCAGAGGAGCTCAGACGAGTTCCCTTAGGATTAGGCGAATAGGGATGATATGTCGAGGCTGTGAGTTAGAGATCCTGTGGACTCCTACCACAAGGACTCGAGGATCGATGTCATCTTAGGGATGGATCGGGTCGAGACACCATGTGGTCGCATCGATCGGTGAGCGTAGAGTGGTTACCGCCTACAATGCCAGATCTGCATTCTCGTGGAGGCATTTCGTGTGGGGACAAGATGATATTTTCACCACATGTATAGCGAGTCCGTGCACAAGACGCTTAGCTAGCCTGGCTTACGAGCCTAATTCTAGAGGACGAGGAGACCCAGACTTAGATCACCCTGCAAGGCGCGAGTATGTGGATGTTTTTCCAAATGAGCTACCTAGGATCAAGCCCACGCAGGGTTGTAGATTTCAGACAAATTACACTCCTCGTACTTCACCCATCTCTATAACTTCTGATAGGATGGCACTGGGCCTTGAGTTGGGTGTGAACCTCGCAGTCCAAATATACAAAGTTACTAGATAAGGGTTCATTAGTACAAGACTTCACCCAGCTCGGGCGCTCCTGCCTCTATTTGCGAAGAAGAAGGACAAGACCCTTCGATCGTGCATCGACCACAGATGCTTGAATAGGTTACGATCAAGAATCTGCACTCCATTACCGAGGATTGACGATTTGTTTGATCGCTTGAGAGGAGCCAGTCTACTCCAAGATGTAGTTCCTTCGCACCGGTTACCATCACTGAGGGTCAGTGGATACGTATATATCCCCAAGACAAACGCTTAGACGCTTTATGGGCACTTCTGAAGCTGATTATGATGTTCCTTGGATTGACGACGCGCCAAGAACATTCACGGATCTCATGAGCAGATTCCAACCTTATTTATATCGCTTGTCGTAGTCAGCGATTTACATTTCGATCTACTCCCAAATGAGCGGGAATACGCAGTATCACTGAGGATCAAGCATGCTTGTCGAGAGACCATCACCGTGACGCTTAAGTTCAAGAAGTGTGAGCCTGCCATCGAGGTGAGATTTTCGGGACACGTGGAAGCTCCAAGATCAGAGGATACCGACTCAAAAGGCGTCGAGGTAATATGAATCGGGAGCAGCCGGTTGTCTTCGAGATAATGAGTTTCGATCAAGGTATCGCAGAGATTCATTGAGGATTTCTCCAGATAGCAAAAGATTCTATGACTAGGTCAATCTTAAGGAGGTCAAGTTTGAGCTGGATGACTGATGCGAGGAGGCATTCCAGAGCTGAAGAGGAGACTTTACAAATTACTCGTAGTCCCTATTGCCGCACAGGTACATGTTGTATCGCGACGCCGAGGCCTGGATTGAGATGTGTTTGATGCGCCGAGGGTAGTAGCTTATGGTTCTCATCGCTTGAAGAATCACGAGTACAATTACCCTGTCATCGCCCACATGGAGTCAGCGGCCGAAGCCTCGCCTCAAGATTCGCGCCACTACTTATACGGCGAGTTCGAGGTGTACTGCACTACAAAAGTCCGGGTATATTTTCACGCAATGGGACCTCGATATGAGGCAAACGCAGATGGATGGAGTTCTAGAGGATTATGATTTCACGTTGCATTACCATCCCGGTAAGGAAAATGGTGGTCAGATGCACCTGGCCTAAGTCACGGCTTGTCGCCAAGATAAATTTCTGAGCGGCGATGCTCGAGACCGTGGGACAAGCCAGCGCATCGAAGCGCACTCAGTGCAATTCAGTTTATAAGGTTAACTGCCTCTCACGGAGCGCAGTGATTGAGTCCCAAAGGGCGTGGACGCGCAGATAGTGTCCATCAGTGACCGAAAGTACAAAGCAGTACGGTGACAAGCAGCCGGACTGCTCACGCAGATGGTAGCGTCTTCGATATGTGGGACCCGGCATGGGTTCCCCAAATGACCGATTTGAGAGAGGAGATTCTCGTGTGAGCTCACCGCCTCGACGGTCCGCAACTGTGGTACTAAGATGTACCAGATCTTCGTCGCGCATTCATCAAGTGGGATGAAGAGACACGTAGGACTTTGTTCGACGATGTCTCACGCAATAACGTGTTAAGGCCGAAAGCAATCAAGTCGCAGGCTACTTCAACCATCGAGGTGGCCGAGCGGAAGTGGAGCACGCCACGATGGGACTTTGTGACCCACTCTGCCACGCGACGCCACAGAGGCATGACGCGGTGACGGGTGATAAGGACCGGCCACGGCCCGCATTTTCTACTACCGCGCTGATGACCTTCGCATCGAGAGATTCCCGCCGGCCAGGGCGATTCGAGATAGTCCCCGGCCACATGGAGTACCAAAGATCCATAGTGTGCCTGGAGGTGGACCCCGAGGTTTATGGCGCACTTTGGAAGAGTTTCCAAAGGCATGGGCACACCTACGACGATGAGTACAAATAGCTCCACCCTCGCACAGATGGTCAATAGTGACTATACATATTAGGAGGACATGCTACGTAGCATGCTGCCCCGGATCATAAGGGCAAATTGGATGAGCATTTGCCCTTAGTGGAATTCGCCTACAACAATAGTTATCAGGCGAGCATACAGATGACACCGCATGAGACTATATAGAGTGCCACGCAGTCATCAAGTACGCTGACCGAGGCGGAGAGCTCCATCACCGGGTCCCGATCCGACAGAGACACCTCCGAGAAGGTGGTTTGATACGATACATATCTTCTCACTAGCCGTAGTCCATGAAGAGCTATGCAGATGTACGACGAATCTCTTAGAGTTCGGCGCTCGGGATCACGCCTCTCAAGGTGATGCCTAAGAGAGGAGTAGTCGCCGGTAGGCTGGGAAGCTATCGGTGATTCATCGATCTTTCTCGATACTCGAGATAGCACCGTAGCCGCATCGGTCGGGCGCATCGCCCAAAGATGACAGGTCCACGAGGGGCATTTCACGCTCCATGTCTCTAGCATACCCGATCCAAACCATGTGGTGGATCGGGGACAGACAGGTCGACACGGACGGACCTTCGAGGAGGGACTAGCAGCATTTTGATACAGGATCGCTCTTGCAACGCAAAACCGTGAGGCTAAGTGAGGGTACTACGGAGGCACTATGAAGTGGAGGAGTTCACGTGGGAGCGCAGGACACGATGAGGTGCCACCTATCCCTTCGTTTAGGGACGAAGGTACGTATTTAGCCGTTTAAGATTTAAATGACTGCCATATGCATGGTAGAGTGCACGTTGCATATGCATGTGTGAGTGATTGTACTGTTCCGGTAATTTCGGACAAAATTCCTTTTTAAGGAGTAGAATAAGACCATAAATTCCAATTTCGGAAAATGGCAAAATCGTAATTTCGCGTTAAAATCCGAAATTTATTCTTCTAGATTTAATGACTAAACTGGATTTCACCGCTGGAATCATCTCGCAAAATCTAGCTAGCACGCAAAATTTCGCCACCCGGCGACGCCAATTTACACGCCGAGGCACGCGCTTCGGTGCCGTAAATGATTTTTCGATGCTACTAAAGTCAATAAGTAGTCATGTCATAAGTGTTATGAGAAGAGAAAAATGGATGAAAATGGATGTCGGTATAATAACGTCAAAATCGAAAAGAAGGACATAATTGGTATTAATGAAATTGTTTTAAGTCGCAGAAGTTCAAATTAGAGAATAGTGTTCTTCTCCAATTAAAAAGCAAAAGCAAAAAGTGAATTGGGAGGAGATGAGATGCAAGAGTCGACTCAAGCACTTTGCAGAATCGCCTAAATCTTCTTCTAAAATATCGCATGACCCGATCGCCGCTAGCCGACAAGAAGGAAAAAGCCTCTTCCACGCTGAGAGGGTCACGTGGGTACCGGATTTGTGAGTTTCCTCAAAGTCCTGCGGAGGCAGGGTTTCTCCCTACTTGGGCTTTACACTTTATTTGTTTTTTCAATGTTTCGATAGCTCGGCGCCAACGAACAGTGTTGACTGGCCCCAAACTCAGGGACCGAATCGATATAATTTTTGAAACCATACTCAGCTGCTGACTGGGTCTACTAGCTGATTTAGTGGATTAATTGTGCATTTGTGTGTTGGATGGCCGTATTGATTGGAATGAGGCCTAAACGTCAGAAACCCAAGTTCACTAAGGAACCGATGATTTATGATTTTCCTGAATAGTAACCGGTGGTTTCGTACTTATTCTAAATGAAGTGTTCTCAAAATAATTTTGTGAATATGTTTGGCAGTAGCACTGAAGCAGACCGTCAGGTTTGATCGCGTTAGCCCACGTGGAGCTAATTTTGATATAATGAAATGAGAATTTACATGACATGATTGTGTGAATTGAATTTTAGGTAAATATATGTATTGTTGATATATTTGCATATTTATATAGACCGTAATGGAAACGACATCACGCATTCCATATGCACTAGAGCACCCTGTGATGATGTGAGTGAAATAGCAAGATGAGAGTCTACAGAAAAATGGCTCTGAGGGCTGTCTATAACTAATAAATGACTGAGGTAAATTCATACTAAAAATATCAATCGGGCCTGAGACTTTAACTGACATACACTCTGGAGCAGAAATTCACTAAACGTAACATCTGAGACGTCCACTACTTCTATACGTCGGAGGGTTGTCCTTAAATAAAACATAAAATTCCTATACGAGGCTTAAAGAGCGTGAGGGAGCCTGAGGACTCTGGGTAATTTAAACGACCGCTAGACATTCAAGAGATCACGATTCGCTTTGATGTGTGTTTATTTTGAGCATTGCACCGCACTTAAAGCGACAAGAAATTTACTGCGATTCCACTATCGAAAGACAAACACCGCCGAGAGATACTATTTTACTGTGCAATAGGAGCTTGCGAGTGTGATTCGTCCTGTAGATCGAGGTTTGTAAGAAAGCCTGATTGGCGCTTTCGTGTTACGATGACATTTATTGTAATTCTAATTTTATTATATGCCAGAGCAAGAGTAACCAACTCGAACTATGGTCGATACCGATATATATATATACATTGTTATGAGTATCGGCGCATGAGCCCGCTGGCCGTTTAATCATAGACCGTTATATTGGACCGTTTTGGGATGTGTTTACGCAGGCTGTTGTGATTTGGGTAGAGCCCCACAAAGGAGACTCCGCCCTCGATTTTCCAAGCCGCGCCTGCAACTCCAACATACACTCAGATTCCACGGCTGACGAAGAATAACTGACCTCCGGCTTGAGCTGCCACACAAGCTCGAGCTTGCCTCGATTAAAAAAACTCAAAGCTCAAACTCGACTTAATCAAACTTCATTACTGATGTTTGAAACTCAACTCGAAAAATAGCTGATTTATTCCAACTCGACTCGACAAAATTCAAATTTTAAAAATTAATAAATAATTATACTCGAAATTGACTCGAGTTCAATTTGATTAAACTTATGAACAACTTGAGTCGGGTATTATGATACTCAAACTCGAATTAATTAACTTTGAATTGAATTTGAATATTCTACTAATCAAATTAGGGTAATTCACGAGTAGCTTGAGTCGTCTACACCACACCTTGGTAACAAAAGAATTTTGTTCTTAGCCCACCCTCGGCTAAGTACATCAGCCCATCACAAAGCAGCCCACATTCGGTCCAGTCCATACACAATGGAGCCCATATGTAGTACGTGTAACAGCCAATAGGGGCCAACTATAATGCCACCTGTAGGGTGTTCATTGGTTGATCCCTGCTATAAAGCACCACTGACTCAGGAAGGCGGAGGTCGGGAACTGAAGAGGAGATGGCGACGATGAAGTTGGTGTTGACTCTGCTACTGTTGGGAACCCTAGTTATCTCTCAGGTACCGTGCATTTAACCTTTTTCATTTTCTCAAATTGTCTCTCGATCCAGTTGTTGATCTGTGGCTGCGTGATTAACCATGGTTATATAGATTCGATCTGTGAAAAATGCATTTTGTGAGATTTGTTTTTGATCTTCTTGAAATTCCTGACAATTTTACTTCCCTAATTTTCTTTTCAATAAAAAAAATTAATGTGGATTTGATGTCATCTTCCAGTGCCAAAATTTCTCTGTTTCTTTCTCTGGAAATTGCATTACTTGGTGGACTTTCTGGAAATTTCAGCTTTGAAATGATTTGTATGCCAGGCTAAGAAGTCGAAGGAGAACTTGAAAGAAGTGACCCATAAAGTATACTTTGATGTCGAGATTGATGGAAAACCAGCTGGTATGCTCTGTTTTCTCAAATGAATTTCCTAGGTTAATTTTCACTTTGGAGTGTGAATTGAAAGATATATCATATCATACAAGCTTATGGATTCTTTATACTTTGGAAGTGGTTTTTTTGTTTCCAAATGAGCATTATAAATGGTTATGTAGTGCCAAAATCTAATTCTTGTTAAGGTAAAGGTTTTGCTTGGTTCCAAATAGGTGTTTTTACTGATGTAAGATAATTGTGTTCTTTTGAGGCAAATCAAGGTGGAGCTCTTCAATACGCTTGACAAGGATAAGATCCAAATGGGATAAGATAATATTTTCTAGGATGTGTACAGTTCTAATCATTTATTTTATTTTATTTCTTTTTATATGTAAGCGATGATGCATATATTAATGAAAGGTGCTATTGAGCTGGGTACACTAGTTGTATACAAATTGAAAAAATGTTATAGCTTGAGAAAAGGAAAATACAATAAGGTGCTCCCTCCCACATCTAGATCCCACCCAATTTACAAAATTGATTGAATGCATTGTTCTTTTTGTTGTGGGCATGCTAAACCAAAATGAAAAACTTTGAACAAAGGTGCTCTTTAAAGACCAAGCCATTGCGTTGCAGTTTCAGAGGCTCTTTGATTTCTTTCTTTCCACAAATTCCATAAAAGACCCGGGCTGCTCCCATAATATACCCACAGACCGTCTCAACTTAAAAGTCTTCCTAACTGAAAAGGAAGAACCCAAGAGGGTTTCCAAAAAGAGAAAATAGCAAGTGCCTTAACTGTATAGATTTGATAAGGAAAGGTGTGGTCGATAGATGCCTCCTAGAACCTTCTCTCCGCACATTTCCCAATCAAAAAAAAAAAAAAATCATTTTAGATGGAATTGCGAATACAAATATGTTCTCAATGTCTTTTGGTTCTTTGATATATGCGTATCTCACCAATTTCAGTGAGAATCCTATCTATGGGAATTAGAAACATTGGCAGGATATCCCATCCTTCCAGACATGGGAATAAGATTCTTATATCTTATCCCACCTTTTCTGTCAAATGAAGACAACCTTAGTGATTTCTAGGAACTTTTCTCTTGTATATACATTTGATAGGCATGAAAATAGTGATACATGATAATTTCCAGGCAATCAATTATCTGGTAGACTTGTGGATAATGGATAGCAGGATTAAGGATACGAAACCAAATACCTTGAGAGGATTATTGTTCAAGTGTTTGAGTATGTGAGGAGTCTTGGATTATATTTTTGGGTCCTTGAGATGGATTATTTGGCATCATAAATTTTTTATTTTTTCTGTCCAAACTAAGTTTACTAAAAAGTTACATTGTCTATGTTGATACTTGTTAATTGTTGTATTTTTGTTTCCTGTGTCAGATATATGGGTCTCTTTGGCAAGACGGTACCAAAAACCGCAGGTAAGGAATCTCAAGATAAATAAAATGATTAAATAAAGGGCATCCTTTGAAGGATAAACTGCAATTTAGTTTCTAATTTGAACTTTTTTTTTGGCAGAAAATTTCCGAGCGTTGTGCACAGGTACATCACAATTTAAACTCTTTCTTTTAAGTTGATGATTAACTAATCCACTGCTTATGCTATTATTGATATATATATACACACACACACACTTAGTTTGGGGTATCCAAAGTTCTTGAATGGTTGGATATGGATAAATTTTCACTGGGGAAAAGTTTGGATTAGGTGGAAAGATCAATAAACATGTCCTTGTCAACAATTTTTTGTTTTTGTAAAGATTGGTTTTATATGAACCTTCTTGATCTTTTCAGGGGAGAAGGGTATTGGAAAAAGCGGGAAGCCTCTTCATTATAAGGGGAGTGCATTCCATAGGATTATTCCCAGCTTTATGATCCAGGGTGGTGATTTTACGCTTGGTGATGGAAGAGGTGGAGAATCAATTTATGGAGAGAAGTTCGCTGATGAGAATTTTAAACTGAAGCACACTGGTCCAGGTAAAATTGTTATTTCTGTTGGCTGTTAGTAACCAAATTTTCTTATATTAGTAACTCCACATATAATTTAGACAAATTTTTGTGATGAGATGAAGAAAGATTACCCTTTGTCTTATGTAGGGCTTTTGTCAATGGCAAATGCCGGTCCAGACACCAATGGCTCACAGTTCTTCCTTACAACTGTGACAACTAGTTGGTAAGTAGATGTCCAACTCTTTCTAGCTTATGTGCCCCCCTAATCCTCTAACACCCATCCTTATATTGAATAAATTGAAATGCAAGTGGTTTTTCTTTTCACACTTGCACGTCTTTGCCTGTTCTCCTTCCTTTTAATGTATATCAGATTGCATCATTTTCAAGTAACTCTTACATCATTGAATCAGGTCTTCCTAAAAAACCTAAAATATCATTGAAAGATGTCAAATCAACTTGTCATGAAACATGCCAGATATTCTAATAGAGTCGGATATTTCAAGGTGGGATGCTTGGAAAGTAGATAGAATAGTGTGAAGAGAGAAAAGGGAGAATCCCTAATTTAGTACATTACATATTGGACTTATATATATATACATGCTCATGGGTCTCACAATATAGTAAGAAAATAAAAGGAAAATACTGTACAATATCTAACACTCCCCCTCAAGTTGGAGCATATATGTTATATGCACCAAGCTTGTTATAAATGTATTTAATTCTAGGATCTCTGAGAGATTTAGTAAAGATGTCTCAAGAAGCTGATCATTTGAATCGACAAAACTAGTAGTCATACATCCCGATGTGATCTTCTCTCTAATGAAGTGACAGCCAACTTCACGTGCTCGTCCTTTCATGGAAGACCGCACTGATGCAATATGCAAAGCAACCTGGTTATCATAGATGAGCTTCATTTGTTCATCATTTCCAAATCTCAACTCTCGAGAAGGTGTCTCACTATATGAGTTCACATGCCGCTGCAGCCCATACCGATACTTGGCCAGCCATTAGATCCGCCACATGTTGTTTACTCTTCCGTGATATTAGGGTTACCACCAACGAAACACAAGACTCGGCTTAATGTCTATCCAAAGGGTATGAGCCAACCCACCAGACCAGGTAACCAACAACCCGGTACGACTTATTCTCGTACAACACACCTCGCCCTGCCAGATTTTTGATATATTGAAGAATGTGGATTACAACATCCCAATACTATCACACTGGACAGAATCGACAAGTTTAAACGCTCCCACGAGCAATTGCGAGGTAGTTCGCCTTTACTTGACGAAGTCGTCGATATCTCCTGTGATTTCCTAAAGCATTCTCCTGCCCCTGCATGTTTTTGACATTAGGATCCATGTGAGCGCTGACGGCTTGATTTAACATACCTGCTCTTTCAAGATGTTTAAAGATACTTCCGCTGTAAAGGACTACACTGTAAAACCGGATTGAAATATCTCAATTCCCGTAAAGTACTTGAAGTTTCCCAAGTCTTTAGTTTGAAAGTGGGTGAAAAGGTGTTGCTTTTTAGTTTTGAATACTATCTTGATCACTCGTCAGAATGTCACGATGTCATTCACATAAACAAATCGCATAAATACATCGGGCTCAAGAGTTATGATGATAAACCGAATGGTCTCGCCAGATTAAGGGCATGCCAAATTCTTGAACAACAGAACTAAAACGGCCAAACCATGCTCGAGGAGATTGTTTCAAGCCATATAGAACCATGAAGGAAGACATTTTTAATATCCAACTGATAAAGTGGCCAGGAACACATAGCAGCCATGGAGAGAAGGAGATGGACAAAAGCAATCTTGGCAACCGGGGAGAATGTGTCACCACACCTAATCCATAACCCAGTATATCCTTAGCAACCAAGCTGCCTTAAGGCTATCAACCCACCATCAGACTTATCCTTGACCGCTAGAACCCAACGACAACCAACTGAAAACTTACCAAATGGCAAAACAACAAGATCTCAAGTGACAGTTGAGTGCAGAGCAGCCATTTCATCTATCATTGCCTGTCGCCAGCCCGGATGGGAAAGAGCCCCATTGGTGTACTTAGGAAGAGAAACGGAGGATATAGCAGAAACAAATGCAGAGTGGGGTGAAGATAATCGATGGTAACTCAAAAAATTGTAGATAGGATGAGGATTGCTAGTAGATCGATTACCTTTCTGAAGAGTAATGGGTAAGTTATCATCAAGAGGTGAGCAGGTAGGGAGAAGTCAAGGGATAGGAAGTGAGTCGCCAGGGCCTCAAAGCAGAAGGGAGAGGAATAACGAATCCAAGGATCGCAAGGATAAACCTAAAGTGGTTGAGAATGTACATCATCAAATATAAAATGAGAGACGTATTTGGCAGAAGACTTCAAGAATGTGAAGAGACTCCTGAGCAGGAGAAGAAGGTGTTTCGAAGAAGATGACATCAACAGAGTGAAAGTATTGATGAGTTCGAGGGGAATAACAACGATAACCCTTCTGAAGTCAGGAGTAGCCTAAGAAGATGCATTTTGTGGCTTTGGTGGAAAGCTTGTCTTGTCCAGGAGTGAGAATATGAACAAAGCAAGTACAACTAAAGACACGAGGAGGAGGGAAATAAAGTACGGTCAGCAAAGTTATGAATGAAGTTAATCTGATCACAGAACACAAGTGAGGGCATACGATTAATCAAATAACATGCTATAAGAACAGGGTCCCCCCAAAAACAAAAGGAACATGATAATGGAAAAGGAGAGTACGAGTTGTCTCAATAAGATGACGGCCATTACGCTCACCGCTCCCATTTTGTTATATGGCATGAGCACAAAGAAGATCGACGGGCGATCCCATGTCGACATAAATGAGATAAAGGGTGCAGAAAAATATTCTCTAACATTGTCACTACGTAACACACGAATAGAAATACTGAACTGGGTTTGAATTTTAGCATAAAATTTATGGAAAATAGAATATAACTTAACTCGATTTTTCATTAAAAATAACCAAGTACATCGAGAATTGTCATCAATGAAAGTGACAAAATACTGAAATCTTAAAGGGACGAAGTCGATAAGACCCCAAACATCGCCGAAAAGTTCAAAAGAGATTTTGCCCGATTATTCAAACGCTTTTGGGAACGACACACGAGGTATAGCCTCCAAGCCGACAAGACTCACACGTTGGGGTGACGAAAAACTTAGAAGATTGTAGCCTGTGACGATCGTGGATGAAGAGAGGAGCATCAGTCGAAATGCAAACTGCAGGAGATGATTTCGAGGTGAGGTGATAGAGGCCTTGAGACTCACGTCCGATGCCAATTGTCTTCCTTGTACTCTGGTCCTGCAAGGTCACAAATGTATCAGAAAAAATAATGGAGCAATTAAGAGTATGAGTGATTTTGTTGATGGAAATAAAATTAAAGGGACACTCAGGAGTATAAAGGACAGAAGTGAGAGGTAGAGAAGGGAGAGGATGTGCCAAACCAATACCTTTAGCCATAGTTTGAGAACCATTAGTTAAGGTAACGGTAGGTAAAGTAGGGGTAGTAGTAAGAGAAGAGAAAAGGCCTTTATTACTAGATATGTGATCAGAAGCACCAGAGTCTAGAATCCAGGTCCAAGAGAAGATGTATGAATAAGGCAAGTAGATGCATTTTCACGGCCTCAAGCACAGATACAATGTGGTTGACTCTGGGCTTCGATAGCCAAGATAGTCATCACTACTGCCGCTGGGGAATTCAAGACGCATGTGGTGCCTTGAGTCTCGAGGCGGCCGAATCGTAATCAAGATCGAGCTACGTGAGCAAGCAGCGGGAGGCCGTCCATGTAACTGATAACAACGATCACGAGTGTGGCCAAGCTTATTGCAATAGGTGCAGTGAGGACGTTGTCCTCTACTTCAGTTACCACTGCATCCTCCCCGAAGGTTAGTTTGAAAAACTAACACGGAAGAATCTGGAGTGCTATCAGATGGCAAAGTCTGAGTGGAGGAAGGAGGCGAGCAAACACATCATCCAAGGATAAGGACACGGGCCCACAAGCACCGATCGCGACGGCTCAAGATCCGACAAGGCCAATAAGAGTAAGGACCATGAAGAACTTGTCAATATGCGTTTGTTGAGCCCCAACATCACTAGTAAGAGGCATCCCCAAATTACTAGTAAGAGGCATCAGTGTCAAGAACTCCTCCTTAAGAGAGGCAATTTAGCCAATATAATTAGATAAATCCATGTCCTGTTGTCGGATATTGATAATAGCATAAGCCACCTTATAAAGGCACTGGATATCATTTGTGTATGGAACTTTTGCTTGATTCCAAAACTTAGAACATGTTTTGTAAGCCCGAAGATGAAGCAAAATTTTTTGATCAACTGACTGCCATAATACGCTACATAGTTGTGCATCTATTTTCTTCCATTGCACCTTGTCAACATTAGGTATAGCATCCTCCGATGTAATAAGATGATCCTCATAACCTTGTCCCATGAACCAGAGTTCCACATAAGCTGACCAAGAAAGATAATTCTCACTACCAATCAATTTTTCTGATGTGATAGTAGGAGATCCAAAGATAAATGTGATGTAAAATAGGGATTTTTACTACATATCCACTTAACTAGAGATTGAATCACGTTGATTGAAGAGAGTCCAATAGAGGCGAATCACCAGGAACTTGAAATCATGGCTGCACTGGTGATGAAGAAAAGACCTTAAATCAGGAGAAGAGAGATTGACGGAGTGTGGTGGAGCTGAAATGGGCAAAAAGGTGGATAAGGAGGGCTTGGGAGGACCGGGCCGAAGGGATGGATCAACAAGACGCGCCGACGAGCTCGATATGAAATCTTGTCATCTAGTACATACGCCCACACGCGCGACGCTGGAAGGCAAGCCGGCTGAGAAGAGGGCGGTGGCGGCACGTGGAGAGATGTTTTCCGATGTGGTTTCTCCGACGTAGATCTACTTGTGCTACTCGGAATTTGAGGTCCTAGCTTCTGAGAAGAGTTGACCGGAAAAAGTCATTGGCAACAAGGCGATCCGATGGCGGCGGCGGCGACGGGGAGATCTGACAGCAGAGGGTTCTGGAAGGAGAATAAAGTGACCGGAAGGAAACACGATCACTAAAAAAAAAAAATTAGGTTTTCCCTTCTGGCTCTGATACCATGTGGATAGAGAAAAGGAAGAATCCCTAATTTTTATTATATTCACGGAAAAAACTTACTACTACATTACATATTGGACTTATATATATATACATGCTCATGGTTCCCACGATACAGTAAGAAAATAAAAGGAAAAGACTGTACAATATCTAACAAATAGTTTTGTGTTAGTTTGTATTTTTCTGTTATGGAGCTACACCTATTTATCAACACCAAAGGCACAACCTAAAACTTTGGTAGTTAATTAGATCTGTTGGACAATTGAAACTATATAAGCAAGCAATGCTCTAGACTTCAGAGACAGAGAAGCTCATCAAACTTAATAGAAACCAAAGTAGCAACTACTCTGGATTCCTATGGCCTTTTTTTTAAAGTAAATTACTTATATACACTAAAGTAGCAACCCAAGAGGTATAAAAATAAGAAGATACACCCAACTCTTTCCAACAAGATAAACAATAGAAGAAAGTATCACTCTCTTCCACCTATACAAGAACTATCAAAATGATGTACAAAAAACAACTCCAATCTCGTGTAAATCCTATCCAGTCAATGAATTCAAGGAATGTCAATGGACAATCAACTATAAACATTTTCGTCTACAACCAAAGAAGAAAAATAAAATAAGTCTTGCTTTGTATGGGCAGCATCTCATCCCTAATAGCTATCCCATTGCCCGCCTTAGACCTTGCTGTAAGTGTCATTAGCGCAAAAATCTGCATAAATTGAGCAACTTGACGTTGTTTTTAGAATATTCTGTTGACCTATATGAGTTCAATTAAGGGATCATGTATGCAAGTTGTGACATTTGATTTTTCATGATCGACCTTTCCTTTTTCTTTTTCCCCTGTTCTCTCTCTCCCTACCCTTGGGCAAAATTATACCCTTCATGATTGATATCTCCTGTAAATAAGATGGTTTGCATGAGAGTTATTTGCATCTCACATTTAGGATATAGTCTATTTGTGGAACCATATATGAGATTTTGTATCTAATATTTTTCAGGGTGAATATAGTCTATTTTTAAGTCGCTACTTTAACGTCTTTCTAATACAATTACTTTTACTTACCAATAATGATAATAATAATAATAACAATTTCAGGTTGACGGAAACATGTAGTATTTGCAAAGGTGTTATCTGGGAATGGATGCGGGTTTCAGCAAGGTGAAGCTGAAGGAAGGCAGAGCGGCACTCCTAAGTCCAAAGTCGTGATTGCTGACAGTGGTGAACTTCCTCTATAATTACCTGCTATTGTTAGTTGTCAAATCTTACCTTTTTGCTGTTCCAATGGAAGTTCTTTGTAAGAAATCAGTCATCTGATGTTACAAAATCATAGTTCAGAAATGGCTGTGATCCATCCTCAACTTTGTTTTAATTTTGACCAAAGTATCTCAATTTATCATGACTTGGGTTGAATCATATTCAACAACATAATTCGCAAAAGGGGCCGCTGTTCAGATCTTTGAAATTGAGATCGAAATGCATCAAAGATGAAAAATGGACAAAAATGCCAACTTTCTAGGCACTGATACAGCTAAAAATTCCATCATGCATTATTTTCTGCTTAAAATCCAAAGCTGTTCCTGAACGTAGAGCCTGCTGTTATTTCAGATGTAATGAACTAGGAATTGTGACGGAAGCATAGGCACAAATGGTTTTTATTTACAATTATTCATTTTGTATTATATCATAGTATTTTGTTCCTAAAAACATGAACCCCTTTCCTCCTTCGGAAGCTAGGCAAATTCATTACGCACTTGCAGTAGGAATTTACTTTATGAAGGAATTTGATTGAATATTGGTTGAGTCTCAAAAAATGGTTCTGACCGAAAAATATGGGGCCGGCGGCTTCTGGTCCTTTTGATTATGGAGCATCTGCACTATGGCATGAAAGGAAAATAGAGAATCAAGTCTGCTCTTATAATTCACAATGATAAACTTGTGATTCTTATTCTAAAACATTTCAATTAAATATAACAATGAATGGGAAATAGAGTTAGAAAATGTTTTCTCTCATTTTGGCGCTGGGACATTGCAAACGTGGTCTTACTCCTGCCCGTATATATTGAAAAACCAGAGGCGGCTGGCGGTGAACATTCTAGGCTCTAACTCCCAGGCTACCACATAGGCCCTATACTATATATATGTATATATATATCCAACTCCAAGTTAAAACATTGGCTCACTTGTCGAAAATTCTCACCAACCTAGCTGTATGGTTTTGCTCATACTAACTATTTTCCAAAACAAAAGTATTGTTTTAAAAAAATAAAATAAAAATTGTTTTATATATAGATATCTAGAACAGGCTTTCGATTCATTGAGAACAGTTACCAATGTGAGAGGAGGAGTAGAGAAGCAGTCCCAAGGGCTCAAACACAAAACATGAATCAAAAGCAAACTGAAATTAATCTTATTCTCTACAAAAAAAAACAATCATCGAGATTGATTACTGGAATCGATCGGTTCATTGCGTTGCTGGTAGATTCAAGTCCACGCAATCTTTCTTCTTCTTCTGGTTGCTTTCGTTCTCTGACCGCCGGCGGCGGACAATGTCAACGAAATCCGCGGGCAGTTTCGAGTAGACAGAAATGACCTTACAGATGTTGGCGTTAATCTCCTGAATCAGGGAGACATTCTTCACCATATTATCGTGAATCTGAGACTGCGATTCTCGTTAACTTGCTGAATAAGCAATCGATTCTGATCCAAAACCGACTGAACCTGGGCGAGGCACCCGTTCAGAGTCTCCCAAGCCTCACCATCGCAGCCTTCGCCGTCATCGTCATCGTCATCGTCTTTCTCTTCATGCAACCAACGGTTCGTTTTCTCACCGGAGGCGTCTCCCATGGCTGTTCGACAGTACAGAAAATGAAAAACCTGTAGAGGTCAGTACTGATCCGGTTTATATAATTTCTTAGGCGGTTGCCTTTGTCTTCTTCTCACCATTCTGAAGAAGATCTGCGATTGGATTAAAGAATGGGCAAATTATGATTTGAAAATCGGGGCGGTGGTTAATTTTGATCATACCAATCACATTCGTACAGGAAATTTTCTAGAAATCGGAGATGAGATTGATGGACTAACTGATTTACGACACACACACACGTCATCACTGGTTTTGGATTTTTGCTGAGTGGTGAAGAAAATGAATTGCAATAAATAAATATCTGATGGGACTCAAGCTGGAATGCCCATGGAAAACACAACAGCTTCACGTGTGTTTTCCATGACATTGACATGTAGCCTCCTTGGAATTCACTTAGCAAAGCAGGGTTCTGGGATTTGGGAACTGTAAAAACTTTGATAACTTTTTAACCACTCTCTAAGAGGAATCTAAATGAGTCGAGCTACTGGACGAGTATTCATGTACTGAATTCAATTCAAGCTTAATAAAGCTCAAACTCAGCCCTCGAAAGATCATAATCCATGACTCGAGCTACTCGCGAGTTTAATTGAGTTTTACTATTTTATTAATCAAGTTGAATTCGAGTCGACTCGAGTATAATTATTTATTTATTTTTTATTTGATTCATGCTTCGAGTAATTCGACTATTTTTCGAGTTTGAGTTTCTAACATCTGAAAAAAGCTTGATCGAATTCGAGTTTCAAGTGTTTTAATCGAATTGAGTATCGACCTAGCTACTACTTACTATTTACAACTTGGGTGTTTTAGTTGGTCCAAATTTTGAATCTATCTGAAGTTGCTTTAAAGCTACTAATTTAAGTCCCAAGTCCTAGAAAGGATTATTAGAAGGTTTACTCGATTATTAAATTCCTATGGAAATAATCGAGATGGAGGTAAGTTGACCCAAATATCCATAATTATCAAAATAATAATAATAATAAAATATTTAGATGGATTTTATTCAGTATCTTCCATATAATGTTTGAAGAATCATTTTTCAAATGTAAGAAATAGAAATTGAAGAGACGGTAAATTAGGATTTATTATTTACTGTTTTTGGAAAACTACTTTTTGTTCGAAAAGCTAGAGTAACAAGAAAAATTCAAAGAACATGTTTGATTCCTAATTTTTTTGTTCTAAAAATATGAAGAATACAAAAATACCTATAATCAAAAAATTAGCTTTTCAGTTAACACAATTTTTGTTCAATTATTTCTCAAAAATTATTTTTAAGAATAGTTTAAAAAAATAAGAACCAAATAGGCCTTTAATTTTTTTTCTTTTATACTTAAATAAATAATTTTAACTTCTAAAAATGAAAATTGCATTTAAAAATTGGGTAAATGTGCAAAAAAAAAAGAATCCCCATATTTTACTAAATATCTCATTTACATTTTAAACTTTTTTTTTTTTGTCTAAAGAAACCCAGACATTTATCCTGTATCTCAATTACCCTCCAATATCGTAATCAACTTTCCTAGATCAATTGACGGTCGTTAGTTGTTGACATGACCTCCACGTGGCACCATGAGACTGACCCTCCTCTTTTCTCTCTTCCCTCCTTTCTTCACTCTCTTGGTTGGATCACCACCCCTCTCCTCTCTCTTGTCCATCTGATTTCCATTCCGTAGATTTAAAACAACAAATAATTTATTTATATTTTAAAAATAAAATTTAAATTTTTATCCAACGATACGACCATCACTTGATTTGGCAAAGTCGAGTCGAATAGGGGTTAGAGATGAGAGAAAGAAGCTGTGATCCAACCAAAAGTGACGAGAGTGGGTCCCACGATCCGACCATCACTTGATCTAGCAAAGTCAATTACGAACTATAAAGTAAATGTTAAAAGCCTCTTTAGACCAAAAAAAAATTTAAGATATAAATAAGAATTGGTAAAACATAAGGATTTTTTTTACACCTTTACCCTTTAAAAATTTATATAATTAAAAAAAACATATAAAATTTTAACCCTTTCACATTCCAATGGCTATTAGCGTTGATTTCTCTAATGTCAGCTTTTCCATGATACCACAGATTCCTTGAAATATTTCATATTAATTATGTAAAACATAGTGTTAATATGGTGAGCATTATTACTAAATAATTTTTATAACTTTTGAAAACCCTTATTTATTTATTTTAGGAACACTTTAAACCAAAAGTGGTTTCTAACAACACTGCTAGATGGACTTAAATACTGCTGAGAAATCATTAACATCATCAATAATTGAGTCAAGCATTGTACATTAATGTTAATGTGCCCTTCCAGTTTCATATGGGCAAATAAGAAAATACATTTTCTCCATAAATTGTACAAGGGAGGAAAATTAAACCCAAAGACAGTCCCGGTCCATCCTCTGACTTTGGCTCCCATGAAGAGAGACACAGACAGAAGATACAATCTTGAAACAAGATGTGGTACATCTCCAACCTGGCCTTAAAATTATATTTTACATGATTTATAGTTCCTCCCTAGGGTTACACTATCAACTTTTCACACAAGAAAATACCTCTCCAAGTGTGCTAGAACCGCCTTTTCTGGAAATGTTCTAATCCTACTTGATGCCAGATGACCTCGCTTGTGACGACTTCCTGGTGTTAGAACTACAAACTCTGATGATGAGGAGAAACTCATCTTTAGTTTTTTGCATGAGTAAGAGTTACTCGTATTCGGTATCAGAGTCCACGAATCTGAAATCTCTCTGTCCACCCAGCTTGATTATCACCGTTCCTCGATTTTCTTCACTCCATTCAATACCTTCTTTTTCCATTAGGTTAATGACCTGCATTAAAGCAAGTGGCAAGTTACAGCAAATCCATGTCCCTACACAAATCAACCAGTCTGGAATGACCAACTTATAAGAAAGAGTATGATGTTCCACTACTGTAGAGGCACGTACAGTTTCACAAAAAGAAACCTGTACATTCGGGTCTCTCAATCTCTCTCAGCCAACATATGTTAGAAAAGAAAGCCACAGTATAATTCTTTGTCAAATTTAAACCAAATTGAACATTTATAAAACAGGGACCAGGGTTCCACTGTAAATAACAAAGCAGCACTTTTTTCCACGGGTATGCATAACTAAGAACCAATGTTTGAAAGGCCAAAGAGTCTTAAAGTGTTTCAATATAATGACACAAGGCTTTAGTAGGATCTACAGAAATCATCATCATATCGAATTGTCTTCTCATTCTCCCTATCAATGAAAATATCCATCCTTTCTTCTTCATACACCAATATAGTAGTAGAAGTAGAAGTAGCACAGTTTCCAGCAGCAAGAACCTTTCCTTTCTCCTAAATTTCTTCCTTTTTACCCATTCTTTTAAAGGGGAGAATGGAATCCAGCTAAGAGCTAATTCTTTAAAAAATTAAACTAAGAAACTGATCCAAGAGTAGCTGGGACTAGAAATTAAATACTAACAGCCCAAAAACATTAAAAGCATTTAATATCGAGAACCCAAAAGGCTCAATACTTGCAGAAAAAGTCATAAATATCTAAAGCATTGAGGCTTAAGCTTCAAGTACCTTATAATAAGGCTTAAGTCTCAAGACTATTTCTTAACACCATGCCTAGAGTCAGCCTGGAGGCATAATAAGCTTCGAAAGCCTTTTAAAACACTCCTTTGAAAGTTTGTAACCTTTGGAAGTGGGCGAAGTTGTATTTAGTTCCTGGACTTTCTACTCTTGATTTTGTACATTGGTTGTGCTTTGTTTGTGGGAGTACTGTTTCTTGTTATTCATCTTTTTCTTTTCTGAGGCGCTTTTAAGCATCGTTTGTATACTTCATGTTGTACTTTGGAGTGCCTTTTTTTTTTTCTGATCGGTAAAAAGAAATATATAGATAAAAAAAGAGCACGAGGCTCCCAGGGAGTACACTAGAGGTATACAAAAAGGGAAACCCAAAAAAAAAACCATCAACTCATCTATACACCAAGACAAAAATTGGAGTGCCTTTCCGGATGTCTTTTTTTAACATTGCTCTAAAACTCATCAAAAAAACACTGCTAAAAACCACACAAGAGAAGATTCCTCCATGGCTGCTGAATTTGCAATCTACATTTTTCTTTTACGACACTGATGCTATACAAAAGATGACACTCAAACCTATCATACTAATTTTTCATAATAATATAACTGAAATCATGTAGGAGAGAAAGGGTGGCAGAAATCCATACCGATTGTTTCAGCTTTGACTTCCCTACACCATGAGACCCACATCCAGTGATAACCCTGAGAAATTTAACAGCTATGCAGACAACAAACAAGATAAAAAGCATGAAGTTCAATAATCAACAGCAAGTAAAACTCATTTGACATGCAAGCAAGAAGAAAAAACAAGAGCATGTATAGGATTAGGGGTTGCAACAGATGCTTACAGGGCACATATACTCCAAATAGGAGATGAATTTTCAAAATCCTTATTGCTTGTTTGACATGTTGTCCATGTAAATCAATGGTTATCATATTTTTTATGCTCTTGTTTCTGCAAATCACTGATGATAGCTTAGTTCACCTAGTAACCTTTAAAAGTGATAGGAGAGAAAAGAGAAAAGAGGATTCTGTTTTGCTTTGTTTCCAAGTGTGCTAACCTGGCTTTGAATATGTCCTGGCTTGCCTTCTCATCTTCCTCTTGAGCCACTTTAGTTGCGCACTCCCCACGCTCCAAACGCAGCTTATGCAGTCAGAGTTTGGAAAACCACATATCCAAGTCCGATGATCACAAAACATGGTCAGGGATCATATTCAGGAGTCAGCATCTATTAGAATTTAATTCAACCGACAGTAGTATAAGAAGGCTGATAAAAATAGGTATGGTTCAAAGTTGCAACATCAGTCATTAACTTGGGGGGTCCACATGCACTTTGGTCTCATTCATATCAATATCAAATGATACACAAAATATATCAATTTAAGAAATCCAAAAGTTTTAAGAGAATCGTTAAAATTATCACAAAAATAAGTACAATCGCATAGACTAAAAAATAATGATATATAAAGAGTGAAAATCATCCATATAGTTATAGAAAGATACTGGAATACATTATATTATATTGCTAATATAAAGAATCATCCATATAGAGATAGAAAGATACTGGGATATATTATATAATATTATATTAAACTAGTAAAAAATATATTTTCAAAATAAATCTGTTCAAATTAAATATTTAAAGGATGAAAATGCAAATTGAGATTAAGGATCAGATCTTCCCTTCGAAAGTTCTTCATTTTCATGGCCTTTTTTATTTTCTCCTCTTTATCAGGCATGGACAAGGCAAATAAGAATTAGCTGGGTGTGTATAATCTTGGACATGATTTCTGAACATTGACAAACAAACAAAAAGACTCAGCTGGTATGCAGGGTGCTTGCAGCAACACCATAGTTGATCAGGAGGCTTGTGTTAGCATCTGTCACTACCATACTAACTTGTGTGACAAAATAAGGACAATGAAAGGGAAAGAAAATGACTGTAGATCCAGAAGATGTACAGTGAGTGATTTTGGAGTTCAAGTCAGCACATCCATCGCTAACATACTAATCTATATGAAAAGATAAGGACATTAAAAGGAGGAAAGAAAATGATGCTGAATCCAAGGGCAGCCATTCTTCTGAGACTAACAGATATGTATTTCCTTTGTCTTTTTTATAGGTAAAACATAGCATCAATAATCTGTGATCCATATCAGGTCAATGGATTATCAATGCGAACATAAGAATCTATGACAAATTAGGGACATTAAAGGGAGACCAAAATGAACATCTATGAGAAGAAGCAGTGCATGCCTTTTACACTATTTATTTATTTAGGTAGAGGTAAGAAGGGAGCATGTACTGTAAACAAAGTATCTAACTCTAATATCAAGTCCAACTGTCTACACATATTAGACTAAAAATTAAACCAAGCCTTACAAGAAGAAATACCAAAACAAGTTATGCATACCTCTCTCAATATGAATGTTTCTGCAATGTGACCAGGAGCATACCTGGTCAGCAAAGGTAAGTTGCATACATAAATTTATCCCTTTTGAATATGCTGTTGCAGCTTCTACAGAATATCATAGCTTTCATCAGATAGTTATTAACAAAGCAGTAATTGTCTCAAAAATTAAAATACTGAATACAGTCTCATTAATGATTAAACCATCAAAACCAAAAGAAAATGCAATGAAACCATCTTACTTTGATAACGAGATTTAACTGAATCCATTGCTGGTTTGCAGCTTTTCTGAACACCTGATACTCATCTCCTTCAGCTACAATTCAAGAAGTTAACTGAATAGTGCAGCACAAAGATGGATCAATGATAAACATACAACATTCTCAATTATGAAATTTCTTATCAATATTTGGGACATTTCATACAGAGAAGTTTACCAAAACGAAGATTTAGCCTTTTCATAAACTCAAAAACAGACACATATTTGTTTAAAATAAGAATTTTTCTTATGGACTCAGATATGAGTATTGGGTGCAGATGTGCAATGAGGTGTCAGATCTGTTGGACTGCCAAATACTATAATACAAGATATGACTAATGTGTTCAAGTAATGAAAATATACTTATTTGAAAGGATTAATTTTATTGGCCTTCCCTAAAATTTTGGTTAAATACATCAAGCCCCCATTGATTTGAAATTTAAGCAAATACCTCGCCTCCCTCTCTCATTTGTTGTTTTCAACTACCTCTCTTCTAATTCAAAATATGGAAGGTATTTGACAAATTTCCAAACTAGCGGGACTAGTTGTATTTAAATAGAACCTTGGGAGAGGTGAGTGAAATTAACCTATTTAGCGTATTTCTAACACAGCCTGTGTTAGATTATCTCATGCATGCAGGTTTAGATCATGAATAATATTAATGCTTGAATTTTAGAAAATATATCAAAATGTATTGGTCATTTAATACAATTAGCAACTACTGCAGTCCATTACAAAAATAAAGAGCTAGGGCTACTTGCAACTATCTTATATAATAACTTTGTAAGATAAAGGTTTCACCCATATCAATCACTCCCTACAGATCCTACAAGATACGAATTTACCCTGGTCATTTCTATGTAGCACAAGCTCAACAGAAATCATCCAGACTCTTGACCAACTTGTTCCACCCTCTGGTCATTCCATAACACTTCTGATAGTGTAAATTTGCCCTAGGCAATTTCTTTTGTTTTTTCTATGTTTTTCCTCTCCGTCACCAAGAATGAACCAATTCCAGATGATGATACATGGAATTATGGATGCCTAGTACAATAACTATGCCTGAACACCATATTACCATTATTTATACCTCTGTGAACTTGGTCAAGCACTAAATTTATGTTTTGGAGATGTAAATAGGAGAAGCATACTAACTGCTAATTAAATGAAACATGGCAACTGTTAGGTACCATGACTGTTCTGCTGAGGTTCCATAACACCAGGCCTATGAAAATCAAATCCTTGTCCCAGTGATTCCATTTTCTTCACCACATTCCTCCAGTTCATGGCGCTAGGCTCTTGTTCCAAACTCTTGGAGGATGTTGAACAAATATTCCCAACTTGTTGAGCAAGGATCAACTGAGAAATACTTGGGGGTGTTGGAGAACATGTTTCAGAACTCGCAAGAACCTCAGCATAATTCCTACAAGGACCCGTAACCAAAAACAAAGAACACATTTGAGCTTTTAGGAACAGGGACTGATAAGTAAAATCCTTCACACATGCAAAGAAATTGAGACTAGAAGTTCGTCAATCAGGACTTCAGCAACTCTAAATACATTTCCTACGTGAAAAATAGTAGTCCAATTTGTCAATGAAAAGTATTCAGGAACAAATTGAAACAGAGACATAGCATACAAAGTAATATACAACAGAGAAAATTGCCTGCCCAAAGAAAATGAAGTCCCTACAAGCATATACATAATTTTTGCAGGCTTCTGAAGCTTATGGGTGAGGTTAGCCTGAAGATGAAACTCAAGATGTTCTAGAAGGCATGGATAGAGTCTGAAGTTTAGCAACAGAATGAAACTCTCATGATGATGCACTCCTCCTGGGTTCTCACTTATTTTAGATATACCTCGTTATATTTTGACAAATTTTCTGTGTGTGGGTGGGTGAGAGGAGGCACTCTGTACATGATGGAAGTTGAGACTTGCTTTTGAGGGTTTGATTCAAGAGGGCAAGGATTTGGGTGGAGATTTGCAAGGTTTTAGCTCTTCAAGAAGAATCTCTAGCAGGGACAAATGAAGGGTGAAAACAGGTTGAAAGACCACCTATTTATTTATTTTTCATTCTGTTTTTTTTATAGGCAGGAGCAGAATGTAATTTTCTACATTTTTTTATCTAATAGCTTTCAAGGTAGTATCTGCATTTTGATCTTGCCAGTTTATTTATCTATTAGAATGACTATAAAACAGCTATTGTTTAACACCGCAATTTTTTTTTGATAGGTAAACAGCATGTTTAACACCACAAAATAAAAAATGCAAAACATTCTGAACCAAAATAAATAAAGGATCTAAAGTGGTGGAAACCCAAAATACATTCACATGGACAAGACAAAAAAAACTCCAATGGAAGGAGTTGTGCATAATATAACAGAGTTTATCGAATTTGTTGAAATATGGACTGTACATTTTAGTATATTCTTCAAGGTTTTGAAAATCTCTTTAAATTTTTGATGTCCACGTTTCTAAGAAGGTATTCTGAACACGGCCCAAAATCTCTTTCTCTGATCTTTCAGTCTCTATTAGATCTTAAAGTTCCATAATAGCACTCACTAATTAACAAATGGCCTCCAAAGTGTATTCTATGAACCATCATACTAAAAGAACAACGAGTGCTGTAAAACAATTGAGTAGCTTAATAGAAATAATAAGAGTTACACACAATAATGGTACAGAGGACATGCATTATCCTGAAAGATCGGATTCAGAAGAATGAGAGGTTGAATCAAGAAGCCCCATCAGTCAACTGCTTTGAAAAATTTTTTAAAAATCACTATAAATACAAGGTCAACATTATCAGCAATTTGATACTTTCAGTCTTTTGCAATGCTTCCAAAATTTGTTGTCAACTAGACAGTGCACACAATAACAGATAGTGGCCAACAATTTCTATTTGCATCGGAATGAGATCAACATTTTTAGTTAGCATCCGAATGAGACTTTTAAACCTGAATGAAATACTTATTAACAGAATCAACTTAAGGGTGAAACATTAGACAAAGTTCCAGTTAGGTTACCATGCCTCAGCCATAATAGTTCATTCATGCAAAGGAAGTGGAAATGAACAAGTAACAAGTAAGAAGAATTTGTGAGTAAATAAAACGGCATTCTACAAAGTACCCCAACAAAATAGTTAAAAAAAAGGAGGCTTTAAGACAGGCCTGCAAACTCTTTAAAGTAAAGTTTATCCCATGCATCGGTGACAATATTTTGCAAAGCTCAAAAGAAAGCGAGTCTAACTTTCTTTTGAAGTTAAACCATTTAAAGATAAAATATCACTGATATCTCTTCTTCGGGATACTTCTTATGAAGTATCTTTGAGGAGAGGTCTGAAACCTCAGCATTGATGATTCCATGAAAACCTAAGCATGTGAGAAGACACTCATAATTATTATGGAATAGATCCAAGCATCCAAAAAACCCAGGAAAAGGAATTAGCAACCAAGCTTACTGTAAGAAGTAGATATAAAACCACAGTTAGTAGAAATCCACTTTGCAGGGGAGTTTGAAAGTTCCACTGGAGCTAATATGAATCAAGTCACATACAGCATGGTATTTTGAAATAAAAACCTCAGGTTTTCTACTATAGCATTGGAATCCTTAGTTTTTTCAAAGGCAGTAGTTTGAAAAGAAGAATAGCAGCTCTGCGATTTTAAAGAATGATCCATCTGTATCATTTGATTAATTTGTGCCAACTTTTTTTTTGAAAGATTGCACTAGTACCATCAATGAATTACAATGAACTGATTTGATACCATACTTATGCTCATGTACCCCCTTAAAGAATGTAGTTCTAAACACAATGCTTACTAAATTAACCAGAAGACAGTAGTTCTAAAACAAATCAAATACAAGGATAATATCGATCACTGTATAAGAACGCCATCCTTTCTTGAATTTTTCATTATCATAGCGTTCCACGATTCAGGGCGGCTCATCCAAAGAATCAGATAAAACAAGCAAAGCATCCCAGGCCTGAAATTTAAAAAAGAAAAAGAAAAATTAATTATACAATAACACAACAAAATAGTCTTAAAATATATTACCTATGCATCAACACATCATCTAGCTACAACTTCAAAATATTAGTTAGGAAACAGCTGTAAAACCATAACACAGTAAAAGAAAGAATAAGATAAGAACACACTTTTCAGAGGAGGGAGAGTTGTCTTAGGTGAGTTTTCCACAACAAAGATCAATAGCATACCAATAAAGAGCAATTTTTCAAGTCCAAGCCACCAATTCAAAGGATAAATATGGATGAGAAGTGAAAAAAAACAAAGCTGACAAAGGGAACAACATGACTCTAGATAAAAGTAACTTGAACCCCCTTCTAAATATGGAAATTAACAAGAATGTTTCACAAAGCAGAAGGAAATAATTGGTAGCACCATCTTGATAGGCTTCATTACAAAATATCACCAAATCCTACATCACCACTGCCGTGACCACCATCAGATTAACCCCCCTCCCCACACCATCTCACTGTGTAAGAGGTTATCCCTACACTGTTTGAAAATAAAGGACAAATTATATAATCCTTCAAATCAATGGATTCAAGACCCACATGCTGATGAGGATCTTAAAACAAGCTGCAGCAGTACAAAGGAGATGTGCAAGACATTATATAATCCTTAAAATCAATGGATTCAAGACCCACACATGCCTGATGAGAGATCTTAAACAAACTGCAGCAGAAGCTAAGGAATGTAAGACAATGGAGTCTATATACTCAGTGTGGGGTAGGAGGAAACCACTGTTAAAACTGTTGCAGGATCTAAGGAATATGATGTTTCTTTCTCCAATAAAGCTAATAAGAAATAAAATGTGATCTACTTGAGCAGACGTAACATATGATTACAAAATTTAATAAAGACAAATGAAGATGGTAGGTTAACTAACATTTGCAATTGGAAATCAAATAGAATATCAGTGGGTACATGTGTGTGTGTGTGTGATCTCATGTTCAATATCAATTGAAAGAAATGAAAAAGATTGCAAGTGGATATCTATTGTACCTTGTCAACATTGTAACCACATTGACCTGCAAAGCAAAAATTTTCAGCTCATGAAATACACCACTGAATTTTATCTCATAGACAAAATATAACTTTGAGTCCACTTATACACCCAGGATATCTATTTTTTGATCGAGTTATTCCAAAGAATAAATCTATATTAAACTATAACAAACACATACACGAGTTCAAGAAAAGAAGAGCGATTATGGTTCAAAGTTGATAGATTATATATTCTGTTTCTGAGTTTGTGATATATATATATATATATTTTTATCGTTAAAAAAGTAGTATATAGATGAAAAAAGAGCACAAAACCACAAATTTTATGAGAGGAGTACAAGGAGACACCAACTCACTCTCACCTATACCCCATCCAAGACAAAAAACCCACCAAACAGGTTTGTGATATCAATTAAGAAAAATGATTCATTTTTAAGTTTTAATATATAATAAATAATCATCATCTTTAACCCACCAAATCTACATGAGTGATGTAAATTTAATAATTTTTTTTTTTTTTTTCTAATAGGCTAAAAGCAAGCTTCATTAATAAAAAGCTGGAAAGATATTAAAGTCTATAGGGGAAAATTTAATAATAATAATAATAAACCGTAGACACTTTGCCTCTCTAAAGCATAGCATCAAAAAGGAGAGTACCAAATTCCACCCTAAAAAAATGTAAATAGTTTGCATTGGGACCTAAAAAAGAAAAGAAAAACCTCTGCCTGACCTTAGCTGAAATAAAAACATTCTTTGACCTCATTATCTCTTGTTTCAAATCACATTAAGCGGTTGTTTACGGTTCCTGTTTTGTTCTAAAACAAAGAACACTGAAAATCTATTTGGTTTCAGCTTTTGTGTTCCTGAAAAACACAGAAACACAAAACCCTTATTTTAGTAAGAACACCAAAAAATGGCAATTATCTATATATTTTCAAAAAACTGTTTCTGGAACAGTTTTTAAAAAACAGCAACCAAGCAGGGCCTAAATCACCTCAACCCACAGTTGGCCTTCTTTGGACATGTACAACTCACATCAATTAGCAGTTATTATTTCCTTATCTCTGGATGCACTTAGCAGTAATCACTTTGTTAACATATTTTCCAAGAAAAAAAAATTCCCCATATGATCTCATAGATGGACCATCAAATTCTTCCAATTGGATGACTTTATGATCAGCAGAAGAGACCATGACGACTCCTGTGATAACAAGATCAGCTGACTGAAGCTTGCATGGCTCCGATAACAAGATCTTAATTAAGACACCAAGAGCTGTAAAGAATTTAATCGTTACTTTAAATATAAAAGGGAAAAAACACTTAGATGGAAGACAAATCTAAAATGCGCTTTTATTACAAGGGCAGGTGGTTTACTAGTAATATTTAAAATACTTTTGTGGAGAGAACAAATCTTGGATGCAAAAGTGATCACTAATGAAGATTAGTAGCCTTATTAAGAGAAATGAGGAGTGGGCTTTTATGCGAGAAGCTTGACATTGAGAGGTATGATCATTTCAATTGAGACTTTCTTCTTCGGTGTTGGGTAAAATGGGTTTGGAAGTAAATGGATAAATTGGATAGATTGCATCTCAATAAGCGACTTTTAGTGTTAGTGAATGGTTCCACTGGTGGCTTTTTCAAAAGTTCTATAGGGTTTTGAGATAAAAGGGATCCCTTAACATAACATGGTTGGAATGGAGGCTTTGGTGCCTTGTTGATAGAGCTGCTGCGGGGACTTCATTCGGGGCTGCCACATAGAAAGTGGGAATGGGGATATGGGCCGTATCTCACATCTGTTGTATGCGAGATGATACCCTTGATTTAATGATGTGGATCGAATCGATTAAGCATATTATCTTAGTTGATTTGTTGATGTGGTTTGGAGCTATATCGGGGTTAAGAATCAATTTGAACAAAAGTGAGATCATTCCAATCGAGAATGTTGAGAATATGGAGGTTTTGGCTCTTGAATTGGGGACTCAAGGGCAGGAGCACCCAGTGTGCCATCGAAAGATTGCCTCACCGGGCTGTGTTTAACATGGATGTTTGGAATGGCATAGAGGAAAGGTTCAAAAAGAGGTTGACCTTGTGGAAGAGACAATATATTTCTAAGGGTGGGAGAATTACGCTCATTAGAAGCACTCTTTCTTGTCTGCTTATCTACTTCATGTCTCTTTTTCGTTTGCCTAGGAGGGTAAGATTGAGACTGAATCAGATCCAAAGAGATTTTCTTTTTGAGGTGGGGGTGATCTAGATAAAAAGCCTCACTTGGTGAATTGGTCGACGGTTTGAATTGACAAAAAGGAAGGGGGCTTGCTTGGGTGTTAAGAGCCTCTCTATCCTCAATAGGGCTTAGGGCTTTCTTGTGCAAGTGGATTTGGCGCTTTGCTAATAGGGATGCTCTTTGGCATGATGCTCTTTGGAGAGGAGAGGGGGTGGTGTTCTCGTGCTTTTCAGGATGCTTATGGTTGCGGGGTCTAGAAGGAGATTAGAAAAGAATGGGAGACTGTCGCTTCACACACGATCTTTTCTTTGGGGAATGGCAAAAAGGTTACGCTTCATGAAGGAGAATGTTTGGTGCTTGATGGGGTAATGGCTTTAGCTTTCCCCTCTTTGTTTGAGTTGGTAGCTAATAAAGAGGTCCTGGTGGCAAATGTTTGGGAGGCTACAGGGGAGGATGGGGACTGGTCCCCATGCTTTTCCAGGCCTTTTAATGATTAGGAAGTAGATGAGATTCAAAGATTCCTCCTTGTGATCCCGAGTTAAAAGAGGTGCACCTAATCAAGAGGGCATGATATGCTTTCAAGGAGACCAAAGATGGGCGTTTCTCTGAAGTGGTTCTATGGGATTTTGGATTCGGATGTTTTGTTCCCTCATGGTATCATTTGGAATTCTTGGATTGCTTAAGGTGGGTTTTTTGTAGGAAGCCTCCTAGGGAAAGTCTTGCCACGGATCATCTTAAAGGAGAGGAAGAGTCCTAGCCAGCAGATGTTTTCTACGTGAGAAGGGAGGAAGGTAGATTGACAGGCCCCCTTGTTCCAACTTTGCTCAAAGTACAGAGTGTTGTGGGATCTTCTCTTAGTCATAGTTGGTGTTAGTTGGGTTTTCCCCACATTGGTTAGGAAGACCCTTCTCTTTTGGCGTGGGGCTTTTGTTGGGAAGAGACACAAGAAAGCTTGGATGGCAGCCCCTCTATGTATTGTTTGGACTATTTGGCTTGAAAGAAATACTATTGCTTTTGATAACAAAGAATTTTCTATGCAGAATATGAAGTCTTCTTTTGTCTGCAACTTATGGTCTTGGACAAATTTGTATATGGTGAATAAGCCTAGTCCTTTGATTGATTGTTTGATTTGATTGAGTTTGTAAATGAAGGTTGGGTAAGGTATAGTTACGAAATTTCAGTGACCAAGGTACTGGTTGTCTTTCTTTCCTGTTTCTTTTTCTCTTGCTGCCCTTTGGGAATCCTATTGTATACTTCTTGTATACCTAGGTGCTGCCCATGGGTGCTCTTTTTTTGATGAATATATTTACTTTTACCCATAAAAATAAAAAGGGGAAAAACACACAAAGGAAAGTTATGCAGCCCTTCAACAAAAGTGATGTAACTATTTTAACTACTATTCCAAACAACAAAGAATCTTTATTGTCACATAGATTCAAGTATCCTCAACAACTGTCATTGTCTAAAGGCATACCACATGGGAGTAACAATTAGGTGTCAAAGTGTTTACTCGTCCAAGTTTCTTCTTATTTATCCTAGGCTATCATGTTGCGTACCAAATCATTGTAATACAGATATCTTTATTTGCATGACCTTTTCTAATATCTGCAGACTGTATACCATAGTGCTCCTTCATATTGCTCAATAACTTCCATATTATTCATTTACAGGTCAGAGTTTGCCTTTATCTTTTTTCCCTCAATTTGAATACACCCTAGTCTTCCCTGACAAGAGTTTCCACTATTTATTTTAATGTTTCTTCTAACCACGTACTTAATTAGAGACATTGAAAACTGGTTATATCTTCATCTTTAGTAGTCAAACTAGTTTAAATGCATTCATTATGGTTTGTTTTGATGTATGCGTTTTCTTGGAACTCTATTTCTGCTTTTTCCTATTCTTGGAGGGATGTTCCAAGTATATGGCATGGGAAAAACAAAATTTGAAGGATCTTTTGTTTATTACTCATGAATCAAATTTCAGAATTCAATCTTTGTGATTGTCTCTCTTAGTTTCGTATCTCTTGGGTGGATGCCCTTGAGTGGTGAACTAAACCAAATTCTTATCTTTGGAGTGGTGTTGCTTATCTTCAAAGTGGTGAACTTGTTCATATCCTACCGTATCAGTTTTCTGGTCCGGTATCAATACAACACCACTTCCTACAAAAAGTTCAACAAATTTTATCCAAATATATACTCAATTTCCTAACAAGGATCAATCACTCCTATAAAAAAAAACATAAATACAAACCATGATATTGATCATCCATCCAGTTTGGCTTTATAGCATCATATGGCAGCAAAGTTTTCAATTTTATCACACTAGCTAGCACTTGCAAATACAGTATAAAAAACAAGGAGAACTTACAAGCACATCTAACCACAGCCATGCTCAGCTCACATGGCATTCATCTCCAAGCATTGAGCACAAAAGAAACTTCTCCGCCTCCTCATTAGTCACAGGCTTTGGTTTCGTGGAATCCCTTTTCGAGGGCGTTGACATGGAATAGTCCTTTCCCAAGCAAAGACTGAAATAGTCCCTGTACTTTACAACCACCCTCTTCTTCTTCACTTTCCTTTAAAGTCCTTCTCTTTCACCATATCCTCAACACAATTCCTTCCACAGGCCCTCCGACGAAGTCTCACCGTCTGATCATCAGAAGTTGCCGTCTGATCATAAGAAGTCTCCAACACCAACCTCCCTAAGATCTCCGCCGCCTTATTCAGGGCCCCTCCCGCTTCCCGACACGCCGAAGCCGCCTCGTCGACAGAAACCGAGCTAAAGGCCTCCATCAAAGCACCGACATCCCTCCGCTTCTCGTCCTCCTGCTCGCAACCCGCCTTCTTGCCCACCGGCTTCCCGGGTCGCGACCCCTTCTTTTTCCTCCTCTGGGGTTTCATTTTCTCAAATACCAGCGAAAAAACCGATCAAAACCCCAACCGGAGAACCGAAATTCTAGGGTTTCTCAAACCCTAGAATTGCAATGAACCAAATCAATTACGCCCCCGATCTGGGTTTCAGATGGAGAAAAAGGAAAACGGGTTTTGATGGTTGCAGAATGTAAACCAAGATTTTAGGATTCCCAATTCCCAAGGGCGATGGCAGAAAAATACGAAATCCACCACCACCTCCTCGTTTTCTCCACCACAAAATCAAAGGCCTACAAGAAGGGTTCTACTTTTTTTTTCCTTTTCACCACCCAGCACGGATCCCGCTGATGCCACCACTGTGAAAAACCCTACAATTTGGTTTTCGAGTCACAGGTGGCATAACATAAGCGAACATAGCTTCCATTCATCTCCCCAGATTTTATTCCTTTTTTCTCTAAGTCAAAAGGGTTTCTAGAGATATTATTTTATTTTATTTTAGGTAAATTTTGAATTACTATAGTTACCGTTCATTCATTGAACAACGGTCGTCAAGTACAAATAAGTTATTCTAGTCATGGTAGTGGGTGAGTATGCCTTATTATAGGATTATAAACACTTAGGCTTTGTTTATTATATCATTAATGTTGTGTGATTTATAAAATTATTTTAACGAAATAAAATTATTTATTTTTAAAAAAAAATACAGATAAGTCATCAGTTTTCACTTTTTGGTGAAAAAGACTAGGGATTGGAAACTTAAATTTAAAAACCACAATAACTTTCAAAACCAACTTTTATAACATCTATATAAAATTTGAACACCAAATATTACAATTAGTATTATATAGATAATTTTTAACCATTAATGTCTATTTGTTTGACCAAAATTGATACTACTGCAATGAAAGGGGAGGAGTTGTCAGTCAGACATTCTGTTGTGTAAGGAACAAAATTCAAAAATTAAAATTTCATTTTACGAATCATCTGCTAATATTGCTTTAAATTAAATTACTTGTTTTAGTTTTGTTTGCATCTTTTTTTTTTCCTCCTCTTTCCTTTAGCATAATACTGCAAAATTGTAATAGGAAGGGATTTATTTTATTTTATTTTTTTGAAAGTATAGGAAGGGATTTATCTGTTCTTCTTTCTCTCTTTAAAAAAAATTATTATTCTATTTGAAAAATAAGTGTTTTTAACATAAAATTAAAAATTAAAAATAAAATAATCTTCATATTTGTCAATAACTCTTCTATATTTTCAGTTAGACAAAAATTTATTTCGAACATAAACACTTTTAACCATTTCAAGCCTTTACTTATGGATGTCAATATCGTATTCAAAAGAACCTGTTTTTCTCATTTTTAGTAACTAACATCTAAGTCTCAATATTGACCTAAAATGACTTAGTAACTTAATTTTAATTATTAAATTAATTAAGGGTATATGAAAAAATTAACTTAATGATATAACTCCAAGCAAAAAAAACAATAAATAATAAAATAAAAATAACTAATTCATTTTTAAGTTTACATTTACCATACCTTTTTACCCTTATTTATTGTTGTATGACTTTCTTTACCCTAATTATAACTCAGGATAATTTAATGATTTAGAATAAGTATAAAGATAATTTTATCAAACAACCTAAAGACCAAACCAATAAGTCAACAATTTAAGGATATTTTTAACTTAAATTAATCATTAGTAAAAAAAAACAAAAATCCAATATTAATAACATCTTCTAGGCTGAACATTTTTTATTTTTATAACCATAGATATTCGAATAAGCTTGTGTGTATCTCCACTAATCTCACTAGGCAATTTATATTTGATCATACATATAAAAAGTAGAGAAATTAGAAAAGATAGAAGTTTTTCTTTTTGTTTTTTAAATGAAAATTGGATGACCCAACCAAACCTTTTTACCTTGATAATCCATAAATCTAAGGGCTAGATGTTACCTTAATTAAGGAGAAATTGAAACTCAAGACTTAATCAACTGAGCTAACCCGAAGACGAGTGTGAGTGTCAAATAATTTGAATCACATCTAGTGTTTATTACTTCAGACAGAATAGAATGTGATACCCATGTGATAAGAAAGGAAAGTAGGAGTATCATGTATTTATTAAATATTCAAGTTGGTGGGTGATCAAATGTCATGTTGATTATAAATCGCATAAAAGCCTTGAGAAAAATTCAATTTTTTGAAAGGAGTAAAGCGGTAATTTGATCAAGAAAATCACAGATTTTCCCAAATCATATGTGAAGCGGTGCGCGTTAAGGTTAATACCGTGATATATTTGTGCGTCGGATTCCCGAGCGGTCGAATTCCAGCGTCTTTCGAGGGCATTTAGTGTCGAGGTCTTAGTATGGCGAACACAGTGAAGTCGCACGCGTCTTAGAGAGGCATGCGATATGACAATGGGCCCTTTGTCACGGTGTCCAGTGTAGTAAGCATCCTTTATGAATAATAAAGATAAAGAGATAGAATGACTGGCTTATATGATAAGTTATATGTCGAAAAATTACTAAAAACAGCTGGGAATGAGAATAAATAGAAAAGAAAAAAAAGAGCTGTCTTACTCCATTTTGGCTTGGTATCCGTGATGAGGAAAACGATTTTAGAGAAAAGATTTGACTTATCTCTAGATTTCCCGGCGTTCGGATCGTCGGTTCTCGTCGGAGTAAGAGGAGAAGTTGGTCCTATCTTTGCTAAGAGCTACCAGCGTGGACGGAATTTTGTGAAGTTTGACAGCTCAGAGGTAGGAGTTTTTTACTCTTTGTTTTATTAACTGAGTAGAGTCGTTTTTGATTGATAGGGATATTGACATGAACCATCTTTCGGTTAAAGATTGGGATTGAGTGAGAAAATCACTTTATTGTAATTAAATGAGCAGTTTGAGACCTAGAGTTTTCTTATTCCGCGTGATCTTGTATTGTGGTTTGTGTTGCTTGGGTGGTTGAAATGAATTCTTAAATTGTTTATTATTATTTCGTGTGAGAATTGGTACGTGTATTAGTATGAATAAATAACGTGTAATTAGTAAAATAATGGATTTGTTAATATATGCATGATTGATATATTGGCATGTGTTGTATGAATGGCGTAATGTTTACGTATCACGAATGGGAGCAACTTCAGAGCAATAAGTGTGAGTCGTGGCGTGAAATAAAGGGAAAATGGTTGTGAAGGAATTTCGGGAGAAGATTTACCAGGAATAATTGCTTTGGAGAGTTGTCCAATAGTTCATCTCGGAGGAAGACCCATGACTATTTTGGAGAATTACCTAGCAATTCACCTCGGAGGGTTGTCCAATATATTTCATCGAAAATTGGTATTATGTTTTCAAGAACAAAAATATTTTGTTTTGAAAACGGTGTTTTCCTCTCATCTTTGAGCTTGGCGTGTGTGAGAAGGAGTCGAGTGAAGAGCTCGAGAGAGAGTAGGGAAGAGAAGTGAGTCGCGTGCCGGCATTCGTGTGAACATTTAATTAGGAGCAATATATGTTTTGCTTAAATGTTTGGTTTGTCATTCATGGAAACAGCTTAGTTGGGAGTAACGCTATAGAATAATTCAGCTAAATGGGCATTCTTTGCTGTTGAGGAAAAAAGTGGCCCAAGTGCGAAGGTTCGAAACTTGGGGATGAGGCCTTTGCATCCCGAAGTGCGAGGCGAAGAAATGACCATATGTGACCTTGTAATGTATTTTTGTAAAAATCTGGGTAAAAGACCTAATTTTGGATAATTTGTAATCAAAACAAATTATAAATTAACTTATTTTTGTATAAAATACACATTTTGGTGAGTATGGATGTATGGACCAATGTATGAAATTTTTGCTGGCGTGTGGGTGCCGTGATGTGTGAGAGGCCGCGGGTTTCCATGAGGTGACGGTGGTCGATGGGCCGGGATTTGGGGCGTCACAAATCCAAGTGTTTTTGACTCCTTACACCAGATCCATGGATGCAAACCTAACACACAACCTGCATCCCTCTTATCAGATCTCATCACTACTCACTGAAAATAAAAATAAAAACTTCAATCATTTTCCAAAACTGGGTATCAAAGATTGTAGACTTCTCTTTCTTTATTAGATGTATGGCTAGCATTAACATATCATCTCAACCAACTCAGTTTCTAATTGTTAGTCAAGAATGTCATGAAATGGGTGGGTTGGGGGGAGGGGGCTTCAGATTGAATGATCAGAACAAAACGCAATGCTTAGTTAGAGATCTCTTTGCTAGTCAAATATAGAAACTTTATTTGGAGTAATAAATTTATTACTAGGCGGGTCGTGATCTTCAGAGGCTTCACTGAGTACCTTCAACAGATTGTATTGGTTCCTCATAGACGGGATTAACGAGTAGCTTCTGCTGTCCGCTGCACTGGGGGATACCTTGCTCTACCGCTCTAGGAGAAGAGTTTCGCAGACATTCATGGAGGGGGGCGGCCGACATTAGTTTGGCTGCAGCAAGGGATGAATGGAACTGCTGGTGCCCTGCAGGTTTCACAAACTTTAAATCACCATTGCTATCTTCACAGCAGCTTAAGCACTGCATCTTCCTCCTCTGCACCTCATCCTTAACTCTCTGCAAGAAATTGGAGCATTTAACAAATTTACACAAACCAAAAGCATGCATCCAACTCAGTAGAATAGAGGAAAGTTAGTATAGCTGATACGAAAATCGGACAAAGGCCAAATCACAACAGATTAAATATGAGAATAGCAATGGCTGTTTGCTTCATTACCCCAATAGATTAATATTCCAAACCAATTCTTCGTTTAGTTCCAGCACCAAAACAATTAAACAAATCGAAATTGGACGTAGATCCCACGTTTACGAAATTAAAAAAACCAGTGATGCTATCTCAAGTTTAACCACAAAGACAAACTATAGAAACTTTTTTTTTTTTTATCAGTACAAAGACAAACTATAGAAACTGAATAGCCACATATTAGAACTTTCTAATTGTAGGTCATTGCACACAAAAGGACAATGACATTCAATTTTGTCATCTATTGAACAGACCAATTTGATTTTTTTTTTTGGCCTATATAGCTGAGGTTGCATTAAAGATATCAATCCACATTACACAAATTGCATGCTTATTCAAAAAATCAGACAACTTTGGTCATTCAACTAATGTTCATAGCAAGGTCTGATGTCAGAAATTTCATCAGAAACGAAGCATCATGCAACTCATAGGTGCATTTTTCAGCCAAACCTGAGATCGGGAGAATCTTTAAATAAATACAAAGTTAGGAGCAAATCAAAGCAAAATAAGCATACAATTGGCTACAAAGATTATCTAACTATAGCCTAACTATAGTAGATATAAAAATGAATTCAATTCCATATTAAACGTCTTGGAGCAAAAGTCGAAAATTGAAACTGACCTGCAACAACCTCAATTCAAACTTGGGCAATCCAATTTGGCTTACAGTCAAGGACCCAAAAAGGTTTCCCAGTAGAGCTGCATCCAGCACTGCCAATCCATGAACAAGCCCAGCAACAAACCCGCCTAGAAAACTATCTCCGGCGCCGGTGGGATCAATTTGAACCGCCGGAAATGGCAATATCTGCATTTCCCCATCCTTCCAAAAACAGGCAACCTTTTTCCAGTTTGTTATAGGTAAATATAGCACCATTTCTCTTCAACATCTAGATATTGAGCTTCAGAGGCCTTCAAGAACCCAAATTGGAGTGTAGTAAGAACCTACCCTCTTTTCAGCTCATTAAGCCCAACGGTCCTGGCCAACAATCAAACACTCGAATCAAAGCCTGGATGTCGACAAACACAACCTCACATATATCAAGCATCCGCTCCAGCGTCTCCGGTAATATCTCGCCGGCGACGCCAACGGCCATCCCGAAATCAAATCTCGACTCCGGCAGATCCGACGGTTCAATCGCACCACAAAAACGGACCTATTAGAGAACCCGGCTTCACTTCGCCTTCAAGCTCAATCGTAAAGGCGTGGAAGAGCGTTGTCGGCGCAGATGGAACGAGAATTGGGGGTGAGAGACCGAGCAGGTTGTAAAATCGGAGCCCACTTTCGGCAGACCAAATCACAGCGAATCCAGCGTCCCGTCGAGGACGTTGGAGAGAACGAGGCGGCGCCAGAGTCTCCCCACAACGACTTCTGTTCCGGATCAGAACGTCGGCAGTAGTTCCCCTACCACCAGCCCTCTTGACCCATGCTTGAGCTGCTTCTTGCTCCACCAACATGAGGTTCCGAAGAAAACAAAAAGGCCTCAATGGTTTGATCTGCACGGTATAGATACAAACAAGAATGCCCTGGAAAATGGGTGAAAGATTTAGGTTTGTGAACCCCGCGAAAAGGGAACAGAAATAAAATGGTCAGAGACATCAAAGTGATGCTCGGGAGTACCAAGACTGGGAATACCCCTCTGACACCTGATAGTGCCAAAAAATGTTGACACCAATTCACACAAGATGGGCCATCGGTTGGACGTGATCGGAGAACAGCTTTGGAACTGCGAAACCTAGGGAGCAACATCTCCCTTGATTTCGTATCATTCTCCCTTTCCAGAAAAACAAAAGGAAAAAGGGTCTGAGAGGAAGTTGTACCTTGGAGAATCATAAAACATCCTTCTTAAATAGCCGCCAGATTTTCTAGCTACGTAGACAGCTGCACACATATAAATCCAAAGGGAGTTTTGGAGTTTGAACATTTTTTCCAATTTCACTGACCTTTTCATTTATAAACTCAACTGAATAGATTACCATACCATTAAGATATTTCTTTACAGCGCTATGGGCTTTCATGATCATGGATTACACTATGTGCAAGCAGATTCCTTTCTCCACCACCATTGATTAATTGAAATTTGATCATAATATTTGGGCTTAATTGGAAAGACGATTATTTTCTTACAAACCAAAATATATTTGTATTTCTTTATGTTTTATTTACAATTATTAAATTCACGTTTAACATGATTTCTATATCTGTACAATGCCCCATATTTATTTCATTCTAATTTCTAGTGATTATGTTAAAAAGAGAACTCTTAAAGAATATAGAATTTAACATGCATGGTCAAATCTTGATCTGGGCTGCACTATATTTAAGCTCTGTCCCACTGGACGGTAAAGTTTCTAGCCTCGAGTTCTTGCTATAGGTGCGTCGTGATGCTGCTCCATTTTAGGTCTGACTAAGCCCCGATGGGCGTACGAGATGCAGGTCCCAGTCTCACAAGTAATGCTCCCTTGATGTGCCCCATCCCTTATCCACGGCACACAAAACACATAGGTGTCATGAGAATGATATTACAGCACTATTAGATAACAACAGTGTCATTTTAATTGCATATTAACTTAGTTAAAGAGAAGTGGTTAAAAATACTATTTTAATTTTCGCTTAATCGAGTCAAGCAAATTGGCTCGCTGAGCCTACCATCCCGCCAGTCCGCTAATACCTGGGGATCGACAAGCCATACATGACCAAAGTGCCTGGGAAAATGCAGAACTGACTTCACCATCACTTATCGATTTGCCAACACGCTACAAAGCCACCACTGAGGCCCCTAGGTCAAAGTAAAATGAGAAGAAATGTTATAAATGAAATTAAAAAAGGCTATTTGTAAAAACACAAAAGGAATAGAGCATCCAGGCAGTCATATGTCAAATGACAAGAGTTTAGAAGATATAGTATGTAAATGTCAGATTCGGAAATTAGTAAATTTAGTAATTACAGAATATATTAATGCTATAATGCAAATAAAATATGAAGAAAAACAAAAGGAGTATAAACAAATTCTATTGGAAAATAATTGATCAAAACTTGGTTTGAAACAATAAAATTCGTGATAAGATTTTTTCTTTTAATAACTCAGAATCTATTCTTTATAACACATAGCATTCAGAAGATATAAAAGACTACTTATATATTAATGAATATGTTATATCTACAAATAGTTAAGCCACCTTATTTTATATATCAGAACTTATTACACAAAACTTCAATTAATTCTTAATACATTTGAATACACTTTAATAGAGAAAATTATGAATAAAAAGTATCACTTAGAACTTAGAAACTGTCAGAAGAAGAATTTTTGTTATAAAAACATATCCGAAATCAACAAGTATTATCATCTGACTGAATATTTTTGTAAGCTTTCTAAAAAAATTAGTTCATATTTAGATATATTTTCTTATTCTTCTTATTTTTAATAAAAGTTAGTTGCTGAAATTTAAAACTAAACATGCCCTTACCTTTTCTTAGAAAAGTGTTAAATATTTCTTTATAATCATCTTTCTGGTAGATCTGTACAATATACAAATTTAGTTACATGTAAGACTCACATCTTTTGTAAATTGTTTATTCTTTTCTTTAAGTAAATAAAACTATCACTGTAAAAGCCCACGTGAATGTCTCTTCACTCTTCCAATTTATATCGTTATCTAGAAACATGCAAGTAAATAGAACTGTCTCTGAGAAAGTGCATAATTTTAAATAGACTAGAAAGGGATGATGATGATTAGAATTTATAGGCCTAATCTCCTAAAGGTGGAGCGCCAATTAATTAAAGAGACAATCATCTTGCGAGGAATTTGATAGAAACGAGAAAACCTAGAGATATGGATAGTGAGACAAACAATAAAAAGCTGTAATGCTTTGGCATCATGTGAGGTCAATTCTACTATTTATTTATTGATAGTAGATCCTTTTCAATAACGCCCTTCAGCTTCAAAGATATTTAATAAATCACAATATGTTAGATATTTCACTGCAGGGGATCAAACACACAAAAAATATCTCGGGTTAAACTTCAAACTTTTATTTAAAAACTTCTGATACTGATACACATGTTCTTCAAAGAAAGCAATATAATTATAAACTAGATGAGATACAAGATTTTCGTTGATCCTCTTCATCAGAATTCTCTTTATTATAGATAGAGTCTTTACTATTTAGAGGCCTTTCATCTTCAAATGACTTGGTGAGTCAAAATAGTCTGTTATTATCAAATCAGTCTTTCTTCTTTTCTAGGTGACGTAAGGCACACACTTCTCCCCACCATAGAGCAGTTCTAATCCTCTTTATGATGGAGCCAAGAATTATCCCTCCAGTTGCCATCTTTTCTTACCTCCATGGTGGGTGGATAGCTTCCAGCTGTCCGGTCATTCTTTTATTCTTATGTGATATGAACAGAAATAGAGGTATATTTACTGTTAGATCACGATATTTACACATTTATATTATATAGTTACGCTACAAGCAAAGTTACTTAAAAGTAGATCTTTAAGCATTTTTTCCCCAATAGTAATCCAAATTCATTATATTTTTATTTTCTATAAATTGTAAGGTTTATTCTTATTATTTGTCGATGGGATTAGTAGTTGATCAAAACTCCCATTATATTATTTTCACATCATCTATATCCTTCAAATTTTTTCCACTGTCAAAAACTAATTAATATCCATTTGTTGGCCAAAGAGCAGGATAATCGTATAGCCTTTTCTCTTTCCTCAACATGTCATTCTTCCTATCAACGCTTACGCCAAGGTTTCCCCTTCCTGGTTTTAACCATTATCGATTATATGTATTAACTAGACACCCTTTCTTGATTGAGTTAACAATGGTCTGTATTTCCTGAAGTTTTCCACTATAACTAATTGCAAGGTTGAGGTGCCTTTAGTATCTCTAGTATCTTCATCAGGATTCAGTGGCTACGCAAAGAACCAGTATGCACTTTGTGAGACACCATTTGTATAGGTTGTGGTCTTAAGAGTATCAAGTTAGACTCTATACGATCGAACTCGCAGAAGATCAGTCTACAAAAATCGAAATCCATGGTATTTTAGCTAAATAGTCATTTTTCCCCGTCATGCTAATCCCGATAGATGATCTTAGAGAAGTTTGGCAATAATCAGTCCATTTGGTATTAAGTAGTAATTAAACTAGAGAGCTCATACTCTTCTCTCAATATAAAATAAGACTTAACGATGGAGAATTTATATTATTTTATGTTTTTCCGTAGTTATGACTTCATCAATATTTATCCTTTTTAAAGAGGAAATTGTCCTTAATCGCATTCCACTCAGAGGTGTTTCTCCTTTTGTAGGACTTATTTTTCGTAATTGTATCATTTCAACGACAGCATTTCCCTGAGACATCTTTTCGGTATTTTTATCTTTATGCTTATATATCTTAAGGCCATAACGTTACCAACATTCACTGCCACCCTATTTTTTCTTTATTAAGGTATATCCAAATATACCTTTATATTTGATTTCTCCGAGATCCTGAGATATATCTTCCATTCTCACATATTATTTCTCCAGCTTTTCAAACAATTTTAAGGAGATTTTAAATATATATGACTTGGGTTCTATGTTATATTAGTTATTTCTTTTGTAAGTTTATTACTTTTTCTTCTTCATAAACGATATAAGAAAGATTATAATTTTTAATGTATATCATTCATAATTACATCGAAGAATATTTATTTCTTTCACAGTCCAAATATAGGTTTGATATCTCGCTTAAAAGTCAAGAAAATTACTACCTTTATAGTTGAATAATCTGAAAATCTGTGGTATCTAGCAGAAGAGTCACAATTGAGCACCTTCAAGATGCATCATTTTCTTATTGCTATTAACTCCGCGGGAACTTATATTACTTCAGCTTCTATTATAAAATGTTTAAGTAATAGAATATCTCAAATTTATTATTCTTTCATAGTCCATAATTTAATTCCTTCCATCGCTATGTCCATCGTATCATGTATGTTCCTTGAATCTGCTTTTATTAGCTAGCTCTAATAATTATTTAGCGACCGCTGTAGTATTAAATTATCATTTCATCGATAATCTGCGTTGGTAAATTGGAAACAAAGGTCCTTTCTAGCCTTTAAACTATTTTTATATGCTTTCAATTTCATCCTGTTTATTTTTTTCTTTGTTAATAATTTATGTAATCTTGGCTTCATCCTTAGCTAAATCTTATATAAAATCATGAATAATTCAAGATCTTAAAATTCTTACTCATTTCTTAGTTCTTAATTATCGTGAAATCTCATTTTTTCCATTATATATAGGCTTAATCTTATTCCAGACTATGATCATTCCAAAATGGTATTTCCCTTTTGATATCCACTTTATCGTAAAGAAGATAATATCATTATTCTTGGAGAGAGTGTTATGTGATATCTAAATGTTTTTTATGATCATTCTCATTTTTATAATATTTAAAAGATTGCTGAATATATACAGTTATAAAATTGTCAGATATTTAGAGAATATTTTATCAAATTTCTTTATACTGAGAGGTTTAATCCAAAATACTGTATCTATTCATAAGAAGCCTAGAAATGTTAAAAGTCAGACAGGTATATTGTTAGTATCTATTTTTATTTGCAAAATCCTAATTTATAGTTAGTAAAGAGGTTTTTCCTTTGCTAAATTTTAATGTGGCCTTCTTATTTAGATATACACTCATCAAATTTGTATTCTTATTCACCTCCTTATGATTTATAATCACTTATGTTTTTTCAACTAAAATACTGAGCTTGTCAGATTTATATTACCCACTTTACTGACATGTCCGCTCCCACAAAATAACAGATAGCTAAAGGATCATGGGACTCGCCTGCATTTCTCCATGCCTGTTACTTCTTCCAAACACAAAGGTGAAACTAAACTTCTTATAATCTAATTTGTGCAAATCTTCATCATACAAAAAGGTCTTATTTATAATTTGTTAATGTTAAGAACTTTCATAGCTGATGATGATACTATATCTCTCCTATCAAAGATTCTTCTTTCCTTAATAGCCACCGATTAATAAGGGATAATGATGACCATTCATTAGGAAAATATCCTACTCCTTAATCTACACTTTACAATGTAGACTTTATAGTTTTCTACCACCGCATTTAAGGTGAGTCACCTTCATTGGAATATGTTCGGGGGAGACATTAAATAACAATCAGTTTCCTTTCTAGTTTATTTCCACTTTAAGCCCGACACCCGTGGCTTGTCTGGTCAGAATTTCATTATTTTAAACTGACCGGCTTCAGCTTTGCCAAAGCGGTGTGTAGGCAAGGTCAAAACAGCATTGATCTGGGTGTGACTTCCACGTGGCTACTCAAGGAGGTTTGATTAGTATCTATTGCCAACCGCCTGGAGTAATGAGTGGCTTTTGATTTTCGCTTTACTCTGGGCTGTGGTTTAACTTCCTGTAAAACGCTTCCCCGAATTTGCTTGTATCAGGTTCCATTCCTTAAAGCTTTTGCCCCATTTAGTTCGGGCTTCTTCCTTTCGAAATTTGTCCAATACAGACTCTTTTGGTGGTTTCCTATATCTCGCTTGGGGTCATTCTTTCGCTTTCCCCGCTTCTCGATTGCGCGTTTTTCTTCTTCTCGTCTTTTCTTGGTTCAAGCCTTCATATGTTAGCTTGCTCGGTCAGAGCTCCCAGATTATTTTCTTCGACCTCCTTTCCCTCGTCGCAGCCTTGTATAGCCCCCATGGTCCCGGGTCATTCCTCCGTTTCATGTGATAGGAGACATCCACCGATTCGGTTTAGGGACGTGGTAGAAACCATAGCTGGCCGTAGGGAGTTCACTGGATGCCCTATCGAGCCTCCTTCCCCTGGGTGCGGCAAGGGAAAAATTAGTGAAATTAGATATCCTAGCCAGCCCGAATATTCGAGGGTTGCTATATTGTACGCCTGAGCCGGGGCCCAATGGGAAGTTGGCACATTTATATGGGGAGATCTTCGCAGCCTTATGAGTGGCCCCCGCTGGGGTCCAGTTTGGTGGCTCTGACACTATTTAATTCCTCTGATATCTTCAAGTGCCCAAGATGGTGAGTTTTGAGCAAGGGCGTTCGAGAATGGCCTCTCGTTTCCTTTGCACCCCTGTGTGGGCAGGCAGCATTTTAACGTCTGCCCCTTCTCAGCTTCCAACTCGCTCTCTCAATAGTCAGTGAGCTCGCCTTTATACAAAGGCCTGTGCTCCAAGCATAGCTCTGCTCTTAGACTTCTTCAAATAGAAAGGAGGCTGCCGAGGGCTTTCATATTTCCAAATGCTCCAACCCAAGTTGATTATTTCAATCTTCCCTTCCCAAGTAACATGAATGTAATTTCTTTGTCATAGCCATATTGGGGAGTATAATCCCTTGAGACCTGGAGGACACACTTGGCATTCCATTGGTCTGACTACTCCTGAGAACCATGTGAGTTCCTTTATTTTAAAGCATAGTCTGCTGTGTGCATGAAGGTATTTCTAACTTACTTTGGCTGCGGTGCCCTTTAGGTATTCAGGGCTCAGTCTAGTCTTGAAGATGAAGAGGTGGAAATCAAGTCGGGGTTAAGTGCGCCCGACGTGCCGTATTCCATTCAATAGGGCCTGATATCCCTGGTCTTCCTCACCGTCTCCTGCCTCCCGCCGAGGCCATCTCCTCCTTCCGTCACGGAGTCCACGTGATGAGGGGGCCTCCAGCTGTAAGCCCACTTGGGGAAGAGCTCTGGCTCACAGGAGGTGTTGGTGAGATAGAGGCGGCGCAAAGTGAAACCCGAGGCCCACCAGAGAGCCGCCATAGTGTAAGACCCCAAGGTTAGGAGCATCCTCTTCATCATCCTCCGCTAAAATCCGGGTGAATGGCAAGCACTGCCGCCTTTGGCCGAGGTGCCAAGGGTGGCAGGTCCGTGGCGTTGTTCTTTCCGCAACAAAGACTATACATCCTTCAGGAGGGCTACCAAATACTCATCAGAGGCAGGCTATTTTCAAATGGAATCCTCCCAAGAGAGAGCACGAGTTCCCTCCTTCGATGTCGGGAGGACGTGAGAAGGATCACTTGGCGTAGGAGATGTGGATTCACCTGGCTGGTGCTAGAGTTTATGGTCAGCGCCTCTATCCATCCTCAAAGATTTGACTCTTAAGAAGGCCATGCCCGCTCAAGAGGAGGCTGATCGGCTAATTAGGTCATCCTCCTGTAGGGCTTCATCTGGCTTTTGTTAGAACTCACATCTCATCATTGCTTGATGTTATATGATATTAATTCTTACCTTGTTCCGCGCATTAACCACCGCACTGAAGAGCTTGGGCAAGGAGGGTCAATGAATGAGGATCGCCAAGGCACAGATTTAAAGAGCAAAGTCACATCCTGTTCCTGGCAGAGGCTGACCCCATCTTTGATGCAAAGCTTCGACTGTAGATGCAGCATGTCCATCTGGCATTTTCATGTTCATGCAAAGTTTCAGGAGGAAGAAAAGAAGTCTTAGAGGGCTTAAGGGGTCAGCGAAATGTAGTTACTGTCAGATGATCTGGAATATACCCACAGCTTACTCTGCTTTATGTGATATTTAAAAGCTCAGCCACGACTTTCGGAAAATAAAACAACACCTTAATTAATATTGGGGAGATAAGGGTAAAGTGGTCTTCTTTACCACTTTTAGGTATATAAATGGCATAACCGTCAATAGTTATATGCCAAACGACATAAATCATCAAGTTATATGCCAGTGGAAATAGGTGTAGAAAAGATGAACGAAATTGAACAGAATGGTGCTTAAGTGCAAATAAAGAGTTAAGAAAAATGGGTTTTAGATGACAGAGCCAAACATGAATTTTACCAAATACGACTTGGTGACTATAAACATTGGATCCATTTGAGAGAACCGAGAGAAGGAGGAAAAGAGAAGAAGAGGGAAAGAGGGCATAGTTAAGAGAGGTTAATAGAAGAAGAGAAGCCAAGATCAAGTTAAGGTATGGAACTTAATCTTCTAAGAATCATTAAAATGGCTTTTAAAGCTTGAATGAGTTCTCTCATAAATTGTATAGTTATTACCACTTCCAAACCTAGGTTTTACAGGTCATCTAACCATTCTGAGCAAGGTGGATAAACCTTAAAGAGTACACAAAGTATAGAATTCCCTTTATATTGGATTCATGGTTAAATGTCAAGTAATCGAGCTAGGCTTAGGAATAAACCCTAACAAATCTTGAGTTTGACTGGTATACAGACTCATATTAGAGTTATTGTAAATTCAAGATTTGTGAAGAAATATATGTATTGAAAGAGGATTTGAGAAAAGGATCATGAGAAGACTTGAAGTGGTCTCTAGCGTTTATGAGGCATAGAGTCGATCGGGTTGAAACATATGAATGGGAGAAATACATAATTTGGGGCATTTTGGGTGCCATACCAGTACACTTTGAAAGTGTACCACACTTTTCGCTTCTCGTCATTTTTGCTAAAGTAAACAGACACTTTGTAGTGTACTCAGACACTCATTATATGTTTTTCCGCTTACCTAGTTATTTTGGCTGGCACTTGCCTATTTCTTCATCCGATTTGGAGTGGGATTCAAGTGGAAAATTAAAATAGACTTCAAGGAAAAACCATCCATATAGAAATAGAAGATCGTCAGAACATTATGACTCAAGGGCTCATAAAAATCCACTGAAGTGGGACTACATGTGCAAAACCAAATTCTCGTTTCTAGTGTTGAACATAGAGAAGTCCTGGGGTTATTTGATTTAATCCAGAGTTCCCGCACCAACAGGACTGAGCTGAGCTAGAACCCCATCACCTTAATGAATATGAGGCGGGACATAGTGTCAAAATATGAAGTTAAGACCTGAAAATGGGTAATACAAACTATCACTAGAAAAATCGAGTAAAATATTTAGTTGGCATAGAAAATGCCATAACTTTAGTTTGGATGATCCGATTGGATTGATTCCAATTCCTAAGTAAAATAGATTCATAGAGGAATAAGAAAATATGAATGAGGTGTGATCTCATAGACATCATACTTCATAAGTATATGAAGTGTAACACCCCAAAAATACCCTAAAATTTTTATAATAAAAATTATTATATATTCCGGGTATAATTGGGCCAACTTGGGTATTTTAAGATTTTTTTAATATTGATTAGATGATTGTTGAATCAAGAAATGAACCCAAAAATTGAAGAAAAGAAAATATAGAAATTGTAAAATGGGGACCCAGGGTCAATTGTAAATAAGTTTATATGTCTAAGTGATATTAGGAGAAATGAATGAGTAAAGGAAAAAATCAAGGAAATGACATGTGGCATATAGGAAAGAGGGAAGAAGCTTCCTCATTTTTAAAAGTACGATTAAGAGTGATCCATAAGAAAAGAAGAATAGAGAAAAGGGAAAGTTAGAGAGAGAGGCTCCACTTTCTCTCTAGATTTTCCGACAATCGGACCATAGGTCTCCGGCGAAGCATGAAGGGAAGTCCCCTTCCTGGTAATAAAACTAAGTAGAAGCCAAGGCCAGGGGACTTCGACAAGCTCCATGAGTAGGTCTTCTCCTACTTGGTCTTCTTCTACCTAAGGATTGTTGGGTGATTATTTGACTGAGGGAAAGTTTGGTTGCATTTTTAAACCATGGAGCTGCCGCGTGTGGTAGTGCGTGCTAGCCGAACCTTAGAGCTGATTTTTGGGTACGAAGTGAAGGGAAATTGGTAGTGCGTCCTTCTAGTAAATTGTAGCCACATCAATTAGATTGATGTTAGGATTTTGAATTTCTCGATTTGGACCTCTGGAGCTAAGTTATAGTCCTTTTAATGAAATTCGACTCAGCTAAATCTGGTCGAATTCGGTTTGTCGATTCGGGTCCAACTAGCCGTACCTTAGAACAGATTTTTGGATCAGAAATGAGAATTTGGCGATAAATCCTTCTGAAATTGTAGCCACATCAATGAACTTGATGTTAGGCTTTAAATTTCTTAATTCGGACTTCTGTAGATAAGTTATGGTCTTTTTACTCGAGAGCAGTCAAATGGGTCGTGTTCGTCAAACCGAGGTCGTCAAGCGGTGTCGTCAAGCGGTGGCGGGTCAAGCGGTGTCGTCAAGCGATTAGTGCGTCAAGCGGTGGTCGTCAAGCCGGTCGTCAAGCGATGGTGATCAAGCGATTGTCGTCAAGCGTTGATGATCAAGCGATTATTAGATCAAGCGTTAGTGCGTCCAAGCGGTGAATTAGTCAAATGGTGGTGGAGTCAACGGTGGTCGTCGGCGGTGAAAGTGCGTCAATGATTGCTAGATCAAGCGATTGCTCGTCGGTTCGGTCGGCTTCGTCAAAGTTGACTACGCATGACCTCCAACGGAAGGTGCCTCGCCAGTTGAACTCGATTTGGGTGTTTCTTGGACTCTATAGGCCCATGGAGTCAAGGAATGCATTCATATATACCTGAGGAGGATGTTAGATGTCAGACCCGAGGGTGTTTGGCCGAGCTCGTCGCCGATCGCATTTCATTCGATTAGTCGACTCGTCAAAGTTGACTACACATGACCTCCAACTTAGGAAGGTCATATCTCCTTCGTTTGAACTCCGATTTGGGTGTTCTTGGGCTCTATGGAAAGCCCATTAGGTCAGACCGTCATCTTCCTGAGGGTATAGAGATGTTTGACCGGGTGGTAGACGGCTCGTCCAGTTTAGGGGTCTGCTTGTCGGTTCGGGATTTGACTATGTATGACCTCCAACTTGGAGATTCCTACTCCTCGTCAGACTCAGTTCGAGTGTTCTTGTGCTATGGAAAGCCGTTGAGTCAGAATCCATTTACATATAGAATGTTTAAATTGAACTCATATTAAACTCCGAAAATCCCAATCCTAACAAAACCACTAGTACATGAATAATATTGTTCTTTAATGGTTTTGGAATGAGCTGACGAGGAGGAAAAAACTAAACTGATTTAGATTCCAGTTGGAATAAAGTGCAAATATTTTGGAGTTTGTTCTACCAACTCCTGGCTACCGTTTCAAGTTTTTGCATGTTGTTACAAGCATATTGAATTGATTTAATTGATTTGAAAAGTGATTATGAAATATTTTGCATATAAAAATTTCATGATTATTGAAAATAAACTGTTTATACAAGCGTATATATTGTATATTTTGCTATAAAGGATTTGAGCGCCCTTAATAGAATGTTAACGTTTGGCCCCCGCGTGGGAAGGATGATTGGTATACCAATAGGGTCAAATAGCGATGCTGCGAGCTATTGATGTCGCTCCATTCGGCCAATGGTTGCTCCGGTAGTGTTCACTATTTGATTGTTTATAGCAGGTCGGCCGCGGAGATCGTACTTTGTTATAAGAGCATGTGATCTGAGCTGTGACCAGCGGGCCGTGCCGGTGACTCGTATCTATTATGTCGAGACATAGTTAAGTCGTTAAGGGCATAACTAGATTGATGGGCATAGCCCAGATTGATTGGCGTCGCTAGTGATTAGTAGGCAAGATTGATTAACATACTTGAATTTATTTTGAGCTGAATTGATTTTGAGTGATTGAATGTCGAACTAAATTGAATTTGTGAGCATATTTGAATTGATTTGAGATTGTGAAATATTGATTATGAAAATGTATTTATGGGATGATAAATGAACTATAATTTATTGTATATATATAACAAAGTATATGTAATGTATTTATATTGATCATGAATGATTGAAAGTTCACGAATTATTAAATTGCATAAAATTGATTTAAGTTGGGCGGGAATGGATTTGTATAGAACCACTAAGCATGAAAATGCTTAGCGTATTTTACCAATGCGCTAGTGGGAAGTGATAGATAGTGATCGATAGCGGACCCGAGGTGAGGGCGTCAGTGAAAGAAATCTCGGGTATGCTCAGAACATGTGCCTCATTTCATGTGTTCTTTTTGATATGGATATTTTGTATAAACAATTTGAATCTTGAACATCTATTTTGTAAATCATTTGAAAGGCTTGGATGCCACCATTGTAAATGGATTTTTGTTAAATAAATGTTTATGGGCTTGCCCAATTTGTGTCAGCTTACGCAAGATATGATTTATGAGTAATTTTGAGTGATTTTAGTGGCATCCCGGACTCGGTTTGGATCCATGGCGGGTCAGATTCGGAAGTAAGGCGTCACATGAAGTGCTATATGTAATAACCATGAAACAAAATATAGAAAATGCAATAATAATATAGATATGTTCATAAAACATGAATATGATAGAGTATAAGTTAAATGATATGAATATGATATGAATATAGGATGTCATAAGATATGATAGTCTAAAGTACACAAATGATAGGAATACGTAAAATGATATAAATATAGGATTATATGATATGACTATGATAGACCTGCCGAAAGGAATAAGATGAAACATACTAGGAACACATGATAGAAATGTATAAATGATAAAGAACGATATAAGTGTAAAGATGATAAACATAGGAATAATCTTTGGTACAAGAATGATAGACATAGTCAAGACATGTGAGAGTAAGTAATATGGAAAAGTACATGAGCTAATATAAAGGCATGTTGATGGTAGAAACATGTATAGGAAAGTATATAGATATAAACGTATCTGATATGAATATATGAATGAATAAGCATACATGATAGGAATATAGAAAGTACAAGCATAGCTAAATCATGATAGAAACGTATAAAGGGATATGATAGAAATGCATAAATGATATAAAGGGATATGAATATAGAAAGATATATATGAATATATGAATACAAGAGTGCATAGATGCATTCATGATATATGATAGGATTACATATATAATCTGAAGACAAAACTAAAAATGATAGCAAAAGATATGAATATATATTATAGAGATATATAGAGAACCGTAATATGGGAAACTCTACAGATATGAGCGAATACAAGTAGTGATGATAGTATATATGCATAAGCAATTATGATAACAATAGTTATTCATGTATGAGATATGTACGAAAAGCGTAATAAAGCGATTATGCAGAACTTTGGTAGAGGATATAGGCATGCTATAAGGAAGATCTGATTCTTGCCCGGCATATTCATAGACGGATATCGAGGCTAGTTTAGATTCGATGACATAGATCCCATTTGGATCGGTGACCCATGAGGTCACACAATAGGCGAGATCCTTTGCCTCGTCTGGTGATGAGTACCTTGATCCGATGGCATATAGCGCCGTCCTTTGTCTCGTATAGTGGCGATACCATCGGGTATTAACGGTGAGATCACTTTGCCTTGTACGGTGATAGTACCTTAATTTTCATAGTTTCCGTATCCACTTCTAAGGTATTTGCGAGACATGAAACCAAAAGAAATGACATGATATGTGACATAGCAACGCTATGCGATGAAAGTATAAACGATTCACAAGAACAAGAGGTAATGTACAGATGGCGGTACATGAAAAGTATATGAACGATACAGGTATATGAAGAGAAAAGTATATGACAAATTATCTGAGAGTACAAGAAATAAAGTGTAATGACACAGAAATAAATATGACAGATAAAGTATATAAGCATATGAAAGTACAATATATGAAGCGAGTATATAGATATCACATGAAAAGGATAGTATATGATAGTATAAGATAGAAAAGCACGATTCATGATTATCATATGAAAGTATAACAGGAAAACAATATGAAATAGAATAGTACATGAATATAGATATATAAAAATAGTATATAGACAATACATGAATACAATATATACACAAGTACAAAGTATAAAGTACACGAAAGGATAGAGAAGTAGATAAAGAGAAGGTATATGAAAGTATAGTATATGGAAAATATAGGAAAATATAGTACATGAAAGTATCTGAAGCATGCCAAAGTGCGAGCGTGAAAAGTATAAGAATGTAGATAAGAGTACGGGACCAGTATAAGATAGGTTATATGAAAGTATCGAGATAGAATGTATATGATACAAGCACAGTGTAAACATGAAAATGAACATGAAAGGAAATGAACATGAAAGAAATGAACATGATAAGTATAGGATATAAGCATAGAAACGAGGAATATCTGATAAAGTATAGATAGATATACCAAAGGCATAGAATATGTACGAAGAAAGAGATTGACATGCAATAGGTAAGAAAGTATATGTGAGAATAAGTAATTAAAGTTATAGAAATACGTATAGATAGATGATATGCATATGTATAAGCTTGTGTGATTGCCATTGGTAGTTGTCCATGCTTATGTTCCCATAGCGTAAAAACATACGGTGTTCAATCACGTGTAGGTACGACGGAAGACAAGGATAGAGACGGGACATTCCACATCGGCAAGAAGGCCGACTCGAGGAATGGGGGTGCTCACAGTATTTATGCATGATCTCACGATGTTTTGTAATGAAAATATTACATGTATAGGTAAAGGGACTCTTGTGTATATGTGTATAGATTGTGATGGACACCACTTCGGTGGTAGTTCTTTTGTATATATAAAATGATTTTATTGTCTGAAATTATTTGTATACCACAGTGCAGTCTGACTCCCGAGAAGAGCAGTCGATAAGAATTGGTATACGATTATAGTATAGTATATAGTATAGATAGCATCACGCCCCGGGACTTGGGTTCGGGATCCGCGATCGGGTCGGGCGGGATCGGGGGCGTGGCCACGGGTTGTCGGGAGGGCGCAGGTGCTAGGGATGAGGCTGCGCAATGCTGCTTGTTTGTGGGCACGTCGTGAGGCTTACGGTGAGGAGCTCCATGGGGGCGGCAACGGAGGTGCGGTGCGCTCACGTGGGACCTTCGGAGCGGGGGCTTTGGTTACCTGGGGATGAAGCGATATTTGTCTTCGAGGAACGAGGCACACCTTGTGGGCCGCCAGGTGGCTTGCTTTATTTCCAGAAGCTCAACCCTAAGCTTGGACCTCGGTACCAAGTTCAATGAGGAGGTGGAAAGTCACTCTTACGAGTGGCGCGGATCTGGGACGTTTGGATGCCGCTCCCCAGTTGTCACGGGACCACGAGGTTCATGAAACTGACTCCACTTCGCGCCGTGGGGCGCTCAGTCTTGTTGAGCCACAACCAGATCTTTTGAGCTCTCTTGTATACTTTTTATTTGTTTTAGTTAATTTAGACTCGGGCACAGGCGGTTTGTAATGCAATTCCCGGCCTTGATCTTAAATGAATACCACTGTTACTGTCACGGCCGTTCGATTAACGAGTTAGAGTGCTGAGACTATATTGGGACTTTTTTTTTTTTAATCCGAATCAAAATATCAGATACAACATATACAAAAGAACTACCACCAGAGTGGTGTCCATAAAAATCTATACACATATCTTTGTGTCACGCCCAGATTCGGTGGCGATTGGCGGATTCAAAGCGGGTTAAAGTCTTGGATCCTATCTTTGGGACTCTTACCTATTTTTTTTAATAATCGAATCAAAATATCATATACGCCCTCAAAAGAACTACCATAGGAGTGGTGTCCATCAAAATCTATACATATATACTGAGTCCCATTTACATATACAAAAACTGTACTTTTACATTTACAATCAAAGCACGAAACATACTGTGATGAACCCCTACTAGTGTGTTGGCCTAGCCGTATGCGGAAACTTTCAGACGTCATCTCGCACCTGCAGTTAAAAACGTGCTAAGCTTTACGGCTCGAGTGGGGAAACATATGTCTTATGCATATACATTTTAAAGCATAAACAATAATAGACGCCGAAATTTTCATGCATTCATATAATGAACTTATCTGTTCTGTCTTTCTGATTATACTTATTAGGATCTCCTATATCGGAGTTCTGAGCTTGTATAAGTACTTACTGAACATCTTTGGGTACTTCTTATCTTATGCTTATAGACACACTTATAACGGACTTATACTTATCTCTCGTAGGACACATACTTATACTTATCTCAGTAGGACCGCATACTTATATAGATTTCCTCGTATACGGCCCAGGCTTATACATATACTTATACGGAGGTACTATCCACCATCTCATACTTGTTCTGATCTCCCATAGAATTCTGAGCTTATGCTTATCTACGAGAGATACTTATACACGTGCGATACTTATATCTATCTTAGATCTCAGTAGTAGTTTGGAACTTATGCTTATCTGAGAGGTACCCCTTAGGTACTACAAGGCTTATGCTTAAACCATAGGGCTTATACTTATACTACGGAGTTTACACTTGTTAGTGCTGTGATTGCACTACGGAGATATGGCCAGACGTATATTGGTATTATGAAACTTTTCTTATCTGAAGTACTCGTAAGTACGACTTGTTCGAATGTCTCAAAGGACACATACTTGTGCTTACATCAACTTATATTTAATTAAAAGTACCCATGGGGTACTCTGTATCTCATGCGCGGGAGTACCCGTAGGTACTGAGTTTATCCTTTTCCGAAGCTTATACGGAGATATCGAAGTAAGGTACTCTGAAGTGTCGAATCTGGTACGTGGGTACCCCTACGAGAACTTATACTTATTCTTGTATTTGATCTTGTTGTTTCCATATTCTAGACATATACATGTATTTCCGATCTTATTCTTGTCTTACAGAGCTTATACTTATCTTACGGATCTTATACTTGTGTTACAGAGCTAATTCTTGTATTTCGGACCTTATACTTGTATTACAGAGCTTATACTTGTACAAAAGTACCGTGGAGTACTACATATTCTTATACGGAGAATTGCAGTAGGTACTCTTGGACTTTTACTTATATTCTGAGACTTATACTTATTTTTCTGCGATGCGAGGAATTGCTCGTAGGTGCTACGGAGACTTATGTATATTACCAATGCGGAGTACTCGTGGGGTACTACGGGACTTATACTTATGTGCAGATGCAGGTGCTCAGTAAGTCTTCTGAACTTATGCTTATGGCCGATGTGGAGGTACTTTCGTGGGTACTCTGAGACTTATGCTTGTAATGCACGTCTGGAGGTATTTCGTGGAATTTTCTGGGGATTTTACTTGTACAAAGAAATTGCCGAGTAGATTTTCACGGAGCAGGATACGGGGTGCAGGTAGGTGCATTAGATCTTTACCATATTGTTCTTTGCCCTTATTCTTTGATTGAGTCTTATCCATACATAACTATTTGACTACGGACGAATCATAAAGAAATGAGTAGGAAGGAGCACAATAAGTAGAGAAGGTGCAATCTGATAACAGTGGTAACAAGCGGGAGTCTTGAAGCGAGCGAGTCTTAGTAACACTAATCGAGTCTTAGAAGTCTTGAAGCGGGATCTTTATGCACTAATCGGGAGTCTTAGAAATACTAAGTAGAATTATAGCACTAGCAGGAGTGCCAAAGCACCGATCAGAACGTCCACTCATTCATTCTTTAGTCCTAGGTAGTTATATGATCATATGTCTTTCAGAACTCTTAATGTATCTTAATCACATTCTGTTTTCATGACATATTGCTTTTCATGTTCATGTTCATGTTTCAGTTCGTTTTCATATATCATATTCATGTTTCATGAACATAGCTATACATATTTCATATCCTATACTTTTCTTGTTTCATGCCTATTACATATGGCATTTCATATAATTGTACAGTATGATGTCTATGTATTCACACATCATTTATGTATTCTTGTCCCTCTATAAATCTATTTTACTTCGAAATTGGAATCCTTCAAATTAGATCATCCAAACTAAAGTTATGGCATTTTTATGCCAAACTAGTCAATTTACCGGTATTACACTCGTGATGGTTTGTAATACCCATTTTCTAGTGTCTTGACTCCATATTTGACATTGGTTCTTTGTACTCCTTTAAAGCTAAGGTGCTAAGGGTTTTCCTCCAACTGGAATCACCCAAATCGAACTTCCGAACTCAAGTTATAATCCTAAACAATCAAACTGCTATGGTAAAAAAGCGGAGCAATTTGGCTTGAACATAGCCCCACTTTGAGTGAATTTTTGGGCTACTTAAAATCAGAATTTGAAGGTATCTATTTCAGGATGTTTGGTTTTCCTTGAAGTCTATTTTAAGTATCAACTTGAATCACTCAAATCGGATCATAAATGAGAAAGTTATGGCCAAATTACGAACACTGGTCAAAACAGAAAAAACGAGAACACTTCACAATAAAGTCTTGGCTACGATCGATCACCAGTCCCATTATCAAATTGCCCAGAATGTGGGTTTTTCTTCCCTTTTTCCATATTGCTACCCAAATCAACTCAATACTCTATATACACATCAAAACCACTCCAAATTCATCTTGTAATCTCTTTTCTACTAAAATCATCTTTCATTACATATCTTTCTTCAAAACTGAATTACTCCCGAAACCATTCTAATATGGGTCATAACCCATACACAAACCAAACCCAAGGATTTGTTAGGGTTTGTTCTAAACCCTAACTCAATTACTTGCCATTTAACCATGAATCCAACCTCAAAGGGAGGATTTCATACTCATCTTGTTCCATATGGGGTTTTACCAACCCTAATTTCAAGAAATCCAAGGTTAGGATGAAATTCTAACAAAACCCTAGATTTGTGGACAAGCCATTAACCATACAAAACCTTAGAATTCCATACAAGAAATCCAAAGATCCATACCAAATCTTACTAGAATCCATACCTTTGCTTGACTCCTCCTTCTTTCTCTTCTCTTCTTCTCTCTTTTCCTCTTCACGGTTTGTTCTTCTTCAAAATGAGACCAATTTTGGTCTTAAATCAACAATATCTCCTTAGGCCATGTTTGGCTCCCAAAAACCCATTTTTTTGGGTTAAGTTTTAATTATTTCACTTTAGTCCTTCAATTCCTCTCTTTTTGCAAATCAAGTTATGCTATATTCTAATTTAACCCGCACTCTTCTTCTCTTATGACTTTCATAACTCCTTTTTCCAATTACAGGATTTGCTGTCTTGTAAACTTTAGGGTTTCTCCGTTTTTTTATTCCTGAAAATTCCCATTTAGCTTATAATATACCCTAAACAAGTCCGAAAACTACTAGGGTATATTTCGGGGTGTTACATACTGAGTCCCATTCACATATACAAAAACTGTACTTATACATTTACAAATCAGAGCGCGGGACATATATGTAGTGAACCCCTACTAGTGTGCTGGCCCATAAGTATGCGGAAGTTTTCGGACGTCTTCTCTTGTACCTACACGGATTAAAAACCCGTGCTAAGCTTTACGCTTAATGGGAAACATATGTCTTATGCATATACACATTTAAAGCATAAAACAATAACAGATATTAGAATTTTCATGCATTCATATAATGAACTTATACAATTACCCATGCCTCGCGGACTTATCTTATTCAGGGATCTCGCCCAGTTACAAAGCACTGTGCAATACGTACTCTGGGCGGATCACAGTGCAGTAGGTACATTTAGATCTTTACCATATTCATTCTTTACTCTTATTCTTTATTCAGAGTCTTATCATATAACTGTTTGACTACCCAGACAAATCATAAGAAATGAGTAGGACGCAACACAATAAGTACCCAAAGGTACAATACGATCTTGAGGTCTGTAGCCTGAAGCAAAGTCTTAGAAACCTTTGAGCAGTCAGTAACACTAATCGAGTGCAGAAGTACTAAGCGAGGAGTGCAGTAGCACTAATCGGGTACCGAATTGCTGAGCGAGTGTCGTAGCACTAATGAGTCTTAGAAGAACTAAGTAGGAGTGCATCAGCACTAGCGAGTCTTAGAAGCACTTGCGTCAGGCGATCCACTCTGTTCATTCTTTGGTCCTAGGTAGTCATATGATCATATGTCTTTCAGAACTCATAGCGTATCTTAATCACATTCTGTGTTCATGACATATTGCCTTTCATGTTCATGTTTCAGTTCGTTTTCATATTTTATATCATATTCATGCTTCATGAACCTGACTATACATTTGCATTTCTTATATTTTCTATTACTATTACATATGGCATTTCATATACTTATGCAGTATGATGCCTATGTATTCCACATGTTCATATTCTTGTCCTCTATGAATCTATTTTACTTAGAAATTGGAATCATTCCCAGTTGGATTATCAAACTAAAGTAATGGCATTTTCATGCCAAACTAGTCAATTCTGGATATTACACTAGGGACGGAGTTTGTACTCATTTTTCCGGGGTCTCAACTCCATACCTGCTCTTTGGTTCTTTGTATTCATTTTGAAGTTAAGGTCTTTGAGGTTCTTCTAAATGGAATCACCCAAATCGAACTGCAAAACTTCGGGTTATGTCTAAACAACCCGGAATATTCTATGTTCAAAACTGAAGCAGAAATTTTGCTTGAACATAGCCCCTCTTTGAGTGAATTTTTGGGCCACATGGAGTCAGAATTCGAGGGTATCTGTTTCAGGATGTTTGGTTCTCCTTGATGTCTAGTTTAACCAGCAACTTGAATCACTCAAATTGGATAAGAAATGAGCAACTAATGTCCAAAATATGAACACTGGTCAAAATAGAAAACGAGCACTTGCAGTGCAGGTACCGCTCTGTTGATCTTAGTCTACCACCTTGAAATTTACCCGGAGATGTGTGTTTTCCTCCATTTTTCCATATGTTGATACCCAAATCAACTCAATACTCCATATACACATCAAAACCACTTCATATTCATCTTGTAATGGTGGTTTAGAACTTCACATACCCAAACCCTAGGTAAAAGTCCAAGAACCCATACCAAAGTACACAATTCTTATACAAAAAAATAGAATTAAGGGAGATTCCATGCTTATTTTAACCAAGCTAGAGTTTTTCAACTCAATTTCATTCAAGCCTAGAGTTAGGATCAATTCTTAACTAAACCCTAGGTTTGGAACTCATAAAAAATCCCACACTCAAAATCCCTTACAAACCCATAAGTTCCTTGCTTTCCATGTAAAATCCATACCAAAAATCATAGAAATCCATACCTTTTTGGCTCCTCCCTCTTCTTCCTCTTCTTCTTCTTTCTCTTCCTCTTCTTCTCTTTTGCTCCATACGTGAAGCCCTAACTTGGGAGACAAAAAAAATGAGATATTTTTGGTCTCCTTCCCTTTTTATACTTAACCTTTCTAATTATTGCATATTGATCCCCAACTTTCTTTATTTTTGCAATTCAACTTATGAAATATTCTAGTTTAGCCCACACTCTTCTTATCTTATGACTTTCATATCCTTTTTATGATTTACAAATTTGTCCTTGTGTCTTGTAAAATTCAGGGTTTCTCAATTTCTATGTTTGTATTTAAATCTGCAAGCGTTCAAATTATCACTTACAAAATACTGAACATGTGAAAGCGACTGAACATATTTGAGCGTTACTGCCTCTTTCTTTGTGTCGTTGGTGTGTTGTTCTCTCTCTCCTCTTTTTTTTTTCACGACTCGAGCTGCGAGATTTCTAGAGTAGTCAATCGTTGGGCTCTTATTGGAATTTGTGTGGTCCACTGGTGGGTGTGTTCTTGGGCTCCGAGCTCATTGTCTTGGGCTACAAGGCTTTCTGAGATGTTAAGCTCCCTTGAAGCGAGCCCCTAAATTGGCCCTGGGTTCTGAGGCTTCCTTGGCTTGGTTATGCTCTGAGAAAAGTGACTACTAGGGCTCCTAGATGTCTGCCTTCTTAGGCCCGAGCTAAAATGGCTCCTTAGCTACAAGGCCTTCCTTGAGTGGTTACGCTTTGAGCTACTAGGGCTCTGGGCTGTGCCTTCTTTAGTGAACTAAAATGGCTCTTGGAACACAAAGCCTTCATGGCAGTTAAGCTACACATAATTAATTTCGCAGGGCTCCTAACCTAATGCCTTCTTTGAAGCGGTAGGAAATGTGGCTCTGGGCTATAAGGCCTTCCTCGAGCAATTAAGCTTTGCATAATTGAGCTACTAGGGCTCCTAGGCTATTTTGCCTTCTTTGAATTAAGCTAAAATGGCTCCTAGGCTACAAGGCCTTCCTTGAGCGGTTAGCTACAGCCCGGCTACTAGGGCTCTTGGGCTGTGCTGCTTTGAGCGAGCTAAATGGCTCTGAGCTCACAAGGCGCTTCCTTGGCGGTTAAGCTGAAAAGAATTGAGCTACCAGGGCTCTTGGGCTATTACGCCTTTACGGCGGTAAAATGGCTCATAGGCTACAAGGCCTTCCTTGGCAGTTAAGCTTTTGAAAAAGCCGAGCTATTGGGGCTCTGGGCTGTATACCTTCTTTGAAGCGAAGGCTAAAATGGCTCTGGGCTCTGAGGCCTTCCTTGGCGGTTAAGCTACGAAAATTGAGCCCCTCTTGGGGCTCTTGGGCTATTTGCCTTCTCTGAACTGAGATAAAATGGCTCCTGGGCTACAAGGCCTTCCTTAAGCGGTTAAGCTCTTAAAAACTGAGCTATTGGGGCTCTTGGGCTATTCTGCCTTCTTTGAACTAAGCTAAAATGGCTCTAGGCTCTGAGAAGCCTTGTGAGCGGTTAAGCTTTTTGAAAAAATGAGCTCTTGGGGCTCTGAGCTGTGCCTTCTACGAGAGGCGAGCTAAAATGGCTCCTGGGCTACAAGGTCTTCCTTGAGCGGTTAAGCTTTGAAAAACTGAGCTACTGGGGCTCCTAGGCTATTCTGCCTTCTCTGAACTGAGCTAAAAATGGCTCCTTTGAAATTGTGTCACATGGCTCTTTAATATCCCTTTCCTTGGGAAAGCGCGCGTAGCTTTAATGCAGGTTTGTGGGGAATCGGTGCAGATCGCGTGAATTCCCCAGGCGTCCGAGCTTCTTTATAAATAATTGCCTTCCTTTGATGGGGTGTGTTTATACTCACGCTCGTTTTCTTCACACTTGATGGTGCGAGTTCATGAGCAATGGAGCTTTAGGGTTTGATTGTCACTGCGCGACGTCAGTTTGGCGGTCATGGGCTGGCGGCTTGGACACGCTGCCAGCGTTTGTGGGGTTGTGTTTTTCCCTGGTTCCCCACAGTGAAATTGTATTTATTCCTAGTCACGCCCATTGATCGTTGGATTGGGAGCGTATTCGAGAGGGCGGTATGCTTCGGAGGAACACTTTTAAGTCCAGCTTTCTCCATTATTCTGTCCTCCCTCTCTTTCCCCCTTTACCTCTTTTCTCTTTCTCCTTTCTTTTCTCTTCCCTTTCTTGTGGTTTTTGCCTTGACTAGGGTTGACCGGTCGTGATCGGCTGATGTAGGAAAGGCTTTGCTGATTGTAATATTTTGAGATGTGGAGAACGACTTTGCTGATTTTAATTTTATGAGATGTAAAGAAAGATTTTGTAATCTTTTGAGGTGATTGTAACTTCCCTGAAATGAAATTTTGTATTTGTGTTATGTGACTTTTGAGCTTATGGCTCCCCAGACTCTGAGCCTTCCTTGGCCCGGTTAAGCTTTGAAAAGCGAGCTGCAGGGCTCTGGGCTATTCCACCTTCTACGAGGCCCGAGCTAAAATGGCTCTTGGGCTACAAGGCCTTCCTTGAGCGGTTAAGCTATGAAAAATTGAGCTACTAGGGCTCCTGGGTTATTTTGCCTTCTTTGAACTGAGCTAAAAATGGCTCCTTTGAAATTGTGCCACATGGCTCTTTAATATCCCTTCCCTTGGGAAAGCGTGCACAACTTTAATGTAGGTTTGTGGGGAATCGATGCAAATCACTTGAATTCCCCAGGCATCCGGGCTTCTTTATAAATAACTGCCTTCCTTTGATGGGGTGTGTTATACTCTACTCTCATTCTTCCTGCCTTCGATAGTGCCTAGGTTCGTGACGATGAAACCCCGGTTTGATCGTCAACTGCCTTGTGTCCCGGTTGGCGGTCATGGGCGGTGTTTGGTTTCTGCTTTCTTGTTTCTGGATTGTGTTTTCCCTAGTTCCCCCCCTATGGGGGTTGTGTTGTTCCCTAGTCCTGCCCATTGATGGAACTGGATTGGGGAATGTATTCGGAGGGGGCGGTATGCTTCAGAGGGAACACTTTTAAGTCCCGCTTTCTCCATTATTCCTGTCCTCCCCTCTTTTCCCCTTCCCCCTCCTTTTCTCTTTCTCCTTCCTTTTCTCTTTCCCTTTCTTGTGGTTTTTGCCTTGACTAGGGTTGATCGGTCATAATCGACTGATGTAGGAAAGGCTTTGCTGATTGTAATTTTTTGAGATGTGGAGAACGCCTTTGTTGATTGTAATTTTTTGAGATGTAAAGAAAGATTTTGTAATTTTCTGAGGTGATTGTGACTTCCCTGAAATGAAATTTTGTATTTGTGTTATGTGACTTTTCGGGCTTCTACCAGCCGAGGCTCATACTTTCTCTTTTCTTTTCTTTGTCCTTATGGGTTTTTCTTTCTGAGAAGTAGAGAACTGTTTGTGCCACTTGTCTTTGAGGAGTCACGGGAGCGATCCGTTATTTGTAATTCTTTATGTAGCATAACTCTTTTGAAATAAGAAACGATCTTTTGTGTGTATGCACTTTTGTACCCGGACCTTTCCAGAGCCAGGCTCTTGCTTTATCATTATAACTTATTTTTTGACCCTATAATATTAAATGACTAAAAATGAACATAGAGATTGTTATTTAAAATCAAAATGTTGGATACTTTATTAAAGACTACATTCCGAGGTCTTATTGGTAGAACCGTTTGAGGTGTTCAGCGTTCCATGAGTGGGGCAGGGTTTTTCCTTCTTTTGTTTGGAGTTCGTAGTTGCCAGGTCGGACTATGCGGGATACGATATAGGGCCCTTCCCAATTGGGTCCCAACTTCCCATGTGTGGGGTCTTTCCTTGCTGGTAGAAGTTTTTTTAAAACTAGGTCGCTAGGCTTGTAACTCCTGGGTTTGACCCTTTGGTCATAGTATCTTGCTGTCTTTCTATGATAGTCCTCAATAGGCTTCAGGACTTGCTCACGCTTTTCTTCTAGGAGATCCAAGTTAAGGCGAAGAACCTCTTCGTTGTGTTCGGCGCTTGCGAATTCAATCCTTGGTGACTTGTCGGAGCCTCGATGGGACTCTTTGCCGGTGCCAAGGCCAAGCAGATAAGTCTCTTGAGTTGCTGACTTGCTAGCGTGGATTACGTATTGCATAACACCTCGGGAAGGTATTCTACCCATTTTCCCTTTAGATATTCTAATTTAGTCTTCAGCACTACCTTGAGAGTCCTTATAGTGACTTTTTCTTGCCCATTGGATTGTGGATGAGCTGGGGATGAGTAGTAGTTCTTGATTCCGAGTTCGGTGCAGAAATCCCTAAACTTAGGATTGTCGAACTGTTTCCCATTATCAGACAAAAGGGACCTCGGGATCCCGAGACACATATTATAGGGCGCGGACGGGGGATTCGTGCACCTTATGTTACGTGATTGTTGCTGGGGTTCGGCCTTGGCCCTTGGTAAAGTAGTCCACTGCCACAATGGTAAACTTGCATTGGCCCCTTCCAATGGGTAGGGGTCCCAATATGTCTAGTCCCTATTGCTGAAAAGGCCAGGGGCTTGTGATTGACATCAGTGGCTCAGATGGGAGATGAGAGATCTTGGCATGCTCATGACAAGCTTTGCATTTTCTGATCAGTTTTGTTGCGTCTTTGAGCATTGTGGGCTAGTAATACCCCTTCCTCAAGGTTTTTCCTACTAAGGTCCGAGCTTCGATGTGGTTGCCCGCGAGGAGCGCGTTAAGTGTACCTCACGAGTATGTAATTGGCGTTTTTCTTCCTACACATTAAGAATGGCGTAGAAATACCGTTTATAAAGGTCACGATGAATGGTGAATCTTACGACCTTGCTCGAGTTTGGTGCCTCCTTTGGGTCGGCAGGCAATGTTCCTTCTATTCGTAATCCCGGATGGGGGTCCATCATTTCGGTTAGACATCACGGGGAGACTTCTCAGGTTGTCGATGTTTGCGAGGTTTGGGAGGTGCTCAATAGGTTGTCGATGCGCCCAGTCTTCTGTGAGGCTGTTTCCGAGTTTGCCAAGGCATCGACAAATTCTCTACTCTTGGTGCATGTTTGACCTGAACTCGTATGAACTTTTTAAGCAACTCTTGCATCTTCTTGAGGTATATGATCATCTTCTCACCTCTAGCTTCGTAGGAGTCTTCTATCTGTTTTACTACCAATTGGGAGTCACTGCTCACTTCGGTTGATCGACATATGGGTGGCGGTTAAGCCCAGTATAGCAGTCTCATATTCGGCCTTGTTATTGGAGCTTGGAAGCGGGTGAGGCGTATTCCCATCCCCATCCGTTTGGAGAGGTCGGGATCGAGACTGTGCAGCTTCCCTTGGGCATTGTGACCCGTCCACGGACAGCAACGGTCTCGAGGTAGCGTCGGTTCTGGGTAGCCGACAGGCTCTGTTGGGGCGAATTCCATGATGAAATCTGCCAAGATATGCCCTTTTATTGTTGTCCTTGGTTTGTATATGATGTCGAACTCACTCAGCTCTATAGCCCACTTTATAAGTCTTCTAGAGGTTTCTGGTTTATATAGTATTTGCTTCATCAGATATTCAGTTGAGACTTCGATGGTATGAGCTTAGATGTAAGGTCGGAGCTTTCTGGATGTAGTTACCCCTAGCAGCTAGGTAGCTTCTCCATCTTGAATATCTTCCTATACGCTCACTCCCGGAGCTCGGTGCAATAATTATCTTGTATGTTGCACCTTATCCCGCTCTCTGACCAAGGCGGCACTAGTTGAGAAGTTTGAAACGATCGGGTAGAGAGTGAGGAGTTCTCCCTCGGAAGGGCTTACCAGAACGGGGGGAAAGCTTAGGTAGGTTTTGAACACCGTGAATGTCTCCTTGTAGTGTGCATCCCATTGGAAGGCCTTTTTTCAGAACCTGAAAGAAAGGCTGACATTTGTCGCTGGCCTTGGACATGAAGCGGCTCTGTAGCGACCCCCGAGCCCGGTTTCTACCCGGTTGGCGGATCCGAACCGAAACCTGAGGACACTCGGTTTATTTCTTTTTATTTTCTGTGTTATTAAATTTTTTTTTTCAAAAAAAAATAAAAGTGTCGCGACCGAATCCCGGGCTGAGCCGAATGGAGGATCAGGGCGGGCCAGTTTACTCAGAAGCGTTTTTCATTTATCTTATCAAAACATTTTATTATGTCATTTCGTTGCGGAAGTGGTTTTGATTTGGGCAAGCCCATGTCGTTTACAAATTCAATGCAATTGATGGCTTTATAAACATTTAAAAAAATACATTTACAAAGAAGGCATTCATGCCTTTTTAGAACGATATTTAAAAATCAAGGTTCAGAGTTTAACCCTTTTGTTTACAAAATGCCACGTGTTCAAAAGAAATGATATACAAATGACGGGGTATATACTTATACGCCGTACTCTCTCTATGACTCTGCGCTTCTTGATCTTGGCCTGCCTTTTTGCTTACTCGATACCTGCGCATAGATAAAACTATACGTTAAGCATTTTCATGCTTAGTGGTTCTATACAGTTCTATTCCAATATTCAATTGAACTTGACATGCATTTAACATCAAACCATGCTTATTATATCAACATATACTCATGCTATTCATTTTAGCATGCTTTCATTTTACAAATCATTTATCATATCACAACATGCATTCAATTCAATAATTCAATTCACAATTCAATTTATGAGATTTAAGCATATACATAAAATCCCATTTATACTCGTCAATGTTGGTTATTTTACTTTGACTATTCAAATCACATTTCTGATGGATTCCGTTTGATGGATCCCGTCTTTATTATCATTCGGTAATGTGCCTACACATTTAACAATTCGGTCTCCCATCATGACGGATGCCATTTGGTGCACCCCAATATGTGGTATCACTTAAATACCATACGCCATCATGAAGGATGCCGATTGGTGCATCCCGCCAAGTGGGACGTGGGCCGATTTCGGGGGTGCGCCGTGGCGGATGTCGATTGGTGCATCCCATCAGGCGGTTCATTCGGTATATCATTCAATTCAAGATGTCAGGAATTGACCGATTCGTTTACAATTCGATTTATCATTCACATTCATTCGGTTTTCAAATATCACATTTCAATTCCATATTCACTTTCGTATTATCTTTTCAAAGATATACTCAATCTTTGTACTTATTTCATGTACCCATTCACGTACTCATTTCATATACTCATTCATGTACTCATTTCATAGTTACTTGGTAAACTACCAAAATACTCTAAATAAGAATAGAGTTAGAGAACAAATCGAAGTTGTCGGATCTAGTTTCCTTCTCTTCGATCTTGGTCTGATTGAGGCTTCGATCATCACCCGTCCACTGATCAATAATAATCCATGCATTCTTAGTGGATAAACATTATCATATTTTTAATGAATGACAATTTATCTTTTGTTAACGGTTTTGGGTTAAGACACTAAGTACGCGAAGCGAACACCGCTGCATACCGGCGTAGTGCGATACGTTTTCATTTAGTTTATCCCTATTTGAACCCCCATTAATCGTTTCTTAGGGTTCCTAAGCAATCGTGTACGAATACGGGACTTAGCAGTTGCAAAAAATATGCGATTTAAGGTTGGCAAGGCGGTGGATGGGGTACCAATTTGATTAGTACCGGTGCCCGATCCCTCACTTGCCCGATGGGTACTTGTACCCGGTTGGAGTAATCTTTGGTACCACTTGCCCTCTGCATCATGGGTACCGGTACCACTCTTTGGTATCGGTACCACTAACGGGATTTTGCCCAGAAAACGTTGAATTTTTGCATTTTCATCCGTTTTCTTCCCATAGGCAGCCCCTATACAATCCATCCCGTATCAAAATCCACCATAAGTCACCCAAACAACTCAAGGTGGTTTAGAATCAATGAAAACCCTTTTCTCCCAAGTTAGGGCTTTTTCCCCAAATCGAAAATCACAAAAAGATGAGGTTAGGGTTTGATTTTCTTACCTTAGCCTCTTGAATCTTCTCTTTGAGTTGTTAGATCTCTTAGGGTAAAAGTAGGCTTGAAAGGCCAACGAAACTTGATTTCTTACAAACCCTAGCTCTTTCTCCCTTTTTCTCCTCTCTTCTTCTCCAAAAATGGGATGGCTCAAAATGAGCACCTAAGACCAAGTTTGGTCTTTTAAATCCCTTTTAAGTGTAAGGAAGCCCGTATTTGGCTACACCCATTCTCATTTTCATTTTGTCTTAAGTCCTTAATTTTAATAAAGGCCTTGTTTGGCCACTCAGTAAATCCAATTTTCCATTTTCACTTGGGTAAATTTCGGGTTGATCAATTTTCATTTAGCGTATAATATTTGCACTTTGGCTTTGCCCATTACAATCACGTTCATGATATTCGTTCTGATTACGGAAATACCTAAGATGACTCAATTTATACCCGGAATATATAATAATTTTTATCATAATATTCTAGGGTAAATTATTTATTTATTTATTTATTTTTTGGGCGTTACAGGCTCAGCTATTCTTCTAGTCAGGCGTTGAATTTCCTTAATGTTTGAAGGTGGCAGCATGTCGAGCACAACCTTTATCTCTTGGCGTCAGTTTGCTTCTATTCACCGGTGATGACTATAAAACCCGAGAACTTTTCCGTGAGGAGACTTGAGCGCTTGGTTCAGGTTTAACTTCATATTATAACGCGACTGAGTGCCTCCACTGGAGTGGGTTATGTGGAGCCTCGACCTTAGGTGATTTACGACATTTTGTCTATATATACCTCCATAGATGCTCCAATTTGCTTCTAGAACATCTTGTTTACCAACCTTTGGTAGGTGGCTCTTGCATTCTTTAGTCCGAAGGGCATTACCCGATAGTAGTAGGTTCCTTGCCCAGTAACGAATGAGGTCTTCTCTTGGTCGTTGGGATCCATACTGATCTGGTTATAGCCAGAGAAAGCGTCTATGGCGGGGAGTTCATGGCCCAGGGCGTATTAGATCCATATGAGGTCGATATGAGGTGGGGAGCTATATTTTGGGTAGGCCCTGTTGATATCTGTGAAATCGATGCAAAGCCGCTACTTACCGTTTGCTTTTTTGACGAGAACAACGTTAGCCAACCACTCAGGATATTCTACCTCCTTGATTGCATTTGCTTGTAGGAGCTTGCCGACCTCTTCGTGTCGCGCTACGTCTTTACTACGGTGAAACTCCTTCTCTTTTTCTTGGTGGTTTCGAAAAGGATGGTGGCGTCGACGTGGGTGATTATTGCGGTCTATTCCGCCCATGTCTTCTTGTTTCCTAGCGAATACCTCCGTGTTCTGCTTTAAAAAGTGGATGAGGAGGCTTTTGGCGTGCCGCGGCTTAGATCCTGTAGGCAGGAATTAATTACGGTGAAATTCGTCAAAGGCTGGCATATGAGCTTTGGCTCTTTTGAGGGCCCAGGTCGGGTGCTTACCTCATCTCGCATGTCGAGCTTGTCATGTAGATGTTGTCGATCGTTTTTTGTTTCATTGATGCTGAGTAACACTCCCTGGCCACGCACTGGTTTCCTCGAACCATTCCCACTCCATTTGTAGTTGGGAATTTGATAACCATGTGATAGGCGGAGGGGATGGCCCTTATGGCATTGAGAGAGGGCCTGCCCAGTAACATATTGTAAGCTGATGGGGCATCTACTATGAGAAATCTTACTGTTGTCGTTGCCTGGCATGGGGGGTCTCCCAAAGTGAGCACTAGTTGTATCGACCCTAGAGGTAGCACCCGCACCTCCCGAGGAGAATCCACGTAGGTGGCGAAATGGTTCCTAGCTTCTCCCTTCTAATGCGTTGATTGAAAGGCGTGCGAAGATGATGTCGGCTGAGCTTCCATTATCGATAAGGACCCTGTGGATTGTTTTATTGGCTACGACGACCCTTATCACAAATGGATCGTCATAGGGATGCTGATAGCCTTGCATGTCGGAGTTAAAAAAAGTTATGGTAGTATCCAACCGAGCGAGTTTGAATTCGGCTTGTATTTCAAACGTTTCCCCTGATTTGATGTTGCACAGATGGGCCTTCCTGGTTGAGATGGATTCCTCACCCCCTGCAAATCCTCCAGATATCACATGGATCTCGAGAATTTGTTGGTCTTTGGCGGGGTTGGTTAACGAGGTGGTGGTGAGCGGTCACGACCTTCTAAAGCCGAAGCAGCGACGATATCATGTCGGATCAGGTATTCAGTTCTTTCTCGGTTGGATGCGACCATCTGTTTAGTGCCCGTGATCCTGTGGAACTCCACGGTCTTTGGTATTGTCCTTTCACGGTCCCCAACCTCATCGGGATGGCCACCTCAGAAATTTTTCATGTTGCACTTCGCGTAGGACCTGTGACATTGAGGCTGTCAAGGGGGTGAATTGCCGAGGTGAATATCGTTGTTGCAGCTTGGGATGAGGTGGTCCCAGGCGGTCTCTGACATTCCCTCGCCTCTTTGGGGATCGTTCTCGTTTCTCTTTGTCTCTTTGTGGGGATATGTCCTTGTCTCCTGGGGCTTCGTTCTCATTTTTTCTCGCCCCTACTTCTTTCCTTTTGTGCGGCAGAGTTTTCCTGCTTAGATAGAAGAGCTTCCTCACCGTTGATGTACTTTTCTGCTTTGGCGAGGACCTCGACCATGTTTGCCTGAGGGTTTTTTGAGATGGAAAACATCAAGTCTTTCGATTGCAAGCCTAGCCTGGCAATGAAAGCGGTGATGACAAACTTCTTGTCTGAGATGTCTACCTTTAACGATTCTGCGTTGAACCTTTGGACGTAGGACCTCAGGTTCTCCTGTGGGCTCTTCTTTGTGGTCAGCACTTGATAGCTCGGTTTCCTGTACGTCCGAGCTCCGATGAAGTGGGAGATGAATGCGATGGATAACTCTCTGAAGGATGAGATCGATGATGGCGGAATGCGTTGAACGAGGCCAACCCATTGGGCCTTTAGTGTGATCGCGAAACCTCTACACCTGTGGATCTTTGGTATCCCGTGCGGCTGCATCTGATTCTTGCCGTAGTGGTGGGTCCACGGGTCTTTACCGATTAGTCGAGCGGTTTCCGATGCAGGCATTTTTGCACTTAGCGGGAGGGGAAATGCATCACCGCCGTCGAGCGGGGGATTATGTTTGTTGCACCAAAGCGTCCATGGAGACTAGAGCTCGTCCTTTTACAGTTTCCTTCATGTGGCTGAGCTCTTGCTGGATGTCTCTGAAACGCTGCTCCCATGACCGCTCCCCTGTCTCTTGTTGATAAAGGATGGGTCCATCGCCTCTGTTGTTCCTACCATGCCTCTCCTCATTGCAATCCTCTCCAGGGGGTTTGTAAGGGTCATGCTCCTTGGCTTGGCTAGTTTCTCCTTCTTCATCTACTTCTCGAGGAGGGTCGAGGTGTTGCTGTTCTTCTTGGATAATGGTGTTTCGAGCCTTCCTGCCCGCGGGCTTTGTCGGCGCCTCCCGATGGCGTTGTATTTGCTGGTGAGTTGCTCCAACTCTCTCAGCAAATGTTGGTTGGTGAGACGGAGCGCCTCCATCTCATCGGTATTGGCGTGTAGAGTTTCTAGTGTGCCTCCGGGAGGTCGGCTATCTACGTTGCCTTGCTGGTCTTGTATCCTTGGGGGATTGGCGTGGCTCCTACTTGTGTTCCGAGTTGATACCATCAATCACTAAGAGATAGCTTTATTTGTAAAGGAATTGTCGTTCCCACGGATCATTGTGGCCCGATGATCTTTTTTAATGCGAATTTGGAGCTTACGGGGAATTCTTTGGGCTGGTCCGTTGACTCTGGATGTCCGGCTCCCTTGCGAAAATAAGAAGCAAAAAGAATCGGCGGGGTTCGCTCGTTGCCTCTCCGATGCCTAAGTCAGTTCTTTAGATTGGAAGAAAATCAAGCTGCAGGAATGAATTTTTTGTGTGTACCTTTCACCGATGGGGTGGCCTGATATTTATAATGGGTGATCATGATAACTTTCCTAGTTGGATGATGATACCATATTTCTCTCATTGGGTGAGATATTTTCTTTTCTTATCGTTTTTCGATTAATAAGGGATAATTGATGACCAATTATTAGGAAATATCCTACTTCCTGAATTGGTAGAGACTTAATTAGGGAAATTGGGTACTTTCCTTTAATACAGGTTCTTTGGCTGATAAGATGACGAGGTGAGTTGGGTTCCCGTTTTGGGCCTGTGTTTGGGGGATATCATTGGTAGAAGGCGGTGTTTGGGCATGCTTCACCTAATCTCTTTTAAACCCGACATTTGAGAACTGTGTTACGGGCGCAGGCGCTATTATTTTAAACTCAATCAATAACCATTCTTGCTTTTCCTTTTTTTATTTCACTATGTTTTCTTACCATAAAAGCATGGCTACTATGTGGACTTCTACTTTCTCTTATTACTTTCATTTGTATTAATTCATTAATTTGAATTTTAAAATCTTCTACATCCTCTTGTGAATATATCATTGGTCTTACTCTAATTTTATCGAGGATTTATATCATTTTAATTCTGATAGATATTTATATTTTTCAATATTATTTTAATGGGTTATCACTATTTTTTTTTCAATTTTTTACATGTGTCATGGACTGATACTTTATAAGTAATAGATGTATTTATTTTTTATGTCCTCAATTTTCTAGCATTTTGGTCATAATTTATTATAAAGTGAGGTTTTAATATTCTAGGTACTCTTATCTAATGGTTACATGGTGTTTTAAACTTTATAGTATATATCGTTTGTTGAAATATTGAGAATTGTTGTAAAGATGTTACCAGGCTAACTGATGATTATGTATCATATTGATAAACTTTCCCTATATTTACTATTTTATTTTGGAGCATTATTTCCACACTTTCTTTTTGTAATTTTTTCTTTATTTCCAGTTACACCTTCTATAGAGATTTTAGTATCTTTCCATTCTTTTAATAAAAAGCTTTTAAATATTATCATTTCTGAACCTGTATCTATCAATCCACATGTGTATAACTTAGTCTCTGGGATATTTATGATTATAAAAACCATAGTGAGGAATGTAATTTCTTTCATTTTTGTCTTTCCAAGAAAATATATATGTTTTCACTATCTATTTATGATGATGCCTTTTCAGCCGGGCCCCGGGTACGGGCGTGTAGGGGCGTTGGGTTGGATAAGAATGTTGTGGGTAGTGCGAAGGCTGGATCATTGTGGGGTACAGTAGGATCATTGCAATGCTGGTCGGCCCGAGCTGAGTGGCACTCCTCTGCAAAACAAGAAAGAAAGGAGTCGGTGAGGGCTTGGCCGGGTGGTACGCTCGATCACTAAGTCGGTTTCTTTCTAAAGAAAGAGGGAGGCGCTTAGAAGGCAAATTTGTCTCGTGTGAGGATGCGTATCAGTATGAGTATTAGTATTGGCGTACCTTTCACCGATGGGGTGACCTTGTATTTATAGTAGATGTTCAACCAGTTGGATGGTGACTAGGATTCGTTCCCATTAGATAGGATATTTTTTGTTATTATCGGTATCGGATTTGGTGAAGGATATAGAAAGAGCAGTTTATTTGGGATAATCTTCCTTCCTTATTGGGATCTGATTTGATGCTGATCTATTAATGTCTTTCTTTCCTTATTGGTGTGGTTTGGTTAGATTTGCGGAATAATATATTATTAAAGTTGATACATTTTAATGCACGTAGGAGACTTCCCATAATGGGGTCTTTAGGCAGCGGGTTGGACCCTCTCATTCGGTGACATAGAAAGGATTGAATCTTTGGCGTAAAGACCTGAATCTTAGTGGAATGTCTCTCCTTTGTGGTTTGTGGTGGGCTGAGTGTTTTGTTGGGTGGGTCTCTTTCTTGGGCACAGCAAGTGGGCTGTGAGCCTTATTTTGAACCCTATCGAGTTGCCCCCCCGACCCTTGTGTGCAGATACGTGGGCGAGGTTGTAACATGTCTCAGCAGATTTTGAATTTCCACGTGTCTGCTCGAAATTTGGATTAGTTAGGGCTTGGTGACATCATTTGTCTTATGATAATGATGACTCGCCGGTTTAACGCTCATTTTCTCCCACTCCTTCCAGTTTCCTTATGTTTCTTTATGGAACATCCTGCGTGCTTGTGTGCCTATGCTCCTAGGACCTTTTCTTTACCTTTAGCGAGTTCGGACTTCCTTCTCTCTTAGTCTTCTGTCTGAGCCTTTTTGTGCAGAGTCTTTCTCTGGTGTCTTTCTTGGGATAACCTTTTCTGTTGTATTTATGGGTCCACTGCGTCTTTGTCTTCTTGACCCATTTTTCGAGACGTCTGACGAGGCGGCCCCGAGGGTTGGAGTTGGCGAATTTTATTTTCATTATTTATTTTCATCATGGAGTGGGTCACGTTCTTCTTCTCGCAACGTATCGATGGTGACTCTTGGTATTCTTTGATTCACAGACCCGAAGCGAGCGGTGTCTTCGATCTGGCAGCGGGGTTGAACGAGATGCCCCGAGGTGCCTCCTCTTCCGCTTGGACAGGAGTAAGGGAAAAGTGAACTGGTCATGCCACAGGGTGAGTCACCTAAGATCTGTCGTTCAGCATGCTTTAACTGTGGTACCTAGCAAGGTCGGTTCTTCATATGGGGCCACCTTTGCGGGCGTTATCGACCTCCCTTTAGTGATGAGTGTGGTCCCCTGGCGTTTGACCCTCTATGTGGTCTGCATTGCCTAAGATGGTGTGCTTCTTGAAGTGGCCTTCGATGCGGTCGCCGCTTCCCTCGCATCCCTTTATAAAAGGGTTTTGCGGCACTTTAATGTCTAATCCCTTCTCAACTCGCCCAATGGTTGGGGTATTTTAGTTGGTCTGGCGGTTTTCTTTAGGGACAAAGGGCTCGGTGTTCTGGCATGGCCTTGCTGCTTCCACAGTGTTAGTGGAAGGGCTCAGAGGCTGCTTCTTTTCTAAAGTTGGCGCTTCCTCTTGTGATTTCGATCTACCTTCTTCCACAGAAATTTGTGGAAGGGCGCTACTTCTTTGTTAGTGGGTAGTAATTGAGAATATGACCCTCTTGACAAGGGCGACACCACAGGCGTTCGGTGAAAGCGAACCACCCAGAAGTCGCCGTGAGTGTTAGTTCTGTTTTTTGATTATAACTTGTGCATGGTCAGGTATCTCGATTACTGTCTTTGTCTACATGCTTCAGTGCCGGATTGATCTCGGCGCTGAAGATAACGCCATAGCGTTGGCGTTGGCTAAGTGTCTTTCGTCCTTGCATTAATTTGGTCGTCGGATGTTCCGATCGCCGAGTTTGAAGTCTACTCGCTCTGCTGCTTTGAGGCCTTCACCTCCTTCCACCATGAAAGTTCCTTCCGTTGGGCCCTCATTGCCCGACCCACTAGGGAAGCTGTTGTGATTGGAGATGGTGTCTTGGAAGCCACTGGAGCGGGGAAGCAGAAAAAACCTGGGGACTCAGTTGAAAAGATCGACCGGCTTTGGTCAAAGTTCCGAAGTTGGGGGCATCTTCATCTTCCCCGTCTACTCGTGTCCATAAACTGGAACGGGTTAAGGCTCCTATAGTTTTGAGTTCGCGGTCCCATTCTGGGTATGCTGCGGAGGCAGAAGGTCCCTCGGGTGGGGCCGTTGAGCAGCCGTTGGCGGTCATGCCCATTACCGTCTGGAATCCGCCAACGACGAGGGTTAGGTCACCTTCGAAGGCGGAAGGCGGGAAGGTCAGAATCTAAAATTGGCGGTGACGGGGACTCTTTACTTCACAATGCCGAACTCGCGGCAGGCGCAGTCTCGTCCATTCTTAAGGATTCCGATCTCAAGAGGTCGGTTGCGCTGCCCGTTGATGAGGCTTTGGCCCTATCTCTCCAGGGGGTCGCCTCCGTAAGTTCCCGTACCTTGTCATATTTGATTCCATTTTGAGTTGAGTTTCGAACTTGCATTAGATGTTGATTCTATGTTGGGTGTGCAGGTGGCTACTCATTTGAAGGGTTTGGCCAGAAAGGCCAAACTAAACGAAGGTCATGCCAAAGCGGCCCGGGCTTATAAGGCGAGGGTGGCTTCCCTCACATCCCGAGGCGAATTTGAGGCTGCGGAGTTCGTGCAAACGTATGACCGAGGAAGCGAGTGAAGCTCAAATCTGATTTAAACATACCCGTCGAGCCAGGTGGTCTCGGGCCAAGGGGAAAGGCGAGGCTCCGGAGCGACGAGGGCGGTCGGGCGAAGCCGGGAGGCTCGGGATGATTTGAGGGCTGTGTAGAACGACTTGATGGAGGCTAGGGATGGGCTGCAGTCTGCCCAGTATGAACTTTAAATGGTTAGGGATGAGCTTCTCACATCCTAAGGCGAGCTTTAGGAGTCTAAGGAAGAACTGCGTGTGATCAAAGACGATCTGCGTGATAAGACGACGCTGTTAGACGAGGCCCGTCGCGAGGCTAACGAGCGATCGCTTCCGGTGGAATGCTGGTAGAGGTGCGCGGGGGGCTGCGTGGGGATCTTCTCGACCAAATAACTTTGGTGGCTCGGTAGGCTGAAGTTATTGGAAGGCGAGGCGGCGTCTAATCAATGATTCTGGGTGGCTTGCCTTTTAAAGTGTTAATGCTTATTAGGCTGGATTTCCTTTGACCTTCGGCCAGCGAGAAAATGAAGTCCTTCTTTCTTTGATTATCTGGAGAGCAAGGGCACCGTTGAGGCCCATTCCCCTTCTTCACCGTCCGCTTCTCCTTCTGATGCCTGATCTCCTGTGCACGTCTTCGCCTGCCCGATGTTGGCTTTTATACTTTTTTTTTATTTATTATTTTTACGTATTTTGGTTGGGCTTGGGACCTAAGACATATGTAGCCTTGTCCTTAATGAATACTCATTTTTGCACTTTACTTCTTTCGTCTCTATTTGCGCTCTTCGCGATGTTCTGTATGAACCGAGTGGCTTGAATTGAGCGTGCGAAGGTTAGACAATTGGGCTCTTCAAAGCCCGAGCGGCCCCAGGGCTCCGGTGGAAATTTGACACTTTGAGTTGAATTGATTCGTAGAGGCTGCGTGGCTGAGGCGAGTAGTTGAGCCCTTGGTGGGCTGTTGGGCTCTATTAATTTGTCACATTTGAATTGACTCATGGGTTGCATAGCTGTTCGTGAGCTTGTCAATGCGTGTTCTTGGGCTCCGTCGGTTGGTTGCTGAGTTGAATGATTCTAAATTTTGCATAGCCTGTTTAAGCGAAACTTCGTCAATGCGTCTTTGCGCGCTAGGCTCCGTCGGGTGATTGCGGGATTGAGCCCGGTCGTCGGGGTTCGCGTGGCTTGTCTTCGAGTAAAGCAGACCTTCGCCAAAGTATTTCTTGAGCTCAGTAGTGGCGGTGGCAATATAACTGGTGATCGACTCGTCGAGTAAGTGACGTGTGAGTGAGCGAACTTCGTCAAAGTGAGTTCTTTGGGCTCATTGGCGGTAGTGGCGATATAACTGGTGATCGACTCCTTAGGTAGCGTGACACAGTAGTAAGTAGACGAACTTCGTCAAAGTGAAATTTCTAGGGCTCCGGGCGTGTGGCGAGTGGCGACGTATAAGCTTGGTGATCGACGCCGAGGTGGCGTGACCTTTGCGAGTAGGCGAACTGTAAAGTGGCTGCTGAGCTCGGGCGCTAAAGCCAGTGGCGATCTCTTTGGTGTCGACTCCTCGGGTAAGCGTGACTGTGCGAGTAGACGAACTCGTCAAAGTGAGTTGCTGGGCTCCGGGCGGCGTAGCGGTGCGATATAGCTGGTAGTCGACTCCTCGGGTAGGCGTGACTGTGTAAGAGTAGACAAACTCGTTAAAGTGAACTCTTGGGCTCTCGGTATTTGTGGCGGGTGATCTCTTTGGTGATCGACTCCTCCAAGTAAGTGACTGTGCGGAGTAGGCAGACTACGTCAAAGTGAAGCTCGCATTTGGGCTCGGTAGTGGCCCGAGTCGCGATATGCTTTGGTGATCGACTCCTGCGGGTGGCGTGACTGTGCGAGGTAAGGCAGGCTCATGAAGTGAAATTTCTTTGGGCTCCGGCTTTGTGGCGGTGGCGATATAACGGGGATGATCCCGACTCCTCGGTGCGTGACTTTGTGCGGAGTGGGCGAACTTGTCGAGTGAGAACAACTGCGTCTGCGGCCGATTCGATACGATTTTCTTGGAAGGTCACGGCGTCTTTAATGCTGATTTATGAGAGAATTTGGAGCGTTTATGCGACTTTTTGAGTTCTTTGGCCTTCTTATAAATCGGCTTCATTGCTATGGAGTTTTTACTTTAGATATTACTGTCTCTTACGGTGTGTACTTAGCGGAATTTGCGAGATGAAGCGTCGAAATCTGTCGTCTTCGGGGATCACACGAGATTACGGTTCGACTCTTCCGGACCTGCCTTGTGGGAGTTGTGTTTATCCCTAGTCTCCCCTTTATGGGAGTCATGTTATTCCCTAGCTTCGTGCTAGGGAATGTGTCCGGAGAGGGCGACACATTTCTTGCGTCGCCTTCTCCATTTTCTATTCTTCTTTCTCTTCCTTCTTTTCTTCTCCTTCTCCTTCTTTTTCATCTTTTCTTCCACATCTCATTCTCCCCTTTTTGTTTCTTCTGCACAAACTCCTTCCATCCCTTTTTCTTTTTCTCCTCTTCTTCCATCTTGTTTTCTCCTCTTAGCTAAACTCCTTCCATCCCTTTTTCTTCTTCTCCTCTTTTCCACCTTTCCGGCCTTCTTCCATTTATTTCCATCTCGTTTTCTTTTCCTCTTTTCTTCTTGAAGTTTTTTTTTTAGAGGGCCCCTTTCTTGAGTGCTTCAGATATGTCGATGACACCACTAATTGGCGAATGTGTCGATTGGAATAAAGGGAGCTTTTTCCTTTTATGTCTATGAGCTTTCTCATTCTATTGCATGTAATTTTTACGCGAGCATTATATATGCGAGTTGCTTGCAGCGTCTTAACAAAATAATACCATTAAATGGTGAATCGTTAAGCGAAAATTGATAAATCTCCATTTAAGATTACAAACCAAGGTCTACTTGATAAGATTTAAGATATTACATTCGGGCATGTAAAATTTTCCCCTCCTACAATTTGGAGCTCATAATTGCACAGTCGATGACTCGAGAGATATGTCTCGGGCCTTCAGTTGGGGCCCAATTTTCCATGTCTTTGGATTCTTCCTTCTTGTGATGCTTTAAGACCAAATCCACCCGACATGTAGCTTAAAGGTTTGACTTTTGGTTGTACCTCGCCGTCTTCCTTTGGTAGTCTTACATGCGCTTTAGAACACACTCCGCGCTTTTCCATCTAAGAGATCAAATTTAGGCAGAGAGCTCGTCATTGTGCTCCACTTTGCTGCTAACTTTCGATCATGGGGACTTAATCCGATCTCGGCGAGTACCGCCCGATCTGCAGAAGGCTAGAGCTGAATGGGGTTTCTCGGGTTGCGGCTTACGTGACATCTGTGAGCCACTAGCACCTCGGGGAGGTATTCTACCCACTTTCTTTTAAGATCTTCAATTTGGTGTGTACGGCCTTAGGGTTCACGATGGTGAATTCGACTGTGGATTAGACTGCGGATGTCTTTGGAGGCAGTAGTAATTCTTAATTAGGAGCTCGGCACGAAATCTCAGTGGCGTTGTCGAATTGTTTGGATGTCCGATGTGGGGCTCTTAGGATACCAAACCTGCATGTTATTTCGCCACAAAATTCGTATGTTACGCTATGTGATTGTGGGTAAAGGCTCGTACCCGACCCGTTGGTGGAAGTAATCTCTTTGCGTGATGATGAACTTACATTGGCCGCTTCCCAAGGCAGGCGAGCGGTCTAGTGGTTCTAAACCCCATTGTTGGAAGGGTCAGGGGCTTGTGATTGACGTCAAGGGCTCTGATGGGAGGCGTGAGATCTTGGTGTGCTCCTGGTAGATCTTGCATTTCTTGACTAGGTCGGTTGCGTCTTTGAGTATTGTAGGCCAGTAGTATCCCTGTCTCAAGACCTTTCCTGCCGATGCTCGGGCTTTCAGGCATGATTTTTCGCATATACCTGGAGTGGCGCTTCTCTTATGCGATATTCAATGTTTTCCAGCGATGCCAGGATAGGTGTGAAGAAACCTCGCTTGTACAGGCTTCCCTTATGATTAGTGAACCTGGAAGACCTCGTCCTTATTTTAGCTGCTTCTTTCGGGTAGTCAGGTAGACCTCCGTCTATTATATAATCCCAAATGGGGTCCATCCAGCTCGGCTTGGACCCGACCTGGGCAACCTCCATGTCGCAGAGATCGATAGAGGAGCTCAGCGGGTATTCGACAGTGTCGACTGTGAGTCTTTACGTAGAGTGTTGCTAACTTTGCGGCGTCGACTGGGAGTTCTGCTATGGGGACATGTACGACTCGAACCGGCCACGAACTTTTTCAATGATCGGCCTTTTTGGAGATATAGGATCATCCTTCCACTTTTGGCCTCGTAGGTGTCTTACATTTGTCTTACTACCCGGTGAAAATTCGGCTGCGGACCTCTAGCTGATCAGCTTCAGTGAATGGGGCGAAGGTTGAGGCCCGTTATAGCTGACCTCATGCCATTTCGTTATTCGGAGGCTTGAAATCCGAACCACGAGTCGTACTCAATATCTATTCATACGGAGAGAGTCGAGGATTAGACGCTCGCTCCTTGTGCATTGAGGCTCCATGCAGAGAGTTTCGGATGGGAGGTCATTCATTATTTGGCGATTCTCGCGGAGTTCTGCTGGGGTGAATTCCATGACGAAGTCGGCTAAGATCTGCCCTTTTATTGCAGTTTTCGGTTTGTATCTGATGTCGAACTCGCTCAGCTCTATGGCCCACTTCATCAGTCTTCTGGAGGTCTCTGGTTTATGTAACACTTTGCCATGAATTATTTTTGTTGACCCATGGTATGAGCACGGAAGTAGGGCGGAGTTTCGAGGCTGGGTTAAGGCCAGGTAGTTTCTCCATCCTTGGGTACCTCTCCTCCGCTCCTCTCAAAGCCTGGCTACAATAGTAAATTGGGTGTTGCACTCGTTCTTTGTCTCCCCGACGAGGGACGGTAGTTGAAATCTGATACGGCTAAGTATAAAGTAAGGAGCTCCCCTTCAACAGGACTTACTGAATGGGAGGAGGCTCAAATCGTTTCAAAGTTGAGAATGCCTCTTCACATGTCGTATCCCATTGAAAGGCCTTCTTAGGACTACTTGGAAGAAGGTGGCATTTGTCCGCACTTGCACGGACACGGCAAACCGCGACAATCCTTCCGTCGGGCAGCTGAACTTCCTTTATGCCTGATGGCGATGGCATGTCGAGCACGACCTTTATTTTGTCTGGATTTGCCTCAATTCCTCGGTGGTTGACTATGAAACCTAGGAATTTTCCGGCTGATACTCCGAAGGCACACTTGGCTGGATTCAGTTTCATGTTGTAGTTTCTCAAGATTTGGAACGCCTCGGATAGATGAGCTATGTGGAGCTTAGCTGTGGTGGATTTTACCAGCATGTCATCTATGTACACTTCCATAGTTGTGCCTATCTGCTTCTGGAATATCCGATTCACCAACCTCTGATACGTAGCTCCTGCGTTCTTGAGCCCGAACGACATCACACGATAACAATAGGTTCCCTGTGCCGTGACGAACGAGGTTTTTTCTTGGTCACCAGTGTCTTTTGATCTGGTTGTAAGCGGAGAAGGCATCATAAAACTAAGAGTTAAGTGACCCTTGATGGTATCTGATGGGAGTCGGTCGCGGAGGAAGCTTGTGCTTTGGGCATGCTTTGTTGATGTCAGTGAAGTCGATGCATAGTCGCCACTTCTTAGTTTGCTTTTGGCGAAGTACGGCGTTGAAATTTGTGCGTTCACGGATATTCTACCTCCTTGATCGCTCCACACTTTGTAGGAGTTTCTTGACCCTTCCTCGTTGATGGCTTTTATCTTTACGGCTGCGAAGCTCCTCCTCTTTTGTTTGGTTGGCTTGAAGGACGGTGACATTCAACTGTGGGTGATGCAAGTAGGATCAATTCCTCCCATATGCACTTTCTTTCCCATGCGAAGACGTCTTTGTTATGTCTTAAAAAATGGATAAGAGGTTTTGAGGTCTTAAAGCTAGCTTAGGGCCGATATGAAGCGAGATGTTCGGTCGTCGATCCGGCCAATGCAGTTCAGTTCTTCGAGGGCTCAATTCAGTGAGTACCTCGTAGCATGAGCTCGTTCAAGTATATATGTTGCGACCGTTTTTGTTTCATGGATGCTAGTGGCATTCATACCCCTTTCGTTGATCTCCTCGAACCATTCCTACCGGTTCACGGTGGGAATTTGATCATCTATATGATATGCGGAAGGGATGGCTTTTATTGCATTGAGAGAGGAATGCGCCCCCGACAGCATGTTATAAGCGAGGCGGGGCGTCTCTGACGGGGAATCTTGCCGTAGTCGCTCGCTGGCATGGGATCTCTAGGTGAGTACGGTGTATTGAGCCTAGAGTGTACCTTTTCCCGGTTGCGGATGGTGACGGGCTCTAGTTTCTCCTTCAGTGCCCATTTTAGCCAGTGTGAAGATGATGCTCCGATTTGAACTCCGTTGTTAGTGGGGACCCGATGTTTGTTTTGTTGGCCCGCATTTACGCGAACTACCGGTGGGTCGTCATAGGGGTGTTAGCATCCGCTCGGATCTGATCAGAGAATGTGATGGTGTGTCGAGCCACATTAATTTAGACCTTTGCTTGAATTTCGCTATCTCTGTCAGCACGATGCTGCGTGAGATGGACCTTAGAAATTTGGCCGGATTCCCCTCCTCCTGCCAGAATCCTCACGAGATTACTGGATTTCACACCCCAGGGGTTGTTAGTCTTTGAGTTGTCGTCTGTCGGGTGGTGGTTGCGAGGCGGACACCAGTTCACGGGTTTGATTATGGGCGATTTTCGGGGAGATGGGCGTCGGGTATCCGCGCGTATTAAAGTGCTCTATTTCTCTCTTGAGTTGTATGCAGTCGTCTTGTGCGGTGTCCGTAGTCCCTGCGGAACTACGCGATGCCCGCAGGAGATTGTCTTGATACGGTCGACTTCATTTGGGTTGGCCACCTCGGGAGCCAGCGGCATTCGTTTCGTACTTAGCGAGGACTGTGTCTGAAGTTGATTAAGGGGTGAAAGCAGCGGGGGCTATGCGTCATCGTCTTTCGGTTGTGAATTGGATGAGATGATCTCGAGGTTCCCACGCCTTTTAAGGGATCGTTCTCTATTTTTCTTTGGAAATCCTTCCTAGTCGCTTTGTCTTTTGGGGCCGTCCTCGTCGTTTGTAATCAGCTTTTTTCTTTATAGTGGAAGAGCTCTCTTTCTTGGATATGAGGCTTCTTCAGTTAATACTTCTGCTTTTCGCGAGCACCTCGGCCATGCTTGTTTAGAGATTTTGGGATGGAAAACATCAAAGTCTTTCATTGAATCCCTAAGCCAGCAATGAAGCAGCGTGTCGAATTTCGTCGGGTATATCTACCTAGAGACTCGGCATTGAATCGTTGGACATAAGACCTCAGGCTTTCTTGCGAGCCCTGCTTGATGGTCAGTAGATGATAACTTGGCTTTCTATACGTCTTGGCCCCAATGAGTGAGGGTAAGTACAATGGATAGCTCTCTTTGAATTAGGAGATTGACGACGGTGGAAGTCTATTGAACCATGCCAGGGCGGGGCCTTTTAGGGTGATAGCGAAAGCTCTGCACCGCACCGGATCTTGATACCCGTGCAGTTCCATTTGGTTTTTGTAAGTGTTGAGATGATCGACGGGATCCCTGGTGCCATCGAACGCTTCCACCTGTGGCATTACGAACTTAATCTGGAAAGGGAAGTGATACCTCGGTTTGTGTAGGGTGACTCGGTTGTTATACGAGGTATCCGTATTATTGTCGGGGCGATCCTCTGCACCTCCCTCGCACGGTGAGCTCTTGTTGGGGCTCTTGAACTCTGTTCCATGATTCTCTGGTGAGGTGGCGTAGTTCTTCGCTCCCGACGTGCTCTCCAAGTTTTGTTTCGTTGCCTTCCCTCCGGGGGGCTAGATGGTCCGGAGTGCCCGGGCTCGGTACGGATCACATACGTTTCGACTCGCGGGGGTACCGATCTGTGTTGTCCTTCATGAGGGGGAATGTCATGGCCTTCCTGAGTCTGTCGCGCCTCCCGTGGTCGTCGCATCTGTCTGGTGAGTTGTTCTAACTCTTCTGTTAGACGTTGATTGGTGAGGCGAATTGCCACCTCGTTCGTGTTAACTGCACATTGTTTCTTGTATTTGGGAGGTAGAATTTATCTGCTTGCTGGTTGGTCTTGCATCCTTAGAGGATTAGAGTTGCTCCTGCTTGTGTTCCAAGTTGATACCATCGATAGCTGAAATCGATTATATTTGTAAAGGAAATTGCTCGTTCCCACAGGCAGCCTTGGCCCGATGATGCCTTTTCAGCCGGGCTGGGAATTTGGAGTGTGTAGGGCGTTAAATTTGGATGCAGGGATCTTTGTGGGCTAGTGCAGAGAGGCTGGATCAGTATGGGCTGAAGTAAGATCGCTGCAATGCTGGTCGGCGGGCTTTGAGGTGGCACTCCTCTGCAAAAACAAGAAAGAAAGGGGGTTGGCGAGGGCTTCGCCCGTGGCCGCTCCGATGCCTAAGTCGGTTTCTTTCTAAGAGAAAAGAGGGACTGCTTAGAGGGCGAATTTGTCTCGTGTGAGGATGCGTATGAGTATGAGTATTAGTATTGGCATACCTTTCACCGATGGGGTGGCCTTGTATTTATAATAGATGTTCAACCAGTTGGATGGTGACTAGGATTCGTTCCCATTAGATGAGATATTTTTTGTTATTATCGGTATCGGATTTGGTGAAGGATATAGAAAGACCGGTTATTTAGGATAATCTTCCTTCCTTATTGGGGATCCGATTTGATGATGATACATTATTGTCTTTCTTTGTATTGGTGTGGTTTGGTTGGATTGCGGAATAATATATTATTAGAGATTATTCTATTTTTACGTACTTATTGGGAGACTTCCCATGTCCGGTCTTTTAGGCGAGCGGGTTGGACCCTCGTGCAGGCTAGCACGAAAAGGATTGAATCTTTGTGTAAAAAGGCACAGATCTTCAATGGGCATGTCTCTCCTTTGTGGTTTAGCGGGTGGGCCTGAGTGTTTCGTTGGGCTGGTCTCTTTCTTGAGCCTGGCAAGTGGGCCTGTGAGCCTTATTTTTCGAACCCTATCAATTTATATTCCTTCTTTAGTAATCTTATATTTATCTAATTTATTTAGGAAACTATTTCCTAAGATAATATCATAATGTCCATTTCCTTGCATTATATCATCTTTGTAGCAATCTACTAAAAAGGTTATTCCCTGTAATCTTATAGGTATTTCTACCTTTAAATTAAATTATAATGTTTGACCATCATAATTTTTAAAAATATATGGACTTGTTATACTTCATTTCATTTCACATTTATCAGCTTAAATATGGTTGCAACTAGCACCAGTATCTACTAAAATTTTTGTTTCTTCAACTTCTTTTTCTCCATTATAGTAATTTCCTAATATTAGGAAAAGTGAATGTACTTCTTCTCTTACTTTGGAAACTTCTCATTTTTATATCATTTTGGTTATTGTTGCCTCTTAAGGAGTTGCCAATAAATATGGGTAGATCAATTCTTTGTGTATGATTTTCTTAAGGAATATTATCTTCAAGACTTAAAAACTCAAACCTTAAAAATAGTGATTCAAGATGAAGAGAGGAGAAACCCTAAGGAGGGTGTTCTCTCTCCAAAACCAAACCCTTGACAAGTCTAAAGAACCCCAAATTTATAGGGTTTAGGAAATGGGCCTTTAAAAGGGTAAAAAATGATCAATTTTTGAAAGGCCCGACGTCCTTCATTAAGGCGAAGGCTCATTCGCCTCGGTGAACCAGTAGCTTTCTTCTTTGCATGACTTTGGTTCACTAAGGCGAAGACATCTTTGCCTCGGCAAAGACATCTTTGCCTCAGCAAAGGCCTTCTATATAAGTTAGAATCTTTAACTCATTATAAGTTAGAATTCTTAACAAATGATTGGTATCTCTAAGCCTCAAATATCTTTACAAGAATCAATAACAATTATACAACTAAATCTCCCTCAAGAAATGAAAGAAGAAATATTAGAAAAGGTTAAGATAGAAAACTTAAGAACAAAAATATACTTAATGGTGATAACCTTAGATTTAAATCTAATAGAAAATAATTAAAATGAAGCTTATAATCAAGATGAGGATCTTAATGAAATATTTTATTATAATTTGAATAAAATAGAAAATCCAAACGAAGATTATGAAAATGATGGAAATTTTGAAAAATTAGATAATGAGTAAAATAACAGTAAGAGATTTATTCATGAAAATTATAGACAAATAAGTAGAAAGAAAACCACAAATAAAACAATATTTAAATGACAAAAAAATACAAAATATAAAATAAACTATATACCTAATGATAATAGAATTTTTTGAAAGTTGCATACCTTTATCTAAAAAATCTAGTCTAGAAAAATATATAGAACTTACAGTCATAATAATTCCCAATATAATAGAAAATTATAATGAATACTTACCAATAAAAATACATATAGATCTAAGTAAAATATGAAAATTTGTTGAAAAAATTAAATACCCCGATGAAGGACAATCATCCAATAATTAATTTGATAAAAAGAGAAATATGAAATTTGTCTCTAAAAGATAAGAGAAAACTAAAAGAAAATGGACTCAACAAAGAATGGTGAAAATTTGTAATAGAAAGAGTCAAACCAATAAAATAAGAGAGCATGATCCCTTAGAGAGTAGAAAAAGAATACATAATGAAATTAAAAAAAAAGATAGAAATCTTACTAGATGAAGCCTTAAAAGGAATAAAAAGAGTAGAAAACATATTAGAAAAATTAGAAAATAGAATGGTAAATATAGAAATACAACAAAATACTCTTATAAGTATAGGAAAAGATCCAAAATATATTAAAGGAACTCTTGGGAAAATAGTAGAACAAATAATATTTAGAAAATAACCTGAAAGAACTATAAAAAATGAAGATATAGAAAAATAAAGTCTAGATGAAAAGTTATTATAACTATACTTAAGAGTTAGAAAGAAAAAGAAAAATAAAAGAAGGAAAACAAGTAATAGAAAAAGAAACTGTAGATGAATGAGTCAAATAAGTAAAAGTGAAATAGAAGATATAATGATATAAATACAGAGAATGAATTTAAATGAAACAAAAGATGTGAATCCTCTAAGACATATAAGAGGACCTAACAGGATAAAAGAAGAATATCAAAAAACATTTGGAAAACAATATAAAATACCTAAATATGAACAAAAAAAAAAGAAGCAAAAATTGAACAATTAGGGAATACATGAGTATACCTAGACATAAACTGTCAAAAAGGATATTAAAACAGTGCTAAATAAATGGTCACAGACAATGTCATTATACTGTGACGCCCCTATCTCGGGGTGTCTCGTTAATGACCGTCGACTTGTGGATCCGGGTAACGAGCACCACTCCGCAATCGGGCAGAGTTTCCTTTGTACGGGGAGCTCTACCCAAGTACAACCTGTCCCAACATTTTACAGCGACAACACCGGGTCCATGTGCGAGTAAAAATGGCCACTTGGGCCCATGCATCAATACTCACAAAATATATATCAACTATATAACAATAGTTCAAGAGTTATTACATTACTCTTAACCAAAACATATATCAAAATTTAAAGTTTTAATACATGTTATACAAAATGAATACCAAAGCCACAATTTGGCTTTCTTCTAAAACGCGGCCTCTAGTGAGCGTCGTCCTCCTGTACACTCCCTATACCTGAAATAATGATCCCTCGACATTGTGAGCAATGCCCAGTAGTGATAATTTTCTACATGGGTTACTCCCCACTTAAGTGCACATGTCATGGCAACCAATCACACTCAAGCAAATACATGATCCTACTTGAATGTCTACATACCCAATCCCATGTCTCGAGTCCTCACCGACTCCCTCACACATGCCTAAGCTAAATGCGAGAAAAACACAGTTTTCAAAACAAAAGATTTTTGTTCTTGAAAACACATTACCGAGTTTCGATAAATATATTAGACTGACCCTCAGGGTGAATTCTTTGGATCATTTTCGAACAGTCATGGAGTCCGCCTGCGAGATGAAGCTGACTGGACCACTCTCCAAGGCCATTCTTCGGAAAATCTTCGTAGAATTCATTTCACAACCGTTTCCACTTTTCTTTTCAATTTCTTTCATGTCATGCTCCACTACCATCAGTGCCCAGTGCATATGGAATACATTATGCAATTTCAAAATATTCATGCTAATATATTTTACATGTATATATTAACAAAATTAATTCACACAATTCATGTTATTCAATTCACAATCAATAACACCAAAATTAGCTCACATGGGCTAATTAACAAATCAAGCAATTCATTTTGAATCACCCAAACCACACAAAATCACACAACAATTCACGTGAGCAGGTGAAACCACACAGGGTCGACCTTGTTTCACGGCCACTAAATAGGGATTTCTTTTCGGTTCCACTTTTGAGACCGATAACACGGCCATCAGACCAACTACAAATCCCCCATCCATAAAATAGCTCTTAGCCAAAGAATAAACCAAGTAGGAAAAGATCCATACCTCTTGGAGTTGTCGGAACTCCACAAAATCGGTGCCCACGCGTAGCCCTTGCCGCGTATAACAACTTTGCTTCTTGCTCCATCGAGAACCGACAGTCGAAGCCGGGAAATCTAGAGAGAAGTCACTCTTTCTCTCTCTAGCCCCAGTTCTCCCTCACATGTTTTTGCCACTTTGGAGAAGATGAAGACTATTTCTTTTTGTCTTATTCATTTAAACCTTTCAAAATTTCCATCCTTGTCCCTTCATTTTGATTTTTGACACATGACTTAATCTAAGTCATTTATCTCCATCATCTCACTAATCATGCAACATGTGTCACATGGGTACATATAGTAGGTGACTTTTGTCACATCACATGTCTCTCACAAGCCGTCATACGACACCAGAGCATCTTGTCTTATAGCGTAAAATTATTTGTCTCGGGTGTGAAATTACGTGGTAGCTAGATTTCGCGAGATGATTCCAACGGTGAAGTTCGTTTCATCATCTGAGATCTAGAAAAATTTCGGATTTTGGCCAAAATTACCATTTTACCCTTTTTTAGAAAATCAGAATTTTCTCGAGTTTTACATATACTTTATAACACAAGGAACAAATTGAGATAATAATACTAAGACCCAAATAATGATAGAAACATTGACAGGATGTGTTGGAAAATGGTGGGAAGGATTATCAACCCCTAGCTTTAATGTAATTACAATGAATGATAGATAGTATAAAGCAAAGAAGGAAAAATATAAGAGAAGCTATAAATAAATTAGCACAATTACAAATTTGTAAGATGAAGGATATATCTGAATATACATGTGAATTTAATAAATGGTATTATGATGCCTTTGATAGCAATATGAATATGACAATCTTAGTAAATACATACTACAAGAAATTACTAGGAAAATAGAGTAATTATTTTTAAGAAGAGAATGAAAAAATAAGAAAAGAAGATGCTAATACTTTAGGAGCAAGAATAGAATTTTTAAAGAAAATATTAGCAGAATTATATATCCAGAAGTATATTATAAAAGGTGCAAGAAATGGAGAGAATATATTTTGTGATAAAATAGACAACATCCCAGGAAAATAGGGGTGTAAGGAGTATAAGAAAATAAAAATTGGAAAACAAATAGGAAAGCAAATGCAAATGCAAATGTTGGAAATGTGGAGAATTAGGACATTATAGTAATGAATGTCCAAAAGAGAAAAAAACATTTATCATATGGGGAGAAAATAAGGAAGATGACTTGGAAAATATAATAAGTTTTAATTGTGAAATGAGTAGTGTTTATAGTAAGAATGATAATAGTTCATCAGAAAGTGATATAGAATAAGCAAAGAAATTGTGAAGCCCCAAAACCCGAGGGTTCGTTGACAACCCGTCAACCCGCGAAAAACCTGTTTGTCTCATAGAATGAGACTCACACATGAGTAAAATGGCCATATTAGCCCGCCATCTCTCACTAAAATACATCCTTATTTCCTTTGAGAAATCTAGCTAAGCTATATTACAATAGTTCAAAGAGAGTTATTACATCCACTCTTAACACAAACATATATTAAAATTTAAATTCTAATACATGTTTAATTTCATATCAAAGCTACAATCGACTTTCTTCTCAAAAGCGGCCTCAATAAGCGCCATCTTCCCGAACACTCCACATTACTGAAATAATGTTCCTAGGCGAGCAATGCCCGATAGTGGAATTATCCTACATGGGTTACTCCCACCTAAGTACACATGTAATGGCAACCAAACACACTCAAGCAAATACATGATCCTACTTGAATGTCTACAGGACATGGATGAGAATGCGACTCACCCTTTCCTACTTCTCGAGCCCTCACTGACTCCCTCACGCATGCCTAAGTCGAATGCGAGAAAAACATCGTTTTCAAAACAAAAGGTTTTTGTTCTCGAAAACGTGCTACCGAGTTTCGGTAAATATATTGGACTACCCTCCGAGGAAAATTGCTGGATTATTTTCGAAGCTTGATCATGAGTCGACCTCTCGAGATGAATTATTTGGACCACTCTCAAAGCGATTCTTTGATCTCCCTTGAAATTCCTTTCACAACCCTTTTCCAATTTTCATTTCTTTCATGCCATGCACTCACACCTAATTATTCTAGGTTGCCCAGGTGCATATGAAATGCATTATGCCATTTCCAGACAATTCATGTTAATATATTAATCATGCATATACTAACTGAATTTATCCACAATCATCATACATGTTAATATATCAAGCATGCATAAATATATTAACGAGCAACATCAACATACCATGAATAATTATAATTGATACATATAATTCTCCTCCATGCACGACCCATGTTAATACATCATACGGTATACATTAACATGTCATATTCACCTTTGCATGTTATTCATACAAGCCATATACTTCTATATTATTATTCTTATTCTAGACTAGTGCAATGTCACTCCCATAAAACATGGCACAAAATAATTGACTCCAATAAACTTTCCAAGGTCAGAACACCAAAACTGAGTTGGATGAAGAAAGTTATGACCTTCAATTGAGTCCATGACCTGAAAAGCGAGTCTTTATCAGACATTTCTACTTATTCTGGAGATACCACCACCAGCTCTATTCTTCCTAGAAAGGCATCAACTGAATCATTGACTCAATGGTTTTCATGAGGTCCAAGAACACCAAAACCAGATTCGATTTTGAAAGTTGTAGCCCTTAAAGTTGAAGGTACTTTACATCGGGTCCCGGGACAGCCTACCGCCTCTCGAGCCCACATCGACCCGGCTCAGTACCCACACTACCACTCAAGGCATTTTCTGGAAACTTGACTCAATGGGCTTTCCTCCGGTCTAAGAACACCTGAAAGCGGAGTTCGTTGAAAGATTATGACCTTAAAGTTGGAGGTCTACATGACTAAGAGCCATCCTCTGGATGATGCCATTCTGAGAGCCCCTCGGGCTAGATCTGACCCTTGATACCCACTCCTGCCGCCAGATGGAATCTTGACATTCGACTCAATGGGAGTCCAAAAACACAAATAGGTCATCCCCGAAGAGATTCTGTGTAAGTTGCAGGTCTACTTTATGTCAGCGATCCCTAGGACAGCCTACCACTGCCAGACTGCACCGTGAATCCAGCATCCGCCTCAAAGCATCTGGATGGAATCTTGACTCAATAGAGCTTTCCATAGAGTCTAGAACACCTGAATCGAATTGTGAGGATGAAGGGTTATGACCTTAAGTTGGAGATCACACATGAATGATGACACTACACAGCTGCTTCTACCACAATCCTGCCTTTGATCCAGCCCTGACGTTTGGATCAGACTCTTGAAATACAGGCGTGATACTATCTATACTATCTTGCTTTACTATACTGTCTGGGACTCTCATTGACCTTTTTCTTTCTGAGGCTGACACATACCTGTGGTCTGTAAACAATTTAGTAATAACAAAAGTCTGTTTAACTACCTGTACAGAGCTACCCCACGGGTGGTGTCAAATACAATGATCTATACACCTGCCAGGTCCATACTTCTGTGTTCTATTAAGCCTTTCCCGGAAGTTGAGGCGTGGCAGTTGAGCACCTATCTTTGAAATTAGGCACAGCTGGCGGTGTGGAATGTCTGTCTTCTATCATTATCTTTGAACACAGCCTGCCTACATGGTTGAACTTACCCGTGCTAAACTGCGGCTTATAGTGGAACATAAGCATGTGGACAACCCTGTGCGACATCTGAGCTTATATCCACACCTGCATATTGCTCACAACCTGCCCTGTTGCTCCTAACTTTAATTACTTATCATCTCTACATTTCTATTTACATAATCTTTTAATTTACATATTCTATATCTTTGGCTTCTCTCTATAGTACATATTCCCTACTCTTGTCATGTGTTTTTATCTTTCCTACACTTGTCATATGTCTTTTTCTTCTTTGGGTTCTATATCTTTTCTTTATTCTGTCTTGTGCGTGTATCATATCATTCTTATCTATCCTGAATGCTTTACATTTCTTGTTGCCTTGCTTATATCGGTAACTCATGATCTACTTAAATCTTATTTCTTGTATCATGTTTCTTTGCAGGTTTCCTATCTTTCATGTCTAAGTGCTCGTTCATATAACCTACTCTTATCTTCTCACATCGTTTATCACCCATACTTTTCTATATCTTTATTCTCATATAGTCTTTTTTACACCGTCTCTAGTCTTTTCATATTTGTAAGTCAATGTCTTTTCATTCTATCTGTCTTTGGCATATGTTAACTATCTATACTTTCCATACATCATATTCTATCACTTGTACTAACGTACATTCATATTCTATCTATCCTTATACTTTGTGCTTTGTATACTTTCCATTTACTTTCTTATGTTCACATATAACATTTTCATATCAATTTATCATGCTAGCATACATGTTAGTATTACCTTGCACTTTCCATGCTTTCGCGATTACTGCTTCTCCCATATCAGGTCATATCTTCTACCTGTCATTTCCTTTTCCCATAGTTTCATGTCATAAATACCTTAGAAGCGGATCAGGAAACTATGTGTTATAGAAAATTCCCTTCATCGCATATGAAGACTGATGATCTCTGTCTATTAATACCGGTATCATCACCATCTGAGCGGTGACCTATCCATCTATAGTTTGAAGGTGTTACTATATATATCTGAAGATCTCTATCATGATGAAGCCCTTGCGAGACTTCACTGATCAACGGGATCTCTATATCCATCGACCTGAAAACGGAGACTCAATATTTAATACCATGAAGTATCTTTTGCGGCAACTATCTTCCCTCATGGCCCCTATCTAACTCCCTCACCGGGTCCCTGGCAGGACAAATGACACAATTACATTTTACCTTTACATAGCTATAGCATGAATACTTCTTGTTATCGCAATTGCTTATGCATATACTATCATTACTTCCTCATGTAATTTACTCATATCACATAGTTTAAATAATTCTGGTTCTCATATATCTCTCTTACATAAGCAGTCTATATCCTCATTTGTATCATTCTCATTTCTCTTATGGATTTGTATTCTTGTGCTGTATTCCTATCATGCAGGCTTTTGCTCATTCACATTTCACATAGCATGTTGCCCATCATTTAGTACAAATGTTCTCGTTCTATCTTTATTAAATCTTTTACTTATCATTCATTCTTATCATTTGTACTTTACAATGTGTTTCCTTTCTCTTGTTCCTTTAGATTATATTTATCATATATTCCTATCATTTACATATTCTGTCATGTCTTTATCTATTCACATAAGCTTATATTTATCATGTTTCCATCATGGTTACTCTTGCTAATAATCAATATATTCACATATATAATCATTATATTCATATGTGCCCTATCAATTATGTACTTTTAGTCTAACATCACTGTGACATGTTTCTATCATATCTTATCATATTTTATGACATACCTATCATATCTTATGATATCCTATATTAATATCATATTATATTTATAGTTTTATCTCATACATGTGCATTTCTCTTTTTCCTTGTTTTATGGCTGTATTACATATAGCACTTCATATACTTATGATATGATGTCTATGAGATCACACCTCCTTTATATATTCTTATTCTATAGATCATTTACTTAGGAATTAGAATCAATCCAATCGGATCATCAAACTAAAGTTGCTGGCATTTTTATGCCAACTAATTCATTTTCAGGAATTTTTCTAGGGACAGTTGTATTCACTCCCATTTTGCAGAGGTCTTGCTTATATTTGACACTGTGTCTTGTCATGCAATCTAAGGTGCATCAGGGTTCTATTCAGCTTTACAGATCTTCCAATTCGAGCAAGACTCAAGTTCTAGTCCAGGCTCTTGGACTTCTCTATGTTCTCTTGGGGAAACCAGAATTTGGTTTGCACATAATCCCACTTCTGAGTGGATTTTAGGCCATAGAGTCATAATTTGACGATGTATATTTCTATGGATGCTTTCCTTGAAGTCTATTTTAATTGGCCACTTGAATGTTCAAGCGGATAAAAATGAGCGAGTTATAAATGCAAAATCAGCCCAGGTCAAAAGCCACAGAAAAGCGAGCGAGGGTTTATGCTGGTGCCTTGCCTAACATGTACGTTTATATTTAATCGTGACCAAACCTAGTTATTATAATGCATGTTCAAGTTGTACCGGTACATGTCTCGAAATGCCCAAATTGTGTGTTTTTCTCCCATTTTTCCATGTTTCAACTGAAATCAACTCATACCTGTAACCTTCAGACAACTAATTAATCATAGTCCTTTTCTATAGTCCTCTTTCAATTATATCTTCTTTAATCTTCCTGTTTTCCCTGCCTAACTCCTCATGTGGGTTATGATGACCGTACAATAAACATGACTGAGTTAAGTTGGGGTTTGTTCTAAACCTAACTCATTTGCCATTAACCATGGATTGTCTTAGGGATTCTATACTTTTATTGCTCTTTAAGGTTTATTCACATACCACCACTTAGTTATTGGTTTAGGGTAAACCCCTAGCTCCCTAGTTTGGAATAAACTAATAACTATACGATTGTGGAAAACCATTAAACTAAAGCCCATGTAATTTGCATCATGAAATCCAGTTCGCCTCTTTGATCTTGGCACACTTGATCTCAGCTACCTTCACTTCCTCTGCCTCTTCTTGCTTCCTCTCCTTCTCTTCTCCTTTTCACCTCGGTTTCTCTCCCAAGTGAGACAGATTTGATTCTTAAATCCCATTTTTAAGTTAAGGCCATATTTGTATTAAATAAAAATCCATTTTGGCTTTAACTTTTCTTTATTACTTTGGTCCAGTAGACTTCTTTCTTTTTACAAAGTAAGCCTAATCTTTCATCTTTTATGACTTTCATATCTTTAACCACAAATTCTAGATTTATGTAACATCTTATAAACTTTCGAATCTCTTGTTTATTTCTGAAATTCCCATTTAACTTTAATATATTACTAATAAGGTGAAAAGCGCTGGGTGTTTTGAGGATAATTACATCCCAACCAGCATAACCGGCCCATAACTAAACGGCACGGTGCAATATTCATCAGGCGCTATGTTTTTACCATCTTCAGCTCAATAGGCTTTATGAGTCCAAAACACCCCAGGGTGAATTGGACGAAAAGTGACATTTTGAAGTGATCATGTGCATGATCCTATGGGATGGAGTTCCGCTCAAAGGTGAACATCGAAGGTCGAACCCATCCGGAAGATGACCATCCGGGGTAGACCCATCAGTGTGAACCCGCCCATCGGTTCCATTCTTGACGACGACCCTTCAAACTAGAATCTTCTAGTAGCAGGACCTGCTTGGGCTGCAGGGTCCGATTTGAAATTTAAAAGCTAACATCAAGTTTCACTGATGTAAGCTACAATTTACCTGAAGGACTCCTATCAAACTCCTTTATTTCACCAAAACTAGTTTCTAAGTCCGGTTCAATGTGTTACTACCCTGATATGGCGACTTCCCATGGTTCGAAAACACAACCCAGCGAACATTCCCATAGAGGCGAAACTGACCACACGCTTCATTCATTTTGCTCTTACATAAAAATGGCACACAGGACAATTGCCAGTCGCACAAATCAATTCCAGGACTCGTCGCCATGATCCCAAAACTCGGTGTTGTCCCAAGTCTTGGGAGCGATTCTACCTGACTCCACTCGACCTCTACACAGCTACCTGTTTGATATAACTAAAGTTAAATAAGTGAACCCTACCCTCCCGGAGTTTGTCAAACTCTCAACTCAATCTCTATCTGACCACCGTGGATGAACTCTTCCTCTTGCTCCACTTTGAAACCCTTTGTGTATGATGGTGTTCGGAAATTGAAAGTGGGTCTACTATCTCTCTGACTCTTTTTCATGTCTTTTTTACATATTACTTTTAATCTTGTTTGGGTTAAATGAATGAAACGATCTCTAGCGTCACGTTCAGTTTCATTTGGCTCTGCAGTTTCTCTACCTCTTATCTGTAACTCTACCATGGTTTCCTCCAGCCTGACGGTGCCACATGGCAATCACTATGGCCCATGCCGGGCTTCGTGTTTGACGCTCACTGGCTTGACATGTGTTTGATCTTAAAACCTCCAATCGCCCAAGTATCACTTGCTACTCTTCGATTACCTTAGAAATCGTAGAAATTAAATGTCCGAATTTAATGAAGTCGATGAGTAGCCGTTTCGAGTTATTCAAGTGAAGTCTAGTTTAAATAATCCAGATCTAAAATTTCAGATTTTATTTGAATTTTACCATTCATTTCCTAAATACGGATTTTCGAGGTTTCTAAAATAATTAGGGAAGTAATCTTCACGAGTTGAAGTTATTAGTACAAAGAAGATCACGATGATATAGATTAAAAAAACACATTTGATAATGAAACTTCTGAGAAAATCAAGTCTAAATTTTGCTTGGAAAGGGATTACTAAGATACCTAAATAAAAAAATATACAATCCCATAGACTACCAAAAAGATAAGAAAAAAGTATAACAATTAAAAACTAAAGAAACATAAAACTCAATTTATTAACAAAAAGAAACTACATAAATAGACATTCAAAGTGAATAAAAAAATGAAAGGTAAGAATGAAAATAAGTATCTGTATTTAGCGAAGTTACATATAATAATAAAAAGCATTGTTCCTGAAAATCTAAATATTCTTCACTTTAATTTCTAGGTTTACATGATAAAGGTTGTTAAACACATGAAGAGTCACCTATAATAGGAAGCATCAAGGAAATTTAACCTCTAAATTAGTGTTCCCATATTTTTAAAATATAATAATCTAAAGATAAGATTTTGATAACCGTCCCTAAGCTTACTCTTTTAAATTCTCAAGATGATTTTATGAAAGAAGACAATAATGTAATGACAATATTGTATTATAGTACCTTATATACACTATTAAAAATTCAAACCGCGCAGGAAATTTACCCAAGATAAGTCATTTATAGAAATTAGTGATGAATGTAGTGAAATTGCTGAAATAATAGAACCTCAAAAGTTGGATAGGATAGAGATACCAACAATTACATTTTAAGTCTTGAAGATAATATTCCTAAAGAAAATCATATACAAATAATTGATCTACTTAATAGACAACAATTGCCAAAATGATATAAAAAGGAGAAGTTTCCAAAAAATAATAAGAAGAAATTACATTTCCACCTATAATCTTAGAAATTACTATAATGGAAAGAAGTTCAGAAGAAAAAAAAAAGCACAGGGTCATGCATTTGTGACACCCCCAAAGCCAAGAGTCAAGTTAATGGCAGATCGGCAGTGAGATTCATGAATTTGGGTAGCCCGATATCTTTCTTGTATCCCATTCTCCAGGATCTAATTTCTATAATCGACGGGGTCTCATTTGTTTGGAGACTCTCTTAACGCCTAACCACAGTGTAAACACTATATTATAAACCCCATGCGCGGTAGTAATGACCACGAGTTCCATCACGTCATAATTCCCGATCTTGCTATATCACGAAAGTCCACCAGGAGTTTATTGCTTGCTTATCCCATAAAATATATTAAAGCTATTGTTCTAATATGGTTTGCAAAATGTTATCAAAGCCCCATCACGGCACGCTTTAAAATCCACGGCCTCAGGCTGAGTGCGAGTCTCCGCACACTCCCCAATACGAAAAGGGGGTCCACATTGACAGGTGAGCAATGTCGGTGGGAATAACAGTTCCTCTGAGGCCGCCATACTAAGTGCTATGGCGTGCCATTTCACATTGATAAGCCATTGAGTTCCGCTCCGTCTGTCTACATGCCGCCTGGATGGAGATTCTTTGTTCGCCTGTCACGATAATCAGAGTCTTGGTGAGACTCCACCCTCCATCACATATACTAGAAGTGTGAAAACCGTCATTATGTTCCATCAATGACCATTTTTTCTAAAAACAAAAGCCTTTTTTGTTTATAACCGCTCATATTTATTTATCAAAATCCGTGTGTTTATACATTTTGTGGGCCCGCAGTTTGGGTTTCTCGTGGGACCGCGTACCTTTTGGACATTTCGAACTTTCTGCGGGTGATCATGTCAAACCAACTAAAGGCATTTTGCCATTTTGAAATTTTATGGGCTTTCATAGTGGTGATCATGTCTAGCAACTAAATAGGCATTTGCGCTTTTTTTGCCTAACGCGCGTTTCCTTCCGCGCCGTAAGCGGTGAGTCTGGACGATCTAGATACCCGAAGTCCACCATTTACAAAATGATAAATGATTTAAAACCACGTACACACACCTAACTGCGTATTCGATGTCTCGTTCACCGCAAATACCAACAAATATACCATTGCTATTTATATATCGTATGTCCTTTCTCTGTGATTCTATATGGACAAATCTACTCATGCATATCATCCATGCATCATTTGGACAATTATATCAATTAACATACAATTTTCAAATAAACCACACAATTTATGTCAACATATTTATGCACATATACATTGACATCCACAAGCCATCACCAATCAAGCAATATTTGTACCTCCTCTAAGGTCGAGAATGTGTTCAAACGTATTCTATTAAACCTCATGACAAGCCCTTTAGCTGACCTTATTCATAAAACATGCGGCTAATAATCCCATTAGGTACTCATATTGAGCCATCGAGTTACTACATTTACAATAAATGGTAGCTCCTATCAAAGCCATATATCATGGCCGTTGCACCCTCAAATCATGCACTTTGGCTGTGTTCAGTTTCACACACATAATGGCAGCCAAACATGTCACTCTTACAATCAATGTGTACACTCAAACAGTCCCATAATAAGCCCTCGAAGAAAGCCATAATAGACTACAGAATAGTTCAAACTCGGTTCAAAGCTAGTCCCCTAAATTCGAAAACTGAGACACAAACGTTAAACCGCCCTAAGTTGTGTGATCTGAAGCGGACCATAACGATTATAAGAGGTCGATTTGGTGATTAAAAGCCTAACATAAAGTTCAGATAAATTTATGAATTTCAATGAAGAATACTAAGCTTCAAATTCCCAGGTACCCAATGAAAATCGGTCCCAAATCTGGATAGTAGGTTCATTACAACCTTTAAGCGAAGCCTGTAGCGTCGAGCGGACCATAACGATAGAGGACCAATTGGTGATTCGAGCCTAACACCAAGTTCTTGAATGAGGATAATTTCGCGGGATACTAGTCCAATTCTTCTTTTTCCTTCCGTCGGCTCTTAAAAACTGGACATATATGAGATTAAGCGGGCATAACCCTGCGCCCATTAATTTTCCAGCACGGCCCTTGGGGCATTCAAAGCTGACTTCGAACGCCTCCCTGATGTGAAAATAAACCCAAAGTAGGAAGAATCTTTACCTCTTGGAGCATGAAGAAACTTTGATCCGTGCTGGGCGCTACAAACTCGAAACGCTTGATTTCCCGAACTCTCGCCCAGATCAACGTAAAAATCGTAGTTTTGGTGCTACTCACATAACCTCGTTAATGAGTGCTTTTCGATTCTGCTTTGATGAATTCCGACCGACGGAACTCCATGGATCGAAGAGATAAGTTTTGATTTTTTTGATTTTTTTCTCTTCTCTCCCTCTCTCCCTAAATCAAATTCCAGAAATGGAGATCTCCCGAATGAGATTTTCCTTTTATACTTGGATCGTGTTGACTCCCTTGTGCCATGTGTTACTTGCGAGTTAATTTTTTACCTTGAAACAATTAAACTACGATCAAGTTCCAGGATTGAGAATTATCTTATACAAACTTTCTTAAAAATTATTCACAACTAATTTTCTTGAAAATCTAATTTGGGTCCATCGGGACACACGCTCTACCCTAAGCCAATAAAATTCAGTTATCTGGAATTAATGAAATTTTAGGTAACTGATTTGTGAGTGATCCATGATGGGATTCGTTTTATCAATAGGATTTAGAAAATTTCCAATCTTCCCTTTGAACCATTTAAGCGATTTGATTATTTGCATTTTTAGAGAAAAATTATAGTTTTCAAAGGGTTTATTCTTCCATAGAGAATTTCCTCAGAAGTTCCATTAACTTTATACAATTATGCATATACTCTGAATCGAACAATACTCTTGCTAGGCACGAGGAGTGGCTATATGACAGAAATAAGCCAGTCTTTGGCGGCTCTAGGTTGAGGTGTAATAGAAAAATGTTCACGCCCTTAGGTCCTCAGTCCAGACTTGTGAGCCTATGTGACCTGTTGACCTCTCGACCTCTAAACTGTCTTATGAAATGCAGATTACCTATACCACAGTGGGATTAATCGGTTCCTTTATTTGCGTCTTTGGGGTAGGAGGACAAAGCTGATGACCGACCGCCAATCCCACTGTGAGTTAGATTTGAGATTAGTGCTCCATAACCACCAGGATCCTGCCTCTGTGGGCCAGCCACATCTCATATCAATATCGGTAGGTGTAATGATAGCATGTCTTGCGCCATCTAGCCGTCACCACAGGCGACGTGGCCTTGATTCATAGCCCTGACCACAGGGAAATCCTCATTGACGCAGTTCCTTAACTTCCTCGAATGAAGAGGGCCAGTTCTCTATTCTTCGCTCGCACCATGTCACGGATGCTCACCTTCGTCCTTCGATCTCTCTCTATGTTATTATATTGTCGGCCGTGAAGTCTGTGTGTTCACGGAAGGAGTCAGTATTTTGCAGGACAAAGCGGAGCCATCCCTCGGAATTTCGCCGGCCGTAATGGTGCCACAAGTCATCAACAAAAGCTTGAAAATTTGTTTCAGTGAACCTGCTTCCCATTCTCTTTGCTTGTCATTGTTCCTTGCTTTATCACTTTAGAACTCCGGCCTTTGCATATCTTATACTTAGAATACTTGCCATGAAGAGCTCAGTGGAACTCTTTGTAATAAACACCTCCTCAGGCTGACCCAATCCCACCACTCTGCAGGGTTGCTTTTCATTGAATCTGGTGCCTTATTCTCGTGGCATGGGTGATCTCTAGCTGCCAGATCCTCTGCTGCTCTAACCCCAGTAGTGTATGCTAACCTAATGAGCCTTAACATCTGAACTATCCCTTCCCGTTCGCACCAGTACTAAGGGTTATGTTCTTTACTTCGGTGAACCTCTTTTTCTATATACATTTTACCATGCATATAATTCCACTGATTTGTAACAAACGAAACGTATTGAGCATGTTGAACCTGAAACATATCATGCGTCCATGCAGATCCATATGCTGCGGTCTGCGGTGTTCATTTTAGACTCTTGATACCTAGTTAGACGAGCTAGTATCGGATTATGCTGGATCACCCACATGGCTCCTAGGTAATCGTTTACCTGGAAACACATTAATTTGTGACACTCGGCACGAGATTCAGGTGGCAGCCTCGTCGGCCAGCGAGGAATTCACATTGGATTTGGGTAACTGTTCCATCATTGTATCCCATTTAATGGATCCATATTTATAAAGTGGTAGGGTCTCCTTTGTTAGGGGCTCACCAACCTTCTTACTTCTACTCGCGGGTATAGCCATATAACCCGTCCAAGGTCGACAAGAATGACCTAGGGGTCCATCTATCCATATCACAATATATAATATATCCACATGATAGTTCATAAGTGTTTATTACAACACTCTTATACAGAACATATATTAAGGCAAGCGTTTCTTCAGTTTACAAAAATATTTATCAAAGCCCACAGCCCAGCTTCCCAGCAAAAAATCACATTGCCTCGAGTAGGCTTTATCTCACTCCTGTACAGAAGGTCCCCTGACGAGGTCGAACAATGCATAGTAGAGAATAATTCCTACAGAAGATACTCCCCACCTAAGTGCACATGCAATGCCATTGCACATTCAAGTAAACATACATTCTCATAAGCTCACATGCCCCACAGTTGAGATGTGAGCTCACCACATCATCCTCTGAGTCTGGCCGGCTCCCCTCCACCTCATATGCTAAGTGCAAACCGTCGTTTATATTATTTCCTATCGAGAGACAATTTTTCAGCTTAAAGCTTTTGTTTCTCATAGCTCTATTTATTTATATCAAAATCCGATTTACTTCATTTGTATCGACCCCGAATTTTCTTTGTTCTCTCGTCGGGATCATATGCCTTTCGACATTTTCCCGAGGCTTTCACTTTTCGGGGTGATCCTTCTTCAGCTAAATAAACATCTACCCTTGACACATGAGCTTTCCGCGGTGATGCTGTGCGCATAACTTCATGTTTCTCTGCTTTTTACCCGACTTTAATATTTTCCGCCATCAATCATCATTGGAACTCACATCAGGATATATTCAGAGATACCAAAGTCTCTTTATTACCAGAATGATAAATAGTTTAAAACCACTTACACGCAATTTTATCACGATGTTCGATTTTGATAAAAACAATATGCCATTGCCTAAGCCCATATGTCATGTCACATATATGATGGATGCTATATGCTGACGACCTACATGCATATCACCGGTGCATCATTGGTTAAATTATATTCGGGTAACATACAATTTCCAAATAAATCACACAATTCAATAACTCAGCTTATATTTATGCATGCCATTGACGTCACCACAACCATCACCAATCAAGCAATAGCTTACGGCTATCCTCTATTGCGAGATGGCCTGCATATCACAAATAGCTAATAAATGACCATGCAATGACCTTGTTCATACCTGTTATCACACAATAATCCATTAGAAGTCATATGTCGACGTCAACGAGTCTTTCTGACATATCAGTAGTGGCGCACTCCACAAATGGTCTATCATGGCCGGCGCACACCAATTCATCACAGCCAGCGCCGGGCTTACGTGGCAGCCGGAAACGCCATTCACTCTGTTCAAACAATGAGCCGCATCAAACCGGTCCACACCAGCCGGTCAAACCAGCCATACTACGATCCATAATAATTCCAAGCTTCCCGGTTTAAGCGGTGCGCCTTGAGCTTCGATCCCTGTTGATTGGCGAGTTCGAACCAAAAACACGAGGCATCGTTTGATTCTTTTTATTTTACCACATTTGTTTAATTTTTCAATGTTACTGCAGAATCTGGACGACTCGAATAGATCGACGAGCCGGTTTCCGACCCGTTTTGTTTATCTCATCAGCGTTTCATTGATCATTTCATTTGAAGTTATCTTAAATGACATTTTCGCGATAAACCCTCGCTTATTTATTTATAAACCTGATCCCTTCTGAGGCGTTCTTTGCCACAAAATAATCTAAACAAACAGTTCAGTTCCAACTCTTTTGTTAACAAAATGTCACATGTTAAAAAGAAATAGTGTATAGAAATGGGGTATATGCCCATACCCAACTTTATCTCTATGACTTTGTGCTTCTTATTCTTTGCATGCCATTACCATCTATGCATAGTTTAAAAAAACTACCACTTAAGCATTTCATAACACAGTTTCTATACTAGTTCTCTCCCAGCCACAACATTACTTTTATTCAATCCGCGCGGCCACTCTATTTCAATGGTCAATGCGCCAAGCAATACGTAATACTTATACATTTGTATATCTTTCACATTTATAACATGCATTTTCAATGTGAATTCCCTTACTAATTCAATTCATGAAGTTAGCACATACTTTCATACAAGATGTATTTGTGTTTACAATTCATTTTTATATCAAGTTTATTTATATCAATGTGACTATTCAATTTCATTTTCAGTGTTCAACGCATTTAGTCTATCATTTTCATTTGGTAATATTCTTACATTTAGCAATTTAGTTCTCATATATTCCTGTGGATCTTGGTGTATCTGTGAAGTGAGACATTTATAATTTAAATTCTTCCTCATGGATCGGGTGGGTGCATCCATGATGAATCTATTCTGTATTCCCACTTTGATTCGTTATGTCCCAATAACAACCCAATATAAATTTTGTGAATTCAAATACCGATACTTTGTAAACCATCTTTAGCGATTAAATCTACGTTCTGCATTTCAAACATTACGATTTTGGTTCCGCACCAGATTGGCGTTATCGCCATTCACTTACAATCTGTTTCCCTTTTACGTAAACTATCAAATACAATTGGAAATAAGGATAGGATTCAATGAACAAACAAGGCTGAGGAACAGAGAACAAACCAGCTTTGTCGATCCTTTGTTTTACAGATTCTAAATCTAAGTGCGTTGTGGTATTCCACCCATACCTAGTCAATTCCTGATATCTCCATCTTGCGGTTAAACTGAAATAATCACTTCTTCTAGCATATCACGAGACGGTGATGCGATTATATTTTTTCATTAGTTTCCATTCTTATTGACCCCGACCATTCATTAAGTTGGGGTTCCCTATGATGATGTCTACAAAGTCAGGATAGTTTTTAAAAAATACTTCTGCAAATATGCAAAATAGGGTTCTGAGGAGTAGTGGTACCGGTGCCGCCCCAGAATGCGGTACCAGTCCACCGCTGCAATGCGATTTGGTGCCACTTTGGTGTCGGTACCACTTCTCATAGTGGGTGCCAGATACCCTCTTTGGTGCAGTACCGCAGGTTTGCGGAAAAATGTCGGGTTTATCATTTCATTGTGCATTTTCTATAAGCCTCTGCAACTCATCCCATGTCAAAAATCCCGATGAATCACAAAACAACAAAAGTGGTTTAGATCAATGAAACCTTTTCTTGAGTTAGGGCTTTCCCACAAATCAAAAATCATAAAGAAGTGAGATTGAGGTTGTTTTTCCTTACCTTGAATCTTCAAGTATTCTGCCTTAGGTTTCTTGATCATAGAAGCAAAAAGCTGAGAGAATCACACCCAAAGCTTGTTCTTCTCAGCTAGCTCTCTTCTCTTCTTTTTCTCTCTAAAACGTGGTTTATCAAATGGGCCTCTTAGACCATACTGGTCTTTAAATCCCCCTTTAGAGTGTAGAACCTTGTTTGGCTACCTTGGCCTATATTCTGTTTTCCTCCTTTTGAATTAACAAGTTACTTATTCTTCATAAGGCCTTGTTTGGCCACAAAAATGCATTTTTGGGTTAAGTTCTCCCAATTCACTATATAGCCCGTAAATCTCTCTAATTGCACTTAAATTTTCAGTATTCACACTTAGACCTACAAACTCATTTGTATATGACCTTTAGGTCCTTATTTTACAATTCTTCCACTTTTGCCCCTTTTTACACTTGGGTTAATTTCCGGGTTCAATCAATTCTCATTTAGGATATAATATTTGCATTTGGCTCTTAACTATATAATCATTTATTCAATATTCATTTAACAAATTCCCGGAAAATACCCAAGTTGGCTCAATTTATACCCGGAATATAATATAATTATTTATTTTAAAATTTCTAGGGTATTTTTAGAGCATTGCACTAGTCCCCCAATAGTCCTAAAAACTGACACAAAACCGCTAAAACAACCTAAGTCAGAGTAGTCAATGGGAAATGGACCATAATCTCTGAGTTATAGGTCCGACGGTGATTCAAAAGCCTAACATCAAGTTCCCAAATAAAGCCACAATTTCCTTGAAGGATACTAGCCCAAATTATCACTTTTTCCCAACCGAAAATCATTCCCAAAAATCTTGACAGTAGGTTCGGCCAAAACAGGGCAGCCTGTAAAAGTCCCAGAAAACGGACCATAACTTGAGTTATAGAGGTCCAATTTTAGTGATTCAAAAACCTAACATCAAGTTCTCAGATAGGGATACATTTTCCTAGAAGGATACTAGTCCAAATTCTCCATTTTTCTAACAAAAAATCAGCCTAAAAAACTGGACATCATATAGGGTCAAAACAGGGCACTATTCCCATAACCCATTAATTTTCCAAACAGCCCCTTAGGGCATTAAAACTTGGTCAAACAGCCCATAAAATGGAAAATAAACCAAAGTAGGAAGGATCACTACTTCTTGGAGAGTAGAAGAAATTCTAGGAAGTCCTGTGGACACTTCCTAAACCCGAAACCTTTGATTTCCCGAACTCTTTGCTTGAATCCTCTTTGAAATCTTGTGTTTTCGGTACCCACACATACCCCTCGTCGAGTAGATGAACTTTCGTTCTTGGCCCGACGAATTCCGACCGACGGAACTCCGTGGATTGAAGAGAGAAGTTTTGATTTTTTTGATTTTTTTTTTCTCTCCCTCTCTCTCTCTACGCTCAAAATTCCGAAAATAGGAGATCCTCTCCCAAATGAGAATTTTTTTTTTCCTTTTATACTTTGGATATGTGGCTCACGTCACACCACGTGTCCTCCCTTGCTTAGGTCCGTTTTTACTCCGAAACAATTTATTTCGTCCCGGTTCAAGTTCAAATTATCTTATACGAAATTTCTTCAAATTATTACCCAACTTCTAAGATTTTCTTCAAAAATCTCGTTTTTGGGGTTCATCGAACACTTGTCACCTCGAAAACGTGAAAATTTCTATTGTCTCGGAATTCGATGAAAATTTATTGGATAACTAGATTTCGCGAGACGAATCCAACGGTGAAGTCCTTTTCATCATCCGATATCTAGAAAAATTTCCAAGCTTTCCTGAACCATTTCGTAAATTTTACTGTTTTTGCCATTTTAAAAAAAAAATTAAAATTTTCCCAGGTTTTACATATTCACAAGAGGGTATAGAAGATTTTAAAATTCAAATTAATGAATTAATACAAATGAAACTAATAAGAGAAAGTAGAAGCCCATATAGTAGCCCTGCTTTTATAGTAAGAAAACATAGTGAAATAAAAAGAAGAAAAACAAGAATGGTGATAAATTATAAGGAGGTTAATAAGAATACCAAATTTGATAGATATTATATCCCAAATAATGAAATTTTAATAAATTTAGTAGAAGGGAAAAACTATTACAGTAAATTTGATTGTAAATTAAGATTTTGACAAATAAAAATGGATAATGACAATATACCTATTACAACTTTTAGCACTCCCAGAGGCCATTATGAATGGATGGTAATGTCTTTTGGATTAAAAAATGCTCCTCAAATTTTCCAAAGAAAAATGGATAAAATATTCATCTGGATATGCGGATTTTATGATAGTACATATTGATGATATTTTGATATGTTTTAAAAACGAAGATGATCATGAAAAACATTTAGATATCTTTATAACACTATGCAAAACCAATGTTATTATATTATCTGATAAGAAGGTGGATATTAAGAAAATGGAAATATAATTTTTAGGAATGATCATAGATACTAAAGGAATAAGATTACAAGCCTATATAGCCGAAAGAATAAAATATTTCCTTGACGAATTAAGAACTAAAGAAATGATACAAAATTTTTTAGGATGCTTAAATTATTCCCCTGATTTTATTAAAGATTTAGCTAAGGAAAGATAATAATTAAAAAAATTATTAATAAAGAAAAACAAAACATGATGGAGTGAAAAACATACAAAAATAGTTAAAAGACTGAAAGATATTTGTTCCAAGTTACTAAAACTTAGATTACCCAATGAAAATGATAATTTAATACTACAAACAGATGCTTCAGATAGGTATCAAGTAAATGCCATTTTAACATACATAGTGGGAAATATGTAGATATGGAAGTGGAACTTTTAATAATAATCAAATTAATTATGATATTAACGAAAAGGTATTACTTGCAATAATAAAAGGAATTAATAAAATTGAGATACCTAAACATTTTATAATAGAAACTGATAACACTAAAGTTGCAAAATTCATAAGAAATAACACATGAAAAGGAGTACATGCTAGAAGATTATCTAGATGACAAACTCTTCTTAGTTATTACAATTTCAAGATTATTCATATAAAAGGAACTGATAATTTTCTTGCAGACTTTTTAAGCAGGAATGTCAAATAACATCGAGGAACTGTGAAGAATCGCCATGATATGGCTGAAGGATTGGATATAATTGCAGAAAATTATAATGCTCTTATATCAATTGAAGAAAAAGTAATAAACTTACAAAAAGATATTAATACATAAGAACCAAGTCATATATGACCCAAAATCTCCTTGAAAAATGTTTTGAAGAAATGAGAAAAATAATAGTGAGGACAGAAGATATATCCTCAGTCTCCTTAAAGGATAAAAATATCTTAAAGGTAGGATTGAATATGTTGTCCCATCCGGAAAAAGCTGTGAAACAAAGAAATGTCGCATAACATTAATACATGAGATATATCCTTGTCTAAAGACAAAAATATCTCAAAAGGTATCCATGAAATGCATATCCTTCAAAATAATGGAAGGCTGAAAAATAACAGTTCTACAAAGGACAAACATCTCTCGAGTGGAGATAACAGTCCCCCAAAGGACAAACTCCTCTTAAAAGGAGAAAATATTGATGAAATCCTTTTTTTTCCAGAGGAAAAAATAGAAAATATTACCGTAAATTCTTCTGAGACACATAAATGACACCCTAAATCCGGGGTCCCGCTGATTAACTCGTCAACCCCCCCACCCTGATTTCGTGCCGACCTCGATACCACGCTATTGTGTCCCATTTATTGAGATCCATATTTTCACAAAAAATCAAGTAGAGTCTCCTTTGTTCGGGGAGCTCTACCAAAAATACAACCTGTATAACAATACATTACATGACCCATCCGGGCTCAATATACCACACCGGGTCATTAATGAGTCATAGCGACCACTCGACCCCATTCAACCATACCCTGAATACTATACATGCAACTATGTAGTGATATGTTTACAAGAGTTTAATTATACACTCTTATACAAAATGATATTATACAAAATATGGTCCAAAGACACATCCGGCTTTCTTCATATGTGCGGTCCCGATGCGGGTACGTCACCTGCACCTGACTTCTAACTAAAAGGGGGTCCCATGACGGGGTGAGCAAAGCCCAATAGTGATAATCTCCTACAAGGGTTACTCCCCACCAAGTGCTCATACAATGATCAAACCAACCCATACACATCTAAGTGAAAATGTCTACATGAATGTCGTATGTCATGCATGAAATGTCTTCATGCCCATATCCCGAGTCACTCACCGACTCCCTCACACACGCCTATGCCAAGTGTGACAACCGTCATTGGTAGTACCAATGACACACATATACCGAGCCCTTACCAGGCTCACCAATACCTAATGCAAGTGCCAATGGGCAACTAATCCCGAGTCAATCTCGACTCTATCACACAACTCGAAGTTTATGTGATAACCATGACCGTGTGTCTTCTTTGGGCACTAGAACTTTTCGGCTTACGCCGCGGGTCTCTTACATCCATACATAACTTTTCATATCACACCGCAAGTCTCTTACACCCATGTTCCAGGCTTTTCACTTGAGGGGATTAACGGCCCCCTTCTTGCTCCGCCTAGCACATTAATTATATTTCACTTTATGATTTGGACCATGAGTCATTTATTGGACGTCGTCCAAAGTACGAGCTCACTACCCATTCATCAACACTGATGATGGATGACCATACCCATGCACACACACCCATGTCATGCGATGATCGTGCATATGAAATGCAATCATGTCATTTCATGCTATATCATGCTATATGCAACATTTATAAATTTCGGATAATTATATTTTCTACATATAATTTTCATTTATCACAAATTCCATGTTAATACATCAATCAAGTATATTTAAACATGATTTTTACACACAATAACATGTTATTTATTTTTCCAACAATAACACACAAAATGGCCCAAATCTCGGACTCATATAAAACAAGGCACCACTGTCCTTCACTGGGCTGGTCACGACCATCATGATCCCACCACACAACCCAAAGACATTAGTCCCGGATCAACCCAAAACCCGGGGCCCCTTGGGTCCTGGGTCTCAGGTTCGGATTGTCTGAATACACGTATCTAGTCTGACTTGTCTGAATATCCTAAAAATTCCTAAAAATTCTACACTCATTCCAAAAATTTAGGACTGAAATTTATGGCCTCTCACGGTCTCTAAGAAAACCTCAAGCCATTGAATGACCTTTAGGCTATAAATAACCCAAGTAGGAAAATTCTCTACCTCGTGAAGTTTGATGAAATTCCAAGATTTTGATACCCACGCATAGCTTGTGATGCGTGAATCAAGTTTGCCTTTTGCTCTGACGAAAACCTACGGTCCGATTTCCGTAGATCTTAGAGAGAAACGAATATTTTTTTTCTTTTATCTCTCTTCTTCTCGCTCTCACACGCTCACCACTACCGTTTGTTTGTTTGTTTTTTTTTTCCTTCCTTTGTTTTCCTTTTTAACTTTTTATCCTTTTTTTTTAACCATGTGTCCATCTCTCATTCGGGGTCCGTTTCTGCCCCGAAACAATTTATTTATTTTAAGTTCAATTTAGTTTAAATGAACTTAACTCAAGTCATTTCCTGACTTTTGAGATTTTCGTAAAAATCTCGTTCTTGGAGTTACTGACAACTTATTACCTAGAAAATCGTAAAAAATTCCAATTGTCTCAGAATTCGACCAAAATTTTCTAGGTCACTAGATTTCGTGAGACAAATTTAACGACGCAGTCCGTTTCGTCATCCTAGATCTAGAGAATTTCTAAGTTTCCCTAAACCATTATGGCAATTTATAATAATTATTATCATTCTTCCCTTTAATGCACTCGTCCCGAATTCACACATACTACACACACAAACACATGCACACAAAGATATTCCACTGTCAAATATTAGACCACGCACCTTCATCCTCAAATAGGAAAGGATAGGTGGCCCGCATCGTGTCCTCGCGTTCCCAAGTTGTCTCCTCCACTCCTCAGTATTTCCAAAATACTTTCACTAGCCGCATGGTCTTGCATCGCAAAACCTGATCCCGGCTATCCAAGATACGCATTGGTCCCTCCTCGAAGGTCCCATCTGTATCAACAATAATCCCTCCTCAACTAATTGATGAGTTGATCCGGGAGGCGCTTCCGGAGCATGGAGATATAGAACACCTCATGAACACCTGATAAACTCTATGGTAGTGCCAATCGATATGCAACCGTGCCCACCCTCTCGAGCACTCGGGCGGCCCATAATATACCTCAAGCCAAAGCTCTCCCTCGCTCTTCCTCGCTGGGTCCCACTACTCCTCTCTTAGGCATCACCTTCAAGAAGAAGTGATCACCCACGTTAAACTCTAGAGGTCGACGCTGTCTATCGGCATAGCTCTTCTACCGGCTTTGAGCCGTAAGAAGACGTTTTTGTATCAAACCCACCTTCTACGAGGTGTCTCTAATCAGATCCGGACCAGTGATGGAGCTCTCTCCCACTTATGTCCGACAAATTGAGGACTGACATGGACTCCCATAAAGCCTCATAGGGTGCCATCTGTATACTTTCCTGATAACTGTTGTTGTAGGCGAATTCCATTAAGGGTAAGTGCTCCTCCCAGCTACCCTTAAAATTCAGGACACATGCTCGCAACATGTCCTCTAAAACCTGTATGGTCCTCTCCGATTGACCATTGATCCGTGGATAAAAAAAAAAATGATGCTCATCATCAACCGCCCCAGCGCCTCGGAAACTCTTCCGTAAAGTGTGCCGAATTCGGGATTCTCAGTCTGATACGATGTGAGATCGATACCCATGTAACCTAGACAATCTCACAAATATATAACCGGCAGAATTCCTCCAATGTGAAGGTCATCTGCACCACTAGAAAGTGTGTCGACTTAATGAGCTGGTCCACTATAACCCATATGACATCATGCCTCCACAGGTCCCCGCAAGTGGGTCAGCAAATCCGCTGCGACACATGCTCCCACTTCCACTCCTCGCTACAACCAGTTATCGGAGGCCCTCGCTTGCTCTCGTGCTCGACTTTTACTTGTTGGCACTTGAGACACCGTTGAACAAAATCCCCAACGTGTCGCTTTATTCCTCTCTGGTAGTATTGGCAACAAAGATCATAGTACATCTTCGTGCCACCTAGATGCACAACGAATCAAGAGCAGTGGAACTCCGAGGGATCTCCTCTCTTAGATCGGTCAGCTGGGGAACCACGACCCATCCCCTATAACGAAGACTACCATCTCAGGTGGATGGCCCAAATTCTTCGTCACCCGTGACTGACTTTAACACCCTATCCTCGATGGACACATTCCTCGTCCCAATTTGACTCGATCACCACCCTTACTCGCAGAGGGATGGCAGCATAATAAACTCCCTAGTGCTCCCTGAACCTGATCACTATACTGCAACCTAAACTTTCCCACAGTCTTGAGCATCTGCCACTCCCGGGAAGCTACACTAACCAGTACTCCCTGTGACTTCCAAATGAGCGCATCAGCCACTACATTTGCCTTACCAGGATGGTAATGCAAAGTGAAGTCATAATCTTCCAGATACTCCATCCCTCTGCATTGCCTCATGTTGAGGTCCCACTGTGGTAGGCATATACCCTCGGGACTTTCAGGGTCCGAAAATACCTAAAACTGCTCACCATACAGATAATGGCACCAAATATTTAAGGCAAAGACTATGGCCACCAACTCCAGATCATGTATAAGGTAATTCTGCTCATGATTTTTAGTTGTCTCTAACCATAAGCTACAACCTTCTCGGATTGCATCAAGACACATCCCAATCCGTCCCTAGAGGCATCACAGTACACCATGTACCTCCGGCCCCCGTTTTCTCGACTCACGAATAGGAGCCTCGTAGTGTTTCCTTTCAATTCCCGGAATGCCTTCTCACATAGGTCATTCCACTTAATTTTGACTCTTTCCTAGTAAAATGCTAACCTGAGCGCTCCAAGGTGAAGTGCTCGCCCACAAAACTCTTTGGCCCAACAATTCTTGCAGTTGGACCTTGAGTTCCTGCAACTCAACTGATGCCATCCTATGAGGAGTCATAGAAATGGGCGACGTACCAGGGTGTAACTCAATAAAAAAGTCTACATCCCCGTACAGAGGTAATCCTAGTAGCTCATCCAAAAAGACATCCTCATACTCGCAAACCACCCAAGGTAGCCCCAAGTCCTGTCTCCCCTCGTCCTCTAGGGTAAGGCGTGTTAGCCAACCCATCAATTATCCACTCCACCTGGAGTCTTGCAAGGTCTGGGGTAAAGCATCATGCTTCTCCCCCTGAAACGTAACAAAATACCGTCCTGTGTGTAGGCGGTAACCCACCTACAATCACAATCAATGATCACTCTATGGGCTGTCAACCAGTCCATCCTAAGGATGACTTCGAACTCTGATATGACCATGAGCCTCAGGTCCACAATGAGTGAAATCCCTAAGATCTCTGACTCACAATCCCGACATATCTGATTGACACTCACCCTAGTTCCTAGGCGATCTGACATATAACGGTTTTCCAAGGTTTCAACCTAAAGCCCAAACTTTTCTCATATTATGCAAAGAATAAAACATGAATACAATGCACCCGAATATAAACAATTAATTTCATCAAGAACTATGAGAGCTAAATGTACCCTCAGATTAATTCGACTAATCAATTGGCCTGGGCCAGGTGTGTGATGGCGTAGACACGCCTGATCCCCGGATGTCTTGACCGATGAACCCTCTTCGACCTCGACTCCATACTCCCTCGGTCTCTGGGCCTATCTCAGATAGCCAAGGCGCCCGCAACACCTCGAGACTGGGAGCACGGTCCCTCCGTCCACACCGTGAGAAGGAACAACCGCATCCGCCGTCCCACCGATGACTGGGAATGAGTCATCCCATAATTCCAAGATCATAGCCTCCGTGGACAATCCCATCTCATGTACCCAGGCTGATGGCAATGATAGCATGTCATCTCGCCCCTGCCTGGGCCCCCTCCGACTCGGCCTTAGCTTTTCGATGCCCCACGCCTACCCTTGAAATCCTCGTGGAATAAAGTCTGTTTTCTTCCCGAATTAGAAGAAGATTGATTCTTCTTCCTCTTAGTACTAGCACCCATATCCCAGATGTCTGTGTCATCTACTTTCCAACGGCTGCGCCTGCCCAACGATCGAGTCCCCTCCTCCTATGTATGCTCCGAGGATGACGTATCAAACTCCCAGAGAGGTTATTTGTTCCCTCTCCCGCCCACACTTAGTCCATGTAGTGGTAGTTGTACCCACGGTGCTCGCTCTACACAATGATGGCAACCTGGGGAAGCTCATGTAGCCTCTAGAGAAGGCCTGGTCAAACACAAGTGGTGGTTGACTATTTTCCGAAGGACGACCTCTACGTTCGTCCCCTAGACTTTTCATCTAAACAAATTAGATAGCAATAGATATTTCTTTTCTTGTTTAACTAGTAGTGTATGTGCCAACTACTAATAGACTTTAACATCATGAACTACACCGTTCATCCCTTTTCCTTAGTGGTGCGTAATGCCAGACACTAATACAAATCAGTTCCCGAACTATCATGTTCATTTTGTTTTTCGAACCCCTAAGGTTATGTTTTCTAACCCTAGTGTTCCATATACAATCTACCATGTATATTATTCATGCAAATCACCACACATATCACACAACATGTTAAGCACAAAACACGTAACACACAACAATGCATGATCTAAACCCATGCCCATCAAATTCCCTGCACTTGTGTACCTAGAACATACAGACTCCTAATACCTAAATGAGATGAGCTTAGTATCAGATCCATACTTGTGATTTGCCCACATTCCAGCTCCTTAGGTAATCGTTTACCTAAGCTCTAATACCAAGCTGTGACACTCCCAAATTCGGGGTCTCGCTGGACAACTCCTTCAACCCTCGACCCCTACAGATCTTGGGTGACCCGATACCACACTGTTGTGTCCCATTTATCGAGATCCATATTTTCACAAAAAATCGGATAGAGTCTCATTTGTTCGGGGAGCTCTACCAAAAATACAACCTATATAACAATACATCACACTTAATTCATTCGCTCACATACCACACCTGTCATCAGATGAGCCAGACCTACCACTGACCCCATTCAACCATACACTAAATACTATACATGCAACTATGTAGTGATATGTTTACAAGAGTTAATACACTCTATACAAATGATATTATATGTACACACGTCCAAAGCCACATCCGGCTTTCTTCATATGTGCGGTCCCGAATGCGGGTCAGTCACCTGCACTTGACTTCTACCTAAAATGGGGTCCCACGACGGGGTGAGCAAAGCCCAATAGTGATAATCTCCTACAAGCCACATCCGACTTTCTTCATATGTGCGGTCCAGACGGGTCAGTCACCTGCACTTGACTTCTACCTAAAAGGGGGGTCCCACGACGAGGTGAGCAAAGCCCAATAGTGATAATCTCCTACAAGGGTTACTCCCCACCTAAGTGCTCATACAATGATCAAACCAACCCATACACATCCAAGTGAAAATGTCTACATGAATGTCGTGATGTCGCGGCGCGAATGTCTGCCTATATCCCGAGTCACTCACCGACTCCCTCACACACGCCTATGCTAAGTGTGACAACCGTCACTCACAAGGGCTCACGGACATTGACATATACCGAGCCTTTACCGGCTCACCAGTACCCAATGCAAGTGCCAATGGGCAACTAATCCCGAGTCAATCTCGACTCCTATCACACAACTCGAAGTTTATGTGATAACCATGACCGTGTGTCTTCTTTGTGCAATAGAACTTTTCGGCTTACGCCGTGGGTCTCTTACACCCATACATAACTTTTCAGATCACACCGCAAGTCTCTTACACCCATGTTCCAGGCTTTTCACTTGAGGGGATTAACGACCCCCTTCTTGCTCCGCCCGACACACATTAATTATATTTCACTTTATGATTTGAACCATGAGTCATTTATTGACGTCATCCAAAGTACGAGCTCACTACCCATTCATCAACACTGATGATGGATGACCATACCCATGCACACACACCCATGTCATGCGATGATCATGCATATGAAATGCAATCATGCCATTTCATGCTATGTCATGCTACATGCAACATTTATAAATTCCAGATAATTATATTTCCTACATATAATTTCCATTCATCACAAATTCCATGTTAATACATCAATCAAGTATATTTAAACATGATTTTTACACACAACAACATGTTATTTATTTTTCCAACAATAACACACAAAATGGCCTAAATCTCGGACTCCACATAAACAAAAGTGACACTCGATCCCTTCACTGTCACACCAAATTATCGTGTGGATACCAAACACACCACAAAACCCAAAGACATCGCCCTGGATCAAACCAACTTCAACACACTAGGACTCCGCCCAAACAAATTCCAAAATAATGTCCGATCGGGCCCAAAATGGGGCCTCGAAAAATCCAACTCAATCATTCAAAACAAATTCCGAAAATTCTAAAAATTCTACACTCCGCCCAAAAAATTTAAAGACTGAAATTTACGCCTCTCACTCTGGCCTCCAAGAAAAACTCAAGCCATTAAAATGGACTTTTAGGCTAGAAATAACCCAAGTAAGAAAATTCCCTCCCTCGTGGAGTTTGACAAAACTCCAAGATTTTGGTACCACGCGTAGCTTGCAATGCGTGGATCAACTTTGCCTTTTGCTCTGATAAAAACCTACGGTTCAATTTCCGTAGAACTTAGAGAGAAGTGAAATTTTTTTTTTCCTTTCTCTATCTCTCTATCTCTTCTCGCTCTCACACGCTCACCACTGCCGTTTGTTTTTTTTTCCTTCATTTGTTTTCCTTTTTGACTTTTTATCCTTTTTTTTAACCATGTGTCCATATCTCATTCGGGTCCATTTCTGCCTCGAAACAATTTATTTATTTTCAGTTCAATTTAGTTAAAATGAACTTAGCTTAAACCATTTCCCGACTTTCAAGATTTTCGTAAAAATCTCGTCCATGGAGTCACTGACAACTTATCACCTAAAAAATCGTAAAAAATTCCGATTGTCTCAGAATTCGACGAAATTTTTCTGGGTCATTAGATTTCGCGAGACAAATTTAATGACGCAGTCCATTTCGTCATCCAAGATCTAGAGAATTTTCTAGGCTTCCTTGAACCATTCTTGCAATTTATTATTAATATTATCATTTTGCTATTTTTGAAAATTTCTAATTTTCTCTGGTTTTACGAAGGACAGAAGATATATCTTCAGTCTCCTCAAAGGCTAAAAATATCTTAAAGGTAGGATTGGATATGTCGTCCCATTCGGAAAAAAGCCAAGCAACAGCAAATGCTGATAACATTAAGACATGAGATATATCCTTGTCTAAAGACAAAAATATCTCAAAAGGTATCCATGAAATGCCTATCCTTCAAAATAATGAAAGGCTGAAAAATAACATTTCTACAAATGACAAACACCTATCGAGTGGAGATAACAGTCCCCCAAAGGACAAACTCCTCTTAAAAGGAGAAATATTGATGAAATCCTCTTTTTTCCAGAGGAAAAAACAGAAAATATTACCATAAATTCTTCATCATTCATCTTATCTGATATTGAGAGAAAGTATCTGACCTTCCCTAAGTTTATCTATAACAACCCAAATGGACTTGGTTATTGTCAAACTTCTACTGAGTCTATCTATCCCAAGATTATCATAATAGAAAAAATTGACTGTATATTTATTCAAAATTCCATGGATTTCGATTTTGTAGACCGAATCTTCCTGAGTTCTGATTGTATGGAAATCCTAAATGATACTCTTAGAACACAACTATACAAACTAACAAGGACACAAAATTATTATGCTAGGTTATTTAGCATTAGCCTAAAATACAATGAAGATACTGGGGAATACTTAAAAGCATACCACCTTATCACAATGAATAATAAAAAAGAATACAAATAAATGATAACAAACCAAAGAATATTGGGTATTATAATCGACAATGGAAAAAAACCAGAATAACACTAGGCATAAAAGCGATGCTAGGAAGAATGATAGATTTGAGAAAGAAAAATGGTTTAGTCCACTGTGCAACTAACAACTGAATGATAGTCATTGGTGATGATTGACAAAATAATAGAGTTGGATCAACTACTAATCCCATCTATCCAGATGACAAAGAATGAAGTTTCAAAATTTATGAAAAAGACAAAGAAAGATAATGAGGGTTGGATTACTATTGGGAAAAAAAAAATGTAAAGATCCATTTTAAAGTGGCCTAACAGGACATGTCTTTCACTATAAATGTAAATAATAAGTGATCTGACAATAAATGTCTATCACTATAACTGTAATAACAGAAAGGAAATAAAGATGATAGAGGACAGTTGGGAAGCTATCCACTTACCATAAGGAGTGAAAAGATGACAGTTGGAGGATAATTTTGAGCTCATCATAAAGAGGTTTGAAAAGATCTACTTTATGAGTGGAGAATGATAACACGTCTTCAAAAGAAAAGACAATTGATAATAACAGACCTCTAAAACAGTAAAAGAAGGAACCTCTAAAACAGTAAAAGACTCCTCTATAAATAAAGAGGAATTCTGATGAAGAGGATCATCAAAAAAATCATATCCCTCTTTGTATCTAAGTTTGTAATAATGTTTTAAGCTTTCTTTAGAGAAGCTTGTATGTATGATAAGAGAGAGTTTTTCATGAAATAAAAGTTTGAAGTTTCTTCAAATACCTCTTGTGTGTTTCGATCTATACAGTAAGTATCTTTGATACTGACTTATCCCAGTACAGTGAAGCCAAGAGGGCGTTAGGGAAGAAGGGATCTTCTATCAGTGAGGTGCGAAGGTCACTAGATTTCTACATAAAACAAGTAACTGAGGAGATTGTTCTAACTTTTACTGTTTATCTCTTATCTGCATATAAGTTTTCTCTTGTTTGATAAAATTCATCTCTTTGAATCTGCTTGTTGAGACCAAATAATGTATCTATGAAAATATGGCTAAGGGAGTGAATGTGGAAAATACTCAAAAACACAAAAGCAAGTGTACTAAAAAAAACTGAAATGAAAAGTATTACCAACACTCAACCCCTTTCCGCAAGTGCACAGGTGATACAAGTAATAAAATGAACTCTAAAAGTCCAGATATCATACTCACGAGGATTGGAGGTTCTCTCTAATTGGAATTTGATCACCCCAATTACAAGGGCTCTTCACTATTTAGGTGACCAAATAGGAAGTGGAATAAAATCAATTTAATTGAAACAAAAACTGATTTAAAACTAATCCTAAAATCTACCAAATAAATAACTACTTAATTCTAAAAGGTATGAAGAGAGGCACTAGGGATGGGGATAATTATTTACAAAACAGTTTGCATTTTCGAAGCGCACATTTGTGAGTCAATGCTTGATTTTGGCTCAAGAACAATGTAGTATAACTTGGATTTCTTCGTACACCATACATTTCACTAATTAGAGATCCATGTTCCTTTCAAATACATGAGTCTAATCAATCACTTGTAGAATATAATCCTCTTTCTAAGATTTGGATATTTTTCCTTATCGCATTTCACAAACGTTCAGACCAAGAATTTTCGCCCATGTATGTGATAACGCAAGCCTCTCCAATGTGTAATCGTACCTCAACCATCAAATCTAATAAAGTTCTCTATCTTCTTGATTAAATTTATGCTAACACAGGATTAAGGTCATTCTATCAATTTGAAGTGAAACCTCTAAACATTAAACTAATACATCATCTAATTAATCCTCACACCATGAGTAAATTAGTGATCTATCAAAGTAATCTTTTAGAGTTCATTAGTTCCATAATATTAGTCTAACATACCCCCAAGTTACTGCTCTTACCTCATAAATCACCTCTCGTGTCACCTCAAGGCCCTTAGAAATCGCAAAGATACGCTTATTTTCCGTGGGTATGTTACTAATATTCCGAACATTAATTATATGAACAATACCAATTATATAAATCTCGCCTAAACCCACAAAATAACTGAGAATCTACAAATCTAAAAATAAATAATACTATCCCCACCCCTAGAGGGTGTTTAATGTTCCATTACTGGATTCCAATCATCACCAATCAAACAAAAAGTAAGAAAATGAAGAAAGAAATCAAGAGACAAAGAGTGAGAGAAAAATCCAGATTTTAGTTTCAATCTTTATTTGAATAGTAATGAAATCTGAATCTCTGTTATACAACACCAAAATCTTTTCAATAGAAATAAAAATCTGCTCTAAAACTACTCTTAAGATTTATTAAAAATCAAAATCTGCAGCAAAACTAAGAAAATGGGCAGTTTAGAGAGAGAAACCCCATGAGAGATGTTTTCTCACCTCCCCGTTTCCCTAAGAACCTAAAAATTAGGTATTTATAGTCCTAGGGTGAAATGGGCTTGAAAACAGTCTAGAATAGTAGTTTTCAAGGCTTTCTGGTCAAGCCCAACGTCAATGTCGCGACATACTAAAGATTTGTTGCGACATAATAATCTCTATAGCGACAAAGTAAAACTCTGTAGCTACAAAGTTTCTAGCTTTGTCAAAATCTCTGTCACGACATAGTAAAACTTTGTCTTGTTTTTAGCTAAGTCACGACATATTGAGCTTTGTTGCGACAAAATGAATTCTGTCGCGACGTAATAAAACTTTGTCGTGACATAATAAAACTTTGTCGCGACAAAGTCTTTGCTCAGCTGCTTGTTTTTCTTCTCCAACTTGTTAGGGCCATAACTTCTTCATTTTAACTCAGATTTGGGCATGTGAGGTGTCATTGGATTTCAACCATTTGATGCTCCGGATGATAAAGAAAAGTTCATCTTCCAAATGCTGTGTTGTGAGACACCCGGTTGACTCTTCTTTGGGAATTATATTGCATATTTTCTTACTAAATCACTTGCTTTCCATAAAAAATCCTGCAAAACCAAGTTTAGAGGAAATGTTATGAGTTTTACATGAATGTAGATATAAAATACTCAAAATAGCATGTGAAATGAATTCAAAACATAGATGAGTTTTACACTCATCACCGTTGTCTACCCTCTATGAGATTAGAGCTTATAAGTTAGAGAAGTTAAGATATTGGTTTATGGTAGTTTTTTTATGGGTGATGAAGACATTATAATCAATTATGAAAGAAATGATTGATAAGTCGATAGGATGGTGAATAAACCACCATCAATTATAAAATGATTGATTTATAAGTCGGTGGAATAATGAAGATGCCACAATCAATTATGACAAGATTGGTTGATAAGTCGGTAGTAGAAGGGTAGATATTTACTTTGTCCCTAAGGAATCCAAATGAGGGATAATAAGTCACGAACTTGTCACTCAAGGGAATCTATCAAAGAGATAAGAAAACAAAAGATAATTCTTAAAAAAAGAAACTTGAAAATATTATTGAACTTTGAATTAAAAAAAGAGTACATTTTTTTTTGGTAAAATGAGACTAAGGAAATGAAAACTTGCAAAAAACGATTAAACGAAGAACCACAATAGTCTTCAAAGGCAACTTTTTAACATCTCTAGGAAAATCTAACCTCCAAATATTTTAATCAATATTACAACTGCCCTTTTTAGCTAAACAATCTACTATTTTATTAGCTTCCAAATAAATATGACAACAATTGACGATATTCAAACTTTGAGAAATTCTCCAAACATCATCCATTAATAAAATAATTGAACTAGGTGAGCTACTTTTTCTATTAAAACAATCTATAACAATTTGGAATTCTCTTCAATCAAGTTTAAGAAATCATTGTCTCACACAGCTAAAATATCATCTCTTAAAGCCATACATTCAATTGTCGAGGCATTGCCTAAATGTTTGTTTCCAGTCATTTTAATAACTCTATTAGAGTCTTTAATAACCCATCCTAAAGCACTTGTATCTTTCATCCTTGAACCATCAAAATTTAATTTGAATACTCCCTTAATCGGAGGAATCAAACGAATCCATTTTTCAACTTTTCGAGGGATATTTTATCCTTCATTAGTAATATAAGAGTCATTCATACACTCATGAATATTTTGGAATATTAAAGTAGCTTTTTCAATGATGAGAAAAGGGTTGGGATTTATTCTCATCAACAAAATCTGATTTCTATGGGTCCAAATATTCTCCTAAAAAAGAGTACATTGAAAGGTATATATAAGCCCTTTATTCTCCTAATTTTAATTGAAATAAGACTCTTATAATTGAAGTCTCCTAATCCTAATTGAAAGTAAATAAAAGGCTCCTACTTTGACTAGGAAATTAAAACCAACTCTTTTACTAAGTAATAAGACTCCAACTCAAACTAGGACTTACAAAAAATATATAAAATATAAATATTGACATAGTCAAACTCTTCCTCAAGCCTTGACCATGACCATAACTCCTTCAAAGTCCCAATTAAAGTCCAAAAAAGCCTTTTTTTTTTTAATTATTCAAAAGTTTCACAACCTCCTAAATTCGAATTCTCCATAATTGAGGTCGAATTCACAATGTTTGTTGCAAAGGCTCCTGCATCAATCCCCATAGTTGGGAAAAACATACTTGTCCTCAAGTCTTCATCGTGATAAATCCTCAAATCGTTGACATTGAATGTAGGTGAGATATCATAGTCATTAGGCAACTCCAACTTGTAAGCATTCTCTTATATCTTCTCATTAATTCTACCTGCACTAACTACCATTTAGTTTCGAGTTTTTGAATTTCCAAGGCATAACCTGGTCCGTAAAGATATCTCAAAGCAAGTCTCCACTTCCAACTAATCAGTTTTCCTTGTTTATTTGTTTGTTCTATATGATTTTTGTATTTGCTTTTCAATCTTCAAGCAAACCTTCTGATCATGTAGCTCTTTGATTTCTTTAGCTCTAACTTCAAGATCCTTTTCCAACTTTGATTTTGACAGAAGAGATCTCTTCTCCTTAGGTTTGGATTATATAGCCATCATTTTGTTTCAAAGGTGACAAAATAATTTTATGCCCATCCTTGTGGAATGTGTAGGTGTTCTTGAAATCATCATAAATTATATTTCAATCATATTTTTAGGGCCTCCTAAGCAGCAAGTGACAAGCATCCATCGGAATGACATTACACCACATCTCATCCTTGTAATGCTTCCCAATTGTAAATGAGACAAGACATCTATGCTTTACCTTGATATAACATCCCATTTGAAGCCAACAAAGATTGTAAGGTTTTGTATGTGTGATCATCTTCAAATCCAATTTCTACACCATCTCCATTGAAACGCAATTCTCAAAGCTCCCACTATCAATAATCATTTAGCAAACTTTACCCTTATATGTGCACCTTGTGTGAAAAAACATTGGACTGCACCCAATCCTCTTCACTAGCAACCGCTCCAACTTTAAGACTCCTTTGAGCAACTAAGGAAGTCCCATGGTCAGTCAAGTTCTTCCTCATCTTCTCACACACGGTCAGATTCAATTCCTTCTTTAACATCTTATTCCACGGTTTCATCTTCCTCGATTAGGGCAACCACTTGTATGTTAGGACATTCAGAAGCGATATGCCCAAATCCTTGGCACTCAAAACACCTTCTTGACTTAGAAGTTGACTCTTTTTAGGGTTTGTGCACTTCACTCTTGCTTTGAGAGCCTATAGTTTTATCATCACTAGATTCCTAAAGTTTCGAACTCGCAAACTTTTTAGCCATACTCCGAAGTCTATACACTACAAGATTCTGACCCTTAGCTATGATATTTTACCGTCAAGTGAATGAAAATCGCCTGAAGGATCCATTTCTCGCTACTTTGATTCGTGGGATGCAAAATTCGCAGGTAAAATGCCTCTATAATTTGAGCACTGAAATTTTCTAACCGCTCTAATATTGTCAGACGATATTTTCAATCCGTCGCTAATATTAGCGATTATCGAACAACTGGCTTGCAATATTAGAGACGGATTTAACAATCTGCCTTCGTGAAGATGAGATTATTTGATCAATCCGTCGGTAATATTAGCGATGACGGAATTATCCGCCTCATACTTATTTGAACAACCGCCGCTGAATATTAGACGATACTCAAATCCGCCGCTAAATTATCGCGGATAATTCAATCACGCTAATATTACCGACGGATAATTCAAATCCGTCGCTAATATTAGCGATGGATAATTCAAATCCGTCTCTAATATTACGACGGATTGTTCAAATCCGTCGCCAATATTAGCGACGGATTGTTCAAATCCGTCGCTAATATTATCGACGGATTACCGACGGAAATTTGCAATGCGTAGCTCATTTTACGTACACTTTTCGAGTTATTTTAGCGACTGGAATAAAATTTAATTTCCGTCGCTAAAATCCATTTTTATTTAAATTTTCTTTATATGAAATTACAAAATTACTGCAATATATTTAATTTTTATATAATTAGAAACCATAATATTAAAAAGCACACATTCATTGGAAAAACAAATATTAATTTAGTACATTGTTGAAAATAAAAGCCAAATAACTTTACATTAATTATGTGTTAAAATAATTAAAAAAAAAGTCTAATACAATAACTAGTTCTATATCATCGTCAAAAAACTAATGATAATTCAAAGATCATGATCACGAACGGAGATGGTTATGGGGTGTAGTCGACGTAGATCCTGATGTCAAAGGCATTGATTGAGACTGCATGCTAAACATAATGCTCAAATTGCTCCATCTTTTGCTGAAATTGCCGTCTAATTGCTCTTATACACCACATCTTCATTCATTTTGAGTTGAAGTTCTTGAACTCTACTCTCACCTCTCTCTAACCACTTCATTCACACATTGTGTGAAACGTTCATCAGATGTAAAATCATAGCGCGAAGTGGTAGAGGAACCAATAAAGTCTCGGTAAAATGCGGACGCCCGAGAGCCAAGGCCACATCATTTCTTTTTCTTCACCTCCAACCGCCAGGCGATATAACTGGCTCATGTTAACCTCCACAAGCTCCGTTCATGAATCCTCCTCAGACTGAGAAGCAGAGGCAACCATGGTTTCACAAAGATCTCATATTTAATTCATTATAAAATTAATAATTATTTAAGAATAATTATCGAAGTTATTTTAATAAAGCAAATTGAAATCTACATTGATGTCTTTAGATCTTTAGTCAATGAAAGCACCATCTTTTGGTGTGCATCTTCGAATTACTGGTCTGCGTGGGGCGTTTCAATTCCTTTTCCTACAAAAATTAATTATCAAATTAATTAGTTCAATAAGATGACGAGGAAATGTTATTTAAAATATTCTTAAAATTCACTAAAGCAATACAATGTTGAATTGTGGATCTAGAGCCACTCGTATGTGTGGAAAGACCTGCAGTCCTCCCTTTCTCTCAGACGGCGATTTTTAGTACCTTGTTCACGTTTCTTTATATTCAAAGAACATCTAATGTTGGGTTACCAAATTTTCCCATACATCTTCTCGTATATGTTCTTCTTTTTTCCCATCGACTTATCTTGCACAACCTAACTCCCATATCGCTCTCCCCCGGGCCACCCTATAAAATCGCTTCTCTTGACTAATGCATCATTTGAATCATCCTTGTACATGCTTTCTCAAGAAAAAATATATTTCAACAAATAAAAATGTATAACCACATACAAGAGTAGTCAGACAAATGTGATTGAAATAACACAATATTAACAAGTTTGAATGATCTTAAACCATCTTTTCTATGCGGCACACAAAAAAATGACAAGGGGCTGAAAATGTTGAAATATAAAGATGTAGTTACTCTTATTGCTACTAAAATCATCATAACGTTAAATGCTTATAAAGTTACAATATAGTTTTCTAAAAATTTAAATGTCATATAAAGTTACAATGGAAACTATGTCGCAAATATTGTTTACATTTGTCTTGCAGGGATTTCTTGTAGGTTCATATGGATTGACTTGGGCCTTAAAAATCCAAAGCAGTATATCGGTTACTATTTTGGAACACTCCACGACAAATTTCATCTCCAGCCTGTGATTTTCGTTTTAAACTAAGGCTTGTATCATTTACAATATCCTCTCGATGAAATGCTTATACTTTGTCATCAAAGAGTATTTTTATGGTATACAAGTCAACTCCTTCCAAGATGCCCAAGTTCTTGGCTCACTTAAACATTAGAAAAAGGGGTTACCCTCTGATTAAAACTGTCAACATATTTAAATATTCTTATCTCTACTCTTTATATTTAAAAAGATCTGTGGGAGATATTTTTTTGTGATGGGCCAAGCAAAATACCGGCCACTGATAAATCTTTCAGTTGAAAAACTCTCCCACACAAGTCTGAACTATCAATCCCTATGCGAAACCACATTCAAAATTTTGGTAATTAGAAGGTAGAGATAGTAGAAAATTAAACTCAAGAGATAGGAAATGCCGCTAGATTTATGTGTTCATCCATTTATCACCTTACTTCCATAAGTGCAGACAATGTAATCTTCGCTGATATGGAGATCAAATGAGGATTTCTTTAAAGGACTTTTGGTTGAATAATAACCTAAAACTCAAAGAAGCCCGAAACTAAATAAAATTTTTCAAAATACGATGCCCAATGCTTGTAGTCGAACTCAAAATCTCAAGAAGGCAACGTGTTGCTACTTCAATTCCTACGGGAAACCTTCAAGTAGCTTTCCTGTTAATTGAACAATAGAAGGAAACTCTCTGAAACGAAACTAACTAAATTGGAATTTGAGATCAACCCCAATAAAAACAAGTGATATTGTACCATTGTTACTAACTTGAAAGCAACACCTTTTGATTAACCTGATTCCTCAATTATGTTTTTTTTCCTACTTATACCTGGTTCACATAATATAATTGCAATATTATTTTTAACAGTTTTCTTATCCTATTCATTACAATACCATAAACATCATAGATAAAGATCTTTGTAAATTTAAAATTCTTTTTATTTTCAAATCAACAAATCTCTCATGCTCCTCTCTCTGCTCTGCACTTCGTTTTTTCCTCTGTTCCTTCATTCTCTAAATATGCTAATTGCTCTATTTAATATTTCCCCTCCATAAAAACCTAGTACTTTACTTAACCAATTAACTATGCCACTGCTCATTCACAATTTTCGACACTTCATCTCAAATTATAAGACAAAAAAAACACATACAATGTTCCTCACTAAATTTCACTTTCCACAAGTTGTGCGAATATGTCGGCGTATTCAATATTGATGGATGCATGAATGGCTCTTTCTTAAAACAAAATTTTTCTGGGCAACCTATGAATTTTCTCATCCTTTAACAATAAATTATATCCTAGGAAACAGGAATCATTCACTAAAACATTCCCGAATCCAACTAATTACAACAAAACCACCCAATAAACTCATCCATGGTGGCTCTGCTTCTCGCTCTAGCCGCTTTCAGTTTAAGTTACAGGAGGGAACTTTCAGCACTAAGAGACAACAAATGGTCCGACATGCTATCTCTCGCAACTCCGTACGCCCCAGTCTTCCAGTCGTTTTCAAGATTCTCATTATTTGTAAAATTCATTTCTAACTTTATCCTACTCGCTAAAAAATTTGTATTTTTTTTAAATTATTTTTTTATGTTATTTCTACCAGAAGATACCCTTCTAGGATTTTTCGGAAATGCATCATGTAACTTCACAATTTCATTGGGTTTCTGCAAAGACTTACATCAAGCCGGTGATCGCCCAACGTAGGCTCTAGTTTGGTGACTGTTTAATAAAAATACAACACAATATAGATGCAATGATATGAGAAACTCTCTATAATATATTTTTGTTTCCAAAGTACCATTAATTTTAGTAAATTTGTATGCAAATGAGATTAGCCGAAGTTATGTTTGTTATGTCCTAAGTGGAACAACAAACAGTGGACAAAAGTACATGCTAATCATCAGGTAAAGCCTCGTCGGCAAGCATGTGTGTGTGCAGACGTAATATAGCTCCACTCGTTCCCACCACTGTCCCCTAATTAACTCGACCGATATAATATAATATTTATTATATCGTCTGAATTAAACTTCTATATTCAAACTTTTCAAAAGTTAGTATTGTTTATTTATTTTAAATGGTCAAGAACCAACATGCAGACTGATGTCTTGGGTAAATTTTTTGCATTTAGATTGGAATTAAGTTGATATTGCTTTTTTTAAGTAATGTACCAAAAATGAACAAGTTCTCCACAAAACTAGCCTTGTTGGATATCCATCTTCACTTGTGCAGTAGACTCTAGGGGTCTAATATGTTATGACTGAACTTGAAGTTAGCTTGATATTTAAACGTTGATAATCGTCAACCAAAACACATTTATATTTCCTAAGCACTGAACTCTATTGTTGATACTCGATCAAAGAATTATGTTAGTATATTAGTATCCAACTTTCAAAAAATAGAAGGGGAATAACATCATCATGTATCATAACTTTCAAAGGGAGAAAAGGACAAGGACAGACTCATTACAGAAGAACCAAGCTGTATGAAAGATAGAAGGGGAATGCATAATAAAGACAGTTGTAGGGATGCAGTTTGAGTAAAAGGGCTAGTGTCACACTGCATCAAACTTGGTGGTGTGACATGTGAGTCCTACCAACTGCTATTAGTTGTGTGCTTTCTTCCTTGACCTATATATGGCAAAATATTTTCCAACCAAAGTATTTTCTTCAAGGTTTTTTTTTTCTTCTTCAGGTTTAATGCTAGAATAGATGAATAGAAGGGTAGTTTCTATCATACATAGGCTGATATGCATCTCAGTACTAAAACATTATATACAACTATTATAGCTACATTTTTCATGAACATTAATATGTTCTGGTGTATCATATCCTTAACATTTGTTTTGTCATAATTAATTTGGTAACAAGAGAACAAGTACATATGAAATACCTTAAATTCGTCCCAATAGAACTCCTTTAGTGTCAAGTAGCACTAACCTCCATGTCGCACCCTTCTTGCCTAGTCTATGCTTGAAAATCTTAGTAATGTCCGCTGAAGCACTTGGAAGAATTCTATTCCAAAATTACAAAAAGAATATTGAATGTTAAATCATATTATGAAATAAATTATCTTGTAAAGCAAGCAACCAAAAAACAATAAGTTGCATAATAAACATTTTAAGCATACGTGGTCTCCTATCAACTCGTTTCTATATTCTTTCTCGTGTGGTACCACATGTGGTTGATGACTCGACCGGTGCCGATATGTAGAAGACTCCGCATCACCGTGGGGAAGGTGGTGATAAGCCCTCCACATTGAAGGTATGTGTCGAACCTATAGCTGCAAGCAAAGGTTTCAAGGTAGGGACGGCCGGGTGCGTATAGTTCAAACGCTCTCGACCACTATTCGTTCCTGTCGAATGGCCACCTCTCATACCTTCAATGAACATAATTACAAAACAATACATTTATAATGGAAAATGACTACTATAAAGCAGCACACATATGCAAGAAAATGATATAGTAATTGAAAACAATATTATAAATATATTCATACAGTCACAATTGAAGGATCCCACCGATTAACTCATGAACCCAGGGACCTCCCGGCACTCCAATGGATGAAACTTTCCTTAAAACCATAAATTAAAATCCGTGGAGCGAACCCCTTACAGCCTTTAATATATCTTAAAATATGGAAGCGAAGTGATAAATTTTTTTCTTTTCTTCAAACACTTCAGATTTTCGTAAAAATCGCCGTAGTTTCTCTATTTTTCGGACTTTCCCAAATTCTATAAGTACTGCATAACATTAAAAGACTATATTATTCAATCTAACTTCCGTTAGACTGTCCACAACTCAATCAACCCAAATATATATACTATATACCTTATTCATTTCAACAATAAACATTTTAAAACTTTTCAATTCCATGCACATTTGTACTAAAAATTGGGTTGTTTTGATCAGTTTCCTGACGCTAAGTAAATTCATTTCAAAAGATCCATATATGTATAGACATGGAAAATTATTCACATATAAAAATGGTAACCCATTTGATACAATTGTAGCTCACATGCGTCAGTTTTCTGGCTGGCTCGACTCACTGCTGCGAGAGGGTACTCACCGGCTCACCGCCTTTGTCCTCAAAATAGCAAACATATAAAAGAATGAGCTAAAGGAGTTCAGCCGAAATGACATTTTCATTTAGATAACATTTCCAAGATATACCAAAATAATACATACTTTAAGTACAATTAAAATCCATTTATAAGACAAACATTATGCCTTAAACTTTTCAATAAATACTTATACCATTAAAATTAAATTTATGCTTAAACATTTATACTCTTAAACTCTTATTTCAATAAAATATTTATGCATTTAAAATCCATTTATGCTTTATATTGATGCCTTAACTTATTTCAATAAATACTACATTTAAATCCATTTATGCTTTATTACTTATATCTTTAAACTTTCTTCAATAAATTTATACATTTAAAATCCACGGAGGTCTTAAATGATTCTATCAGAACTTTCTTTCTTACTTCTTTCTTCATTCTTCCGATGAACTGTAATAAACACACCTAATAGCTTCCCGCATCGACGGAGACACTATATTTCCGCCATAACCACTTACGTCATGGAGAAACTCACGCCTTGCATAGGGTCCCAGCCATAGTGTTCTTTATCACGTGTAAGGATATTACCTAGACACCATTTCCCAAGGCAGGTAACCCATAACCCTGGGCTCCTCTAAATCCTTACACGCTAAAGTAATTTCGGCCGACATCAATATAATGTCATAGGGTTTAGGGGTAACCACCAGCAAACATTTCTTCAAAATATTATTTGAAATACATTTAATCCTCACTTAATATTAAAAACACATATGCAATACTTCAAAACATTTTTAAACTTCTAATAATTTTAATATATAATACATACATTAATAATATATAAATTATGCATTGGATGCAAGATAAAACAAATTTTAAATATAAAAACATTTCCATATGCCTTCACGATTTATGTACTTACATTAAACTTTCAGTTTAACATTAAAAAACCATTCTGACTTTAAACCAAATTCTCGTAATATTTCACTACAAGCTTCAATTTCCCGCTTCAATCCCGCTTGCTCCGCTGGAGTTCCCGTCTCTCGTCCGATCATCCTTTCGCACCCTTTCCAAGAAAATCACAAATCATACATTAACTATAACTCCATTCTTTAATCCACTTTACACACATTCATTTAAAGCCAAATGAACAAATTACCTTTAAAGCACCAAAAACTCATTCATTTCTGCCAACCTTTCCAACTATACCCTATAGACTTCATGACTGAAAATTATTCAAAACCTGTCTTCAAAATTTATGAAACCTGATCAGTTCTGATATATCAAATAAATACTTCCTTTAAATTTTCAATTTAAAATTCACTTAAAGCCCCCAACCACATAACATATCTAAATAAACATATGAATTCCAGTTTACAGAAATATAATCTGCAATATAGCCCCACTTTGAACCATTTTCTTGGCACTTTACGATTCAAATCTTGCTTGAACTTTCTTCAGATATATTTTCCTCTGAAGCTCCATTGTAACCAGAACTGAATCACTCAAATAGGATCAAACTGAGTGTTATGGGCCAAAATAATTAAACTGAATAAACAGAAAACATGATATTTCCTACCGAGATCACGCCTAAAATCGAATTCAAATGTTTCCTCCATTTTTCTTTCACTCTAAACACTTAAATCTGATGCATTATAATTCATCAAACATATCACACAATTCACTATCAAACCCTAAATCTTACCAATGATTTTTTTCTAAACCCAACTAATCCATGGCTTCTCAATTATCCTCAAATCATCATTCAATCTCAAATTTTGCCTAATTTCCAATAATCCATACAAGAAACAAACCATTAGTATGGAAAAAGTTATAAAATCCAACTTTTCCCACCATGAAAACTTGGTTTGTTTTTGGGCTTCCTTGTCTTCTTCCTTGATTCAATTGAGCTCAATTTGAAGTCAAAGAGAATGTGCACTCCCTCTACCACTTTTTATTCTACCCTTTCTCCTCCTTCTCCCTTCTTCCCTTTCTTTTCCCTTTCTCCTTTCTTCTCTCCTTCTTATGGACTGCATTCCTCTCTTTGGAGCACTTAAACCACTCAGACTTTTGTTATTCTTCCAAAAGTACCCTAAATTAAATAATCTATTTATTAGTTTCAAAGGCTCACACTTATCCTAAGCTTCATTGGTCCATTCTCATGAGACCAAGTCAGTCACTCCATTATTTAAACTGTCATAACTAGCCATTACAAAGGTTTAATTGGCTCTCATAATGTACATCTCCCTATAAGCAGCCTTATCTCAAGCCACCCAGACTCGCTTTTATACCGATTAAATGTCAAAATATTCTGGCGGTCGCCTAAACTTCAAATTAACCATGACCAACAATCCTTCACGTTGAATTCCGTGCTCAAATCACCAAATCATTTAAAATCATTAAAACTGAAAAATTCTACAATAGCAGAGCAGATATCCGACCACGCTTCTGACGCCTGAAACTATCCAACTGATCCGCTTACTGCTTCAGTCTAGACTCTAGATTATCCCCGACATTTTCAGATGCTCCACCAAAAATTTCACATTGCATCTAATTTCATCCTAAATCACTATTGACAACCTGGCCTTCAAATATCAGTTCAAAGTCATAGGAACTGAAATTTCTTTAAAAATCCTCGCGTCCCCTCCATCCGGATAAAATAAGAAAAATCTCACTATTCATTAGGGGCAACCCGTTACACTTCGAAAATTTTCACTTCTGCGTCTAAATGATGTCCGTAGCGTCTCTAAATTCTAATCCACCCTCGCTTCTATCATTCGACCTCAAATCAGTTCAATAACTACTATTATAACATTCAATAAGTGTCAGTTTTGCAATCACCCCTCCTTATAAAAATTTCGTCCTCGAAATTTAAATTCTCATGTTGCTTCCTCTCTACCGTGATTCATCCACAACACCTTTACTAAAGGAATCACTTTGTTTCAAAGAACCTAATCATTTCGATCAACAATTTGAACCGGTCTTTCCTCATACGTCAATTTTTTTTTCAATTCAACCGGTTGATCTCTTAACACATGTGAAGAATCTGACATATACTTTCGAAGCATAGAAATGTAAAATATGTCATTGTATTCGCTAATTCATGTGGCAACCTCAACCAAGACGCTACCTCTCCAATTATTTTCATAATTTCATAAAGTCCCATAGAGAGGGACTTAACTCCCTTTCTTCCCAATATCAACACCTCTTCCTGTGGTGATATCCTCATAAATACCTAATCCCCACCTAAAATTCCAAATCTCCTCATATCAACATAACTTTTCCTCAATAATCTTGAGCTATCTTTAATCTATCATCGATAATCCCACATTATCCGTCAGGAAATAACAATTCTATGAACCTAAAAATTTTCTCTCTCCCTTTCCTCATCCCAACAACATAATGGAGTCCTACACTTCCTTCCATATAAGGCCTCATAAGGCGCCATTTCAATGCTTCGTGATGATAACTACACAGAGGAAAACCCATTAATGGTAAATGTCTTTCCTAACTCCTTTAAACTCTAACACACAAGCCTTGGAGCATAACTTCCAATGTCCTATGGCTCCTTTCATTGGTCATCCGTGAAGTCGTACAATCTCTTTTATATACAACTCAGCCAACTTCTCAACTAAGTCACTATTTTTCCATAGGTAGGAAATTGACTGATTTCGACAATCTATCCACAATCACCTATATCATAACCACTCCTCCGGGCAAAGTGGAAATAAAAAAATCCATCATGATTCTCTCTATTTCCACCGAGGGATCTAAGAGACTATAAGAACCCCGCGAAATTCCTTTGATGCTTAACCTAACTTTTTGACAAATGACATTATGAAATAAATTCCTCACAATATCTTTCTTTATACCCCTCCACCTTAGTATTCCCTGTGTGGTATGATACATTTTGAAGGTTTCCTGACATCGCATATGTAAGAGAGTGAGCTTCTCCATAATTTATTTCTTTAATCTTCCACACCTAGTACATACAACCCGTGACCTATCATCACTATACCATATGCCCGTACTAAAAATCCTCTTAACTGCCCAGACTCAGCTTCCCATTTCAATTTAATCATGATTGTATCTTGAGTCTATAGCTCCCTTATCTTGTCTATTAGTACAGGACTAAAACATAAAATGTAGCTAGTAAGGCTCCAATATCTCGTCAACTTTAGTTTCGCACTCAAAGACCTCAATTCCATAACTAGGGAGGTACACAACCTTTAGGTGAGATATGGAACCCGTAGGCTTCCTACTAAGAGCATCAGTTACCACATTAACATTTCCCTGATGGTACTCAATAGTGCACTCATAATCCTTAATGAGTTCAACCCATCTCCTCTGTCTCATATTTAACTTTTTCTATGTGAATAAATATTACATGTTCTTGTGATCTGTAAAATTTTTACATGCAACTCCATATCAGTAATGCCTCCATATACGTAGAGCAAAGACTACAACAACCAATCCTAGGGTTATGTCCTTGCTAATTTCGCTTTATGCTTTTTCAATCGTCTCTTTAAATCATATGCTATCACATTTTCATGTTGCATTAACACACCCCTAAGCTTCCGCCTAGAAGCATCACAATATAATCAGATATCCTTCTCGCTCGACGGAATCAGAAGAATCCAGTGCTAAGGTCAAATTCCTTTTAGTTCATCTAATCTTTCTCGATGTCTCTTTCCATACAAACTTTCATCTTTCCTCGTCAATTTAGTCAAGGATCCGCTAACTTTGAAAATCCCTTTAACAACCTTCCGATAATACCCCGCTTAAACCTAGAAAACTTTATATCTCTCATTACATTCGCCGATGGTTTTCGCCTACAATTTTTCAATCTTTGAGGATCAACAAAACCCCTTCACTGAAATCACATGCCTTAGCGTGATCACCGTCTAAATCCGTAACTAGAATTTACTAAAAGTTTAGCATACTAAGTAAATAGAATTTACTTAGATGTTCTCATGATCTTCATTACCGCTTAAATAGATTAAAATGTCATCAATGAATACTATAACAAATCGATTTAAATAAGGTCGAAGATCCTATTCATAAGATCCATAAGCTTACTTTAATATAAGTTAGTCCAACTAGCATGAATAAAACTCATAATGCCTATACCATGTTTTCAAAGTTACAGGAACATCCCCTCCGACCTAATCTTTAATTGATGGTAACCCGAGCTTAGATCCATTTTCAAAAATAATTGCTCCCCTCGTGAATTGATCAAAAGATCACCAACTGCAGCGGGTGTTGATCAAGGTATTTTCACTTTGCGAGTCCAACTCGTAATCAATATACAATCTTAAACTTTCATCATCATTTTTTTTATAAACAGAACCGGCACTCCCCAAGGCGAAGTACTCGGCCTAACAAAACCCTTACTCATAAGCTCATCCATTTATACTTTCAATTCTTTCAATTCTTTCAACTTTTAAGGAGCTATCATATAAGGTGCCTTAGCAATCGGGGTTCCTGGTCCCAGGGGTCATTTCAATCTAAAATTAATATATATATATATATATATATATATTTTTTTTTTTATATATACCTATAGAAGATCCTCTGAAATAGATCCTAAGGTGTCTCATTTGACTTAATGCATTATCCTTCCATTCCACTCACTACTTTCTTTCATCCCCACCTAATATAAGATGTGCAATTCTTTGATGAGAAACTCAAGTATTTTTACAGCCTAATAACTCCATTAGTATTATTGGCAGAGTATTTTCTGTGAACCCATATAAACAACTTCTACTTTCCTCAGTTTATAGAACCTGTCCTCTTTCTATAAATAATCCTTTGTAGCATGATGTCTAGATAGTAAATCCATGCCTAATATAACATCAAAGCCTCTGATATCTAATAACATTTAAGCCTACCAAAACTCCTAGCCCCAATAATCACTCATAAATAATCAACTTTTCCATACTCTTCCTAGGGTGGCAAAATCCTACCTGCTACATTCATCATCATGTCTTCAATTTCTTCCATTTTCTTTCAACAATTACAATTAATAATTCACTTTAATGTCATTGATTCACTTAAGCCAAATTAAACCCATACATTTTCAATTAACCATCTCATTACCCTAGCCACGACCATGCCTTCGTGAGTTCCATAATCATAAATTTCTTGCCCCACTCTTACCCTCTCAATGGACACCGTCGGCTCACGGGGTCGCATTAAAATGTTGTGCTAACATCCGAGCCATCCGCTCTAAAGGCATCCTGGTCTCCTACCGACCTTAGAGGCTGGTGGGCTCTAGTCGACAAAGGGTGGAGGAACACACGCACCACCAACATGTTCCTCGTGGTGTACCACGCCTCAGAGCTTCCCGTGGGTCGGCTCAGACGACGATTTTTCGTGAATTCAAAATTTTAATATGTCATGTAATGCATATATGATTTTAAATCACAGCAAAATTTTTTTTTTGAAATCTTAAAAGAAAACATTAAAACAATCATATAAAAATAAAAATTTTCTGAAATCTTTATAACATTTTCAAAACTGGGCCTAATACCATGTTGAAGGATCCCGACCCGGATTAACCTCATGAACCCGAGGGGACCCTCCGCACTCCAATGGATGTAGAAACTTTTCCTTAAAACCATAAATTAAAATCCGTGGAGCGAACCCCTTTACAATCTTTAACATATCTTTATAAAATAATGCGGAAGCGAAGTGATAAATTTTTTTTTTTTTTCTTTTTCAAACACTTGCATTTTTAAAATTGGGCCGCAGTTTCTGTATTTTTCTGACTTCCCAAATTTACAAGTGCCTGCATAAGCATTTAAAAACACTAAATATTCAAATTTTCAACTTCCGTTGTAGGACTCCTCACCACAACTCAATCAACCCAATATATATACCATATACCTTTATTCATTTCCAATCATCAAACATTTAAAACTTCTTCAATTCCATGCACATTTGTATCAAAAAAATTTGCTTTGAGCTCGGACTCTCTTTGCTGACGCCTAAGTAATTCATTTTCAAAATATATCCATATATGATAGAGCATGGAAAATTATCGACATATAAATATGCAACTATTTATACAAATGCAACATGGCCGCTGCCTTCATTGGCCTCACTCACCCAAGAGGAGGGTACTCACCCTACCACCGCTTCGTCCAAAATATTTTTGGAAACATATGGAAAAGAATGAGCTAAAGGAGCCCAAAGTGAGCGTACATTTTCATTTAGATAACATTTCCAAAAGATATACCAAAATAATACATACTTATACAACAAACCATTTATACATTAAACATTTATGCTCTTAAACTTTCTTTTCAATAAATACTTATACCATTAAAATCAAATTTATGCTTTAAACATTTATGCCTTAAACTTTATTTCAATAAAATACTTATGTGCATTTAAAATCCATTTATGCTTTAAGTATTTATGCCTTAAACTTTATTTCAATAAAATACTTATGTGCATTTAAAATCCATTTAGTGCTTAAGCATTTATGCCTTAAACTTTCTTTCAATAAATACTATACATTTAAAATCCATTTATGCCTTAAACATTCAGACTGTAAATCCTTCTTTCTTTATTTCTCTTCATTCTTTCGATGGAACCCAGGGAATAAACACACCAACACCCCCTGCACTGACGGAGGGACAACCACATTCCAGCTTCATAACCGCTACGCTCACAAGGAGAAACCCACGCTGCATAGGGTTCCAAATACAGTACTTTATCACGGGTAAGATTACCTAGACACCTATTTCCCCCGCCAGTAACCCATAACTTCACCCCCAACCTTACACGCCTTAAAGTACTGCCGACATCAACCATAACAGTCATAGGGTTTAGGTAACCATCAGTAAAACATTTCTTCAAAATACATTATAAAATGTACATTAAACTCTTTATTTACTTATTAAAACATACATATACTTTAAAACATTTTTAAACTTTCATAATACCTTAACATATGCATACATATTTAATACACATATAAATATATGCACATGATAAAACAAATTTTTAATATAAAACATTTCTATATGCCTTAACATTTACATAAAAATTTACATTAAACTTTCAGTTTAACATTAAAACCATTCACTTTTAAAAACTAAATTCTCAAAATATCATTTTCACTACGCCACCGCTTCAATTCCGCTGCTTCTTGCTTCCGTTGAGTTCAGTTCCGTCCGATCATCCTTTTCACCATTTTCCAAGAAAATCACAACTATACATTAATCATAACTTCCATTTTAATCCACCATACACATTCATTTAAAGCCAAATGAACAAATTACTCTTAAGCACTAAAAACTCATTCATTTTGGCCAACCTTTTTCCAACCATACCCTATAGACTTTATGACTCAAAAATTATTCAAACGGTCTTCAAAATTTATGACACTCTCCAGATCAGTTCTTGATATATCCAAATAACATCTCTTTAAATTTTCAATTTAAAATTCGTCTCTAAAGCCCTCGATATATAACAGCGATCTACCTGACATATGACTCAGTTTGGCAGAACATAATCTGCACATAGCTCCACTTTGAACCATTTTCTGGGCACTTTATGATTAAAATTTGCTTGAACTTCCTTCAGATATATTTTTCCTCTAGAATTCTATTGTAACCAGAAACTTGAATCACTCAAATAGGATCAAAATTGAGCAAGTTATGGCCAAAATACCAAAACTGGTCAAAACAGAAAACAGGACATTTCCTGTACCGAGACTGCTGCCCAAAAATTGACCAAAATGTGTTTCTCTTCCATTTTTCTTTCCTCTAAACACTTAAATCTGATGCATTATACCCATTCAACATATCACACACAATTCACTATCAAACCTAACCCTTACTCACTTGATTTTTCAAAACCTAAGTAATCCATGGCTTTCTCAATTTATCAAAATCATCATCATTCAACCCTAAATGCCGCTAATTTAACATCCATGCAAGAAATCAAATCGGTAGGCATGAAAAACATAAAAATCCAACTTTCCCTTGTGAAAAACTACTTGTTTGGGTTTCCCTTGTCTTCTCTTCCTTGATTCACTTGGAGCTCATGGAGCTTGAAAGAGAATAAAATTCACCTCTACCACTTTGCTACCCTTTCTCCCTCCCTCTTTTTCTCCTTTCTTCCACTTTCTTTTCTCTCTTTCTCCTTTCTCTCCCTTCTCATGGAGCGTGATCTCCTCTCTTTAGACACTTAAATCCCCTAATTTTAGACTTTAAAATATTCTTCCAAAAGTACCCTTAAGAATTAAATAATTCCATTGGTTGGTTAAAGTGGTTTACACTTTTATCCAAGCTTCTCACATTGGTCCATTCTCCTTGAGACAAGTCATTTACCATTATTTAGATCATAACTTAGCCGTTAAGAAAGGTTTTAATTGGCTCTCGTAATAAAATATCTCCACTTATAGCGGCTTTTATCACCAGTTTCACCTTATCTTTGCTTTTATCTGGAGTTAAATGTCAAAAATATTCTATGGTCGTCTAAACTTCCCAAATTAACTTCATAGATTATTCAAATTAAATCCTTCGATGAATTCAGGCTGCGAAATCAGAAATCGATTTAAAATCATTAAAATCGGAAATTCGGACAATAAGCGTATTATTATCAGAGATGCAGTTCGGTTCGCTGAAGCTATCGACGGACCGTTTCACTTAGTTTCGGTTTCGTTAGACTACATGATTGATTAGGACATTTCGTATTTCAGGCGATTTTAAAATTTCGACCGGACTCAATTTTAGGTCAGAAATCACTATTTATAAATCTCTGATATTCTTTGAAATATCGGTTAGTCGTAGGAGCGAAATTTTCAATAAATCCCACTTTGCAACCCCTCCATCCGGATAAAATAAGAAAAAAAATCACTATTCATTAGGGCACCCAGTTACAATTTTCGAAAATTTTCACTTCATGCCCAAATGATGTCCAGAGCGTTCTAAATTCTAATCCACCCTCGCTTCTATCATTACGACCTCGAATCGGTTCAGCCTTCTTATTATAACATTCAATAAGGTTGGGGTTTTACAACAATAATATAAAGACATCAATCTTCAATATTGGTCACATTATTATCATCATCATCTAATTCTTCATATTCTTCATCTGACTCTATTTCTAGTTCTACCTCCTCATTTTCTTCAAGTTCTATATCATCGATAATACCACAAAAGGACAAGCGTGTGATCAACTAATGATTGAGGTTCTTTGATGGCTTTGTAATATCAATATAATGGTTTTCGATGACATCCTCTTGAAATGCTCACGCATTTGATAGAAGAACACCCGATGTCTCGGTACTTCCACGACCCAGAGCTTTTATCTTCTGGCTTGACCACGATTACACATGTTTTCCTTGTGCTTGGATAAGATGCATAATAGACCTGCATTGCTTGCTCCGCGAGAATAAATGGTTCATATCTATTGAATCTTCTCGTGTGGTTCACATCAACAAGCTTATACTCAGGGTGACTTCTTGTACCTATACTTGGTGTCGGATCAAACCACTGACAATTGAATAATATATGATGACTCTCTTCGATCGAGTATACGAGGTATTCAAGCGTAAAACCTCCATTAGTTGACCATAAGGGTCGATTACATTTACCCAAAATTAGAACCCTTTATGCACACTCAGTTTCATGGTTGCTTTATTTGATCCATGTCCCCGAGAGTCATGAAACATATCCACATTCACATAATATCGGGAAACGTCGCAACACCATAAATGAGATCCTTGCAAGATTCTTTATGAATTAGTGAAGATATTCGAATCGGGTCATGAGCCTATAGAAAAATTTAGAAAGTTATAAAATTATGGGTAACTAAATCCAACAATATATATACATATATATATATATATATATATATATAGTTGAATTTTATTACTCACATGTGCCCCTCAAACGAGATCACGAAAATCTTTATCAAGTTTAGCATCAGCCGACTTCTTCAACATATGGTTGATGTTCTCTTAATCTAGCCCGCAAAATGATGCAGCAGCAAATGACCATTAGTTTACGTATTACATAAACATTTTTGCATATAAGGTAGTTTTCAATCATTTCACTTTAAGAAGTCGGATACTTACTCAATATAGGGCTTGGCTTCTTTGCAATTCAATGAATATGCGTGCGAGGCTGCATGATATTCATCGGAGTAGATATGCGAAATTTTCCTTGCCAAATGCTCTTTACCCACTTGCATGTAAAAATGGAATTGTCCCCTGTGTTCTTGAGTTTCATCTCTATCAACGGCAATTAGATTTAAGTGGCACTCTTCGATGTCTTGTATTGACATATGGCTCAAAATAATGAGCACAAAATGAAGATGTCTCCTCAACCAAATATGCATTGCATATAGAACGTGACTTTGCTTTATTGCACATTATTTTTCAACCTTGAGAGGTACCTAAAGATAATCTTTGTCAAGCTTCTACATAAAATAAGTAGTCATTTTAAATTGGATTGACATATCAAATTCATATGATTTATTTTTGGTGATAACCTCTCAGGTACATCCATCGGTATTGAAGCGAGGACACCTTTATCCCTTGCTTCATCGGCAAATGGATGGGGAGATGCCTCCGCACAATCAAAAAAAGCTTTGGAGGTAATATCTTCCGAGAGCACAAATAATGCGAAATTTCATCTTCAAAGTAAGCCTCGTATGTTCTACGTTATTCTGCGTAGATGTAGAGATCTTTACAAAGAAGTTACTCGGCTGGAGTCAAAGATGACCACACATTCTCTGGCAATAGTTCACGAAATGCTATTGGAATTAGCCTTTGCATAAACACATGGCAATCATGGCTTTCATGCCAATAATTTGAGCTTATTCATGTCGACACATGCTTTTGCCATGTTCGAGGGCATGCGAGTCGAGGAAATCGAAGTTCTTTCAACCATTATCACAAAAAAATTTTCCTCGACTTATCCAAAGTATAAGTAGCTTTTGGATATTTGCACATTGCTCTCATTTTGGTGCAACTGCTCGTCGACAAAACTCTTTTAAGTCAGCCCTAGACTTTGCATTGTCTTTTGTTTTCATGACATTCATAACGTTATTGAAGACATTATCAAAGACATTTTTAATATGCATGACATACATCTAGATTATGTCGAATGAGGTTTGTGCTCAATAAGGTAAATCCCGAAGATGCTTCTTTTCTTCCATCCGACCCGCAACTCTTGAAAATACGAGCATTAGTGGACTCAACATCAATTTACGACACTGTGACCATAATTTAACCGATTTGCTCTAATATTTCCTCCCCTGATCGGACATCTTGTGCAACTTTTCTCCAACTTTGTTTACCCTTGAAAAATTTTTATTCCTTCGAAATTGATGATGTCTTGGTAAGAACTTACGATGATTGTCAAACCCACGATGTCTTGCCACCGCTACTGATGTAAATGCATCTAAATCTTCCATGCAATGAGGACAAGCAAGCTTCCACTGCGGTACTCGTCAGATGGCAGTGGTATGCGGGAAAATCACTAATTGTCCACATTAGGCGACCTTCATTTGAAAAGTGCCTTCCTCGAGTAATACTTAATATGCATTACACCCACCTCCAGCGATGTTTTCAACTCTGATTAAAGGTTGTAAGAAAACATCCAACTTTCCCTTTGGATTCTTTATTTTAGCACAATTATAGATAAAAACATATATTCATCTCATACACACATCCATGGGGGGCAAATTGTATGGTCGATCTCTTAGAGCCGTGAAGAATATTGTTGTCGGATTGACGAAATGGATTAAGCCATCGGTGGAAAGACCCGGTCGAGGAACATTCGACTTTCGAGTTCTGAAATGTCGAGTGGGTTTGGTGAAATGTTTCAAGCTTAGTACGAACAATGACGCATAACACCATCTTCGGACTCGTACTCGGCAATGCCACCTCCCATATCTTTATTTGTGGCATTAGATCTGAAACAATCTACATGTGTCGAACGAGGGAAAGTAGTACATTTTTACAAAGGAACATTTGTTTTACGCTTATGAGGATCACGCATTGGTCTCACGAAGCGGGGATGGTGACAAAACTTGCAACTTGCAAGTTCACTTTATCTTCTTGTTATATCATGCAACCATTAAATACCTTGATGAAGATCTTTTCACTTGGGTAGACCCGAGCTTTGAACTAATTTTTTGGTCTTTGTAGAAGCTATCAATCATCACATTCTCGATGGTAGTAACTCGGACATCGATTGACAAATATCATCATAAGCACGTTTAGATAAATGGTGTTGATTTAATGTTCAACGTCATAGCGAGAAGATAACTTTGAATGATGTATCTATTGCCGGAGCGGATCTGCGATCGAGGCACAACTTTCCAACATTTCAAATAATTTTGCGTGTTGGGTTAGGTCTCTTCAATGTCATTAGGATTAAAGGAAGGGCGGACATCATCAATTAGCATTGTATCAAAAGCATTGTATGGTTGAGGATTGACAAATCCTACGTCTATGACTTCATTGAAATTGACATCGACTTCCGCAGTATCTTCCTCGATAGGCTCACCATGTAGATACCAAGTATAATAGTCACGGACAAATCCATACTTTCTTTAGATGATATCTCACGATGTCGCGCCTCTTGAAAATTTGCGATTAAGGCGCTACGATGATCGCATGGACAGAATCCTACTCTGGTCCATCAATTCTGGGTGACTCAGTGAAAAATTAATGAATCTCACGATATGACTTAGAACTCCATAGTTCGCTTCATCTTTCATCAGATAATCAATCCAGCACATTCGATCGTGCATTTCTCTAATACATATGTAGTCCTATCTTTATGCCTACACTAATTCAAGAATCCAATAATCAATAAGCTTGAAAAGAAAAAATCATGTAAATTTGTATGGTTGAACCTTTAACAACTTATAATCTGATTTTGAATTGAAGATATATAATGTAACTTCATTTTGCAATCAGGACATACATATTAACCTGATTTAAACATGTCATATTAAAACAAATAAATTTGCCATTGATATAATGGTGTAGTTTAATTTTCAGTCCATGTAGCAAAAACTTAAAATGAAATACTTTCATGCATACAACTAATTATCAAAAAGCTAAACACACATAAACTGATCCCTTGATAGCATCACAAAAAAATCAAATAATCAATCAAGACAATAAATAGATGAAAGGGAAATGTTTTGGCTAAAATCAAACCAAACCCAAGTTTTTATTTCATTTTAAAATTTTGGTGGGCTTCTAGGTATGAGGTTGAGCCTAATTTGATGGACTTAGATTAATGGGTTTGAACCTAAGTAAATGGGTTGGACCTAATGGGTTGGACCTAGAAAGATGATAGGGTTTTCTTGATTAAGTCTAATAGGTTGGTCAAAGAACTTAATGCACCTAATGAATTAGGTCAAATGGGTTTGAATCTATATAGTTGAACCAGATTATTACAATTTGGATGTGGCAAAACTACAGCATAAACTAATAAACAACAGGTAACGATACTTGCTTACAATTTATTTGAAAAGGTTTCTAATGCTTAGAACTTATTTAAAACTTAAATTAAAAACAATCCATGAATGTAATAAATTTATTTTATTTAGCACATCAAAATTAATTTTTATATTTTTCCTCCTCCCCAGTAATTTATTTCATTTTCAAGAGTAAGAATGAAGCATATGGTAAGGAATAAATAAGAATGATAAGAATGAAAGCACATATGGTAAGCAATAAATAAGAATGACAAGAATGAAATCACATATGACAGGTAAAGTAATAAAACGGATAATCTTTGAAAATCAAGATAATTATTTGTTATTATCCTTCACTTCATACAATCTACAAGTTGTGATATTGAAAGAAATATTAGTGAGACAAAATAATAAAAAGTTTGTTTCACAAAATATTGTTTTTAATTTAAGTTTTAAATAAGTTCTAAGCATTAGAAACCTTTTCAAATAAATTGTAAGCAAGTATCGTTACCTGTTATTTATTAGATTGTAATGAATGTAATTCACATCATACACTTTCCAACATAAAATTGATAGAGGAAAATTATGAGTGGAAAAGTGATCACCTCTTTAAGAGATTATTCAATCAGGTCCAACAAATAAATAGATGAAAGAATGAAATTGAGAGTAGAGAGAGAAACGGGGTATGAGAAATTTGCAGTGATTTTTTGGAGCAAAAAGTATTTTAAAAATTTTTGAAAATAAATATCCTTCCCCATAATTATATTATGATATTATGATATTATGTTCCCCATAAATATCATTTCCAGCATATATAAAAGAAGAGCACATGGCTCAATTATTGAACCCTAAGTGATAGAAAATCATAATTTTCTCTTTTATTTAGACTATGTTTGGTTCCAAAAAAATTGAGAGAAAATGCAAAAGAATCAAAGAAAATAGAAAGAAAAAGTAAAAGAAAAGAAAAAGAAAGGAAAATAAAAATAGAGTCTAATCCAACATATTATGTTCATTTGTCATTTCAAAACCACATATTTATTTAGAATGTCACACTTAACACACAATAAACCCACATTATTGTTTTCCATCTAAACACCAAAAAATAATTTTGATAGGCAACATAATTTAAGGTCATAATGTACACTACCCAATAAACCCAGCATATTCCAAATGAAGTCCAAACATGAAGTATAGTCTCACCAATTTACTAGAAGTCATGCTTTAAGTACAGAAAATAACAAGAGTTGGCAGTATTAAATTAAATTTCCCTTTTGATGTGGCATTAATAAATCGAATGAATGAAAATGTAAATACTGAGGTACAAAATAAAAATCAAATTTTTATTTTTCAGCTTTCTACCAAGAAAAAGCGTTCATTTTTATAATCACATATCTTGAATTTACTCTAAATTCATCTCTACATCAGTTAGTAGATGAAGTCACCGAGATAATTCTTACAAGATATTATATCAAACACATGGGCTGCATACTTCTGCCATGCTTCTACTAACGGCGACATCACCCAAATGCATAACATCCCATTTCTCAGCTTCAATCCAAAGTTCAACCCATAAGAAGAAAAAAAAGATTTCGAAAACAATCCAAACATTTCCGTGACATGGGTCTCAATTTCACACAACCAGTGCAAAAATATCTCAGTTTCAAAAATTTAGATTCAAATAATCACAAAATGCTAAACATGAAGTTAGATTCACTTGCGTGCATTATACACCAATCAGATAATTTCCAAATCCGAAAACCCTAACCTTCCTCACCATCCCAACTAGCTACGACAAAGCAACCAACAACATTTAAAAACGCATCAAACAATACTGGTCACGAAAAATCCGAGTAAAAACAAACAAACAAATAAAGCCCTCTCGCAACTCACTCTAACACATTCATCGATCGCTTCTACCGAGCACAAGTATATTCACATTAAAACAACAAAAAATAATAAAACAAAAACGATCGAAATCCAAACATTCCATCTCATTTCCTCCGCTTCACTAACCAAAACTTATCGAATGCAATCCATTGCTCGATTCTCGCTCGAATCCGCTCGATAACGCTTGCCGAACAAAATTAGGAAAATAAAATTCAAGAAAATCAAAAGAACAATAACGCAGCTCGAGAAATGGATCCGAATCAAACGCACCCGCCGTGATCCGGTGCGTATACACGTGAGCAGAGCAAAGGAGTGAGAGGGAGGGAGGGAGGGAGGGAGGGAGAGAGATGGAGCAGAGAAGAAGCACAGCGATTGAGATCCGACGGAATAAAAAAAACAGAGATATGAAGTTGTCTTCTCCTAGTCACACAGTCGCGATCGCCTACGGTGCACCACAGCATACGGTTGAAACTGTGGCCGTCGGATGGATGATTAATTGTCTATAACCAATGTATTATAGACAACCCCTTGCACAACCCTATATTGGCTACTATGGCAGCTTCATAATTAAAAATTAATTCTTAATGGAGTGTATGAAATAAACTAAGCTGTCATTGTCAACATTATTCTCATTCATTTTTATGCATGACAGCTAATGTCCACTTGTTGACTGGATTTCAAAGGGCTTTTTCGATATTTAGTTAGAAAGCAAAAATTATTTTAATTAAATTTGAAAAACAGCATTTTATTATCCGAATAACTTGAGCCTTTTATACAACTTGACAGCTGGAGGTTAGAAGACTCTAGAAAGATTGCTGACGTGTCTTAATGCTTATGCAGCTCACGTGACTTTGGAGCTGATCGCGTGACTTCTAGTGCTGGAGAGTGGAGAGTGGAGAGAACTGAGAAGTTCACTTCTACCGAATTTACTAAAATGCATTGCATGTCATTTATTTCAATATATTTCTCAAGACGTTGCCTTTCAGTTAAAATAACAAATAAAAACTACATAGATACATTTCTTATTTGACTATTTAGGAATATTTGATGTATAATTGATTTATCTTTCTAATCTTCTTAGTTAGATTGTCGATTGCTTGTAGATTTTATTTCTTATTCGCCTTTCGATCAGATATTTATTTATACACATTACTTAACAATATATTCAAGAAATAATTTTCCCATTCCTCTGTTAGAAAATGCAAGAGGTTGTGTACATCATAACTTTGAAAGTGTAATAAATAAACACTTGATACACATCATGCCCAGAGGGCACAAGTGTAATTAATTTTTAAATTTTTATATCTTGGGTTGATAATTTGAACCCGATCCATATCAAACCAAAAAATTAGATCAAATTTAACCCTGATTTGACTCGTATTACTGATTCTATTTACATGGCCCTTCACTTTTAGCACTTAGTATTTTTTAAAAAAATTATAAAATAATTTTTTAAAATAAATAAATATTTTTATCCTTGATAAAACTTGAATTTGGTCGCTTCCCTACACCCTTCACCCTACACCGTTCGCCCACCCGAATCCTTAATAACTTATCTAAGCCTTATTGAAAAATTTATTAAATGATATTAAAATTAGAGAAAGGTGGGGAAAAAAAAAAAGCAAACACCCCATTAAAACGTGGGGGCAGTGGATTACCAAAAATTTAATACAATGATGTGGACAACATGGGTCCACCAAATGGACGGCCGTGATGGTTGAGAAAATGGTTAAAGTTGTTGTAGCAACCTATCCAAAGTACAACAACAACAACACCAACAACACCAACCTGATTTTTAAATTTAACTTTGTTTCTTCATTGTCGGTTGAATTACTTAATAAAAATTTAAAAATTAATTACACTTGTGCCCTCTGGGCACTTCCCCAAACCCAAGAGAATCCCAACCTTACAGTAATTAGATTATTTTTTCCACTGAGCAATTATGGGATTTGAGTTTTCAAGATAGGAAGAACCATTTTTTGAGTGTCACCAAACAGACCCCTAAAAAACAAGCTTTTTAAAACACTTAGAACAATGCACAAAAATTTTTTACCCTAGCTAAGCCTATATTAAATATACCTGTACTTGAGATTTCTCTTAAGATGATAAATTTACTATTAAGTCAACAACCTATGGGTATTTATTTTTTTTGGTTTTTCTTTAAAGTAATTTCCTTTCTGAATTTAGACGATTTGTTTATTTGATTTTGATATAATTTATAAAATACCATCCAAGATGAGATGGTAGGAATATCTTATAACTTAATCATAGGTCTCAAATTCAAATCCTAAGAATACAACGGTAGAATTTTATTACTCTTATAACCTATCATAACTCGAATAAGGATTAATCATAAGGCTTAACAGTGATTTTTATCGAAACTTGATCGGCGAGGCCGTTCTTCTCGAAACCCTTCTCTTACAAAGCCCTAATTAAAATAAAACCAACTGATAAAATACGAACGGTAAAAAAAAACGGACTTGAAGAAGTTTTCGTGGTACAGAAGTAAAGGGAAAGATGGCATTTATGTAAATATCGAGAAAAGACATTGGGAATAAAAGTTTAAATCGTATTAAGGAAAGTGGGACAAGGGAAGAACCCGAAAGCATCCATCCGCAGATAAGGAAAGCAGATGGCAGCTGGCAGATGTCAGACGAGGAAAGCATTATTTTAAATTTTTAAACCTAAGAATTTAATTTTAAATTAAAATTAAATAAATAATTTTAATTTTAAAAATTATTTATACATATTCAAGTTTCACAAATATAAAATCTTTAATTAATCAATTAGATATACCTTCAAATTAAATTTATAAGTATGTCATTTTTTTTATAATAAATATCTATTTTTTATTTTTCTGGAAAAAAGTATGTAGTTTTTTATATTTAAAAACTAATTAGTTTTAATTATTATTTAATATGATATTAGTTGTCTATCTATGTCATATAATGATGCTTCTAAAATTGGTCAACTTAAAAAGTATCATTAAAAATAAAGTATCAAGTTGAAATAATTCCTTTGACTAAACGTCATAAAATATATTTTTTCTTATATTGAATGTAATTTCTCATAAAAAAAACAGCCCTAAATAAAAAAAATTAAATTGACAACCACATAAGGATAGCAATTGAGCTTATGAATTGAAAAAAAAATTAAATTTTGCAAAAAAAAGATAAGTTGAATCAATAAATGCAAATCAACCAATTTTTTGAATCAACACAGAAAAGAAAAGGAATATTAAAAAAAAAAAGAAGTTGCACAATTTTTCTTGTAAATCACCCAAAAATAAAAATGAAAAGAAAAGATTGTGTTCTTCAACAATACAAACAGATCAAAACTGGAGATTATATCGTTAGCAATAAATGATACCAACAAAATAAAAATCATCAACCGTGTCGTGAGTCGTGACATCCATCGCTTCCTAAGAATAACCCAAATTGCGTTGCGATTTCGCAATGCAGCAGCTTTTGCAAGCAAAACACGAGACTTTTTTGAGCAAAACAGAAGAAAATGACGGTGGTGCCGACGACTTGGATCAAGATGACGGTGATGGATGGCGGTTACGATGATGACCGGCGCATTAAGGCAATTATATCGGATAACGGACGGGAATTTAGCTACTGTCTAAAAAACTCAAGAGTAATAGCGTTCTTGTGCTTGGTGCTAGCGACTTAGGATTTCAAGAAAAAATAAAATAAAGTGACTTAGGGAAGCTAAAAACGACGTAGTTGTGCCTAAAATAAATGTGTACATTGTTTTGGTAAAAGAATGATAATCAAGTTATATTAAAATATAAATATGGTCTATGGCATGTTGTATAATTATTTCTATTTATATTTTGTAAATAGAAATAATATGGCTCCTATAGAAAATTTTACATTTTGTAATAAAGAGATTTTATTTTTTAGTAATACTTTTCTATTTATTTTATATGTTTTATTGTTATTATTTTCATATTTATTATATTATATAATTATTATTTTATAAATAATTGTTTCAATAAATAAAATAACTACTAACTATTATACTTATTATTACAATAAAAGGCTAGCATAAATTTGATTCATGAAATAAAAAACAAAGTTAGCAACCAAATTTAAATGATTAATTCAATAACAATATTTTTAAATTCCTTTTTATTAAAGTTCCATTAATCGTAAGGGAAAAAAATAATTATAACCATATGAGAAAAATAATATTAATATATAAACTAAAATAGTTTAAAAATATTAATTATCTGAACATTTTATCATGCTATTCTTGAATCAAAGCAATATTCATAAAAATATAAATAGCTAACAAACATTTGCTAAATTTAAATGACTGATTCATACTTATTAAAATATCGAAGTCTATAGCGACGAACCGATAACTGTCATAATATACGACGGAACTGATAATCCGTCGCTACCTAATAGTCAGCCAACTTCCCGCCTTAATTTGCCGACGAAATATTATCCGTCGGTAAATCCGTCGCTAATATAACGACGGAACTTATAATCCGTCGCTAATATAACGACGGAAATGATAATCCGTCGCTATCTAATAGCTCCCGCCAACTTCCCGCCTTATTTTGGCGACGGAATATTATCCGTCGGTAAATCGGTCGCTAAGTTGGTTTCCGTCGCTAATTTCTAACGGATATAATCCGTCGCTAAAATCCATCGCTAAATCGGCTGTTTTTTGTAGTGATACTTGTTTAGAGCCTCAACCTTCAAAGCAACCTTTATCACATCTTGAAGAGTGTTATATGACTACATATAAATAATTCTAGCAATACCAAATCTCATACCAACAAGGTAGTGGGCTATGGATTGTTCCTTAAGCTCTCTCAAGTCTCCCTTGATCATCAAGTTCTCAAATTCTCCACACTCAAATCTTGTTGCTTAAATTTTTGAATTTTGAGGTAGATGTCTTGGCGATAGTTAAAGGGAAGGTTCTTTCTTTTTAGTTATTTCTTTATCTTTTCCTAAGTTTCAATTTTTTTTTTTACCAACTCTTTTACACCGCCTCTTCAAGTTTTCCCACCAAAAAGAAGCATTATTATGCATCTTGATAGATACTAACTTTACATTTTTGTGCTCAAGGGGGTCATAATACTCAAAAACATGTTCACAATGTTAAGCCAATCCAAGAAATCATCAACATGCATTCTTTCTTCAAATTCTAGAATATAAAGTCTTAGATTGAATCTTGAGCCTTTATTATAATACCACGCCTCTCATAATAATCATCATCGCGGTAGCGACCATCATACCATCCTTGATAATCAGTCTCTTGCATGCTTGTCTTTAGCCTTCTTACACTCTAAGAAATTTTGAAGTTGACTAGGTCGTAGAGTCTCTTCATCTAAATCATCTTGTTCCTCCTCGATCTTCTTTTCGCCTACCAAGTCCTCCATAACCATACGATCTCTATGAAATCTCAAACGGTTTGTAGATGCTAAACAAGAATCTTAAGATCAATAATACATTTTTGCCTTGGGGTTTGCAAACCACTTGAATCATGACTAGAACTCTTGCCTTCATTACCAAGAACACCTTTTAGCTTCTGGTTAACCATCAAACCATGAGCTCTTATACCAATTTAATGTAAGGATGGACCGTGATGGATGATCAAAGGGGTTGGAGAAGTTAAGATATTGGTTAATGGTATCTTCTTTATGGGGTGATGAAGACGCCATAATCAATTACAAAAGAATTGATTAATAAGTCGATGAGATGATGAAGACGCTACAATCAATTATGGAATGATTGATTGATAAGTCGGTGGGATAATGAAAACGCCCACAATCAATTACGACAAGATCGATTAATAAGTCGATAATAGAAGGATAGATACTTACTTCGCCACCTTAGGAATCCACCAAAGGATAAGAAGTCATGAAATCACCACTCAAGGGAATCCACCTAAGAGATAAGAGAATAAAAGATAACTATTGAAAAGAGAAGCTGAAAATATTATTAAACTTTGAATTTTTTTTTAAAAAAAGAGTACATTGGAGGGGTATATGTTGGCCCCTTATTCTCCTAATTTTAATTGAAATAGGACTCTTATAATTAAAGTCTCCTAATTGTGATTGAAATAAAACTCCTAATTCTAATAAAACATCTTGCTGGAAATTAAATAAAAAACTCCTACTTTGACTAGGAAACTAAAGCCAACTCTTTTACTAAGTAATAAGACTCAAAGAAGGACTTAAAAAATACATAAAATATAAATATTGACAAACTCTTCCTCAAGCCTTGACCACGACTATTAACTCCTTCAAAGTTCCAATTGAAGACCAAAAAAACCTTTTTTGATGATCCAAAGGTTTCACAACCTCTTATATTTGAATTCTCCATTAGTGAGGTTGAATTCCCAATATTTGTTACAAATGCTCCTGCATCAAAGTATCATTCAATTTTATTTTATTTTTTATAAACCAAGTGTCATTCAACATTCATGAACTTATTTTATCACGGGGTTTGTTTTCTTGCATTGGTTTATCGAATTATTTCAACTAAAGAAGAGAAAATAGTCAAAATATTTGTAAATGAAAGACTTAAGACTTTAAATATAAGGTTCAATATTATAACTTGAAGTTAACATGAGAATATGAATTTAAAATTTGTTGATTGTGCATGTATTTATTGTGGGGTGAGTTATTGAAACTTGAGAAATCAAGTGCTTAATACTCTAAATGATCTGTAAGAGTTCTTATGGTCGACTAAAGTCAATAGGCAAAAGTGGTACTGATTTGAATTCAAAATTATGAAAATAACGATCTCATCCAATTTTTATTTGAGAATGTTAGTACATTAAACTCTATAGTTTAGTGTTCTTTAGGTTGCTTTGCGATCAATTGAGATGACATACATAAATCTAGAAAAGTTTGGAGAACACAAATTCATGTTCAACAAGGCATTGTCTAGACTAAGGTTTTTAAATTGAGCTAAAAGTTTCTTTATAATGGTTTAAAAAACGTCCTTAGAGTACTCAATTGCTTACATAAAAAGATATCAATCTTTGTGAATAATTTAATTTTCATATTTTAACCGGTTTTATTTTGGAAATATTAATTTAGATCCATTAGGTAACTTATATCTTATAAATAACATAAAAAAAAAATAATTTTGAGTTTTCAATCAAAATTTTGAAGAAAATATAATTTGCCTGCTCCTTAGGGCTGGCAAAAACCCTAGCCGCCCCTCCTCTCCTCTTCTCTCCTCTTTTTCTCTGTTATTCCCTTTTCTTTAAACAAAGACGAGTGATTTTTTTTGTCATTCTTGACATTAAATCACTTATTTACATCTCTTTTTATAATTTTCTTCTCAATAAATTGATTCTTTCATATAGATATGAGTTTTTACTGCTTTTTTTTGTGATTTTGTCACCGACTTTGATGCAAGGTTGTCCTGACTGATGTGATCTACAACATGATTCTCTCTCGAATTGTTCTATGATCAGGTTCGAAGGGAAAAAGTGAAGACACCACAATCAATTATGGAATGATTGATTGATAAGTCGATGAGATGAAGACGCCACAATCAACTATGAAAAGGTTTATTGATAAGTCGATGGGATGAAGACGCCACAATCAACTATGGAAAAGTTGATTGATAAGTTGGGGATAGTGAAGACGTCATAATCAACTATGGAATGACTCATTGATAAGTTGATGGAATGAAGACGTCACAATCAATTATGAAATGATTGATTGATTAGTCGATAGGATGAACGCCATAGAAAAATCCGATTAGTTCAAAAGTTATTTGGAGAACCAAAGAGGAGAAGACTCTCGCAATTTTTAATTCATATTCTTATTTTTTATTACATTGTAAACATGCCTTTATATAGGCTACAAATTAGAAAGGAAATATAAATAAAATATCTATTACAATATTTGACCTAAATCACACCTAAAACTAAAAAAGGAAACAAACCTAAATAAAAATAAACTAAGTAAAGTAAATAAAAATAAATAATCTAAGAGAAAAGTAAATAACTTGGCATATAAGTCATACAACTTGATCTAGAAAACATCCAAAATACGTATAGATTCTTCTAGAACTCGAATTAACATACTGAATGCGTCCTTGGTCTTCTTTTCCTTGTGCTCTCAAAACTTGCTTTTTTGGAACTTTAATTGTAACCTTAGAAGTCACGTCTTGACTTTGCATCAGACTTGTTGCGACGTGTGGTTGTGTTGTCTTGGTACGACGATGGGTGATTAAAATGACAAAACATATTTGATAGATGGAGACATAAAATCATAGTCGTCAATATGTTGTATAATTGAAATAATGGGTATTCTAGTCATTATATGATTATCAAATATGTAGGTTTTGAACCGATACTTTATGCTATTAACCTAGATGTTGTGTCATCTTCTAAAATTTTTAACGAAATTTAATTCTATATTTTTATCAAATGTATTACTATTTTGAATCAATAAAATTATTTCTCTTTTCAAAAAAATTTGCTTGCTACTTCTAAAAAATCTTAATGCCTCTAACTTTTTAATTGCTGGATTGAGGAGGAGATTTTAAATCTCTTATATAAGAGCTTTCAAAAAATATCTTATATAGTGAGGATAGATCCACTAATAAATAAAAGTTTTGTTTAGTTATAGTTTTTGAAAACTGTTTTTTGTTCTGAAAGAATAAGGAAAACATAGAAAATATGTTTGATCATTTTTTTCATCTTTTTTGAAAAACACGAATAACACAAAAAACACTAAATTCTTAAAACAATAACAAATTTCAAAGAATATCAAAATAATACTCTATATTTTCAAAAACAGTTCTAAAAAATAGTTTTCATAAATAGGAACAAAACAAGTATCAATTAGGTAGTAAGGAGTAATACTCGAAGAGGATACGTTTTGATTAAAGCATTTATTATTATTTTTTGAATAATGGATTGGTAATTAGAGGTTTTTCTTTGATCATATGGTTTATCCCGACCAATCCAAATCTAATCAAATATTTGGGTGGGCTTGAAGAAGCATTTTCTTTAGTCGCTCAAATATTAGCCCAATTAGAACACAATTAATATTTTCATAAATACTCATTATCTTGCACAATATTATTCCTTTTATTTTAATTTTTTCAAGTAAAACTTCAAATTATAATTATATCGTATGGTTCTCACTTTTTTAGAAAGATGATAATTTTATTTTTACAATTTACAATTTTTATCCCATGTATTATTATGAGCATGTAAGTAGGAAAGGTTGGAACGCATTATGTATGATTAAAAACATTTAGGTACGCCAAAAAAAAAACATTTATGTACACGAGACTCCTAATGTTCAATTGAAACACCAAATCTTAATCTTTATTTTCTTTGACAACTAACAATTTATTACAATCTAGTAAAATGTTCCTACAACTCGAATTTGGGACTCCTCTTGTTATGACATGTAATTCATATTGAGAGTAAAGACATATCCTTTTTGCCTCTTTGTTCTGGGAACGAAATAATAGGTTAGGGGTGTTGGGGTGAAGCCCCTGCGGTACAGTACGGTATGGTATGGTATGGTATGTTCAGGGTATAAAGGTATTTTTATAATTTGATCATATTTAGGGTTATAATAAATGTTGTCCTATATAACGTAATTTCAGTGATAGTGAAAATTTTGAGTTTCGTTCCCGTGGATATAGGCACATTATCGAATCATGTGAAATTTGTATATTGTGTTTTTTATGTTTTTCTTCTCCGATTCTTATCACCATTGTTGCACGATTCACAACACTTCCCCTCCATGGATGTCCTACATTTTTAAACCTTGAATGCTCTATCAATTAAGCTAGACATATAGACCAACTCTTACTCTTATTCAAAGCTCTTACAATCATAGTTATTCCAAAGCATTCTAATTTCTTAAATATATTTATAAAATTGATTTTTTTTATCCAATTAAACTAAGCATCTCCAACGGACCGACTGGGCCACTTAGTTCGGAGGAATTAGATCTATAACCCAACCTATGGGCCTTAGAATAGGCGGGTCGGTCCGACATGCACAAGAATCAAAAGGTTTTTTTTTTTTAAATTCTAACACCTCCCTTAATATATATATATATATATATATATATATATATATATATATATATATATATATATATATATATATATATATATATTTAAAAATAACATAGGGTTAGGATAGGTCTAGCCTAAAATGAAGTCCACATCTTAGCCATTCTAAAACGGGATTAGACTGGGTTTTAGTTGTAACACCTCAAATTATACCATAATAGTTTTATGACATGTTTAAAGTAAAATGGAAGTCAAATTGTGTTTTTCGGAAATTTCCAGGTTAAGTGTGAAAAAAGATATAATCGGAATTTTTAAAAAAGTACAAATGATAAGTGGTAAATTATCAACTTAAGGACTCAAAGGACATTAATCTAGAAGATTGTATGCTATTGTAGGAATTTTGATAATTAGATTTGTAAATGAAATAACCATGGAGGATTAAAATGCAAAAGATGGAAAATTAGAGCTAAATACTTTTTGCCAAACATGGCCTTATAACAAGTGGAGATAAGACCAAATATTTGTCTCTAGAAATCATTTTTTTCCATTTTGGTTTTGGGGAGCTAGGACATTCGGGTGGTAGTGTGAAGGAGACCAAATTGGTTGCTCAATCTATTTTTATGCTCTCCATGTGCAAGTAAAGAGGAAGAAAGTAGAAGAAGGGAAGAAGGAAGAAGAAAGAAGAGAAAGAGATAAGAAAGGAAGAGAAGGTTTCAAGAAAATTAAGGTTAGGAAACTACCCTAATTTCTCCTTCTTTGTTTTGTTGTTTTTGTTGGTTTGAGTTGGGTTTAAAGTTGGTTTTGATTGTTATTTGGTTGTGGTCCTCAATTGAGGAATTTTAGTATAAAGGAAATGCTGTCAAATTTTTTTCCTAAAACCCTAAGTGGATTATTTGGCTATAACTTGGTCTAGAGTGCTCCGATTTAGGAAATTTAAATTAGAGAGAAAACCTAAGATCTGTGACTACATTTTCCAAGAAGAGCTTAAAATATTAAGATGACTTTAATTAAGACCCTCGAATTTGGGTCTAAAGACCGGTTACTGGTTTTGTTTTGAAAACACAGTAGTTCCGGTTATTTAGGACATATCTGGAGTTTTGGTACTCCAAATTGGACGATTCTAATTGGAGAAGAACCCTTAACACCGTAGCTTCAAATAAGTAGAAGGAACTAGTGTCAAATTATGGAGTTAAGACCCCTGAAATCAGGTCTCACAGTCGGTTACCAATGTAAACTGGGCAAACAGACCACTTTGGCATTAAAATGTCATAACTTGAGTTTGGATGATCCAATTGGAGTGATTCAAATTTCTGAATAAAATTGATTCATAGAGGAACAATGTGCATGAAGGAAGCATGTTGAGATTTTGAACTTATTGTACCTAGAAAATAAGTGAAGTCGGACCCTGTTTTAGGAAAGGATTTTCATGTCATCTCCTATACGATTTTGAGACATCTAAATGTCTCTTATATACTCTCAAAGTATTATTGGAGATGGTTTTGTATGAAAATAAGTCAATATAACTTAGCTAAGTGAGATAAAGAAATTGGACCTAATTATATGCGATTTAATGCTAAATATGGAATAAATAGAATGGAATAATAGCGACATGAATTCTAGCCATGTGAAGAAAATATAATACATGTATAGTTGCTATATAAAGAAACATAGAATACATTCATATAATGATAAGAGATATGAAAAATTTCATGAAGATGAGAATAATGGATAGTGAATATCTCATATGCATACATGATAACAATAATTATTCATGTATATGAGATATGTACTGAAAACGTAATAAAATCGATTGCTTGCTTATGACTAGGTAGATGGATAGATGAACATGCCTATTAGGGATTCAGTTGCTGCAGCATACAAATATCCGTTTGGGTCATTACCGCGACCCCGTTTGGGTTATATAGTACAATATAGATAGAGATCATTGTTGCGTATAGTGATAGTACCTTGGGGTATATACAGTCTTTTCTCGTATCCACTTCTTTGGAAAATGCAGACATGACACATGTAAAAAGAGATGAAAGGATATAGATAAATGAGACATGAATCATAAACATAGGAAATAATTTGTAATATATAATGGAAATATAAAATACATGAATAGTCATTAATACTATAACTAAAATGATAAGGAATTCGATAGACAAAGCATAGGAAGTTAGCATAGCACATAAAATTAACATAATGAATTAAATGACCGGACCAAAACACATGTACAAATTTATGACACTATTACCAAGGACTATTATCTAATCCCCGGCAACGGCGCCATAAAACTTGTTGACACCAAAACAAAATACGTATAAACCACCAATCTCTTAGAGTAAATCATCATTTTGTTAAAAGTTGGTTTTAGTCTGATATTCTGCAAGTGCACAGTCACAAGTAATAAAATGGATTTAAGTTTCGTATATCGATCCCACAGAGATCTCAAGAATTTTAAATCAACTAAATTCCGACTACTCAATTTCCACACTATTTGGACCACAAGACACAGGATCCAAAGATTAAGGTGCCGGAACAATTAAACGAACAAAAGGAAAATAACCGAACTACCCAACATACTAAAAGAATAAGAATAAAGAATAATGAATTTAATAAAAGAATCGAATATCGAACAATTATCCTCGTGAAGACACTAATTGAAACAGTTATAGTAAACTATCAATTTAGTTACTCCTAATAAAATTTCTCGATTAACCTAGCTTTCAAAATCGTCTAAGGCGTTGTAAGGTACCGATCTCTCCATACTCCACATTTCATTATCTAATTTATGACCTCGATTCTCTCGAATACAAGGGAATTAGATAACTACTTAAGGAGGGACTTCTTAATCGGGGCATTTTTCTTTTGCAATACTTCATACCCATTTTATGGACTCCGAAACCTTACCCCAAGTTATCTGGTCAAGGATATACAACTTCCGTGACGTTTGATCCTCGAAATTAGAATAGATCAACCTTTCCTTGATTAGATCTCAGCTACCACGGGATTGGCTTCACTATCCGAATTGAGGTGAACTCTTTGCTTGTTTAAATAGATAACTCATTCAACTCGTTCTTGATTTCCTGCCGGTAAGAGGATTTATCTAAGGAACTTACAAAGCTCAAAGGACTTTAATACAGGTTAATATACCTTTCAAAGAAATGTACATTACTCAGATTGTCTTCTCCCCGTGTCACTCGCAGGACCTCCTTTGAAACGTAGCAATGACGCAAATCTTAACGGGCATAAGAAACTGATATTCGTATCCCAAGAAAATAAACCCAAAACCGTAAGTAAATTTATTAACCGAAATTAACAAGTCGAAAAGACTTTAAAGATAAATTTGACTACAACGCTCACTTAATGGAAGCCGGATTCCTCAATTATCGATTCACACGATACAAAGATTCCTCCGATCATATAAGAATGACCGCACTGAAACCGAAACAATCGACCTGTAAATTTGTCTCGAACTTCAAACATTTCGTAGTAATTTGAAAATAAAATGAATTTCTCAGATTCAGTCTTCAAATGAACGATAAATATCCAAGATTCAGAAATACAGCGAAAAAATAAAATACGAGAGCACACCGCTCTAAAACGACTGAAATGAAAAAATTAAGAAAAATAAAAATAAAGAAAAAATAAAGAAAGAAAATGAGCCTTCGCCTATCCGCACTCTGGCTTCATGTGGTTTTCCGCCAGCCCTAATCCCAATGTAGCCTGTTGTGGATTTTTGAGTATCCAGGCCCAAGTCACTGTTCAAGTCGCGACTCCAGTTTACTTGTCGTGACATCATCGAGGTCGCGACATCGATCCCACGTCGCACCCCCGCTTACTCCGGTGTAGCCTCGATGAATATTCTCGTGTCGCGACATCACTATCTTGTCGCGACATCTTCTCACATCTCGTGTTTCACTGTTCTTCACCTCGATGTCGCGAATGGCCGATATCTTGTCGCGACCTCAAATTTCAAATCATCTCAGCCTTCACTGATGTTCGGATGTCGAAGACGATCTCTTGTCGCGACATCATCTATAAGAAACCATAGTTTCAACTAGCCGGGGCCGCGTTGTCGCTGAAGACAATATCATGTCGCCACATCTCTTAAGGCTCGCGATCATTGATCCGGTTGCCCCGATGTCGCGACTTCGATCTCACGTCATGACATCGCCTTAGTTCTCCGAGGCTTTCGATCGTTGCTTCGATGTCGCTGACTATCCCATGTCGCGACATCGCCTTTGTCATTTGCAGCTTTCAACTTGTCTTCGCATGTCGCCATTTCGAAATAAGGTCGCGGACCTCACTTCATGAAACTTCACCCTTCAACCGAAGCAGCCCGCTGGCCGCGACTTCGACCATGTCGCGACTTCCGCCTTGTTCCTAGAGTTTATCATCCAAACCTCTCATAGCTTAAAAGGTGTTTCTGTTGTCGCGACCTCTTATCCTCGTCACGACATCAATTGTTGTCACACTCGCACGCGTCAAGCCAGCGAATGGGCCGTTCTCTTAGCCCCGACACCCTTCACCACGATCCGTACTTACTGCCGCTACCGTGATCAAATCTCTTTAATTCTGTGTCACGACTGCACCTGACCGTGTCAACCCCAAAACAGATCAATGAACACCCATTCTTTCATTTCGCTCCGCCATTCGGGACCAGACTTTTCTTCCACTTATTGTCGTATTTTTCACTTTCTTTCTCTTCCTCGCTAATAACAACTTGGTGAGTTTCTTCATATTTCTGTATATTAATTATTCAGCTTCTAGATGAAAATAGAATGTAAAATGGCTAAAATAGATGACTTTTAAGCTCATCAAACTCCCCCAAACTTAAAATTTTGCTTGTCCTCAAGCAAAGAAAAAAGAAGAATTGTTTGTCCTCAAACAAGATAATTTTTAAGGACATTTTTCTGTGATTTGTTCTACAGTTTCATTCAATTTAATTGCAATGCAAGGTATGCAAAATTTTCTGTACATCTAGCTTCAAGTCCAGTTCAAGGTTGGTCTCTACTCTTTATGCTATGCAAACTATCATGTTGAAATTGTTTTACAAACAATATACTCATTGGATCCTGTTGAATAATGAATTATTTTCCTTTCTCAATTTATGGCTGAGTCATTTAACTCCCTAAAGTCCTTCACAATTTTGATTGTTTCCTTTCTTCCAAATTCCATAGGTTGTTTTTCATATCGATTCCACTAATGTAGGTGAATTCAGCCTGCATCAATCAGTCTTTTGGGCTTATATTGTGAGGCTTGGGTAATGGTAGGATGGAAGGAATTTTAGGTTAAGATCACCCCGAACATTTTCTCTTCTTCTACCCCCTTCTTCTTATAGTTTCTCTAAGAACTCCCTAAACTTCATGTTTGGGATATCTCTTGATTTCTTCAAGTTTAACCGTATTCTCTATTTTACTCTATACTTCACTCCAGGAATTTCTTAGTTTGCTACCACTAAGGGATAGTGCAATGTTTTAAATTCTTTAGCTTTCTAACACTCTAGCGAACTTTTAAGTTAGTAACTCCCATACCAGATGGCATTAGGGTACTAGGTGTTGAACACCCTAAGAACTTAATTGTTCTAAGAGAGTTAGGCCACAAGATAAAACTTATCCCTAGAAGCCTCTTTCTCGTCGTATTTTCTCGCTTCCTGCCTTTTCTTTTCATTCCTTTTTGAGTTCTCAAAATATAAACTCCCCAAACTTCATTTCTTTCTTTCCTTTGGAATTCCCGGGTAATCAGGCTCTTTACTCGAAGGATTGATGTCTTAAGATGAGTCAGGGGTTTCCATCGGGTCTATTTTTGAAAAATAAGTTTGTCGCTCAATTTCGAACTAATGATATGCCTCAAAGATATGAATAGGGATGGCTAGAATGGCTCAAACTATCCAAGAATGGCTCAGATCATCTCTTGCCACCGAATCACCTAGGATTTCACTTCAATCTATAATCTAACAAATTTAGAACTGGATTTATCAGTCAAGGATCAACTATAAGGAGTATCTTTGACCCATTTTTATTTGGTGAGTAGTTGCTAATTGATATTCAATGTGTTCCTCGACTTAATGCTCATACCACAAACTCAAAAATATGTTTGTTCCATATGTTGTATTACCTTCCTCTAATCCGACTATCAAGCAACAGTAAGTAATTTTTACCTTGTTTTTCAATTAAACTAGATGCATTTTGTCCTTATTCTGCAATTTTTCCTCATTTCAGCTTACTCCTACTCTAACTGCTTCATTCAACTAAGATAATGTCCTCTCAGCAGTTTTTATTCTGGAACTATTTCCTACTTTGATTTCCTAACTGCCTCAACTAATAAAGCAACATAACATCAACAATCAAATGCAAAATAGTACACAACAATCACTAACTTTCTCATTTTATTTCCGATTGATTTTCAACCGTTGATACACGTATGGGAGGAGGATGGTACCGAAGGTTAGGTAAAGTGAGAAGGTCTATTTTCTTCTTTTGGACGGTAAAAATATCAGACCAGGTCTAAAAGTGTTCAACGAGATTGAATGAAGGGAACTTCATTTCCTTCTTTCCTTTCTTCTTAGTTTCCTCTCAACTCTGCTTTTCAATGACAATCTCATTAGAGAGATCAACTTTCTTGTTCAAGACATCTTGTCTCTTCCCAAGCCATTCATTATGTTCTCCATTGTATGACTTCAAGAATTTAGAAAGATTGTCATAATCAAATCTAAATTCTTTCCAGCTCCATTCCTTCTCGCCTCGTAGGGATTCAAATTCTCCCATTACATTCTCTGGTCTACTTTGTTTTCAGCCTTCAGAGATTTGTATAGTAATTTGAAAACCCTTTATCTCAAGCCCCAAATTTGGTGTCATGCTCTTATCTCTTTTTTCTAGCAATGCAGGAGTCAGCATCCCCGATCAAACTCGCTTGTTAGTAGAAAGCTTCAGTGACTCAGCCTTTGAGTTTCGCAAAGATCTTGATCTCTTTCCTTCATTTCTTTCTTGAACTCTTCTCCTTGTCGCTTCCAACATTTTCCCATCCGCTCCTCTTTCGTTCCGCCTCTTCCTTCCACCGTTGCCTCTCTCTCTTTCGACTCCCACCTCATGCCCTCTTCTTGTCACCCTTCTTCCCACTCGTTGGTCTCTTCTTTCACCTCTTTTCATACATCCCTTCGAATTCCGCTTTACGCTCCACTCTTTCTCTCTTTCTTCTATCTTTTCTCGACACCGAGAGCTCTGCACTGAATTGTCCTCCGTGCTCCTCGAGCTCCGTTGAAATTTCGTTTTGTACAGGATGTGAACTCGCCAGGGGATGGATAGTCTATCACGTCGCATCCGCCCTTCATTATCCGCAAACATAATCACTGTACGTGATGTCACCGGGTGCTTTGCTCCTGATCGCGGGCCCTCGGGTCCTTTTCGTTCTTCACCGGGTTTCACCTCTCGCTCTCTACCACAGCACCCCTTTTTCCTCCGATTTCGCCCTTGCTAACCCCGCCGTAAGGAGGTGAAGCTCGGGACTTCTTCTTCCTCGACCCCACCTTCACCTACCTCGCCATAGAACCGCATCGGGTTGCCGCTGGGGGAAGTGCACTTTGTTCCCTTCATATGATATCTCATGATAGAGCTTTCTTATGATAACTCCTATATTGATCTTGGTACCCTTGAGTATGGCATACAGCAGTACTCTTGTTCTCTCACTGTGCATAAATGTTTTGTTGGAACCAACACAGACGCAAGGAAGTAAAACCATACCTTCGATTCCTCAGTGAGGCTTCTGCTCAGAGCCTCGCTTCTCTCCTTGGTCTAACCGCCCTTCCACGTTGAGCTTCGCAATCTTCCTAAAATTCGGTTTTTCCAAAATTTTCCTGAATTTGGAGCCATGCTTGTGTATTGTCATCCCATGTCTCATTGATGCCTTGGCTTCAGATGAGACCTGCACTTTCCAATACAAACGGTTCCATCCTTCCTTCCTACCACATACGGAATAAAACTCTCTCACCGGCTGTCGTATATCCCGGCTTTCCGGGTGTGCGCAGAGACTCCTCCCATCCTCTCAAGCCTATCATCTCCTGAAGGTCATGCCTCAACCCCTCCAATGTCTGCCAGCTATGCCCTCCCACCAGCCCCACCTGATGAATCTGCTCTTCTCCTTCCTTCTCCTACTCACTCTAGAGGTTTATTTGCAACTCGCTGATATATTTCATATCTAATAGAACCATCTAACTGCCTCCCTGCTGTTTTTCTTTTCCATTGCCCAGTTCCCTCACATTCGTTTAGCTAAGAACCAGGCGGGACTCAAATTACTGAAGCAAGAGAAAAGCTTTTCCGATTTGTTTGAATACTAGGGTTTTCGCAGGCTGTGATTTGGGAGGAAGACGAAGCTAATGGTTATGTGGGTTGGAGGACGAAATAGTTTCCAGAATTCAATCAATGTTGTGGCAAGTTAATGATTCAATTAAGAATTGTCATGATTTCACCTTCCGCCTTATTTTAGTCATTAAATTTAAAATTTTTTTGAAGTGTGGTTGGCACATGTCGCACTTTAATGTCGCTACCTTACCTAACATGTCGCGACAATACAGTGGTTCTCAAAGACTGCTTGATGTGGCGACAACTTTTCTTTTTGAAACTTAATTCATCGTCGCGACATGCATTTCCTTCTTCCATACTCACTAATCTCTTTCCAAAGTGGTCACGGTATATCAATGTGTTTTGTAAGACAACAAATTTGTCGCAGACATAACCTGTCGGGGTCGTGACCAAGCCCTTTATTCAATGATTTCCAAAACTTGAATTCTCTTATTGTTCCTAACTCGTTAGACATCTCTCTTCGTGCATATTTTAAGTAAAGATTTAACACCAATTCAATATATCTACAAATGGTTATGAAAGTTATTCTTTTCTCATGTCGCGACTTCAAGCAAGTTACTGGAATTGGCTTCCTGTAGTTGCCTTGCTATTCATGTCTTTAACCAATTTCCTGTAAAATCACCGCAGAATATTTAAGAAAATTCTAATTAAACTACAATCTATTTCTAAAAAATTAAATCTATCCTTCTAGAAAACAAATCGATCTAATTTATCAAGAATCAAAAGAAAAGAAATAATCTTAAAATTTAAATTCGCACTTAAATCGTGCTGCCTCCCATTAGTCGTCGCTCTTGAGTCCTTAGTCGACTCTGTCGCTGTGTTCTTCTTCTTTCCTCAAGAACCGCCGGAATCTTCACTTTCCTCTTCCCTGCCGAGATAATGTTTAATCTTGTCCATTGACCTGAATTTTTCCCATCATCGACTTCGCAGCATATCTAAAATGTGGTACTTCGATACCACCGTGTATGGCCCACTCCAATTGATTTTAATTTTCCCGGAAACAACTTCGGGCCTAGGAATTAAAAAGGAAGACTGCTCCCCGTTTCGAACTCTTCCTAAGGATTTTCGATCATGCCATTTCTTTGTCTTGTCTTTGTATATTCTAGCATTATCATAGGCTTCATTTCAATCTTCCAATTCGTGATAGCCATAAATCTTCTTCCTTTTCAGCAGCCTTTGCAATCGGTTTGAACTTTTAATGGCCCACATTGCCTTGTATTCTAATTCAAGAGGTGTATGACATGGTTTGCCAAAAACAACTCCAGACAGGACATTCCAACGGGGGTCTTGTAAGGCAACCCGTAGCTTCAAAGTGCATCATCAAGTTTAAGACTAGTCCCTTTCCCGCTTGGTTCTCACGCTCTTTCAAGCATTCTTTGATCTCTCTCATAGCCTCTGTCCATCGTCTCGGGATGATAGGCTAAACTCATTACATGCTTGATCCTATACTCGCCATGAGTTTTGCAAATATTTTGTTTGCAATGGGTTCTCATCATTAATGATGGCTCCGGGGTTCCTGTAAAACTCCGCTTCAAAATATTCTTTTGCAAGAAACTCACAACCGTATTAGCATCATTCCTCGGATGTGCCACCGTTTCCACCCATTTGGACGACCATCGCTAGCGCATGTATAGCTTCAAATGATGGTGGGAAAGGTCCCATAAAATCTATTCCCCAAACATCAAAAAATTTGTATCACCATAATACCTTTAGGGTATTTCTATTCCCACACGCCGAGATATTTCCAATCCTTTGCATCGATCACACAATTTTACCCATTCCGCACACCTCAAGATACAAATAATAAAACCCCGATTGAGATTCAGGCACTGCTTCCACTCCCGAAAAATGTCCCCATATGGTGATGCATGGCATTCATTTAAATGTTGCCTTTGTTCACCTTCCGCACACATCTTCTTATTATCATGTCGCACCTCTTTGAATAAAAGTGGGTCATCCCAACATAATACCGCCGCCGCCCGAGTTCTTCCACGTAACTCACCAAGGCACATTCAAGCTTATAATTCACAATATCAAGATACTATGGGAGTTGGAAGGAAACTTTGAATAATTGCTCATCCGGGAAGTTTCGTTAATCGCATTTTCTTCTTCATCATCGCTTTCTGCTCTTGATAAGCGGCTCATTATCACATTGTCACATCCCTTGGTCCCTTATTTCCAAATCAAACTTTAAAATAGCAAAGACTCCACCTTATCAATCTTGGCTTAGCTCCTTTTTCGACATCGTGTACTTGATTGTCGCATGATCGTTGTGAATTACCACATGATCCCAAAATGTATTGCCTAGTTCTTTCACAAGCAAACACTATGGCTAGCATTTCCTTTCGGGCCACGAGTAGTTCTCCGTACATCTACTAGCATAGTATATGGCCTCAATACTTCTTTGCCCCAACACGCCCCATAGCAAAAATCACTGCATCACACATTATTTCAAATCCTCGATCCCATTCAAAAGAATTATAGGTGCCTCGTACTAATTTGAGTTTGATTTCACAAAAGTATTCTCGTTAGAGTCATCAAAATTGAACCTTGTATCTTTTTCCAGTAATCTGCATAATGGTCTGGCTATTTTTGAAAATCTTGATAAATCTCCTGTAAAACCCAGCATGCCCCAAAAAGCTTCTTACTCCTTTAACTGTAGTAGGTGGTGCAAGAGTTTTGATAATGGATATCGACCGATCAACTTTTAAAATTAAGAGTGTAAATTTATGCCCAAGAACAATACCTTATGTTACCATAAAATTGCATTTTTCCCCAATTCAAGTAGTCAGCTTGTCTTGGCATCTTGAAGCATCAAGCTTCCATTGTTTAAACATTGATCAAGCCGGATCCATACACAAAGAAAAATCATCCATGAATATTTCCATCACTTCTTCTAACCAAATCTGAGAATATAGACATCATGCACCTCCTTGAATGTAGTCGAGCATTACAAACCCAAACGCATCCAAGGCAAAGGTACCATAAGGGCATGTAAACGTGGTCTTCTTGATCTTCCGTGCACAGCAATCTGATTATATCCTAATACTCATCCAAACAAAAGTGAGGGGGTATCCTGCTAACCTATCCAACATCTCTATCAATGAAAGGCAAAGGAAAATGATCTTTTCGGTCACGTATTCACTTTCAAATCACCACATACCCTCCATCCCACATCGGTTTGTTGAATCAATTCATTTTTCATTTCACCACAAGTAATCCCCTCTTCTTTGGAACCATGAACTGGCTCACCCAAGACCTGTTGCCCGAGATAGCATAGATAAAACCAGCATTTAACAGTAATTTTGTAAGACTCCTTCCCGATCACTTCCTCATCAATCGGATTCAGCCTCCTCTGGTGTTCTAAGGATACTGAAGTCTCTTCACAGAATCTTATGCATGCAAATTGATGGACTGATACTCCTTCAGCTCTTCACCTAATTGCCAGCGATTCCTCAGCCTTTAATAATTCCAAAGAATCTTTGTCTTCATTCACTTAATCCAATAAATGATCACGGTTTTTTCTTTGGTAATTCTAAGTAGGCATACTCTAAAGTTGACACATGGCAAACTCTTCAAAACTAAACCTTCTGTACCGGTCTCTTGATGAATCTCCTCTCTTTTCACTATCTTCCTACTATTCTTTCTCGCTTTGCTTCAAGTTCAACACACGTTTCTATAGCATGAAACTATTGCATGGAAATTGCACAGACATCTTCAAAGATACCGGGAATTCATCTTTTTCATTGATAAAACTGAGTGTTACAATCATTGTTAACATCGTGGTTTGAATAGAGACAAAATCGCCTACATTGTAGCCTCCTTTTCCCTATCTATATTTTGGCATTTCTTAATCAAAGTTAAACACAAGCAGCCTCTTCTCCGACCTCAAGATAAGAACTTCTTTTGCATGTCAATCAAGGCCGCCCAATAGCTAGGAATGGCCTCCTTAATAGTAGGGGTATTCTGTGAATCTTCTTCCATGTCCGTAATGATGAAGCTCCATCGGGAATACAAACTTCCCAACAAAGGGACTAACACATCTTCACGACTTTCCAGTTTTCACTCATCGACCGTCTCGCCATTCAAGAGTAATGGGGCTTAGGATTAAGCTCCCCCAAACTTAATTTCTTGGCAACAGAAAGAGGCATCAGATTGATACTAGCTCCTGAGTCACAGAGAGCTTCCTGGAATTCCATTCCTCCAACAATACAAGGAATTGTGAAACTCCCTGGGTCCTTCATCTTTACTGGTAGTTCTTTCCTGACATCGCACTACAGTGGCAAAAGTGAGATCTACTATTCCTTCTACTATTTTTCTTTCTTGCTTAGTATGTCCTTCGAAATTTTGTATATAGCGCATCCGAGTCACCACTTCAAGAAAGGAATATCGATTCTCCACCGAAAGTTTTCAAGAACCTTGCAACCGCTTCCTCCATTCTTTTGATTTCGCAGTTTTCGTGGAAATGGGACGCAGCTTGCTCCTTGGATGTTCTTCTTTCTACTTCTTCTTTGTCATTCTCCATTGTCTCTCTCCTTTCTCGGTCTTGCTACTTTCTTTGTTGCTGTCACCTTTTCTTTCCTCTCTTCTAACTTCCTTCCCACTCCTCACCGCACAAACATACTCTTCGGGTTCTCTCCTCAGATCACTAAAAGGCATCTTCTTCCGACTACAGGTTAGGGCTAGTCAGCTCACTTGTGTCTCTGTGTTCTGTGATGCATTGGTAGTGTTCTGAGGAATTTGAGGAATTAGCAGCTGCTTCCAATTCTCCAAACTTGTTCAGCTTTGAGGTTCAAATGCCTTTATTATCCCCGCTAAACTCGCAAAGATCTGCTCCTCAAAAGATGGGCCCCTCCGACCCCCGATATCTCGTTTCGTGCTCATTTCCCGTCGTCACGCTGGAACCTTGTGACCAAGGTCCTTGTTGAGGGTTCCTGCCCCCGCTTTTGGCCTTGAGAAGCCCCCTCCACCATACGAGTGCCTCTACGGTTCCCGAAAATGGTGATACAAAATGCAGGTTAGGATCATTTGAAATGGTGTTTCGTCTACCCAAATAATTAACCTCTTCAAGATCATAAAGTCCTCTCGCTACTCTTTCCAGCACTTCATTAACTCCTTCAATTGCTCCTATTTCATGAGCGGTGTGTCTTCTTCTTCGCCACCTAACCCAGGCATAATGGCATCCAACTGGTTTCCATATCGCCATCTTGCTCACCATGATCCCTTCTCCACGTTTCTCCTGAAAGCCTAAGGAGTTTTCATGTTACATTTAATGACTTGGATCACCTTCTTTTGCCTCTTCAAGACTTTTCGCTTGAATGCTCCACAAGATGAAGCATCAATGATTCCTGATATATCATTCATGGCATGATATACAATGTCCATCTCCAGTCTTCAGATCTATTCCATGCATTGACATCTTCTCAAGAACCGTCAATCTTTCCTGCTACATACTGTGCTTTCATCTTCCTCTCATTGAATGAAATGATTTCCCTCCTTCTTTCGTGGTGAGGGCTTTTGGGAAAGAATCTACTCAAGAGTTCTACTAATTCCTCCCAAGTATCAATGTAACCATATGGTAAAGATTCATACTATGTAGCCGCCAGATTCTTAGAGAGAATGGAATAGATGCGCTTTGATGATTCTCCTGTCTCACCCCATTCAAATTTAAATGTGCATTGGCCATCCTCGGTGAATCTTCTAGATGCCTGCTTGATCTTCATGGGATGACCAAGAACCGATGCCGCTGACCATTGTAATCGCATTGCTTTAATTCAAAATTATTAGCATCTACCGCAGCTTAGTCTCGATCGCCGAAAGGGCCCTTCCCATATAATTGGTCTCCGTAAAATCCTCCATTGTATCAAACGGGCCGAGGCCTTCTAGTTTTTCATATGTATTTCAACCCGATCCCCGCCTTCATCCGGCTATGGCCGAAGCTTTCTCGCTCTTCGCCTTTTCAAGCTTCCGAAATAGCCCTTTCTATTTCCGTGTCACCGGAGAATCGACGTTGTTCTCGTTTCCTATGTATCAAAGTTTTTCGAAAGTTAAACATGCTCCCATTTCAGATTAGTCAACCATAAAATATATTCAATACGTGGTCGTTAAAGGTCGTTGTCTACAAGAGTCACTGCTTGAAACGCTATTTTTGTTCTTTTTCTTTTTTATGTCCAAATTAGTACATCCTTCTTTCATCTGAATATTGATTTACTTAAATTCTTTTTCGATCTTTAAGAATCATGCCATAAAACTTGTTGACCTAATTAAAACATATGTACAAATTTTATGACACTATTACCAAGGACTATTATCTATCCATTTAATCTACACATAAAACTTGTTGACACCAAAACAAATACGATAAACCAATTAATCTTTTAGAGGGAATCATCATTTTGTTAAAAGTTGGTTTTAGTCTAATATTCTGCAAGTGCACAAAGTCGACAAGCAATAAATGGATTTAAGTCTCAGATATCGATCCCACAGAGATCTCAAGAATTTTAAATCAACTACCCCGACTACTCAATTTCCATACTATTTGGACCACAAAATGATAATAGGATCCAGCATTAAGGTGCTGGAACAATTAAACGAACAAAAGGAAAATAACTGAACTACCCAACATACTAAAGAATAAGAATAAAGAATAATGAATTTAATAAAAGAATCGAATACCTAACGCTTATCCTCAAGACACATTAATTGGAAATTGGGGCTTTATAGTGAACTATCAATTCCCGTAGTTATCTAATAAAATTTCTTGATTAACTCCAGCTCTAAAATCGTCTGCTGCGCTTGTAGTGCAATGATCTCTCCATACTCCATACTCCTTCATTATCTAATTTATGACTCCGATTCTCTCGGTGGAATTAGATAACTACTTCTTAAGAGGGACTTCCTTAATCCTCGGGTATTTTTCTTTGCAATACTTCATACCCATTTTATGGACTGTAAACCTTAGGTCTTCCCAAGTTATCGGTCAAGCAAGGATATACAACTTCCGCATTGCTCATCCCTCGAAATTAGAATAGATCAACCTTTCCTCGAGATTGTATCCCTCACTAACACTGGATCGCCTCACCATCCGACCGAGGTGAACTCTTGCTTGTTTAAATAGATAACCTATTCAACTCGCTCTGATTTCCCAAGGAGAAAAGGATTTATCTAAGTGAACTTACAAAGCTCAAAGGATCCCTAATAGCAAAGTTAATATACTCTTCAAAGAAATGTACATTACCTCGCCGTGATTGTCTCTCCCGTGTCACCGTTGTAGAGGACTCCTTGAAATCAGAGCAATGACTAAATCTTAACGTGGGTATAAGAAACTCGATATTCGTATCCTAAGAAAATAAACCTAAAACTGTATAAATTCTATTAACCTAAATTAACAAGTCAAATAAAAGACTACGTAAAAGATAAATTCCGACTACAACGCTCACTTAATGGAAGTCGGATCTTTAATTATCAATTACACGATACAAAGATTCCTCCGATCATGAATGATCAGTAATTGAAATCGAACAATCGACCTTAAATTGTCCGAACTTCAAACATTTCGTAGTAATTTGAAAACAAAATGAATTCTCGTATTCACTTCAAATTTCAAAACGATAACATCCGCATTCGTGAAATACAACTAAAAAATAGAAATACGAGAGCATGATCCGCTCTAAAACGACTTGAAATGAAAAATTTAAGAAAAATAAAAAAGAAAAATAAAGAAAGAAAATGAGCTTCAAATTTATCCAGCCTCGGGTTCTGTGGTCACGCCAAGTCGCGCTTGAACGAAATGGATACCGCTGGGATGATAGGTTTTCCCCACTAAATCTCCTAATCCCAATGTAGCCTGCTAGGATTTTTGAGTATCCGTGCCTAAGTCATCGCTCAAGTCGCGATCTAGCCATTTGTCGATATCATCGAGGTCGCGACAGATCCATCCCACGCCGCGACTTCGCTTTACTCTATGTAGCCTCGATGAAGTCATTCTTGGTGTCGATATCACTATCTTGTCGCTGACATCTTCTCACCGCCTCAGTGTGTTTCAATTGTTCTCCCGATGTCGCGGACGCCGACACTTGTCGCCAATTTCACTCTCAAACGCCATCCGTACCTTTCAATTGATGTTCCGATGTCGCGACATCGATCTCTCGTCGCGACATCACTATAAGAACCATGCTTCAACCAGTCGCCGCGTTGTCGCGACATCAATATCATGTCGCGACATCTCTTTAAGGCTCGCATCATTGATCCGTCAGTTCCTCGATGTCGCGACTGATCTCACGTGCGACATCGCCTAGTTCCTCTCGAGGTATTGGATCGGTTGCTTCTCATGTCGCGACCGATCCCATGTCGCGACATCTTAAGTCATTCGGTAGCTAACTTGTCTTCGATGTCGCTACTTCGAGTCGCTTGTCGTGGACCTCACTTCATGAAACTTCAATTCTTCCAACCGAAAGGTGTCCGCACCTCACTGATCTCGCACACTTCAAATGAGCCCGGTGAGCTCATCACCCAACCTTCATAGCTTAAAGGTGCTTCGCTGTCGCCACTTCATCCTCGTCAATGACATCACCTGTTGCCGCGACCTCGCATCGCCGTCGACGCCGCTCTCTTTAGCCCCGACATTCCTTCAGCCGGATCCGGTACTTACCTGGTCGCTACCCGCATCAAATTCCTTTAATTCTTTCGTACACGACTTCGCACCACCGTGTCAACCCCAAAACTCCGTATCAATGAATCGCCCATTCTTTTCATTCAAGCCCACATTGAACTGCACTTTTCTTCCACTTATTACTGTATTTTCTACTTTCTTTCTCTCTTCCTCGCTTAATAACAATTTGTGAGTTTCTTCATATTTCAGATATTAATTATTCATTTCTAGATGAAAATAGAACGTAAAAATGGACTTAAAATGTATGAATTTTTAAGCTCACTGTAAATCTCCCCTCTAAACTTAAAATTTTGCTTGTCCTCAAGCAAAGAAAAAGAAAGAATTGTTTGTCTCAAACAAAATAATTTTTAAGGACATTTTTCGTGATTTGTTCTCAGCTTTCATTCAATTTAATTGTGCAATGGGCAGTATGCAAAATTTTCTCGTACATCTAGCTTCAAGTCCAGCCTCAAGGTTGGTCTCTACTCTTTATGCTATGCAAACTATCATGTTGAAATTGTTTTACAAACAATATACTCATTGGATCCCCCGTTGAATAATGAATTATTTTCCTTTCAATTTATGGTCAGTCATTTAACTCCTAAAGTCCTTCACAATTCGAGATTGTTTCTTCTTCCAAATTCCATAGGCTTGTTTTTCATATTGATCTCCACTAATGTAGGTGAATTCAAATCTTCCAGATCAATCAGGTCTTTTGGGCTTATATTGTGAGGCTTGGGTAATGGCAGATGGAAGGAATTTTAGGTTAAGATCACTTCTAACATTTTCTTCTACTCCTTCTTCTTATAGTTTCTAAGAAACTCCCTAAACTCATGTTTGGGATATCTCTTGATTTCTTTCGTTTCGTAACTCGTATTCTCTATTTTACTCTTATAATTTACCCGAGGAATTCCTTAGTTTGCTACTACTAAGGATAGTGCAATGTTTTAAATTCCTTAGGCTTTCTAACACTCTTAGCGATCTCAGTTAGTAAATTCTATACCGTATGGCATTAGGGTACTAGGTGCTGAAACACCCTAAGAATCCAATTGTTCAAGAGAGTTAGGCCACAAGATAAAACTTATCCCTAGAAGCCTTCTTTTCTGCTGCATTTTCTGCTCCTTGCCTTTTTCTTTTCATTCCCTCCAAAAACTTGTAAGGAGACCAAAAGACATATACAAATTTATGACACTATTACCAAAGGACTATTGTCTAATCCCCGGCAACGGCGCCAAAAACTTGTAAGGAGACCAAATGATGTTGTATATGTGAAAATATGGTCAAGGGAGTGAATGTGGTAAATACTCAAAACTCGGATGAAACAAAAGTATATACTCAAAACTGAAATGAAAAGTATTGACAACACTCAACCCCTTTCCAAGTGCACGGGTCATACAAGTAATAAAGTGTACTCTAGAGTCCTGATATCGTATCTAATGAGGATTGAGGTTCCTCTCTAATTGGAATTTGATCACCCCGATTACAAGGGCTCTTCAATATTTAGGCGTACTGTAAGTAGGATGCCTCTAATAAAATCAATTTAATTGAAACAAAAACTGATTTAAAAATAATCCTAAAAATCTACCAAATAAACAACTACTTAATTGTAAAAGGTATGAAGAGAGTCACTAGGGATGGGGATAACTATTTACAAAACAGTTTGCATTTCCTTGAAAGTGCAACATTTGTGAGTTGAATGCCGGATTTGTCCAAGAGCAATGTAGTATAGCTTCGATTCTCCCATACACTACATTTCACTATCGAACACACTCATATTCCTTTTCGTGACAAATGGCCCAAATAGCTACTTGTAAAATTTTGGCACTTTAAGATTTGATTGCTTTTTCAATACTTCACAACCATTTTTAGGATCACAATTTTCGCTTCTATAGACAAGATAATGCAAGCCTTCAATGTAATCGTATCTCAAGCCCTTCAAATCTAATAAAATTTTCTATCTCCTTGATTAGATCTTGCAACACGATCAAGATCCTTCACTGATTTTAAGGAGAAATCCTCCGATAACTAAATTGATATATCATCTAATTAATCCTCACACCATGAGTAAATTAGTGATCTATCAAGCAATTTTTCGAGTTCATTAGCCCCAAGATATTAGTCTAACATACCTCTAAGTTACGCTCTTACTCTCGAATCTCCATCTCCGTGTCACTCAGAGGGCCTCCCGAAATCGCAGCAAAGATACTCTTTTTGGGTATAAGCTACTAATATTCGAATAATTCATTATATGAACTATACTAATTATATAAATTCAGTATTCAAACCTACAAAATAACTGGAAAATCAGAATCTGAATGTTTAATAATTAAACCCCAACCCCTAGAGGGTGTTTAATGTTCCATTATCGGATTCCAATCATCACTAATCAAACAAAAAGTAAGAAAAATGAAGAAAGAAATCAAGAGAAAGAAGAGAAAACCTGCATTCAGCAATTCGCTCAATAAAGAATAAATTGAATATCCGAGCACAAGATCAAATCTCTTCAATAAAAATAAAAATCAGCTTCAAAACTACTCTAAGATCTATTAAAAATAAAAATCGCAAAGAAAACTAAGAAAATGGGCAGTTTAGAGAGAGAAAACCCATGAGAGAGAGAGAAAATCCAGATTTTTAGCTTCAATCTTTGTCTGAACATTAGTGAAATCTGAATCTCTGATACAAAGACCGAAAAATCTTCAATAGAAATAAAATCAAGCAAAATTACTCTAAGATCTAAAACAACTAAAATCTACGTAAAACTGAAAAATTAAAGGCCGATAGAGAGAAACCCCAAGAGAGAGGCTCTCCAATCCTCCCGCCGCCTTTTACCTAAAAACGAGCATATATGGTCCTAGGGTGAAATGGGCTTGAAATTAGGTCAAAACTTAATTTCGCTTTTCGTTGTCGCAGCCAAGCCGGTCGCGACACCACTTCGTCAGAATACTCAACTTTCGCCGCGACACCAAAATGGTGTCGCGACACCAAATAACTGGTCATTACACACCAACTTTCCGCCGCGACACCAGCTCGCTGCACCGCATTTCCGTCAGTGACTAATTTTCTGACAAGAATCGGTTTTTCTTCTCTAACTCATCAAAAAATTTCATAACTTCTTCTCGCTTTAACTTGATTTGGGATTGTGAGTACTCGCTTGAAAGATCTTTGAATGTAGAATGCAGCCGAGGGAATGGAACCATTTGATGTCCAGATGGTACAGAAAATTAATCTTCCCAGTAGCACACAGAGACTCTTTATTGACTCTTCTTTGGAAATATATTGCCTATTTCCTGCCAAATCACTGCTTTTCATCAATAATCCTACAAAACTAGTTTATAGAAATATGAGTTTTACATGAATATGGATATAAAATAATAAAATAACATGAATGAACTCAAAACATAGATGAGTTTTGCACTACCAGTCATTAATACTATAAATTCAAAATGATAAGGAATTCACAGACAAAGCTATTATAAATAGCATAGTAATATAAAATTAACATAATGAATTAAATTATCTAATTGTGGTAAGTTAATGGATTATTGTAACTCATAAGTTTATAAGATATATATATATATATATATATATATATATATATATATATATATATATATATATATATATATATATATATATGCATAACAAGTTGTATGAGTATTCAAATGTGATGATCATGCGTAAGGATCCTCACTAAGTTTTATGCTTAGCACGGATGTTTATCCATGTAGATATCGAAGAGGCGGTTAAAGAACATGACATTCTACATCAACATCAAAGACCATCTCAATGATAGGTGCTCATATGTAGTGTTTCTTTTTAATGTTTTATTCTAAATCGTATAATGTATATAAACTTTTGGGTACAATGAAAAGGATTTGTAAATAATATTTAAGTGATGTTTTGAATGCTTCATATAGTGGGGTATGATAGTGTGGTTTTGTAATATATGTTAAATTATATGATTATATTTAAAGAATGTTTTAGAATTACTCAGTTAATCAGGTTTAAAGTCTATAGTTTCGTAACACCCTTTTCTAATACAGAGGTGCTAGGTTGGGTTGTCACATTAGCCTATCAGGTTGGGATGCGCTTGAAGCGGGTCGTGAGTCTTGAGCTTTTTGGAGACTCCTAAATTAAACTTTTGAGAATTATTGTATGCCTTTTTACACAACTAAAGATTATAAGCATTTATGAATAATGAATGGCATTCATTTTATTTTCTTGTTTTTTACTTTATGGATTAATTACATAAATGATATTTCAACTTTTTTATTTTTTCAATTTTGATGTCTCAACTTTGTTTTTATCAATGAACAAAAAATCGGATTTTTCGGCCGATTTATCGGCGAAAAATCAGTTTTCGGGCGGCATGGAAACGATTTTGACAAAAAAATCGAAGAAAAATCGGTAAATCGAAAATCAGATATTTTCCGAAAAATCCGATTTTTCCAAAATTTGGGGTAAAATTATATTTTAGGTCACTAAGGGAAAGAAATTAAAAATGGGGTCAAAACAAAGCTATAACAAAAAAAAGTGTATTTTTGGGAAAATAATTCATGTTTGGCATTGACCAACCTAATTGGATCGATTTATCGACGACACACAGTGGGTCCCACTGTCTCTCTCTACTCTCTTCACATCTATTCTCTCCCTTTCGGCCTTCCTCTCTACCTCTCTCCTCAAAAAAAATATGATATTTCCCAAATTTTCACTAAAAATACGAAAAATTACTTCCTAAGTATTTTAACTCCACCAAAATACCTGGAAGTGGCACCCAACTAATAAGCCATTGATTGCAATTCTATTATATATGGTAAACTTTTTTATATTCTCTTTTATTTATTTGTTCATAATCCTCTTTATAATATTTTATTTATTTTTATTTTACATTAGAAGTTATAATATTTTAAATCAAATATTAATTTGAAAAGGAAAAGAAATAAAATAACATCATTTAAAATTTAAAATTATAATATATAATATTTTTGAATCTCCTCATTATCTTACATAATATTTATAATAATAACAAAACAAATAAATAATATCTCTTTAACATAATAATATATGAATAATATATTAAATATAACATATTTAATTTAATAATTACTAACTATTTGATTTTAATCTATCTTAATTAAGATATGAATCATTTCTCAATCTATATAATTAAAATATGAAAATTTAATAACCGATATTTTTGTAAAAATATCCACCGATATTTTACCGATATTTCCGTAAAATCCAAATACCGATATATCCATGTTTACCGATATTTTGATCCTTGGTTTTTATCAATCAAGTGTTTGAATTCTTAATTTTTTTTTTCAATTAAGTGTTTCTCAACATATTAAAGCTCATTAGGATGTTAAAGCAACCCACATCATATATGAAATTATTTAATGACATTTAACGAGGTGAAAGGATTATATTGTCCTTTCCTCACTAGGGTTTTACTATTTATTTATTATAGTAAAAAAGAAATTAATAAAATTGACTATATACTATAAAATTGAGATAAAAATAATTTAAAATACTTTTAATATCTAATGTTTTTACTTTAAATTATTCATATATAATTATTTTTGTTTTCACATAAATATTTATAATAATAATAATAATAATGAAACAATGGTATATTACTTGTATTTGAAAATTGTTGAATTTTCCATTTCGGTATACTAATAATTAATATTTGTAATTTTTTATATTAGTAAATTAGAATGATATTCAAGATCAATATAATATAATATACGATTAAACTACTTTTATAATATATTTTTAGAAATAAATAAAAAAGAAAATATTTAGTAGGTATTTTAATCACACCCTCTTTAAAATTACGATAATCAAGGTTTCCATTTCAATTGATATTTGAATAATTAATGTTGGTGATAATTTTCATGCATAAAATTTATTAATTTTCATTCAATTAATATTATTTTTAGCCATTATTATTATTATTATTATTATTGATAACCTTACGCGTACCTTGATGTATACACATAAATATTAACTAAACTGGATCGTGTATATCAAAATTCAACAACAATCTATTAATCAAAATGAATAAAAAAGAAATATATTGGTGAAACTTTTAAAACTTCTCAATGACAGTTGTACTTTATAAAAAAACAAAACCGTTCTAAATGTAGCTAGAAGCCTAGACCTTGACAATTAGAGCGAAGTTCAATAAAACCAAATCAGGCTTCACAATTCAATATAATAAATTAATGAAAATGTTGGATTTCAGTAGAAGCTAGATTTGAAGAGTTTTTTGTATGACAAAATAAAATCCATAGATATTTTATTAATTTCAAATACTAAATTATGAATTACATCCCTGGACCCCGCCCTGGTGGAAGTTTGTTTAAATTTCTATTTCTTCTAATACTCTGATATTGATTATTATGGCCTTATATTATACATATATCCTATAAAAAGCTTCGAGGAGGAGATTGGTATGCCTAACATTTCGGTATCATACATGACATGACATGACATGATGTGTAACATTTGAGACCAAACATGGTATTTCTTCTGCATCACTCCACTTATGAAAACTATTTCTTGCAGGAAATTTCAATAGGAAGGTTGCTTTGACTTCAAGACTGACAGAAGACTGAAAATAAAATCAAAGTATTAACCTATATCCTAGCTTAATTAGATGATTTACAAAGAAGCTCCATTTAGATTTTGTTAAAATTGAAATGACCCGAATTTTGTTCTACATGATATGAAAAGATTTTATGGTGTGATATCATAGATATTTTGAGAATCTAGCATGGTAGTGAAAATAGATTAGTCCATCATTTAGCCTAAGGTGCGAGGGTAGAGCCCCTCCTTGTATGGATCTTAAGTTTAATATACTTATAAATATGTTATGTATTTTGGAATTTCTAGGTTGGATAGATTAATAGCCATAATATTAAAATCTTTTACTTAGTTTTTGGAAGAGTGGATTTCTCTTCCTTTGTTCTTGATTTTACTCTATTTAGGATTTCTATTTAAATTTGTATATATGTTCCTTATTTTCATCTTTTATTCTTATTGATTTTTCTTTTTTTATTTAAACATATTTCTCTCCACCCACATTACCCAAAACAGTAGGCATTTCTGCATAATGTGACAATGCTATGTTCTCCCTTCACACAACAAAACCTGAAAGAATTAAAAAAACAAAAACAATAACAAAAACAAACTCCAAGACTAGGGATTTCTCTGTAATTGGTAGTATAAGGCGGTTGCAGGTGAGCAAGGGAAAGAGAATGCCTGCCATTGAATTAATCTCATTTTCTCAATATATTTAATTAATTTGAAGCAGGCATGCAGTATTCAGTACTACTCCCATTATTTTATTTTTCTTTCATTTTTGTTTTATGATGGTTATTAATGTTCTTTGTCTTCCTCTCTTCCAACCCTTTTTTTCTCCCTCATCATTTCTCATTCAAAGCCTGAAGAGCTTAATTAATTAGTTGTAGCGCAATTCCATTTTTCTATCTTTTTCTTAGAAAGACCATGACGGGGAATAAAGACACAAAAAACTTAACCTGAATCTATATCTGTAGTGCAAAAATAGAGAGAGGAATATATATATATATATATATATATATATATATATATATATATAATAAACAGGAATTGAAATCTAGGGAACAAGAGCCACCTCTGTTGAAGAAGATCAATGTGTACGGGCCCAGTTGACTCTGACCACGCATTACAGAAGAACATGCCATTTCTGATCTTTGTCCCTCTTCTGCATAGATATAAGCACTGTGTTAGCTTCTGCCTCACAAAAACACACAAAGATTATTATATATCAAACCCAACCAAATATTAAAATCAACCAATGATCAGGTGTTTATATATATATATATATATATATATATATATATATATATACTCATAAAGAGAGAGAGAGAGAGAGAGAGAGAGAGAGAGAGAGAGAGAGAGAGAGAGAGAGAGAGAGAGAGAGAGAGAGAGAGAGAGAGCCGTGGATGATCCTCTAACTATCATTTTCTTGGAGATGCAAACTTTAATTTATCCAAACAAATTAGTGCTGGTTTTTTTGTTTGTTTTTCCAAGTTGATTTATTGAATTTCTTCCTCAAGAACCTGAATATGAATTGGGTAAACTGTAAGATCATAACATACTGAAAAAAGAAAAAAAAATCTTAGGTTATACAAGTTGATAAGATTTTCATTTGATGACAACGACTCAATTTTCTTGCTTCACGTGTATCATGAAAGCTTCATTCCAACTTCCCACTAACCACTAATGAAGAACAAAGAAAATATAACAAATAAACTAAAAAATATATCATTCATCTAACAACCCATATGATCTTATTCTACATTATTTATGAAGAATATGTAATTTATTTAAACACAAACAAAATATAATCTCAGTTCCATGTTAAAGAGTACCTGATCTTCTATTATAAGAATATATATATATATATATATATATATATATATATATATATATATATATATATATATATATATATATATATATTTTTATAATAACTAACACAACAAAATCTAGTAAACAAATTAATGTCTTTAGTTTGATAAGTACTTAAAAAATTTAACACTTCATGTGCTAAGAGAAGCAAGATTTTGATGAAGTAGTGTGGCTCACAATACATTAATCCTTAACTTTGGATACACTTTATGTTGAGTACTACTCTATTAATATTATACAATATTTTTTTGTACATTCTTTTATAAAATACATTTGATAATTCGTTATCATATGTAAATTCTGTCTATTCATACAACACTTTAAAACATTGCTAGAAGAGTTGCAATCTTCTGCGTTTTAACATCGTGAAACTTCTCCTTGGATCATGTGATACAAACATGCATGTAACCCCAACTTTATTAATTAATATAAATTTTTTTCAATCTTAAATCTGTTTTTGATACATTTTATGATGATTAAATATCTTGTAATCATCTTTTAATAGTCCAAGACTACGTCAAACCCATGTTAAGGGGAAATGATTAGTGAGATTAGAGGCAAACGTATCCAATAAGGGATGAATTCTGTTAGGACTTGTAAGGTTGCAAACTGTATTAGTTTTGGAAGGGGGTAGAATGGAACAGTGGAGTGTGAGGAAACTTCTTCTAACCTTCTTACTTATTAGAAAGTCAGACCAATCAGATGCCTCTTCTCTTCTTCTACCTCTTGTCTTTTTTCTCGTATCCAAGGAATGCCCTGAAAATTCCAGGAAATTTCTAACCTTTTTTAGGGTAGAATATGCTGCTTCCTTAACTCTAATTTCTTCTCTTTTGTTTTGATTGTCACTTGGAAGTACAACTACGAAATGATGTATTGAATCTTATCTGAACAAAGAGAAAATCATTTGGGATATATCTAGCTAGCTTTGATTTTCACTTGGTCCGACCCTTGGAATAAGGCTAGCTATTGGGCCACACCCACTACACCACAAACTACATGGCTTCTAATTTTCTAAAGAAATATTTGGTTAAAAGACATAATAACCAAAAATCTGTGAATTTAACATTTCTTATGTTTTTCTTGAAAAATAACCTGTTTTGGACAAAAAAATGTTATTCTCCATTCACATCTCTTAAAAGAAGAGGTAATTTTGCTCATCACGTATAGCTTAAGTGATAGAACCTCAAAGTTAAACAATAGGCAAGGGTATGGGGGGAGGGGTCTTGTGTTCGAGTTCTAGTGGGGATAGATACTATTCTTAATGTAAAGTGCATAATTTGTCAAAAACCAGAGGTAATTTTAACAAGAAAATATGAAAGACATTTTTGTTAAAATAATGTAAAAAGAGTTTTCAAAGTCTTTTAATCAAATCACCATTTTCAAAAACTGTTTTTCCTTCTAAAATATAAGGGAAACAACAATGAACATGTTTAATTTCCATTGTTTTTTTTTTTTTTGAAAACACCAAAAACACAAAAAAAAAAAACTAAATTCAAATTATAAAAACCAGAAAACACAAAAATGACGTTTTTTAAAAACCATTTTCAACAACAATTTAAAGAAAAAACCAAGAATCAAATAGACTCTATATTTATGAGATTTTATGTGACTATTCTATTAATTTAATTGACTACAAAAAGAAAAAAAAAGAAAAAATTCACTTGAAAGTTTAATGTTGGCCAAAATTGAAAATTCTACATTGGGGGAAAGAAAAAAGATCATATCAAAATGAGATAGTTAAAATTACTAAACCCTAATTTTATTTTTTTTAAGAAAAAAATTTATGAAAAAGAAAAAGAGATGTTGGGTATTAATCTTTTGGCTTTATTATTTTGAATTTGGTTGTATAAATGCAAGTGTATGCAAGCCATTGAAGTTAGCAGAATGTCAACTCCTGAAATAATTGGTAATAATTACTATCTTATATTCAAAACATACAACATGACCGAGCTTTTTTGTATTTTTTGTTTTGGATATGTGGACGAAGTGTTACTGTTCATTTAACAGTTTTTAAAATTAAAATACTATTTTAAAGAAATACATTGAAGAAGTATCACCATTTTGCCCTTTATTCAATCCATTATATATTCATCAAATATTTAAAGAGGTATTGTCCTATTTAATTTATTCGAAAGATATGGTATTGCTTGTAGAATACTTTTCTTCTAATTTACTTAAAACATAGAGAATAATAGTTCTTTCTTCTTTCACTTAGAAATGTGTTTTTCTTTTTTTAACTTTTTATTAAATGTAATTTACTTTCTGACTTTAAGTTGTTACATTCAGACTTAATTTTTCATGTTATGAATTTTTTACTAAATAGAAAAAACTAATATGTTTTACTTTTTTTTTTTGTAAAAAAGCAGCATATCAATTTTTGTTTACTTTTTAATACTCAAGATAAATAAAAATATTATAAAACTAAATAATCCCACACTTAAATACTATTAATTATAACTTCATTTTCAGTCAAAAAAAATTTACTATTAATTATTATTTAATGTTAAACAAAAATTAAGTTAAAAAAAAAATACCATTATAGGCTTTTTTAGAATAATATTTTTAGCTATAACTATTAAAAGTTTGGTAAATAACCCGCATTTTTTTCACCTCAATTAAGAAGGTTTTAACAAAAATTATTTATACATCTTACATCTTTTAAAGTTAGAAGCACTTTCCTAAATGCTCTAATTAGGTTTAGAATTATGTTTTTACCTTCTTAGGGAATCAACCCAAATTAGGAGAATTTAACTTTACCGATCCACAACAGTATTTTGAATGATTAAAGAAAAAATAGTCTTCAAATAATCATACCAAATAATGGTTTCAAACCAATTCATTTCAAGAAAATGGTCATAAAAAATTATAGCAGTTAAGCATGATGTCATATTAGATGGTAGTCACCATGATGTGCACAAGATATTAATTAACCCATCTGGGTATGAAATTAACCTTATTAAGAAGTGATTTCCACAAGATTTAATGGCAGATAATGTAAAAAGGGCTACAACTTAGGTAATTTCACCATACATTAAATCTCAAGTATGTGTTATCCTCATTGAAGAAAGAGTACAAGCAGTGAAGATTCCAGGAAAGTGCATAGACCCACTCACCAACCTTGTCCTATATATGTATAACCTCCTACAGCCTAACCATCCATACTGGAGACAGAGAAAGAGAAAGAGAAAGAGAAAATATCAGACTTGCTTCCTCTCACAAACTTCTCACTTCCATAAGAGAGGAAGAGGAAGAGGAGGAGGAAGAAGAAGAAGAAGAATAAGAAGAAGAGGAAGCCATTGTCAATGGATTCACAAGAGGTATTGAACATGGAGAATGGAGAGGTAAAGGGGATGAGCAACAAGGATGGACCTCATTTAATAAGAAACGCCCATACCATGTCTTCTTCATCCTTACGTAAGAGGTCAGATCCGATGCTTCTTCCTAAGGTTAGATGCCGAATCCTCAGACAATTCCTCAGCAATCTTCAAGAAGTCATACTCGGGACCAAGCTTTGTCTGCTCTTCCCGGCCATTCCGTTGGCAGTCTTGGCGAAGTGTTACCAGTTCGGAAGAGTAAGTTCCGTTTCTTTTCATGACCAGAAGATTCTGGTCGATTTCCCAAAACTGACAGTTTCCATTAGTTTTATGGAAATTTAATTTTCTTTCTGTTTGATTTGGGGTTTTTTTTTTTTTTTTAAATTTGGGATTGGCGTCATGCAGCCTTGGATTTTTGCTCTGAGTTTAATGGGGCTGACACCACTGGCCGAACGTGTCAGCTTTCTAACCGAGTGAGTCTGCATGTTTGTTCATTCATAAAGTGTGACATTTTTGCTCAGTATCTTTTTCTTTTTCTGACATTTTCTTCTTCTTCTTCTTCCATGTTCTTATCTTTTTCTGATATTTTCTTCTTTTTCATGTTCTTATCTTGCAAAACCCAGACAGATAGCATATTTCACTGGCCCAACAGGTACTTTTATTTTATTTTCTTGAAGATAGTTCCTAGAGTTATAAATAAATTTGGTTTATTGGAGGTGGGGGTATGATATGAGAGCGGACAATACTGAAATTAGAACATGAAATTATAAAGTTACTTGGATTTTGAGACTTGAATTTGGGTTTGAATTTTCAGTTGGAGGACTTCTGAATGCAACATGTGGTAATGCAACCGAACTGATAATAGCCCTATTTGCCCTACACCAAAAGAAAATCCTTGTGTTGAAATACTCTCTTTTGGGTTCTATTCTCTCCAACCTCCTCCTTGTTCTTGGGACTTCTCTCTTGTGTGGAGGTTTGGCTAATCTCAAAAAGGAACAGCTTTATGATAGAGTAAGAACCGCCTGTTAATTAATTTTATATTCATCCATGCAATAATATGTAATAACATAGACACATACATTGAAAAATGATAGTTTTTTTCTTCTTCTGACTAACAGAAACAATCTGATGTGAACTCGCTGCTTCTACTGCTGGGACTGCTATGCCATGTGCTTCCTTTGATGTTCAAATACGCTGCTGCATCGACAGACACATTCACAGCCATTTCCACTCTTCAGTTCTCAAGAGCCAGTAGCATTTTGATGCTTACAACATATCTTGCATACCTCATCTTCCAGCTCAAAACCCACCGCCAAATTTTCGAATCCCAAGAGGTGTGATCAAATTCTTTTCTTTTCTTTTCTTTTTGATAACCCACCCAGATGACCCTAAGGGGACTTGAATCCATAGTCATTGGGTAAACCCAAGATGGTGGACCAACTGAGCTAACACTCAGGGTTTGTGATCAAATTCTTATCACAAACAAGTTTTCATTATTTGCTGAATAGTAAACCCTAGGAGTAGCTAACTGATGTGGGGTTATGAAATGATCAGGAAGCTGAAGATGGTGACGATGAAAAGGCTTTGATTGGGTTTTGGAGTGCATTTAGCTGGCTGGTTGGGATGACAGTCATCATCGCACTATTATCTGAGTATGTTGTGGGCACAATTGAGGTACGAGGATCTTCCAATCTTTCTTAATAATTCCATTTCTTCACAGCATAAATCTATATTGTTCTTATTTAACATCCATTTGGATCGTCTTCTCAATTAGGCTGCCTCGGATTCCTGGGGAGTTTCTGTTAGCTTCATCAGCATTATTTTGCTGCCAATAGTGGGAAACGCTGCAGAACATGCTGGGTCAATCATATTTGCTTTCAAAAACAAGTTGGTATGTTTGTGAAATATAAAAACAGTATACATTTTAGGTCAAGTTGCTTTGGATTTAGATCAAAATTATATATTCTGGGTATTCGCAGGACATATCTTTGGGGGTAGCATTGGGGTCTGCAACACAAATTTCCATGTTTGTGGTGAGATTTTGAAGAAACCCTACTGAAAAATTCCTTGGTTTTTAATGATCAGTATTCTGTTTATTAATACTTAAATCATTGTCTTTTCTCAGGTTCCTCTCTGTGTGATTGTGGCTTGGATCATGGGTGTAAATATGGATCTTGATTTCAGTCTCCTTGAAACCGGCTCTCTCACCTTCGCCATCATTATCACAGCCTTCACTTTGCAGGTTTTTTTCATAATCTAGTCACATCACATGTAATATGGGAGAAAGTTCTTATAACTTAACAGATACCTTTAAAGCTTTGAGGGCCCTTAATCACAAAGCAGACAATATCTATAATCTAATCTCATAATTCCATGACTTCTTCATCCTCCTACTCAACCTCACTACATGTGTTATTTTCAGGATGGAACTTCACATTACATGAAAGGAGTGGTTCTTTCTCTTTGCTACGTAGTAATAGCTGCATGCTTTTTTGTCCATAAAAATCCGAGTGTCCGTAAGTCCCTTTTCATCAAACTCCTAGAATAGGGAATTGAGATTCATTTGTTGTACTAATAACTAATCTTTTTAAGTTTTGGAAAATTTGATGATAGATGAATCAACTACTGACAGCTTGAGAGTGGTCAAATCTGCGACCGGAATCCTGACTGCTTAACAGGCATGGCTTGGCCTTTGCAGTTCATCCATGAAATAATAAAGAATGCTGCATCAAGCAGATTCATTTGTTTTTTATTCATTGAAATAGGCATCTGCAATTGAGAAGTACTGGAAAATTGTTTACATCCATTTTGATTTAAGGTGTAGTAAGAGAGAGAGAGAGAGAGAGAGAGAGAGAGAGATCACAAGCAATTGAGAAAAGAAGCCATCAAAATGGAGAGCATGGTATGGTGAGATGGGAAACTCTTTGGTGCTGAGAAAAAAGAAAAAAAAAAAGAGCACCAGAGAACTTCCCATTGAAGATGTTTGTATATAAACCCTCTGTTGTTTATATGTATTAATTGTCTTTGTAATTGGGTTTTTGCTTTTGGTGGTGGCAAAGGAGAGCCCTCTGGATTTTCTGTTTGGCTGGTTTTTCTTTTCTTTTCTTTTCTTTTTTTTTTTTTTAGTTTGGATGTATGGTAAGAGTTGAGGTTAATCTGTAACTTTTGCTGAGCCAGAGAAGTTGCCATTACTTCATGATCTAATGTAATTATAGCCAATAATGTAAAACTCTGTGGACACCCAGAGCTTTACTCCTCTATTAAATAAAGCCTCTCAACCATTAATAGAGCTTTATAATTGCAGTCTCCTCTTTCAAGTTTTTGATCATTTGTTTCTTCCTTCAAACCCTTAACATGTTATTAAAGATTTTTATATTTCTTTCCTTTTTTTTTTTTGCCTTTACTTATCAATAAAATAAAAATCTTTAGTGACATGTTATGTAAATCTTTACAAATATTTAGAGTATTCATCTCATGCCCTTTTCACATCTCATCTAATTTGTTGTGCAAATATTTAATTAACCAAATCGAGTTTTCCATTACATGGGCTGTAACTTTGGCAGGTTAACTCGACCCAACTCTATGTTTGATCGGGCTTAGACATTACTTTTTATAATTATATATATATATATATATATATATATATATATATATATATATATATATGTATGTTCAGGTTGGAATAACTCACTATCACATCTTAAAAATATAAATGAGTTGAAGTTTTTAAGTTAAAATAATTAACATTCGAACTAATCTTTCAAAACCCCGTCCCTCTCTTTTGTTTCTTCTCGATTAGTATTTCTTCCATATCGATCTAGTTTGTTTTTCGTTTTTATTTTTATTTTGTTGTCGAATTGTCATGAGATGTTTTGGTTGCTACTATACTTAGAGTTGTGTTGTTTAGCGAATTTGGCAATGGCTTAGCGAAATTGGCAAGGCTTTAGCGACTTGTACGTCGAAATTTCTCGCTAGCTAGCGAAATTTCGCTGCCAGCTTAAATTTCCAAAGGAGAAGCTTAATTCCCTATAATTTCGCTAAGGAACGCCAAGTCAAGCAGCGAATTTTTCTAATTTTTCGCTGAGATTGCTAACTGCTTATGCACAAGCCATAAATTCGCTAGATTGCGAATTGGTTGCGAACAAAGGCGAAATTCCTGCCATTGCCTCGCATGCCTCTCGTCCCGTCTTCAACCGCATTTTCATTTCCTCCACTTTTCCTTTCTGCTTTTCCATTGATTTTGGGCTTCGTTGATGGTTGAGACTAAACTTCCAACCCCGATTGATCATTTGCATTGTGGTTGAAGCCTGTAGCTTTTACTAAATACCTACAAAATACAAAAACATGCTCCAAATGGCATACAAGTGTTACTAAGATGACATGAACACTTCAATTGGTTTATATGACATGATTAATGCACAAAAAGTACTCAAAACCTATCTAATATAGGGTTCAAAATTGCACTTTTTGAGCACTAATCACCAATTTACATATTTTTCTATCATTTTTTTCTTAATAAATTGACTATTCCACACAGACGTGAGTTTTTAGTTTGTTTTTTCATGATTTTGTCAATGATCATTAAGTAAAGATAGTATTGCCATTGCCTAAGATAACGATTGGTTTTTTGTCGTTTTGTTGTGATATTTACTAGTTTATGGACGATTCATATGGTAAAGCATATTCGAAGCAAGAAAAACAATAAATCAAATTATAGTCATTAATATACTACAAAACTAGAGTCATAGGTATTATAGTCATTATAGGATTATTAAATGCATGTGTAAGCTTTGAACCGATTGATTATGTTATTAACTTAAATGTTGCGTCAACCTCTATAGTTATTAGTGAATTTAATTATGTGTTTTTATTGAATGTATTACTATTATGAATCAATAAAATTATCTCTTAAGAAAACAAAGATGAATACGCTAATTTGATCATTTTTTAAAAACATTAATTATTTTTATTAAAAATTTAATATTCAAGTAGTAAGTTTTAAGTCAAAAAATTAAAATAATTTAACTTTAAATCATATTAAAGAATTAAATAGTAATAGAAGAGCTCTAACTGAAGTGGGAATTTTGAGCTATAGTTTCTTTGGGCCTCCTTCCAATTCGTAGTACAAAAAGGTTTAATGTTTTAAATAGTTCTAAATTTTAAAAACATGTTTTACAAACTTTAATTTGACAAAGTTTTCCAAATTAAGATGGTTATGAGAAAAGAATATTTTTAATAAAAATTAATTATCATATAGTTGTTTAGAAAAATAATTACAATTTATAATAGTTCTAAATAAAATAATTGTAGTTAACTAACCCAAAGGAAAGAAATCGCTCCAGATTTGAGTCTTGACGGAGGAGGAAATGCCGATGATCTTCGATGACATTGCTGAGGTGGAAAGGAACTCTACGAGGAGGAGGAAGAGGCAACAAAGACCGCTCTACTGAAACCCTAGACAACATTTCCTTGGTGCTATCGTCAATACAAATCCAATCTATAATTGATATTTATTCGCTTTACTCTTCCTGTCCAGCTGTGATCTAGTTTTGTTTTAGTTGATTTTGAAAAAAATGAGGGGTGATTTTTGGTCATTCTTGGCTTGAAATCACCCCTCAACATCTATTTTGTTTCCTGTTCTCCTCTTTCATTTAAGTGGTCTTTCCTTACAAATCTGGTGTTTATTTTTGCTTTTTCTTGTTTTCGTCGCAGTCTTTGTTGCTGCGTGTGTTTGTGTCGTCTTTGTATGATGGTTTTGTTTTGCTGTCTGTTTTCTGTTCCAATAGGTTTCTAGTGAGTTGGTGTTTCGAACGGCACAGTATAATCGATCAAACAGAGACAACCAATCAAGTCAAGTTCGTCAATGTGTTGCAGAACTGGAATCATATATGTTGGAGAATAAAATTGGCATAAGTCTTTGCCTAAAATAAATCACATGTTCAACATGCTGATGAAGATCAAAATGGTAAGTCATGTCTTGAGCTACCTCTTACCTTCTTAGAGCAACACATGTTTAAGGTATATATTTAGTGGATCAACAATAAATATTCTATGTGATGTTTAAAGAAAGAAATCCAAGGCAATATTGAGTAAATCTAATCAAGAAGATTAGGTGCTATTTGATTATCCCTCACTTAGGAAAGAAGATATTATGTCTTATCAAATATGGTATGTGAACCATAGTCTAAGTCGTTTCGGGAGGACAAGTCCGAACCTGACATCATATGATCTCGTGACGCCTTAAACCTCGGGTCTCGTCACCACCCACAACCTCGCGGACAGCCGCGAACGCCAGGACCACATTTTTTAAAATCGTAGCCCTTGTACGGAGCTCTACCCAAATACAAAACCCGTGACATAATTGTCCCAAACAACAAGAATATATCCAATATCCAATCACATGAGTAATACGGCCACTGGGCCCACAAACGAAGTACTCATAATACATACTAACTATGAATCCAACTATACCAACAGTTGGCAAGAGTTACAATATTAATTTATACAATACATATTAAAATTAGACATTTCAATACATGTATATCATCAACCAGCCACAACCCTCGCTTTCTTCAAATCCTCGGGGTCCCGAGGACGAGCCGTCCTCGCACGCTCCCGCACTGTAAAATAATACTCGATTGCGCGAAATGACGCCTAATACGTAATCGCCCTAAGTGGGCTACTCTCCACCTAAGTGCAGTGCAATGTTCCAAAATAAACATACATTCAAGCAAATGCATGATCCTACTTGAATGTCTACATGACCAACTCAGATCCCGAGTCCTCATCGACTCCATCACACTCGCCTAAGCCTCGTATGGTACTATTATTTTGTTTGCTCAGGACAACCCTCCGATGTGTATATATCAATCAACGCCCGACGACACGGATATGTTGAGCTGAGCCAGCACTACCTCCGATGAATATCAATCGTCGCCCGACGCATTGATATTTTTAATTTGACTACCCTCCGATAATTTAATATTTTAGACAACCCTCCGAACTGCTTTCTCTGGGACTCATCTCATGCACTATTCCCATAGTCCTGCAGGTTCCAAAGGCATATGGAATGCATGTATGCCAATTCCAATACAAATTTAATTCATGTAAATATATAAACATGCATATATTTACAAAACAATCAATTCACACAATCAAGGTCATAAATTCTCATTTCATACATCAAAATTAGCTCACTCGACTAATTCCATCAAACACGAGCAATTTTAGTTTAAATCACTCACCAAACACATATTTTCACAAAAATATATTTTTGAGAATGACTGCTTCTGGGAATAGTGTCCCTTTACTATTCCCGAAAAAATCACAAATTCACTCCGCTCACTTAGTGAACTCAAGCACTACTCGCCATTCCCTACCATCCAACCCATTACATGATTTATCAAGCAAAATTTCAAATTTAAAGAACCCATCAGCCGTGGCAAATACCTACCGTACTTCAATTGTTGTTCAAAATTCATATCAATTCCGTCCCAAGGTTCGGGACCGATCAGACTACCTCATGGCCTCACTGACTCAAACATTCCCAAAAGTACTTAAAGAAGGAATAAAAACCCAAGTAGGAGAAACTCCTACCTCTCGAGTTTGAGGAAACTCCACTTCCTGAGTTTGAGGAAACTCCCTAAATCCCACCCACCGGGGCCCCCTCTCCCGCGTGCTCTCCTTCTTGTCCCGAAGACCGCCGACTCGGGGCCTGATTGCCGACATTCTAGAGAGAAGTCTCTCTCTAAAAACTCAAACCCAACCGGCCGTCACATTCAAATTTCCTCCGTTTCAAGGCCCGTTTGGTTCTTTAACCTTGAGAAGACTACCATCAGAAGACATTTGTTTAAATTCTCATTTAATCCATTTAATTGATTAATTCCCTTCTTTCACCAGTTTTGACATTCGTTTCATCTCGGCCGTCCATTTTCATCATTTATCTACTCATACCACTTATGGTACATGAGTACTTGTTATATGTGACTTTCGTCAGACGTAAAATCGCTTTTTTACAAAGACCTTAAACGCGATGCCTCGAAAAACATGCAAACCCGACCGTCTCTGACCACAAATTTTACGTGCTAACTAGGATTTTTCGAGATCGATTCCAACAAAGGAAATCCGCTTCATCCGAGATCTAGAGAATAAATTCACGGATTTTTTAATCGAAATTACAATTTCAGAATCGAAATTACGATTTTCGCTTTTCCGTAAATCGAATTTCCTGCCTTACATTCTCCCCTCCTAAAAGTAATTTCGTCCCGAAATTTTTACAACGCACTCACTCACATGCATATGCAATGTGCACTCTATCATGCATGTAAACAGTCATTTAAATTTTAAACGACTAAACTGCGTACCTTCATCCCTTAACAAGAAGGGATAGGTGGCCCGCATCGTGTCCTCGCGCTCCCACGTTGACTTCTCCACTCCATAATGCCTCCATAGCATCCTCATTCAACCTCACCTGGCCTTGCGCCCGCAAAACCCCGATCACCCGCTATCAACAATGCACACCGGTCCCCTCCTAAGGTCCCATCCGTGTCAACCTCAATCCGTCCCCAACCACATGAGCCGGACTCGGGAGTATACCCGAGCACGGAGACTTGAAATACCCGCAGGACACCGACATGCCGGGGCGGTAACGCCAACCCAGACGCACAAAGGCCTACCCTCCCGAGCATCCTCGAAGGCCCAATGAACCCTCGTTGATAGCTTCCCCACGCTGGGTCGAACCCGACCACTCCCCCCAGCATCACCTTCCAAGAAGACGTGATCCCCAACCTCGAACTCTAAGGGTCGATCGCCAGAGTCCGCATAAAATTTCTTCTACCGCTCGAGCCGTGGAGAAGACGCCGTCGCATCAAGCTCACCTTCCTGAGGTGTCTCTAATCAGATCAGACCTCATGATAAGCTCCTCTCCCACCTCACCCAACATAATACGACCGCATGACCTCCCCACAATGCCTCATACGGAAAGACCAGATATCTGATATCATGAGCCAGGTAATCGACTACCCTCCCAAATGCCTTATGATCCGTGACGATGCTCGTAGCATGTCCTCTAACACCGTATAGTCTTCAAACCGACCAACTGCCTGAGGGTGAAACGCCAGACTATAGTCGTCACCAGATGCTCATACCTTTGGAAACTCAAAAGTGTGTCAGAACTCCTGTCCCTATCCGACACTACATATCAGATCTACATTCCGACTATCTCTCAAATGTACAACCCAAGCAGTATCTCTCCACATGAAGGTCATCCGCACGACTAGAAATGTGCTCGACTTCGTGAGCATCCACCATCACCCATACCGCCAATATGCCTCTCGTCGCTGCTCGTGACAAGTGGGTCACAAAGTCCATCGTGACGTGCTCCCACTTCCACTCAGACGCCTCCAATGGCTGAAGTAGCCCCGCTGGCTTCTCGTGTCAAATTTTTAACTCCGCCGACATGTGAGACATCGCCGAACAAAGTCCCTACGCGGTTCCCTTCATCCCACTCCAATAAGACTGGCGACGAAGATCCTGGTACATCTTCGTGCCACTGATGCACGGAAAATCGAGAGCAATGAAACTCCCTGAGAATCTCCTCTCTCAAATCGGTCAACTGGGGAACCACTACCCGTCCCCTATATCGAAGACTACCATCTACGTGAACTGGCCCAAATTCTCGTCACCCGTGACTGACCGGCATTTGGCCCCCGATGGATACTGGTCTCTCGCCCCGCCACGCGACTAATCACTCGCTTCAACGTAACCTGTAGCCACTAAACTCCCAAGGTACCATTCCCCTGCCGTCATCAGAGCCCCAACCGTCCTACGCCCCGAGCATCCGCCACTCCCGAGAAGCTATACTAGCCAACGCTCGTGACTTCCGACCGAGCGCATCGCCCACCACATTTTCCCCACGGCGGTAATGCAAAGTGAAGTCATAATCCTCTCAGAACTCCATCCATCCTCGCAAGTACCTTATACGAGGTCCCTCTCGCGTGAAAATATACTGCACTTTACGGCCTCGAGTACACCTCGAACTCCCGCCGTATAAGTAGTGGCGCCTAAATTCAAGGCGAAGACTACAAATCCGCTCAACCCATGTCGCACAGTGGGGTACTTCGTCTGATCTCTTCAACCGGACAGAACCATAAGCTACTACCCTTCCAGATTGCAGCAAAACACATCCCAATCCAAATTCAAGCATCACAATACACCGTGGTACCCCTATCCCCCGTCCTAACTATCAAGATGAGAGTCAAGTAAGTCTCCTTCAACTCCCCGAACGCCCTCGCACGGCCGTCCCACTCAACCACTCCTTCCGATCACCTAGTCATAGGTGCCGCGATCCGAGAAATCCTCACCGACCTCCTCGTAATACCCACCAATCCCAAGAAACTACGATCTCAAGACTCCGACTTCGCCTCTCCCAACTCATCACGCCGACCTTCTCCTGGGTCGACCGACACTTTGATAGCCGACACCACGTGTCCCAGTCTCACCTCGCAGCCGAACCACACTTACCGTAACTCGCTGCATACCGATGGTCTCAACAACCGTAAACGATCCTCGCGATACTCATGCTCCCACTCTGACTGTGAGTAGATCAAGATGTCATCCACGAAGACTACTACAAACTGATCTAAATAGGGTCGAATATCCTACGCATGAGATCCATGAATGCCGCCGGCATTATCTGGTCAATCCGGCGGGCATCACCGCAAACTCAAAGTGCCCATAACGCGCCCCCTAAACGCCGCCTAAAGATATCCGCCTCCCTAACTCTCAATCGATGGTAACGCCGCAAAGGTCTATCTTGGAATAGACTTCGGCGCTTCCTCTCAACCTATCAAATAAATCGTCAATCCCCAATGGGTACCACTCTGATCGTGAACCCCGCTCAACCGCCGATAATCGGGTGCAATACCCGCGGTCTTGTCCTTCTTCTTGCAAATAACCGGCGCCCCATAGCGGCGCGTTTCCTGCCTAATGAACCCTCGGCCCAAGAGCTCCCGTAACCGGGCCTGGAAGTTCCGCAACTCAACCTGGGTACATCCTAGCGCGGAGTCATGAGACGGGTGCGCTCTGGTAACTCAATACCGAAGTCTACATCCTCTCGGAGGTAACCAGTAGCCTATCCGGGAAAGACATCCATACTGGCATCGCCGAGGTAGATCTAAGTCCGCCTCTCCTCGCCCTTCTGTAAAGGTTCGCCAGCCTAACCCAACCAATCAAGTCCCGACACCGGACTCATAAACCGGCCCGGGGCAAAACATCGCGCTCGTCTCCCCCGGAATACTACATGAGTACCGCCCCGCGCGGTAGCGGTAATCCTCCCGCCACAATCGATAACGACTCAGAAGCTCGTCGCCCAATCCATCCCCAAGATGACATCGAACTCGACATGTCCATGATCCTCGTGTCCACTGTGGAGTGTAGTCCCCAGGATCTCTAAATTTAACCTCGACATATCATCCCTATTCTCGCCCTAATCCCTGTGGGAGAACTCATATACAAGAGATCTCCAAGGTCTCCACCTCTAAGCCCAACTCTCTCTCTACGGGTCGTGGTCAGTCTCCAACCGTAATCCATATCTCAGAGGAGAAGTCCCACAATCCGCCTCCCGAATGGACAACTTCAGCCCATACTCGAATCTCCTAACCTTGACTAAGTCTATGGCCACGTAATCATCAACAAATCGTACTAGCTCTGTGAACCTAGTCACATGATCCATCATACGCCCTCGTCTACTCTAGGAACCCAGCCGCAGCCTCTGTGAAAGCACGCACCATGAATGTTCTCCTTAAATTATGGCCATGTCATCGCCTCTAGGTCTCTGGGAGGTCCTCGCCACTTTCCACCATATTTCCTGGGGCCTCACCCTAGCCGGAACGCAGCCTTAGTCTAATCCTGGTCGTGTCAGAGGTAATCTCCATAGCCTCTAACACCTTCTCGACCTGCATGAACCAATGGTCTACCACCATCAGATCTCCTCCCCAAGGAATGTCGTAGGGTGGTGCGCTCTAAATCTCCTCGAGGTTACCAGTCCTCCCCGACCACCGCTATGCTAACAGGCGATGAGCGGGTACCACAAGAACACTTTACAGCCTCTCAAAGAAAGGCTCTGGCTGACAACACCGGCGTACCGGGTCAAATGCTCTGGTGCCCGACCAGCACTCGTGGATCGCCCACGTCCTCTCGCCCTCGACTCAGCCATCTATACAGCTCAATGGCAAATTAAATTCAATACAAGATTCTAAGGCATAAACACGTACTCGAGACACTAATCATACACATAACCGTTGTATACACATTGTCCTTTTGCATTTACAATTAATGTGCAAGACAATCAATTTTTGCATTTAATATATTGTTTTCTAACAAAATTTTAATTTCTCGAAATTTCCTCTGCTTTTGAAAATTTTATTTCTTTCGAAATTTTTTTCAATTCTTTTTCCACTATTTCAATACTGAAAAATCACTAAAAAAATTACATACTTTTTTTTTTTTTCATTTTTCAACACCAAATAAATGTATACAAATTTATTTTATCCCATTTTCTTCAATTTTACTACTTGTAAAATTTTAGAAAATTATTTTCTTCTCTCACAACCAAATAAATTTATGAAATTTATTTTCTTTACTTTCTTTCTCCAAATTTTTACACCGTAAAATCTTGAAAACCATTTTCTTCATATATATATATTTTTTTCATTTCTTCCAAATTTCATTGAAGATATACAAAAAATATATATATATACTCTATATATATATATATATATATATTTTTTTTTTTTTCCTTTTCCATAATACTCAAATAAATTTATAAAAATTTATTCTATTCAATTTTCTTCAATTTTACAACTTGTAAAACCTTAGAAAATTATTATCTTCACCTCATTTTTTTCCCTTTAACTTTGGACATTTTGTCTAAAATCTTCCCAAACCTCTTGATCCAACACTAAACCTAGTGTTCAACCTTAAAATTTTATTAAAATCTCATTATCCTACAAACCAAATAAATTGATTACAATTTATTTCATTTCCAGTTTACACACTATAAACTCCTAAGATTTGTTTTCCAACATAATAAGTGTTAATCACCTAAGCACCCAAACATCATAACATATCACAAACCATGTTATAAACATCATTCACATAACATACAACTCATGTTATACACGCAATCACACATCAAACACCATGCATGCAGTGTTCTATTCTCGTGATTTCCTAAGTAATCTCATACCTAAACCAAACATCAAACCACCTTGCGGGTGATGGCTAAATTAAACCCGAGGCGCCCCTAGGTATTCGATACCTAAGCTCGATAATTGCCGTGACGCCCAAACTCCGGGGTCCGCTTGACCACCGTCAACTCGCGGAATATTTTCGCGAATGTCGAAAGTGACCCGACATTTCTCACGAAGTAACCCGCAGTCTCCTTTGTACTGGGAGCTCTACCTAAATACAAACCCCGCATATACCGTCTCCAAACAAGGCAATATATCCAATATATCCAATCACATTTAGCACGACCACTGGGCCCACAAACGATACCATAATACATACTAACTATGAATCCAACTATATACCAAATAGTTACAAGAGTTACAATATTTTCTAATTTATACAATACATATATTAAAATTAGACATTTCAATACATGTATATATCATCAACCAGCCACAACCCTATTTTCTTCAAATCCTCAATCCCTAAAGATTTAGCCGTCCCTCGCACGCTCCCGTGACCGTGAAAATAATATCCTCGACAGTGGTGAGCTAATGCTCAAGAGGGACCGCCCCTAAGCGGGCTACTCTCTCCACCGGCGCAATGTTCCAGAATAAACATACATTCAAGCAAATGCATGATCCTACTCAATGTCTACATGACCAACTTAGATCCCGAGTCATCATCGATTTCCATCACACTCGCCTAAGCCTCAGATGAAAATTATTATTTTGTTTGTCTGCGGACAACCTCCGATGCGTATATATCAATTCGAAGCCGCCCGACGACGATATATTATTTGTTTGTGGACTACCCTCCGATGAATATCAATCAAATGCCCGACGATTGATATTTTTAATTTGACTACTCCTCCGATAATTAATATTTTTAGACAACCTCCGAACCGTTTTCTCTAAACTCATCTCATGCACTCACTCCTATAGTCCTAGGGTGTTCCAGTGCATATGGAATGCATGAATGCCAATTCCAATGCAGTCTAATTCACATGTAAATATATAAATATGCATATATTTACAAAACAATCAATTCACACAATCATGTTATGTAAATTCTCATTTCATACATCAAAATTAGCTCACTTGGGCTAATTATCAAACACCTAAAGAATTTAACTTAAATCACTCGACCAAACACATATTTTCACAAAAATATATTTTGAGAATCAAGCCGGAATAGTGAAACCCTCTCATTATTCCCGAAAAATCACAAAATCATCTGGCTCACTTACAAGGAACTCCTCAATTCACTCGCCATTCCTACTTCATCCAACCCATTACATGATTTATCACAAAATTTCCAAATTTAAAGAAACCCATCGCCCGTGGCGCCACTACGCACCACCGTTGTTCAAAATTCATATCAATTCATCCCAAGGCCTCGGGACCGACGCACCTACCCTCACCTACTCACTCCGACCAAACATCTCTAGAAAGTACTTAAAAAGGAATAAAACCCAAGTAGGGAGAAACTCCTACCCCTGAAGCTCGAGGAAACTCCCTAAATCCGGTACCCACGCGAAGCCCTCTCCGCGTAGAGCAGTTCTTCTTCTTGTCCCGAAGACTGCCGACGGTCGGATTTGCCGATATTCTAGAGAGAAGTCTCTCTCTCTAAAAAAAACTCAAAACCCAACTATCGCTTCTCTCGTCCACTGCTCGCCTCGCTGTCTCTTAACCTTGGAGAAGACGACCACTGTAGCACATTTGTTTAAATTCTCATTTAATCCATTTAATTGATTAATTCCCTTCTTTCACCAAGGCTACATTCTACCCATCTCTCATTCATTTTCATCATTTATCTACTCATACCACTTATGGTACATGAGTACTTGTTACATGTGACTTTCAATGAGATCGAAAACGCTTTACTAAGACTCAAACGCGATGCCTCGAAAAACGTGCCAACTCCGACTGTCTCGGAATTATACGAAATTTTACGTGGCTAACTAGATTTTTGAGACGATTCCAACTGCGGAAACTGGCTTCACATCCGGCATCTGCATAATAAATTACTTCTGATTTTTTAACCGAAATTACAATTTTGTAATCGAAATTACGATTTTACCATTTTCCGTAAATCGACTTCTGGTCTTAAGATGATCAATACAAAAAGTATTTTTTAGTGACGACTATTTAGTCACGACCACAAAATGCCGTCACTAAAACCTTTTTTTTGTCATAGCCATCGTAATCCATCACCCAAAATATTTGATGAGAAGTTTAGTCAAAGTTTTATTGAAAACCGTGACTATACATAAAAAATAATGGCGGGAAAATTTGACGCGAATCGTTTAGTCACGGTTTTTCCCAAAAACGTGACTACAACTATGCGAATGTCAGTTTTGGTCACAGTTTCAAATAAAACCATAACCAAATCTATAAGTTAGTATGTATTGGTCATGATGTTAAATAAAAACGTGACCAAATGTATAATGAGTGACTTTTGGTCACGATTTTACTTAAAACCATGATCAAATCTATAGGTAGCTAGTTTTAGTCACGGTTTTATTTAAAATCGTGATCAAATGTATAATGAGTGACTTTTGGTCATAGTTTTACTTAAAACTGTGACCAAATCTATAAGTAGCTGGTTTTAGTCACGGTTTTAAAATCGTGATCACATGTATAATGAGTGACTTTTGGTCAGGGTTTTACTTAAAACTGTGACCAAATCTATAAGTTAGCTAATTTTGAACCTTGACTATATGTAAAATTTAACGGAGGGAAATAATTTAGTCACACACACACACACACACACACACACACACACACACACACACACACACACACACACACACACACACACACACACACACACACACACACACACACACACACACACACACATCATTACATATATATATATATATATATATATATATATTACTAAACTAATTAGTTAAAATTTACCTTGACTTTTTATTAAATTTTTAAAAAGGAAAAACTTTTCTATATAGATTATAAAAATTAAGGCTTTTATATTATATGCAAAAAAAAATTGAAATGAGATAAGAGCAATGATGAAAATATTGGTACTTGAATATAGATAATGATGAAAATATTTTATTACATTCAATGACTATATAATTTATAAAAAAATTTTGATTTCAATATTAATGGTTTTTGGATATAAATATGTATTTGGATTAGAAGCAATTTGTTTGTACATTCACAAATAATAATTATTAAAATGAGGAATATTTTAAATAACATTTTAAAAATAATAATAGTGCGAGTGTATAACAAAAGAAATTTTAATTTTTTAAAATTAAGTAATATGTTTATTTATTTTAAATAGTTTATATTTAGTGTATGATGACTTGAATTCCATTTAGTTTTGTCTTGAAAGCTCGTGGTGTGACATATATGATGAAGTTATAAGTATAAGATTTTTTTAGGGGGTCAGTCGTTGGATAGCAAGTGAAGGGATTGGGTAAATGTGAAGTTATATGTAACATCCCAAATTATACCATAGTAGTTTTATAACATATTGTGGTATAATAAAGTAAATAAATATATTTTTCCCACTTAAATGCTATGAGAAATGATGTTCGGAATTAATTCAAGAGTTAAGTGGTAAATGGTAAAATGTCATATTGGCCACCCAAAGGTCATAAATGAAGAAGAATATATGCTTAATTAGGAAATTGTAATAAGTTGTCAGGTAATTAGAATATGGAGCAGGACTAAAATGCAAAAAAAGAAGGGAAAGTTAAACAAAAACGAGAAAAGCCAAACAATGCCTCAGAAAGAAAAAGAGGGATAATATCAAATTTATCTATTTGATTGAGGGGAGTTCTTCATTTTGGTTGAGAAACTAAGTTTACTGGTTTGAAGAAGTGAAGCCATCCTTGTGATTTACCCATTTCTCAAGGCTATCTTTGTACAAGTACAAAGAGTATGTATGAAGAAAGAAGAGAAAGAGAGAAGGAGTGAAGAAAATGAGAATTTTGGTTCAAGTATTTGAAGATGTATGAAAATCTCTCCTTTGATCTATAAAAACTATAAGTTTGGAACACTTGTATGGAAAGTATGGACACTTGTACAAGTTTGAGTATATTTGGAAATTCTCCAAACTCCTTTGTTTATGTTTGAGTTAGGAAAACCCTAACTTTGTATAAAAGTGATTTTGGGATGGCTTAAGTCAAATTTGGGAGTTGTTTTGCTGTGCTTTGGTTTTGATTGATTGGTTGTTGTCCTCAATCGGCGACCTTCAGATAAAGCAAATGTTTGGGTTTAGTGAGACGTCACAAAAATTTTCCAAGCTTGCTTTCTGCATAACTCGTCATTAGTCATCCAAATTGAGTGATTCCAGTTGAGAAGGAACCCTAAGAGGTAAACCTACAAAAGTATAGAAGGTCCTAAGAAGCAAACCTGACCCCAAGTCCCCTTTTTTTGAGACTGAAGTGAAAATACGGGTAAGCTACTAGGTTATCCTATGTTTTGGTACAGTTTTGGTGTTTAGGTCATACGTTGCATTTCACTCATCCAAATTGAGTGATTCGAATTTCTGTGTAATCTATACTTCTCGTAGAACAACTTTTATGAAGGCAGTATATCCAAATTTAGTCTTTGTTATTACCATAAATTCGTCAAAGTAAGGGAACAATTCTGTCCTTGAAACCTGACTCAGAACAGTCCCCTGAACTGGAGTAATTTCGATTGTTTAAATCATAACTTGAGTTATACTAATCCAAATGAGGTGATTCAAATTTATATACAAACTAGACATATGGGAGAACAACTTTCATGAAGAATGTATGGTCAAATTATGTGACGCCCCATTTTCCGGGGGTCCGTTGATAACCCGGTCAACTCCAAGGAATACTGCGGATGCCTGCAACCCGACACCACTTCACGAAAAATCTGGCAGCCTTCCTCAGACGAGGAGCTCTCAATTTCCAAGATACAACCTGTCTCAATCACATGGCAACCTGTCCTAATATTTTACAAAGACCACACCGGGTCCATATACAATTAAAATGAGTAAAAAGGCCACGTGGGCCCATACATCAATACTCACTAAAATATCCCAACCAACTATATTACATGGTTCAAGAGTTAATAAGTCACTCTTAATTCAAACATATATTAAAATTAAGAGTTCTAATACATGTTATACAAAATGAATACCAAATCATCAAAGCCACAACCTGGCTTTCTTCTAAAAATCGGCCTCTAAAGAGCGTTGTCTTCGAACAAATTCAGACTAAATAGTGATCCCGGGACAGGTGAGCAAAGTCATAAAGGATAATCTCCTATATGGGTTACTCCCCACCTAAGTGCACATGCAATGATTCAACATAAACACACACTCAAGCAAATAGATGATCCTACTTGAATGTCTACATACCTAATCCCGTGTCTCGAGTCCTCATTGACTCCCTCACGCATGCCTAAGCTAATGCAAGAAAAAAAAAAAAAACTCATTTTCATTTCTTTCATGTCATGCACTCACACCTAATTTTTTAGGTTGCCCCGGTGCTTATGAAATGCATTATGCCATTATCAAACCACACATGCCAATATATCATTTACACATATATTAACAAAATTTACATACATGTCACATGTTATTTAATTCACATCAATAACATCAAAATTAGCCACTAGCTAATTACACCATTTGTAACGGCTTACACACAATTATATTTTTATATAATTCCGTATCATGTTAACACATTTAATTACATGCATTAACATATTAACTCTCACGCAATTCCAAGCCATTCATGCTAATATATTTACATGCATGTATTGACACAATTAATTCCCATAATTCATATTATTCGATTCTCAATCAATAATACCAAAATTAGCTCACATGGGCTAATTAACCAATCAAACAATTCATTTTGAATCACTCAACATCATAAAAATCCACACCAAAAAAATCACGTCACTATTCATGTGAACAGTGAAACCCTCGGGTTGGCACTGTTCACGGCCACAACAATGAGGATTTTCTCCACTCAGTTCAAATGTTTTGAGACCGAAAACACGGCTAATCCAAGCCTCAGAACATCCCCAACCATTTACATGGCTCTTAGCCAAAGAATAACACAAGTAGGAAAAGATCCATACCTCTTGGAGTTGTCGGAATTCCACCAAATCGGTGTCCACGCGTAGCCCTCGTCACGTAGATCGACTTTGCTTCTTGCTCCGTTAAGAATCGACGGTCCGAACGGCCAGAAATCTAGAGAGAAGGAGCTCTCTCTCTCTAAAATCACAAACCAGCAACCTATTGCCCGTTTTTTCTCTTTTTGTTTTGAGAAGACAACTATTCATTTGTCTTATTATCTCATTAACATTTCATTTAATTCCCACGCGCCTTTTCTTGATTTTTTGCCACTTTGGCAATAACATGTGCCATCCATCTCATCCTCTCTCTACTCACGCAACACGTGTCACACGCGCACATCACGTAAGACGCGACTTTTTGTCACATCACATGTCTCTCAAACCCGCTTTATGGCACCCGACACCCTGCTCCTCGAAAACGTGAAAATCTCGACTATCTCTGACCCGACCGAACACTGGGTAGCCAGATTTAGCATGACAGACCGACCCTGATACCCTCCCAGATTCCCCGGTGTCCCGCCCTGAAGTTCCACTCCGTACACCCCTAGAAGATACTCTGCGGAGCTCCACTTTAAGGAGGGAAGTAAACACATGCATTAGTTTAATATCCCAATTATATATAAGAGTCTCACCACATATATAAATAAGGACCCATAAAAGTTCAATACGAATATTAGAGCATTCTAAGAGTGTTTGTGACTTTAGGGTTACAAATGAAATACATAAGTCAATAATATAAAGCGCGTATAGATATGATAGAATACCGCAGCTCGCTAATCCAGGACGTAAGCCGGCGAGGTAGATCTTTACGAACTCGGCCCGGGACTCAGGAACTGGATGAAACAATAAAACGTGAGATAATAAATCTGAGTGACATAATTTATAAGGAAAATAAAGTCTTTAATTTAAAATTCCTTATTTCAAGATCTCACGTACATTCTTTGCAAAGTTCCCGTTTAAAATCATTTCACAAAACCCAACTTATACCAAGTCAACAATGTCACGCCCGATCCCCGGCCCGAATTTATTTGGCGGATTCGAACCGGTCCCGGGGCGATACCATCCATACTATATACTGGGACTCCTATCGACTGCTTCTTCTCGTGAGTCATCAGACTGCTGTGTACAAACAATTTCGTAATAACAAAATATCATTTGTACATATACAAAGGAACTAACACGTGAGCGGTGTCCTTAAAAGTCTATACACATATATTGTAGTCCCCTTTACTTATAATAAATACTTATACAAGACATTTCTAATACAAAAACTTCGTGAGATCATGTGCATAAATGTGAGCACCTCATCTCTAAGCTCACCGGCTACTGATGCGGAATGTCCTATCCTCTATCCTGTCTTCCTCGCTTCCTGCATCTACACCTGACAACACCCGTGCTGCTTTCACGCTATGGGAACATAAGCAATGGACAACCACCAATGGCGACTGTCACAAGCTTATACATATGCATTATATATATCTAACCATATTTCTATAACTTTAATTCCTTATCATCTTATTCTATCGTGATGTCAATCTTTCTATTACACGTTTCATGTCTTCGCACTCATTTATACTTTTATGTATTCCTATTTCGAGTAATTTTTACATATTCCTATACTTGGTCCCGTGTTCATCTTTCACGCCATTATATGTCTTTTCAATGTTCCTATTCTTTTCGTGTTACATATCATGTCCTCTAGTCTATATCTTTTCATCTTTCTGCCTCTATGATTTATTGCATCTCTATATACTATTACATATAACATTTCTTATCCTATACCTATATCATGTCTTCTTTCATGTCGCGCTACATGCCCTCGCTATACTTTTCATTTACCTTTCTTTTCTCTACTTTCCACTTTACTTGTTCATATCCTTTTTGTGTACTATACTTGTGACTTTCTATATACTATATTCATATATCTATGTCTATGTAATCGTTCATTTCCTTTATCAAGTTTCCTATTATACTTTCATATGGCTTTCTCTTTTGGCGTACTTGCATATGTTGTCGACATATTGATATGCTATTCATATGCTTATGCTTTTCATATGTCAGATACTATGCTTTTCATATACTATACTTTCATATGGCTTTCATTCTTCACTTTCATACTTGTACTATCGTGATACTTTCCGTTATATGCTCATCTTGTACTTTTCATATCCCCTATCCCGTACTATTCATATACTTCATATACATTTGCAATCTCTATTCTATCTATCATACACTTTGTGCTTTTTGTATACTTCTTTCGTGCTTTGTGATAATTTTCTGTTTCTTTGAGGTACCCATGTGCACTGATGCAACGCATATTGAGTATATTCAGATCTTTACTTCTATTCTTTATTTGTAGCGTCTTATCATATATCTGTTTCGACTACCTAGATCACCATAAGAAATGAGTAAGACGCAAGATAATGGGTACCCGAAGGTACAATACGCGATCGAGGTGCCGTAAAGGCACCGAGCACGAGTATAATCAGAGCGCCAAGATTCAATCGTGAGCACGGGCATAATCGAGCGCAGAAAGACCAATCAGAGTACCAAGTACTAGTCGTGAGTACCGGTACTAATCGTGAGTGCCGGAGCACTAATCGTGAGTACACCGGCACTAATCGAGTGCCTAGCACTAATCGTGAGTACCGGGCAATAAATCGATGTCCACTATCTTGGGCTCTTTTGATCCTAGGTAGTCATATGATCATATGTCTTTCATAACTCACATTCTCGTGGTATTCCTACTCACATTCTCGCGCTCATGACATACAGCTTTTCATGTTCATGTTCCTGCTTTCATTGCCATATTTCATAATCTTTCGCTATCATTTAGTTTTGTCTTCATATCGTATATGTAAATCCTATCATATATCATGAAGGCATCTATGCACTCTTGTATTCATATATTTCTATATCGCTTTCTATATCTTTCATAACTTTATATCATTTATGCATGTACCCATCATTCATGTACATGTACTCATTCCTATGCTTTGTCATCTTTTGCTCATCTCTATCGCTCTTAGAATTTACTATCATCATGTGTTCCTAGCATGTTCCATTTTATTCATTTCTGATAAATCTCATCATATATTCCTATCATTTACGTATTACTGTCATGTCTTTATCTATTCATATACTTTCTATATTTCTATCATGTTCCATCTTATTTGTTTACGCATGACAATCATATGTTCACATTGTATACTCTATATCTCATATGTGCCTCTAATATCCCGGTACTGTAGGCCATCATATCTTATGACATATCCTATCATATCTTATCATATCTTATAACTTATACCTATCATATCTTATGACATGTCTCATATTCATATCATATTCATGTTTTATGAACATAACTATACATATTGCATATTCTATATTTTTCTTGTTTCATGGCTATTACATATAGCACTTCATATACTTAAGGGAAGTATGTGATGTCTATGAGATCATACCATTCATATATTCTCATTCCTTATGAATCTAGTTTTACTTAGGAATTGGAATCAATCCACCTGATAATCCAAAATAAAGTTATGGCATTTTTATGCCAACTAGTCATTTTACCGATTTTTCTAGGAACAGTTTGTATTACTCATTTTTCCGGGGTCTTAACTTCCTATTTTGACATTATGTCCTTATACTCATTTAAAACTAAGGTGCTATGGCTCTATTCCAACTGGAATCACCCAATTCGAGCTAATCGAACTCAAGTTATGTCCGAAACAATCGATTCTCTATGTTCAACACTGAAACCAGAATTTGGTTTGCACATGGTCCCACTTGAGTGGATTTCAAGCCACTTAGAGTCATAATTTGACTATGTTTATTTAGTATATTGATGGTTTTCCTTTTGAAGTCTATTTTAATTGGCCACTTGAATCACTCAAATCGGATAATAAAATGAGCAAGTTATGGCCAAAAAATACAAAAACTAGTCAAAACTGAAAATGAATAGGTGTACCTATGACACCCCAAAGCAAAATTTGACACTTTGGCCAAAAACGACTGTATTCAGCCAGACGTGTACCGGTACATGTTCAAGTGTACCGGGCACATGACCGGAATGCCTGCACGTGTGTTTTCCCTTTTTCATGCCCTTCATCCATGGATCAATTCTATACTTCCTACACACATCAAAATTCATTCCATATCGCTTCCTTATAACCTCTTTTTCTACTCATTTCATCTTTCAATACTTATCTTATTTCCAAAAACATATCATGAAATCCTTCCAAAACAATTTTAATATGGGTCATATCCCATACATGATCCAAACATAGAGAGTTGTTAGGGTTTGTTCTAAACCCTAACTTCATTACACACAATTTAACCATGAATTCAACCTAACAAGGGAATTCCTTACTTATCTTATTCCTTGTGGGTTTACCAACCTTACTTCAAGAAATCTAAGGTTAAGATGCAATTCAATCAAAACCCTAGATTAGGAGACAAGCCTTTAATCATATAAAGCCTTACAATCCCATGTGATCCATACAAAATCCAAAGTTCCATACCTTTTTGCTTGCTTGAACTTCTCTCCTCTCTCTTTCTTCTTCTCTCCTCTTCCTCTTCTTCTTCTTCTTCTCCTTTTGCTCTTTTCCCCCTCTCTCTCTACACGTTTTTCTCTCCCCCCAATTTGAGACCAATTTGGTCTTAAATAAAATTCTTGAGTTAAGGCCATGTTTACCTTCAAATAAAAAACCCATTTTTGGTTATTTTCATTTGCCTTTAACCCCATAACTCCCTCTATTTACATTTCATTTTCAAGCATTTTAAACATTAACCCCTAATCTTTCACTTTTATGACCAATAGCCCTTAACAAATTACAAGATTGCCTCAGATTCAGAACTTTCCGAGTCTCTCGTTTTATTTTCCGAAAATTCATATTCATCTTATAATATACCCTAAACAAGTCCGAAAACTGCTAGGGTATATTTCCGGGGTGTTACAAACAATATGAAATCCATGCTCAAAAATTTAACCGAAATTATAACCTGAATCTGTTTCACAACATACCATTGAGCATAAAATTATATAACCCTCATATCGTAAAAGAAAAATAATCAGGAAAATGCAACAACCATAAAGATTTAAATAGCTACAGTTTACCCAGAAAACCAACAATGTACCGTACCATATACACTTCACAAACCGTGGGACTCCCCACCTCACGACCCCCAACTTAAATGGTTATTACTTACACAGAACCCAACAATGTACCGTACCATATATCCTTTATGACCCGTACTATATACTCATCATAAACCGTACCATATACTCATCATAAACCGTACCATATACTCATCATAAACCATGCCATATACTCATCATAAAATTTACTACAGACTCATCATATTCGTGACCGTATACCCATGCATCATAAACCGTATCTATATACCCATCATATACCGCACTATATACCCATCATATACCGCGTACTCATATACCATCATAATCCGTGCATCAGATACCCATCATATACCGCACCATATACCCATCATAAAACCGTGGATACCCACCTCACGACCCTCAACTCGGAAGCAGTCGTGGTAATAATAATAATGATGAACCGTTGCGGACCTCGACCTCACCTACCGCGGAAATAACATATAACCGCGGTAAACCCACCACGACACCGTGGCAAACCTGCATTACCAAACCGTTTGGGTAAACCCGAATTCCTCATGGTCGTGGAAATAATATAACCGCTGATAATCCAACCTCACGACACCGTGGGCAATCCACAAACTGTTTGATAAACCGACCACTCGTGGAAATGATATATAACCGCGGATGAACCAACCTCACGACACTGGCAACCAATAAACCACGGTAGATCGAATTCACTGGGCCGTGGAAAAAATGTATAACCATTGATGAATCCAACCTCAATGACACCGCGGAAAACCCATTTTACCATAATATGGATACCGAATCAATGTCCGTACTATACGGTACATCAACCTATAACAACCAACACTCAGATTCTTACTCACATATACTTTTCCAATCATGTTTGTATTATAATATAACAACCAACACAAGATCCTTACTCACATATATTTATCCAACGATATCAGATATAATATATAACACCCAACACAAGATCCTTACTCACAAGTACTCAAAATCTTCTTTTCTTAAACAATAAGTTTTCAAAGTGGTTTAAAACCTCAATCCACGTTCTTAACATATTTAAGGTACCACGACTCATCCAAAGAACTCGGCAAGAAAAACTTCCAAATATTTAAAATGCTTGACAAAATTCATGAAATGATAACTTGTTTTATATGAGACCGAGCACTCATTTGTATGCAACCAACCATTTGATCAAAACAGTATATATGTAAAATATTTAATCACAATAGATATATCACGTAATACCCCAAATCATTTAAAAACATGTAAATCACTCATGACTACGCACGCCGTCATTCTTCCGTTGCGATCGTTTCCGCCTACGACCGTCAGACATAAATAAAACACCACTCAGCTCCAATAATCAACCAACCACATCGATATCCCTAAGGCCTTAGAATAACTTTCTTTAGAACTATGAGACCATCCAAATTGAATCCGACAGCCCACTACACAAGCAGCCCTATGTCCGATAATTTCCAAATCAGCTTTTTCACCTAGAGTTAATTTAAAATCAACAGTCCAATAATTCCTAAAAACATCCAATTTCACTAATACAACTCAATTTTCCAAATTTGACCACCGTACTCTATTTCAATTCCGACATCCCTGCACTACCCGAACAACCTAAATGGAAAAACTAACCAAACGACGCCTAAAATGATAAACCACATATCAATGTAAAGCCCAAGAGACCAGGAACTAATGGGCATTCATTACCTTGGTCCAACAAATGTGGCTCTAAAGCTCGATCCAACCGTCGACCAACTTCTATTGGGCCAGAACTTTCAAACTGGGTGAGGAATCTCGCAAAAGGGACCACCTAAACAGTCTGGGGGTCCAAAATGGTGGAAAGGAGCTATGGGGTGGCCTGAAGTGGCCGGAAAATCAAGAAAAACCCGGTGTCCCACGGCTGCGCCGCTCGCCGCAGCCTTCGCCGGCCCGATCCGGCGCTGTCCTACGGCCGGGCCGGTCGGAAACTCTTCACTCACGGCTCGTCTGGATGTCCTCTTCCTCCCCTCGTCTCTGCGGCTGTGGTCACGGCAGCCTCTGGTCCAAACTCCCACTACGCAAATGGTCAAAATGAGTCCCAGCTGGGTGTTCATGATTCGAGAGTTCTTCCTAGGTTTTCGAGCTCAAGACGGTGCTTTGGGGCTGGGGTGGTTTCATTCGCATCCAAAGTTATGTTTATATAGGCCTAGGTCTCTTTCGCAAAATTTTGAAGATCTGTCAGATGACCGTTAGAACACGCGCTTGAAATTACCAAAGTGGTTATAACTTTTATCCGTAGTCTGATTAAAGACGCTCGACCGCCTATGAACTCGCATCAGTGAGGCCTACGAAATGGTGTCTTAGTCATCCCAAATTATTCATCCCTTGAAGTCAACTTTGGTCAACCTACTAAGTGTTGGTCAAACCTAGTCAAATTTTGTCAAACTTAGTCAAACTTGGTCAAACGTGTTGCAAACTTGTATTATTTGGTACGGGTCATTACATAGCGAGACGATTCCAACAGTGAAGTCCGTTTCGTCATCCGAGATCTAAAAAAATTCCGGATTTTGACCGAACTTACCATTTTCCTCTTTTTCAGAAAATTAGATTTTCTTGGAGTTTCACATTCTCCCCCCCTTAAAAGAATTTCATCCCGAAATTCCACGCACATATGCATCCAACTGCGTGCATACGTAACCCTACACAATCCCTGCTTAGTGTGTAAACACTGACCTTCCCAAGGTCACAATCACTGACAATCCAATGGACTGTCAACCTAATCCATGTCATGAATGACATCCATATACCGAGCCCTTACCGGCTCACCAACGCCCAATGCAATTTCCAATGGGTATCTAAATCTCGAGTCACTCCCAACTCCTATCACTCAACTCTAAGTCTACGTGATAACCATGATCATGTGTTTTCATCTCGAGTCACTCCCGACTCCTATCACTCAATTCTATGTCTACGTGATAACCATGATCGTGTGTTTTCATCTCGAGTCACTCCCGACTTCTATCACTTAACTCTAAGTCTTCGTGATAACATGACCGTGTGTTTTCTCTCTCGTAAATGTGTAATCCTTTTCTACTACACCGCGAGCCTTCTTACATCCACACAAAAATTTCTGATATCTCCACGGTCTCTTACACCTACGTAAATTTCGATATCTCCATGGTCTCTTACACCTCAATACGAAATTCTGGGATAGCTCCTGCCCTTACACCCACACGTAAATTTCGGATTTCCCACTCCGGCTTCTTTACACCCACACAGAATTCCTGCTAGTTCCCTGCCCTTACACCCACGTAAATTCTTTGATTTCTAGCCCTTACACCCACATAAAAAATTAAGATATCTCTCCCGGTCTCTTATACCCACACGTAAATTCGGATAGCCCCTGGGTTCTTACACTCCACACAAAAATTTCTGGCTATCTCCTGCCTTTTACACCCACAATAAAAATTCAGATATCTCTCCCCGGTCCCATACCCATACGTAGCCCGAGATATCTCCCCTGGGTCTCTGGCATACCACACGCAAATCTCGTATCATCTCCCTGGCCTCTTACACCCACACGTAAATTGGGATATCTCCCTGCCCTCTCACACCCACCCGCACACAGACCTTTCTGATACTACCGCGGTCTCCTTCATCCTAACTCCAAAGCTTTTCACCGGGGATTAACTACTCTCGCTTTTCCCAACACAGACATTAAATACTTCATTTCCTTATTTGAACTATGAGTCTTCATTGGACGTAGTCCCAAAGACAACTCAACCCACACTCACCAAGAGTGGTGAATGACCATACCGTGCACCCACACTCGACTTGACGCGATGTCACCGTGCCCCACACCCGACTCAATGCGATCCCCCCCAGGGTCCACCATGAGCAGAATCTCGGAGATCTCTAACTCGCTGCACCCGACCTTATCGTCAATCCTCACCTTACATCATAAATAAGAACATCCACACATGGCTTCTCTAAAGGCCTCAACCCTAAGTCCAAATCGTCATTAATAAGATGCATTAATGAACGAATATATAATGCATCCAATTTAAACGCTACTCTAGTCAACAAGTGCAAGAGTAGAAATGTACCTCCATATTCTGGCCGCTTCCGTATGATCACCAAGCAAGATTCAAGGAGACCTTGCCTCCTAGTGGCAATCTGCTCATATGCCCAAGCCGCCAACGTAAATAACATATCTTTCGCCCCGCTGACCAGAAGTCTCGACCAGGAGCCGCGATCTAACTCGACTCCACACTCCGTCCCTCCGCCCATATAAAAAGTAATGAAGGTGCTTCAGATAAGACCCCGAGATTTGTAAACCGGTTCATCTGACCCATACTAAGGTGTGGAGGAATGAATTGTATACTCTCCTGTTCTACAGCTAACTGGGACTGTGCATGTTTAGCAATGGCCGGAAAATACTTGCCCATGAAAAGATCATGGAATTATGCCCAAGTCATTGTCTCTAGATCTCAGGTCTTCGGGCTCAGCCCACCATACTGGCCTCACTTCAGCCGAATGCGCTCTACCTAACTCGGTCGATCGTGAGGTAATTCCATGGGACTAATACCTTCTCCACCGCACGAACCAATGGTCTCGCACCATCTGATTCTCCCGTAAATGCCTGAGGATGATGTGCCCCGAACCTCGTAGTTACTTCCTGACCTCCTCGGCTACCTGGGCCGTGACTAGCCTATAATAGCAACAGAATATCACAAATTTCAAAGAAAAGCTCCTGGCCGATCAAAGCCGTGGCTGGTCAAACGTCCGTGGTGCCTCGACCAAGCACCTCGTGACGCACCTCACGTCCCTCGCTCGACTGGGGCCATCTACACATGTTAAATGGCGAGTTGAATTCTAATGCAGTATCTCTAAGGCATAAACACAGCCCCGAGACACTGTTCACATACAGAAGACATTTCATACATTAGGTCCATGCATTCCTAGGTAATGCAAGACAATAATTCCACATTAAATAATTTTTAACAATAAAATTTTATTTTATTTTATTTTATTTTGAAAACCTCGTGAACAATGCTCATGAACAGTGTCCCAAATAGTGCACTGAAGAAGTCAGGTGCACCAAAGACACCTTGAACCAAGTTCACGGGGCCCATCGCGCCAAAGCCGCACGCTTCTAAGCAGGTCGTGGCTTTCCCGTCGCGGTCGCCCTCCCTACCGTATCGCGGGTCGGTTCTACCTGCGCCGCCAGTTCATTACGCGCCGCTACCGGCGTGCCGTACGCAACGCAGAGTCGCGGCTCCCTTCGCCACGATACAAAAATCAGACATGACCTCGCTCCTATCGCAGCCGCAACGCCCCGCGCCGCGGTCACAGCGGCACCGGGCACCAGACGCGCCCATGCTCACGCGCTGAGCTACGACACGCGTCGCCCCCACCACGACAATGTTTGCACGACTCCCCCACCGGGCCAGCAAAGACGTCGCCGGCCGCACGCCCTCGTCACGGGGCCTACTGTGGTCGTGGTCCCACCGGTCGGTCCCATCCCCACACGCCGTGGTCGCGGCGTACACTACGCGCCTTATGCTCCCCTCGCTACGTCAGCTGTACCCAGTTCGTTCCCGTGCCATGCCTGTCAAGCCCTATGTCACAATACAACTTGTCAGGAGGACTCAAGCAAACTTAGGAAAAATGCAGAGCCCATTCCAACTCCATCAAGACCTTTTTTTTATTATCATTTTTTCACAGTCTACCCATCGAAACCCTCCAAAAAATATATATTATATTTTTTTTCATTTTCCAGTATAACCAAATAAATTTATTAAAATTTATTTTATTTATTTTTCTTCCAATTTTACACACTGTAAAACCTTAGAAAAATTTCTTCTCATCATTTTTTTTTTCATCTCCAGTAGCCTCCTTGCTACTCCATAAATGCACACAAATTTCATTCACTCCGCACTTCATACAACTCAAAATTTTTATGAGTTAAATTTTTTTTTTTTACCCTTTTCTTATGCAAAAACTAGAAAGATTTTCCAGAGTTTCACAACACAATCTGTTTATGTTCAAAACTGGAACTACTGTCCAGAAAATTATATGTATATATATATATATATATTCGTTCAATTCTAGACCATTTTGCCAAAAATTTCTTCGAACACCTAATGTTATATTTTCTTGACCCTAGTGTTCAACATTTTCTCCTATGCTACTCACCAAGCATAAATCACACAATTCATACAACACATGATCAGGCCAATATCACCATGTTATACACACCAATCACATATACAACACACAATCCAATCACACATCACATTTCATTCACCAAAATGCACAAGGATGCATGATCTAACCCATTTCCCATCAAGTCCTAGGTAAACCGTATACCTAACTTACTGATGCTAAGCTATACGCTAGTATCCAACATCGAGCTATACTAAGCTGTGATGTTTTTACACTTTAATGACTATGACCTAAGCCTAAGTCCCCTAAGCCCTAGGTATTCGTATACCTAAGCTCTGATACCAAGCTATGACGCCCATTTCTGAGGTCCGCAACGAATACTGTGGGATGCTCTGCAACCCGACACCACTCACGAAAATCGTGCAAAGTCTCCTTTATACGAGGAGCTCTACCCAAGATACAACCTGTCCCAATCACATGGCAACCTGTCCCAATATTTTACAAAGACCTCACCGGGTCCATATACAATTAAAATGAGTAAAAAAGGCCACGTGGGCCCATATATCAATACTCACTAAAATATCCCAACCAAATATATTACATGGTTCAAGAGTTAATAAGTCACTCTTAATTCAAACATATATTAAAATTAAGAGTTCTAATACATGTTATACAAAATGATACCAAAACATCAAAGCCACAACCCGACTTTCTTCTAAAAATCGGTCTCTAAAGAGCGCCGTCTCTCGAATTAGCCCCTCGTAGAATCGAAATAGTGATCCTTCGACAGCAGGAGCAAAGCCCAGTGATAATTTCCTACATGAGTTACTCCCCACCTAAGTGCACATGCAATGATTCAACATAAATACACACTCAAGCAAATACATGTCCCTACTTGAATGTCTACATATCCAACTGGTCTCGAGTCCTCAGTGACTCCCTCACGCATGTCTAAACCAATGCGAGAAAAACCTCATTTTCATTTCTTTCACGTCATGCACTCACACCTAATTTTCTAGGTTGGCCTGGTGCATATGAAATGCATTGTGCCATTTCCAAACCACCATGCTAATATATCATTTACACATATATTAACAAAATTTACATACATGCCACATGTTATTTAATTCACATCAATAACATCAAAATTAGCTTACTTGAGCTAATTACAATTCATTTCCAATGGCTTACACACAATTATATTTTTATATAATTCCATATAATGTTAACACATTTAATTACATGCATTAACATATTAACCCTCACACAATTCCAAGCCATTTATGCTAATATATTTACATGCATGTATTAACACAATTAATTCTCATAATTCATATTATTCGATTCTCAATCATCAATACCAAAAATTAGCTCATGGGCTAATTAACCAATCAAGCAATTCATTTTGAATCACTCAACATCATAAAATCCACACCAAAAAATCACGCTCACTATTCATATGAACAATGAAAACCCTGGGTCAGCACCGCTCACGCCACAACAACGGGATTTTTTCACTCGCCTTAAATGTTTCTGAGATCCGAAACACCTGCTAATCCAAGCTCTCTAACATCTCAACCATTTACATGGCTCTTAGCCAAAGAATAACACAAGAAGGAAAAGATCCCAACCTCTGGTTGCCTAACTCCACCAAATTCTGTCCACATCGTGAGCTCCCTCATCGCGGCATCGACTCTTGGCTTCGGCTTCCGTCGAGAACGTACTAGCCCGACCCGCTAGAAATCTAGAGAGAAGGAGCTCTCTCTGAAGGGATCCAACCCGAGTTTCCTTTTCTTAACTCGGGACTCCTCCTACATTCTACGATTCGAAAAACATTTCATTTCGTTTAAACCTTTTTAAAAGTGAATCCGTGGAGCGAACCCATTTATACAGTTACGTTTTCCATTAAAATATTATGAAACATGGTGGGACAAAATTTTATTTATTTTTTAAACAATAAACCCTTTATAGAAAATCGGACAGAGTTTCCTCTAATTTTCGGACATGTCCCAATTTACAATACCTGTAATAAAACAATTTAATTTAATCCACATCCAACAATGGGACATCAAGTCCACCACAACCAATTTCAAATCAAACTTTAAAATCATTTTCTTAACATTATAGATATATAAACAATCTTTTAATACCTATATACATTATAAAATAAAGGTGTACAAGTAGTTATTTACAATAAAAACTATACATTTTCAAAAAGGTGGTCGTCACGTGAGGCGGAGTGTCACTGGCCCGGAGGATGCTCGAACTGCACGCGCTCGCCCGAAACATTTATAAAACATTTGGAAAAGGGGTGAGCGAAAGGATCTCAAACAGAGTAATGTTTCAGCAGGAAAATAATTGTTTCCAAGATATAATTCAAATACAATGTAAACAATCAGATAGAGATTCCCATTTCCATAAACATTTACTTCGATTCTTTCTATTCAAATACAACGTGTAAAACAATTGTATAGAGATCTCATTTCTATAAACATTTACTTTACTTTCTTTTCCATATAGTTCAAATACAATGTGTAAAACAATTGTATCAACATATATTTTCAATATACTTTCTTTTCCTTTTTGAACTGGTCACATCCAATGGAACCCAGCCATCAAGTAACCAATCGTTATCCATGAAAGAACCTCCGAGGAAACAGTCTTACGATCACCGATGGCCCAAAAAGGAACCTCCGAGAAATCGTGCCCTACTGTTAACCACCGCTGGCACATGAAAGAACTTAAGAGGAAACAGTCTTACGATCACCGATGGCCCAAAAAGGAACCTCCGATAAATCGTGCCTTTCTTTTCGTACTTTTCACGTGCATGGCAATATGCATCACTCTTCCCTTCCCTCTATAAAAAAATCCAACCCTTTCCTGTTATGCACTATGCACGCCGTAAAGTACTTTAGTCGACTTTCCTTTAAACTTTATCTTTGTAACATAAAGGTAAACTGGGGATTCAAACATTTTCATATAAACATGTATATATAAAATATACATTCATAAACATTTCATTTCATATGGAAACCATAAATCATGCTTTATAAAACTATGGAAACCATAATCATTTCATATTTTCTCAATATAATTTAAAGTCAAGAAAAACCACATTTCTTTTCATTTGAACATTTATAACATAAATATGAAAAACATATACATTGGTAAACATTAATAGCATATATATATATATATATATATATATATATATATATATATATATATATATATATATATATATATATATATATATATATATATATATATTTTCATAAACATTTACATTTTTCCTCACCTTAGTTATTTAAGCCCTTTTCTTCCTTTAAACAAAAACTTTCCACTTCCAATTCTTGTCCTTTATCACCTTCCTCCTACAAGTCACATTATCCATAAAATCCATTAACATTCATACCTTAATCTCAAGCTCAATTAAACCATTAACTATACTATACTTCAAAGAACCCTTAAGCATTTAATCACTTCCAATTGATTAAAATCAATTGAACTCAACCACTTTGTTCTTGTTTTGATTTCTTTATAACTCATGGAAATTACACACACCCCATACAATAGCCCACAACATGCCATGAAAGGGTTATGCCAAAACCCTATTTATTTACATCGACATAACTTCAAGCAACCTGCACACTGGTAAACATAAATTTTCAGCCATGTTCTGATCATCCCCTATAATCTACAGGAATATGGATAGAATATTGACTCAATGAGCTCTCCATAGAGTCCAAGAACACCCAAAACGGAGTTCGGACGAAGAAGTTATGGCCTTTTCATTAAAAACTAGTCAATTTACTCTGTTTACACTGGAAATAGTCTCTAATACCCGATTTCAGGGGCTTAATCCATAATTTGACACTTGTTCTTTGTACTCATTTTGAGATACGGTTCTTAGGGTTCTTCTCCAACTAGAATCACCCAAATCGGATCACCAAACTAAGATGAGATCCCAACAATCGGGATTACTCTGCTAAACATAACTGTGAAACTATCCCCGAACATACCCTTCAATGCTTTCAGTCCAAATTGGTCTAATTTTTTGGATTTGACCGGCTTCAAGGAGTGCAGAAATGTTATCCTATCAGTCTAGTTTACTTTATCAATTTGAATCACCAATTCTGGATGAGTATGGCCGTTATGGCAAAAATATTACTATGGAGTCGTGAAACGTAACGTAAAAACCGTCAACATAACTCACTCTTTGAATGCATTTTCAGTCCAATGGTCTCAATTGATAGACCTATTTCAAAGAGCAATGTTCTCCTATCAGTCTAGTTTACTTAGAAATTTGAAGCACTCAATTCGGATGAGTGATGACCAAGTTATGGCCAAAATACAGTCATGGAGTCTTAAAAACATAACATAAAACTATTCGAACATACCGCTAATGAATTATTTACCCAAATGGGTCTAATTTGATGACTTATTTCAAGAAGAAATGTTCTTATCGCATAGTTTACTTATCAATTTGAATCACTCAGCTTCGATGAGCGATGACCAGTTATGGCCAAAATACGCAATGTGGTCGAAAAACTAGACAACATTCCTGCATTACTACACATACTCTGACCGAAATTAACCTGAGCAGAGAAAAACTCTACCTCAAATGGCGTGTCGTGACACGCCTCTTTTCTCGATTCGTGGATAACCCGAACTCGACTTTGGCGTAGTCTGCGGATTCCCCGTACCCACGCATAGCCCTCGTCACGTAGATCAGCTTTAATTCTTGACTTAACGAGATCTTACCGACGAAATCCCGCGGAATCGGTATGCATATAAGATCGCTTTCTCTCTCTCTCTCTCTCTCTCTCTCTTACTAGCTCGCTAAGACCAAAATGAGAGCTTTAGATTTTTTTTTTAGATATTTATAAGGTGGACACGTGCCCACGTCACGCCTAATGGTTACACTTCTTCGACCTCGCTTGCCCTAAACAATTTATTTCATTCCGCTCGCCTCCATCTATCTTAAATAGAAATTCTTTAAATATTTGATATTTTGGGATTTTTCTAAAAATCTCATTTTCGGGGTCCACTCGACGCCATCGCCTCGAATTTTGTGAAAATTCGACTGTCTCGGAATTCAATGAAATTTGACTGGGTAACTAGATTTCACGAGACAAATTCAACGGTGAAGTCCGTTTTGTCATCCGAGATTTAGAAAAATTTCAGATTTTTCTGTGGCAAATTACCGTTTTGCCATTTTTAAAATTGCATTTTCACCCTTAACAACATAATTTCGTTTTAATCTATTTCCAGCTTCTTGTGACTCAACATTATTATGAACTTTTTTAGGGCTTGTTTAAAATTACTATTCATTTGATTGTTTATAGTCAAATACCTAACTGATTGAACACGAAATTTACTATTCATGGAAACTCGTAAATTGTGGTCTTACACCACCCTCCTTATAAAACAGTCCCCAAATTTAAATATCATAATTCGACTAAAATAGTGTGGATACCGAGTTTGCATTTGATCTTCACGCTCCCATGTCAGCTCTCTCCATTCGACATTCATCCAATGTTGACTTCACCTAAGGAATCACTTTGTTAGAAGGGCACGATCCTTTAGATCCAACAATACGAGCCCGGTCTTTCTTCATAAGTCAAGTCTTCTTTCAATTCCAGCCAGGTTGATCTCTTAACACATGTGAAGGATCAGCTATATACTTTCGAGAAGCATAGAAATGAAAGGAGCATCATGTATTACGGCGTTAGGTGGCAGCCTCGGTGATGCGCTACCTCCCAATTCTTTCCATAATCTCGCAAGGTCCCATATAGCGGGGACTTAACTTCCCTTTCTTCCAGAGATCGCGACACCCCTTTCGGGGTGATGTGATATCCTCGAAATCTGATCCCCACGGAAATTCGGATCTCCTTTGGTTGCTCGTATGCTTTTACGTCGATCTTGTGCTATCTTTAATCTATCCTTGATAACCTTAACATTATCTGTCGTGACCTGAACAATTTTTGGACCTAACAATTTTCTCTCACTTACCTCATCCCAACATCATGGAGTTCTACACTTCCTTCCATATAAGGCCTCGTAAGGCGCCATCTTAATGCTTGATTGATAACTATTATTGTAGGCAAACTCCATTAATGGTAGATATCTATCCCAACTTCCTTTAAACTCTAACACCTGAGTACAAGCATATCTTCCAATGTCGGTATAGTTTCTTCCAGTTAGCCATCCGTCGAGGATGGAAAGGCACATCTTGAAATGTAACCTGGTGCCAGGCTCTCTATGGCGGAACAAATTGGGAAGTAAACCGTGGATCTACATGTGATACTATATCGATGCAGTCTGTGAAGTGATACAAATCTCACACGCACCCAACTCAGCCAACTCAATTGAGTCACTATTTACTTATAAGTAGGAAATGGGCTAATTTAGATCAATCTATCATGATCACCCATATCGCGTCATAACCACTCGCTTGCTTGACGGGTCCTACCACAAAATCCATCGTGATTTTCTCCCACATTTCCAACGGGGGATCGAAGGAATGCCAAGACCCTGAGGTCTTTGATCTTTCGACCTTGACTTGTTGACAAATGAGACATACGGAGACAAACTCTTGCAACATCTTTCTTGTACCCTCCACCGGTAGTGTTCCCTCGGGGGTATGATACATTTTAGTGCTTCGAATGCATGTATATGTAGAAGAAGTGAGCCTCTTCCATAATTTATTTCTTTAATTCTCCCGTCCGGTACACACCTGACACGACCCATCATCAATGTACCATACACTTTCGTCTTTGAAAATCCGCTAGGCGCGGACTCGGCTTCCCTTTTCAACTTAATCACTGTCTGATCTTGAGTCTGTATCTCCCTTATCATGTCCCAGTGTGGATGAACAAATGTAGCTAGTAAAGCTCCGTTATGCAGCCGACTCTAGTCTCGCACCTAAGACCTCAATTCCACTGCCAAGTCACAGGAGGTGCTTGACCTTTAAGTGAGATGGTTCATCAGATTTCCCTGTTGAGAGCATCGGCTACCCATTAGCCTTTCAAAATGTTTTCGATAGTGCACTCATAATCAACAATAGGCTCGACCCTCACTCTGTCTCATATTTAACTTCTTTTGTGTGAATAAATATTGCAGGCTCTTATGGTCTGTAAAAACTCTGCATGGAACCCATAAGTAATGCCTCCATATCAGTGAGCAAAGACTACGGCCTGTGACTCTAGGTGGGTGTGTCCGGATAATTTTGCTCCATGTTTCAACTGAATACGAAACATGTATATCACATTTTCATATTGCATTAACACACCTAAGCCTTATCTGGATCAAATGCAAACTCTGCGTATATCCATCCTTGCGATGGAAGTGTAGGCGGGGGCTGAGGTCAATTTACGTTTTTAGTTCATCGTTTTGACCTTCTCGACCATACAAACACTTTTTCCTTATCAATTTAGTCAAAGATGCTAACCAGCCCCGCCAACAAACTTTCGATAGTACCCTACCAAACCCAGAAAACTTCATATCTCTGTCACATTCGTAAGTGGTTTCCAGTTCACAATTGCCTCAATCTTTTGAGGATCAACAGAAACCCCCTCTGAATCATGTCTTAATGACAACATCATGAAATGGCATTCTTGATTGGCATCTGTTGATTTTCCCTCATAATCTTTAAAACAAATCTCAAATGCTCCTGTGATCTTTATCTTTGCTGAATAAGATCAAAACGTCATCAATGATACTATAACGACCCTGATCCCAAATAAGCAAGATCTATTCATAAGATCCATAAAAGCAGTGGGGCATTAAGTTAGTCCAAATGGCATGACCAAACTCGTAATGCCCATCTTAGTGTTCCTAAAAGGCTGTCTTGGGAACATCCTCTATGGATCTGTTGAGGTAACGACCTTGGATAATTTTAGAAAATACCCTCGCTCCTGTAATTGATCAAAGATCATCATTCGTGGAAACGAATTATTGATTTAGTGTTATCACTTTATTCAAGCTCTCACCTTAATCAATACACAATCTCAAACTTCCATCCTTTTTTTCTTCTAAGCAGGCAGAGGCTCCCAAAGGCGAAGTACTTGGCACGACAAAACCCCTTACTCACAAGCTCTTTGCATGCTTGCACTCCAATTCTTTCCAACTCTAAGGCAGGCTCTGGCAAGATGCCTTAAAGATTAGTTGTCGAGAGACGATTCAATTTGAAAATCAATCTCTCTATCTGGAGGTATACTTGGAAGATCCTCTGGAAATACATCCTGAAATTCTCTGACTACCGAAATGTCTTCCAGTTGACTACCACTATCCCTCACCTCAATGGCATAAGCTAGGTACCCCTGATATGACTTCCGGAGCATCTTACTAGCCTTCATAGCTATCATAATCTCTTATTAGGTAGTATGTACAGTAACCCGTAGAACACAACCTCTGTATGCGCCTGGTCGCAGGAACCCTAACCTCTTTTCTATAACAATTCACTGTAGCATGATGTCTAGATAGCCACTTACATGCTAAGACATCAAGAATCATGGATCTCTAATAGTCTATAAGCTCAAAGCCTCCCCAATAATCACCCTGCTATCCATATAAACACTCTCTTCTACCCATGAATCCCATGTAGGAAGAGATACCACTATGCTGCAGTCTATAGGTTGGGACTCCACATTAACATTTGAAATAAACCCCATAGAAATAAAAGAATGTGTAGCTCAAGTCACATAAAAGTATAGGCATCTGTTGAAGGCCCGAAGTATACAGTCATAACATCGGGCGATATCAACATCCTCTTTGAGTACTTTGCCAAATACCTGGCGGTCATAGGTTAGCACGAGTCCCCAGATGTTTGACCTCTACACCTTTAGTACACTAGGTCTACTAGAAGGAGTAAAACCTCTATTGGGTGCCCCCCTCGATCCGACCTACCGGAGTTGAAAATAGCCCTTTGTCTTAGTGCCCTTTGTGGCCGACCCTCAGGAGCTCGCATGGACATTCCTTTACAAATGTCTGTTGTCCACATACGTAACAGCTTATCGGTGCATCTGCCTCCCTCTATGAAACCTTCCACACTTCTTGCATTCTTTGTCTTAGGGTCGAAGAAGTTCCGATGGGTGGTTTACTAACTCCATTAATTCTTGCCTCACGACTGTCTTACGACTACCCGTGGGTTTCCTCCCTTCTTTGACTTTTTCTTGGATCACCTTGAGTCTAGTAGATCCATCTCACTATGCGAATCTGTGCAGCGCGGGGGCTAATCCCAAACTCCTCTCTATCACTGATGGCAGCCTCGATCACCTTTCCATGCGGGTATGAGGCGTAATGCTCTTGACCTCTTTCTCAAGCCCACTACAAACCTCTTGCACCATCTCATGGTCACAAAATGAGGAACATGCTCCCTTGCGAACTTCTTTTCACTGTCATGCTTGACATGGTCCTTATAAGCTTGAAAAATTCTTAATTTTACGATACTTTAGGCCGTAGGAGTAAAATTTCTCTAAACTCCTCACTAAAAAGCGAGTCCATGACACCCCATACGGAAATCGTCTCTGTCTTGCATTCCACCGAGTCAAGTGCTCTTGTCTCTCAATAGGAAGCAGGACTATGTCACCATCTGCTCCTTCAGACATCCATAACATTGAACACCCTCTCATTACCCTCTAGCCATGGCCAGACCTTTTGAGGGATCCTGACCATTCTGTTCTTGCCCCTAATTTCCTTGCCCTCTCAATGGACACAATCGGCTCACGGGGCTGACGAAATGCTTTGGCTAAAATATGAGCCATCTAATCAAGCGGTATATTCACTCCCGGCTCACGGAGGACTGTGATGGTCTCTTGTCTGAGCCAGAGGCACTAAAGGCGAGAGGTGGAATAGGAACGTGCCAGATTCATCATATGTTCTCTGTACGATTAAACAACTCTGCAGGAACTCTCCTCTTGGTTGGACGGCCTCGACGACGCATTTTCTATAACATTTAAACATATCATATGTTATAAAGTTCATATGACATTTAAATTATTAAAATAACTTGTGCACCTTTAAATAAAACATTAAATCATTTAGAATGTAAGGCACACTTTTCAAAACACCAAAATATTTTCAAAACCTTAGGCTCTAATACCATATTTGAAGGATGACGAGTTTCCTTTCCTTGCTGGGGATTCACTCAACCTCTGATTCGAAAAAAAAACATTTCATTTCATTTAAACCTTTTAAAGTGAATCCATGGGCGAACCCATTTATCTGATTATGTTTTCCATTAAAAATCTTATGAAACATGGTGGGACTCAGAATTTTTTTTGGCCTGTCATTCTTTATAAGACTGGGTAGAATTTCCTCACATTTTTTGGACATATCCCAATTTACAATACACCTTAATAAAATAATTTAATTTAATCCACATCGACAATAGGACATAGTCACCACAACTTGATTCAAATCAAACTTTAAAATCATTTTCTTAACATTATAGATATATAAACAATCTTTTAAAACCTATATACATTACAAAATAAAGGTGCTGATGATTTACAATAAAAACTATACATTTTCAACGAGGTGGTGCGTCGTGAGGCGGAGTGTCGCGGCTCGAGAGGATGCAAGCGCACATCGGTCTCTACCCCGAAAACATTTATAAACATTTAGAAAAGATGAGCTAAAGGTGCTCGGTGAAATACAGTCATAGAAATAATGTTTCAGATGGTTCAAATACAATGTGTAAAACAATTGTAGAGATCTCATTCCACCAAACATTTACTTTGCATTCTAACTTTCCTTTCTATTCAAATATAGTGTAAACAATTATATAGAGATCTCGTTTCTATAAACATTTACTTTACTTTCTTTTCCATATAGTTCAAATACAATGTGTAAAACAATTGTATCAACATATCTTTTCAATATACTTTCTTTTCCTTTTGAATCCGAGTCATATCGATGGAACCCACCTACGAATTTAACCAGATTTGGTCCATGAAGAACCTCCGAGGAAGCGATTTAACGATCAGTAGCTGAGGAACTTCCAATCGTGCCTATTGTTAACCACCATTGGCCTTGAAAGAACACCGGGAAAGCAGTCTTACGATCAGGTAATGAAAGAACCTCCAATAAATCATGCCTTTCTTTTCATAGTTTTCACGTGCATGGCAATATGCATCACTCTTCCCTTCCCTTCCCTCTATAAAAAAATCCTAACCCTTTCCCGTATGCAATGCAGCGTAAAGTACTGATCGACTTTCCTTTAAACTTTATCTTTGTAATATAGGTTAACCATGGATTCAAACATTTCCTTATAAACATGTATATATAAGTCTTCACATTCTTACAACATTCATTTCCTTATGAAACATAAATCATGCTTTATAAAGCCTGGAAACCATAATCATTTCATATTTCTCAACATAATTTTAAAGTCAAAGAAAACCACATTTCTTTTTCATTTTAACCTTTATAACATAGATATGAAAACATATACATTGGTAAACATTAATATATATATATATATATATATATATATATATATATATATATATATATATATATATATATATATATATATATATATATATATATATATATTTTCATAAACATTTACATTTTCCCTCACACTTAGTTATTTAAGCCCTTTTCTTCCCTTAAACAAAACTTACCTCCACCCCTTGTCATACATCACCTTCCTCCTACAAGTCACATTATCCATAAAATCCATTAACATTTCATGCCGCCCGTCTTGTTCAAATTAAACCATTAACTATACTATACTTTCCCGACTAACCTTAAGCGGTGTCGCTGATTGATTTAAAATCGTTTGAACTCAACCTCTTTTGTTCTGCATGATTTTCATATGTTAACTCGGCCAGGTACACCCATCCGGAAAGCAGCGACATTGCATGATGGTCATGCAAAACAGTATTCACGTGACATAACCAAACAGCACACTTTTGCTTGATTTCAAAACATAAATTTCAACCATATTTCTGATCATCCCCCCTATAATCTACAGGAATGTGGATAGAATCTTGACTACAATGAGCTCTCCATAGAGTCAAGAACACCCAAAACAGGTTTGAATGAAGAGATTACTGACGCTTTAATTTAAAAACTAGTCAATTTACTCACATTTACGGAAATAGTCTGTGATACTCGATTTTAAGGGCCTTAATCATAATTTGACACTTGTTCTTTGTACTCATTTTGAGATACAGTTCTTGGGTTTAACTACTCCAACTAGAATCACCCAAATTGGATCTTGACTCAAGATATATATACATTAACGGGATTACTCGGTTTCAGAAAGCAGACAAGCTGTTGAACAAGCTACACTTTAGAATACATTCTGAGTCCACATTGGTCAGAATTTGGATTGACCTATTTCAAGGAGAAATGTTATCCTATCAGTCTAGTTTACTTAGCAATGTGAATCACTCAATTTGGATGAGTGATGACGGTCAGTTATAATAAAATCTGGTCATGGAGTCGTAAAAACAGAACAGAAAAATTGCCTGAACATAACTCCACTTTGAATGCATTTTTGAGTCCAAATGGGTCGGAATTTGGATATACCTATTTCAAATAGAAATGTTCTCCTATCAGTCTAGTTTACTTAGAAACTTGAATCACTCAATTCGGATGAGTGATGACCAAGTTATGGCCAAACTACAGTCATGGAGTCTTAAAAACATAACAGAAAAATTGCTTGAACATAGCTCTAATTTGAATGAATTTTTTAGTCCAAATGGGTCGGAATTTGGATAGACCTATTTCGAGGAAATGTGTTACTCTCACTATCAGAGTCACAGTTCTTAAATAGTTAGAATCGGCTCGAATTCGAATGAGTGATGGCAAGTTATAGCCAAATCACAGTCATAGGGTTGGAAAAAGCGGACAACATCTCCTTGGACACACACCTTACCCTTAGACGGAAGTGAGTGATGGAAAAACTCCTACCTCAAATGAAAAGTGCTGGGACACAGCCTTTTCGGTTTTTGTGAAAACCAAACCTTGGACTTCTGGCGGAATCTTGTGATTCACGGGTACCCTACTGCCCTTATGCAAGATCAAGCACATTCTCGACTAGCGAGATCCAGTAGAAAGCGAAATCCAGTGATCAGAGAGAAGGTGCTTTCTCTCTCTCTGCAGTTTGGCTGAAGGACCAAAATGAGAGCTTTAGATTTTTTTAGGATATTTATAGTGGACCACGTGGCCACGTCGCGCCACGTCACATCATCAGTTAGTCTCTCTTAAACAATTTATTTCCGGCCCCGCTTCGCCCATCTATCTTAAATGGAAATTCTTTAAATATTTGACATTTTTTAAGATTTTTTCAAATCCGCTTTCGGGTCCACTTAACGATGTCGCTCGACTTCAGGAAAACGTGTAATGTCTCTCAGACCAACCTAACGACTGGCACCAGATTTCTGCCAGATCTGATTCAACTGAAGTTCGCTTTCATGATCCGAGATCTAGAAAATTTTCAAATTTTCATAGTAACAATTGCTTTGTTACTTTTTCGTGAAAATTGCATTTTCACCCTTAAACATAATTTGCTTTTTAATCTATTTCAAATTCTCTTTAGACTCAATACATTATTATGAACATTTTTTCTGTGGGCTTGTTTTTTCGAATTACTATTCATTCGACCGCTTATAGTCAAATACCTAATCAATCTAAAACGAATTATGCATGAATGGAACCTGTAAATTGTGGTCTTTACACACTCTCTCTCTAAAATCACAAACCCAAAGAATCCAACGCCGCTTTTCTTCCTCCCGCACGTTTTTTCTTGCCTTGAGAAGACAACTATTCATTTGTCTTATTATCTCATTAACATTTCATTTAATTCTCAATGTGTCCCTTTTCTTGATTTTTGACACTTGGCACAATTTAGACCATCCATCTCATCCTCTCTCCACTCATGCAACATGTGGTCACATGTAAGATACGTAGTGAAAGTTTACTTTTGTCACATCACACGCCTCTCAAACTGCTTTACGACACCCGACACCCTAGCTCGAAAAACATTAAATTTCGACTGTCTTAGAATTCGACGAAATTCAATGTGGTAGCTAGATTTCGTGAGATGATTCCAACGGTGAAGTCCGTTTCTTCATCCGAGATCTAGAAAAATTCCGGATTTTGACCGAAATTACCATTTTGCCATTTTTCAGAAAATTAGATTTTCTCGGGGTTTCACAAATTATGTCTCTATCGTTCCCAGAAAATTTTCAAATATAGGACACAATTCCAGATTCTATTCCTGGAAACTCTCCAGTAGCAATTCAGAATGTTTAGACCATATCTTCCAAATTAAAAGTCCAAATGACATGATTTTTGAACCATAAGAAACTTAATACATAGGGGTATATTGAGTTAAAGACACTTATTCAGCCAACCCAGCTTTATAGGGTCAAAATTATAGTCGAAATGGACTTGGAGCTGCCTCTCGAATCAAGCTCAGCAGAATCGTTATGGAAATCAATTGTATGTGGTTATATGAAGAAGTACATAACATACCAAATGATCATAAGAAATAAGTGAATCTTACATGTTCAAGAGAATAATTGACAATGAATTTCCCATATATACAGGATATCGTAATTATTCAAGGAGGCGTAGATATGCCTATATTTAAAAAGACGTTAAGAAAAATAAGTAACGATCAAGGCTTATGACTGGTAGTCGGGATGTGATAGGCATGCATATAGGATAATAATGTCAGAAATATTACGCTCTAGAGACATAGGCCCTGCTTGGTCGGATGGATCCCGCTTGGATCATTACAATGGCCCCGCCATTGCACGTATTACACATGCTTTATAGATCACTGTCTTCGCATAATGATAAGGCATCTTCGTACATAAGGCTGCTCTATATCCACTTATTTGGAATATGCAGGCATGACATATAAGATGAGATGAAAATTTTTAAATGTTTATAAAAGGCGTGAAACATGAAAATGATATAAAATGCAATATGTAATTGAATTATAATGATATGAGGGCACATATAATATAATAAAAATGTTATAAGATATGATTTATCAAGTATATAATGTCCATATTTATGGATTCCCACTAAGCTATAAAGCTTAGTAGGGGTGTTTATCCATATAGGTACCGAAGAGGACGTCCATGATATTCCGCATACAGCAAGGCCAACATAACCATAGGAGTCCACCACATGTAGGTTTGACTCGATTTTGTAAATCTAAATGTAAGATTTGCAGACAAAGGTTGCTAATATAAAAGTACATAACAGACTCAGAATATATGTATAGGATAATTCAATACTACTACTTTTGCGGATGTGATATGAAATTTTTTTGTAAGTTTATATTTTCAAGATAATGTTAGAATTATATAAAGTTACATGTTATAGTCTTTAGATTTAGACATTTTCCCGGCTATTGTGCCGTCAGGGTGTCAGCATTATAATTATGAGATTTTTTACTACTTATGGAATAGTAGAGATCATTTCTGGTATGGACCTTTTATTTTTTTATTATAAAATTTATACAAATTTATAGATATTAATTAAAAATGAAATATTAGATGTTGCTTTAAAATTATATAACCTAAACTTTCCCCATTCATCTACAATTTTTTTTTCTTTCTTAATAATTTTATTTCTACTAATATATGGTTTCATTATTTTCCTAACTCCAATAATTAGTTTCAAATGTATAACCCATGGGAATTGAGAATTTTAATAGTGAGGTGTTGGTTTCCTTTCAAGTATGTCCTAAAAGAATCCACTTAAAGGCAAAGTAAATATCCTAGGTACTGAGATAAGTACCATTATATCGTGTATTCGTATCCAAAATGTGATAATTTTGAATTGATATGCTATTTGAATGCGGACTTTGGTGGTTGCAAAATTGATAGAAAAAAGACTAATATATATTTTCATGTGAATATGATATTGCCGTCGGGCTAGGATGTGCACAAGTACTTTGAAAAAAACAAGCTCTTAATGACTTTGGCTTAACATATTCTCATGTTCCCATAAAATGTGACAACACAAGCATATTACCAACAAAGAACTCTCAAAAAATAATGTATACTACATAGAGATTAGACATCATTTTCTTAGAGATCATGCACAAAAAGGGGATATTTCCACTTGAATTTGTTAGCATCGAAAACCAACTTGCGGACATTCTCACCAAACCCCTTAACGAGGAATAGTTTGTTAACATTCGAATGCAATTAGGGGTTATTACCTTGTAATTTTGTGATTAAAATCTCCTTCATAAAACCATAGGAACACTTGGAATATCTTAGACGAGGTTCGATACGCACTGTAGAAGATTTCACTAAACGATCGTAATTAGCTTTATATCGACTAGTTGAAATCGATCTACCGGTTCTTCGACAAAAACGACTATAAATTCTCATTTCTCGTGCCTCTCCTCATTTTGCTTTCATTTTCCTCTCTCATTCCCCTTTCTCTCTCTATTGAAAACCCTAGAAACCTAATTTCTTATCGTAGATCTTCAAGATGAAATGTAAGACTTCAATTTTGACTCCTATAGCCTGGTATTCCCTCATCACTATGTCGTTGTTCATTTTTCTATTGGAAAGTCGATTTTCTGATTTTCGTAAGTTTTCTCATTTTTTTTTCTTATTCTATTCCACTCGTTCTTTATTTGGGTATGCCTTGCTGGTATTTTCCCCAATGTGTTGTTATTTTAGTTAGGAGACAGTTAGGGTCTGTTTGAGACCTAACCTAAGGATTTGAGAAATTGCTAAGAATTAGTATTTTCTATAGTTCAAAACTGTTTTAGGTATTGAATAATAAGCTCAGCTTTGGTATTAGGTTTCAAGACTTATGTTTGACTTGTTATAAGGTTAGATTGATTTTCGTCCTCCTTATGATTGGGGTCTACTACTTCACAAGTAACCATCGTAGCTGCGGTTATGTTTCAATTGTTACTGATTTTTTGTTCCCTATTCATTTCTAGGTTTACTACTGCTGAAAGGTTGTGGCCTTTGGCCGTGTTCTCGTTTTTTGACTTGTTATAAGGCTAGACTGATTTGGTCCTCCCTCAGGCATTTTTCGGGTCCGCCTCACTGCGCTTGTCAGTCAGGTTAGCATCCACTAGCCTACTTCTTCGCATTATAGGCTTCATTTTGCGCTTCTATTGAAAGACCGTAGATTTTTCTTCATTTTCGTAAGTTTTCTCCTTCCCTTCTTTGCTCCATTCCACTCGCTTTTTTAGTCAAGTATGTCTTGCTCGTGTTTTCCCCTTGATATGTTATTTGTTAAATCATATGTGATTTTGGAATTAATTACTTTTTCCGGCTATTTAAGGGTTATGTAAGATGTGATTTATGCTTCAAAATGCTAGAAAAGTACTATGCATTTGTATAAGTGATATGATACATTATAAGTCCTTACATGTTAGTAATTTCTTTGTATAAACTGATATGTTAGTCTCAGTGTGTTTTTATGTAATTCTTTTCACAGTTTATTTATTCATTTCGACCATTCACTCATTCTCAATTTAGTAAACCCTAGAACCTGCTCAAGCATCCTCAGATGACAATGGTTCCTTTGATCATATACCAAAACATATAAGTTGAAAAGTTTGGATATGATTATTTATTTTCGTTTACTCAAGTTTTCAACTTAAATGTTTTTGCATACTATTTGGTAGAAATTGTCTAAAATACGCTTGAATTATCCAGTTTAGAATACATAACATCTATGAAATCACACGCGCCATTTCTTTATCATTTTGATAATTTTCAATAGTAATTCCTGTTATCTGCGCATATTTGGACAAGGTGACATTGTTAGCAGCTTAGTTAAGCTAACTAATATGTTTATACTTACTATCAGTACTGGGAACTCAGAGGGGAAATCGCTGAAATTTCTCAAAATGAACAAGGTTATGATCATTCAGGAATTATGTATTTCTAAATGGAATAGGAACCACTACTTGATTTAGGAGTTTGAGATGATACAAAACATATCACATTCATTACAAGTCGATAGGAAGATTCATTGTTATGTGATTGAAGGATTTAATTTGCAGAGATACGAGAAAAATGTCAATAGATAAGAGTTGGATGCAAAAGTCAAGAGTAAGTAATGAATATTAGATAAGAGTCTCACAGTTCTTAGACTGTGCCTTTACAATGCATGTAAAAGAACGTCCGTGTCCTTGCATTCGTTACAATAATTGTCTATAGCAAAAACAAGAAACTATGTATGACCATTTGTTAAACAATGGGATAGTTAGGAATTATGTGCGATGGTTGATGCATGAGGAATATGAGTTTTATGAACCTACAAGCAATAGTGGCACTAATGAGTCTGATATGCATGATGAGATGGAAGAAATGTTAAATGATGCATTCGGAATGTCAATGCCAAATGAGGAATCTGAAAGAAGTCCACATGTTCATGAGGAGTTTGAATCGATACCGAATGAAAATGCAAATAATTTGTTAAGGAAAGCTGAGCATGAATTATATCCAGGGTTTACAAAATTTACAAAGTTGTCTTTTATCATAAGACTATTTCATATGAATTGTCTTAATAGATGGAGCAATAAGTCATTTACAATGTTACTTCAATTGTTGAAGGAGACGCTTCTTGAGGGTGAGACATTAAGGCAACAATTATTAATAAACAAAAAGTACTGCGGACTCGCTCCATTATATTAAGATTGATGCATGCTCCTCAAATCGTATGTTGTATTCAAAAAAGCATGCAAATACGAATGAGTGTATTGTGTGTGGTCACTACAGGAAAAATCGGAATTAGAGACGAACACTTATCCGTCTCTAAATAGAGATGGATTGCTTACAAATTAATTAGAGATGAAATTTCCCTCTCAGATTTGAGACGGAATTAGAGACGGAATGATTTCCTTCTCAAATCTAAGATGGAAATCATTATGTCTCAAATATGAGACATAAATCATTCCGTCTCTAATCAGTGATGGAATAAAATCTGTCTCTGATTTGAGACGGAATAAAATTCTCTTATGATTTGAGACGGAATAAAATCCGTCTTTGATTTGAGACGAGAATAAAATTCGTCTCTGATTAGAGACAAACTGAATTCCGTCTCAAATCAGAGACGGAATTTCCGTTTCTAATTATTGACCTCTTGAAAAAAAAAAATAGTATGAGACTAAAAAATTCAAAATTTCTTTGTCTTCAAAGCAATCTAGGTTTTATCCTTTGGCTATTATTGCGTATTTTAGAAAAGCCATCTATTTCCATCTATCTTTTGGTCCTATAATATTTATGTATTTTTTTTCTACTTTTTATTAGTAATGTTTGTAAAAAAAGATGAATTAAATAAAAAGAACTAAAGAATTTGTTTTTTAAATAGAAAGTATAGAATGACAACATATACTAGTTAACTCAATCCAAAAAACATATCTTAAATAACATAAATATAAAGAGTCTAATATTTTCTGCATGTCGTCTAAGGAAAAAAAAAATCTTAAAATGTACATATGTACAAATAAATTATAAATTAGTCCTTTAGTTTTAAAAAATGAATTAATTAAGTTTTTTCTTAATTCAAAACCAATACTTTTGGTTTTTTGTCTACTATTGCTGACTATAATAATTTAAAATTTGTTTCATTTTTAATAAATGTTAAATTTAGATATATATATATATATATATATATATATATATATATATATATATATATATATATATAATTTTTTATAAAAAATATTTGGGAAAAAAAGAACGGAATAATTAGTTTTTGAAATAGAAATGACTAATTAATTTACTCAAATATGAACTTTACCTATTTTTTTTCAGAAAAAATAAAATAGAGAAAAAAGAACCTTCAAGAAAGGGGATATATCAGGACGTTTAAACTCGGGGTCCGCTGATTAACCACAACTCATGGACATGTAGCCATTGAGTGCCTCAATGCCACAAAATGAGTGTCTCTCTACTCGAGACTCAAACATAAGTAAAAATGGCTCGTCGGGCCCATACATCCACACTCACCAAAATATAACCAACTAGATTACAATAGTTCCAAAAGTTAATTTCACTCCTATACAAACACGTACCAATTAGAAGGTTTCATACATGTTTTACAAAAATATATAATCAAAGCCACATGTCAGCTTTCTTCTCAAAAGCGAATTCTCGCCAGTGAGCGCTCGTCTTCCGAATACTCCCATACCCCAAAGGGGGATCCCACAACCGGGTAAGCAATGCCTGCAAGAGTTGAATTTTCCTACATTAGTTACTTTCACCTAAGTGCTCATGCAGAAACACACACATTCAAGTGAATTCATGATTCCTGCAATTAATGTCTACATGTTATTACATGCAGAACGCGACAATTTTCCCACTTGAGCCTCATCGACTTCACGCATGCCTTGCTTGGCAAGTGAGTCACCATGCCAAAACAAAAGGTTTTGCTTCAAAAACATAATACTAATTCTCCGATAAAATTTATCTGACAACCCCTCCGAAGTGAATCACTGATAACACTCCAAATAGTCATGGGTCATCCTTCGATATGAACTGGCTGATAACCCAAGGCAATTTCTTTGAAAGATTCCATGAAATTCATTTGAGTCCAGTGTTTTTAAGTAAGCCATGCACTCATACCTACTGTTCTAGGTTACCTTAGTGCATATGAAATGTAATATGTCATTTCACAATAATTCATGTTCATATATCAAATATGTATATATTAACAAAATTCACACAAAGCAACATGTTATTCATTCCTAGCAATAACACCCAAAATTAGCTCACATGAGCTAATAAACAAACCGACAATCCATCTTGGAATTGCCCAAAGCATCACACAAACAACACACAAAGTCATGTGAATAATCCAACCTTAGTCTCAAAACTATCCAACAACCACTCTAGGGATTTCATCACTCGGGGCCCCAATCTCGAACTCCAAAACACGCCATCCGCGCCGCATATCCCTTCTTATCATTAAAAATGATTCACAAAGAATAAGTCACAAGCAGAGAAACCCTACCTCCCGAGCTTGCCAAAACTCTAATATTCCAGACTCACGCTGCGAATTTTATGCTGGCGATCAACTTCGCTTCTCACTCAGCTGGATTCGACGAATGTATCGCGAAAAATCTAAAGAGAAAGCAGCCTCTCTCTCTAAACTCTCTCTTTCCTCTTTCTTCTTTTTCCTCCTAAACCGACAGTCAAGTCGGGCCCAAGAGAACACCATTCCTTCACTTGCCATGTCACCCTCAGCCGCTCCGATTTCCTTATCACCTTATCCTTAATAGTGATTTCATCCACTACGGGTTGCCACGGCCCACCCATGAGCTCTCATTATTTGACTAATTACGCCTGACACGTGGCTTAATGAGCCACCAACACCCGCCACACACGTCACCTCAAAAGGCTCTAAAACGCAATTCCAACCGCCCCTGACTTTGCGTTTCAGCCGCAGCTAGATTTCACTAGTGACAGATTCCAACTGTGTCCCGCTTCGCCATCCCAGATCTAGAAAAATTCGACTTTGACCGAAATTACCATTTTACTCCCTTTCTCGCAAATACTCCCTGTTTGCGAAGGTAGTTAAAACATAATTAGAAATAGCACTGAGGAAGTTAAATGGATTAAATATAGAATTGTAACTACCCTTTGACAAAACAAATGTATTTTGAAATAGTTAAATAAAAAATAAAGACTCTTTATTTTCTCGGTCAGATCAAATGTAGTTGCATTACCTCACAAAATGATGTATCAAAACTGATCAATAATTATAAGATTTTATAGATAAAGTTAATAGAGTTCATAACTTTATCTAAAATTAGCAAGTTTAAATGTCATATATATCCTATTATTTTAAATAGATAAATAATAAATTAGAAATTTTATCCATCCTCAAGTATTTATTATGGTGTGGACCCCACAATAAAAGGCGCTTATTGTGGTTCAATATTCTCGTGATCAGGTGCTGGGCCCATCAGGTTCACTCACCACGGGTGCCTCTTCAGTGGGTCCCACTCACGCACATGCCTTCCTGGGAGGTGCCGCTGCAGATGGCCAGTGCACGGAAGATCTCTACTACCAACCGAGCTAAGAGCCGCTGGTAGTGTGAGATGCTCCCATCTCACCTTAAGCCCCGGTCCCTGCCCCCGAGCTTCTACGGTGCCAAAGAAAACGCTGCGGAGATGAGCCCCGCGGAGCTGACCCACCGGCGGCACCTGCTGGTTACGCGAAGGGTGGACCTACGGCCAATTACGCACCCCGCTGGCCACGGCACAGGACCCCACACTGCACTAAATCTCCTTCTCAATTCCCCACTCTATATTTAAAAAATCAAAACCAATAGGATGATATTCCCTGCGATTCAAATCGAATCCAATTGAATTTCAATACACCAATTGCAGGAATTCGAAAAACCTAAATTTGTAGAGCAAATTTGATTTTCACAGAATACCAAAATTCGAAAAACAAAAAAAATTTCTGACAAACGGGGAAAGGAAGAATAATATAAATGTGTGTAAATAGAGGGAGGGAGAAAACTCAATATGAAGCAAAGACTAACTATGTCCTAATGTCATGCTATCTGCCTAATGCCATGTTGTTTAAAAATTGGTATGTCCTAATCCATATTCAAACAGGTGGCATTGTCCATCATCTTATGTTCCCAGATGCATTCAGTTTTACTCATTCATATTGGTCAGGCTACTGCAAATCAAGATAACAAATTAAAAAACATATAAAATTTATTAGAAAATAGATACAATGATTGAATTTAAAACAATAAAATAAAATTATTATGTTTTACCGCTAAAACACTTTAGTTACAATGTAAAGATACTATCTTCAAATTTGTAGAAGTATAATTATTGTATTTCGTTTACTAAAGAAAACTTAGAAGTATTTGACTTTATTCAACTATTCTAAATTAATTAATAAAATGATTTTACAAAGATAGATTTTCAATCAACTATAAAAACACAAAATATCCAAAGATGCTGATCTTCAAACACGCTTTTCATCCAATTTGCTATAAAACAATTATTTATATTACATATAATTAATGAAATGACTTTTTATATTAAAATGTAGATAACATTTATCACTAAATTTAAACTAGTTTATATTTGATAATTAAATTTTAAAACGCGCATGTTAAAACGAGAATTTTTTTATCAACATATTTTATATTTATTTCTGAATGTGAACGTACCCTATGATTAAAATAACATAATTTTTAGTTGTTTTAACTAAAAGTCTTCTCTCCCATTTCTCTCCTGTTCGACATTCATCGCAGACCCAACAACTCCTAGTTTCACCCCACCCCATTCCCTTCCCTCCTTCTACTTTCCTTCTGCACAGACAAACCCAAACAACCGCCTTCGTCACCCTCCTCTTTTCCTCCATTTCCCCTTCCTTCGAGCAACCGAAACCAAACAAACTACGGCCTTTCGCTCTCCGACAACTCTTCTCATCGTGAAAGGTTAGCAAACCCATTTGATTCATGTGGCGTTGCTTGAGAGAGGGTTTCACACCAGATTCAAGATTAGACTACTTGAATGCTATTTTATTGATTTTGACCTGTTTTCTTCTGTTGCGCGCATACCTATAACTTGGAGAGGATTGCTTAATGCTTGCAGTGCACTCTTTGTTGTATATATGCCCTGTAGAATGCTCAAGAGAAATCACACACGCACCTGTATGGTAAGGAATGAAATTAAACTGTGGCCTGCATCCACTTCATACAATTTTAGAGAAGTCGATCAGTGGGTAATCTAGTAGAGTAATTCTTGTTGCCTTGTTTAGTTTATTTGGGGTTTAAAGTTTGAAAATTATCAAAGTTTCAAAATTGAACCGCAAGATGTTGTCAGAGCACACTGATTGAATAAGTGGCTGTTGAAACAGTGGCTTCAAATATACTCATTTATAATACACTTTTTTGAGACCTTCAAGTTTGCCTTCTATAGTAATGTCTTTAGATCAAACTAGTAAATCACCGTATAATTATATTATATGATTGGTTTTGATATTTTTCGATGTAAATATCATTTTTTTTTTGCCACGATTAATCTCACCGACTTTTGTCAGATTATCTTAGACAAAGGTACCCTAGATATCACGCCATATGGTTGCTAGAATCTTGAATGTTGATTTGTGAACAAGATGGATCCGCGAATCGATTACTCCATGTGGTGAGTCCGGTTACAACAGATTGGAGCCAGTCATTAAATTCTATACTGTGGAACATGAACATTATTGCTTTCGCCTTGCGCGCAAGTAGTAATTGTTAAGTATCACTTGACTGATTAATTTTTATCAAACCGCAACTGGGTATATGCTTGATCTCATAGAAGAGGACTACGGCGGTTTAGTCAGAACCCAAAACGTAGAGTATGTTGACTTAGTGGAAGAAGATACAGCCTTACATGTTCATTTAGCTTTCATCAGACATGCCAGTAATACAAGTCGTTACTGGCAAGGCGGTATGTTTCAGCATCAATTGAAAGCACAGAGATGAAATATTTGGTTAACGTATTCTTTCTTCCCACTTATATTAAGATATTTGGTAAAAATTATACCAAATGGCTTCCACTAAACATCTTTAAGTTATAATAAGATTCTAGAAGACCAAAATTTAACTACCAAAAACTGACCACCACAGGCAGGCGCTACAAATTTGGCTCGCCATGCTTAGGTAGTTTAGCACCAAACCCATAAAAGTCCAGATGTAGTCCCAAGAAAATCACTTTTCAAAACATGCACGGTGCAATTTCCAAACAAAATCCAAAAATTTTAGATCACATGTCAAACCACTAATCGCGAACCGCTCATAAATCTAGCACAACGCCGACCACTAACTTAGATAGCTCGACTTATATGTTTAGAGGCAACTAAGTCTGTGGTGCCGCAAATCCAAGCCTGAGAGAGAAGATATGACAAAGTCCAATACATGTACCCATGCAGACACATACTAGTAATGAGTGGAGAGAGATGAGATTGATGGCCCATCTCAGCAAGTGTCAAAAATCAAGAAAATAATAATCGGGAATTATCGAGCTGTGAAGCACAGAATAAGACAAAAAGAAATAGTCGTTTTCTCCATTAAAACACAAAAATGTATGAGGGCTGGAATGGATGCAAAAGATAGTTGATTGTGATTTGTGAGAAGGCCTCTCTGATTTACAGAATGCTCACCCTTTCCTAAGTTTTAATTTGTTACTAAAGCCCATTCACATGGTGAGGCACAGATGACTTTGATTCATGGGAGGAGTCCCAAGAACTAAGAGAGTAGGACTCCTTTTCCTACTTATGTATTCTTCGCTATAAGAGGCAAATATTTGGGATGTTCAAGGCTTGATTAGTCGTGTTTTCTGCCTCTAAAAGCTTAATCAGTGGAGAAAATCCCCATCTGGTTATGGTCAGAACAATGCGCCAACTGAGGAGCTCAATCTGCTCATGAATAAGAATACGCTCTTTGGTGTGGCCTAAGATGCCGAGCATCCAAAATGAATTCGTTTATGGTTGTTGAATTTTTATCTGATGTGGTTTGGTCCTGGCAGCATTATATCAATAACACGATTTATGTATTAACGGCGTTATATTATAACATGATTGTTTGGCATCAGCATGAGTCGCATATTGACTGTATAACGATCCATATTTGACGCAAAGACCCAGAACATTAGATGAGCGCAATGTCATCGAAGAAAACAAAAAACAAAAACGTTTGAGCAATTCGCCCATTTTCCAAGACCGCCTTGTAGAACGTCCAACACTTCTGATTATGAACAAGATCCGCCGAACGATTCAGCAAACTACTGAGGGTAATCAAGATATCACCAACTTTGCGATGAGCTTTCATAAGTTTTTTGGTTTGAACTGATTTTATTTGTTTCAATGAAAATGCCGTGTGGTTAATATAACTCCGGCGATCGGCAAAGACCAAGAGTCACGGAACGCTGAACATAGTTTGTTTGGCACGATATTAGCGATTTGAGCGCCAGCGTGAATCATCAGAAACATCACCGCTTCTGTTCCACAGCGAATCTGCTTCGCGATATGAATGCATGGCACGATTGACGCCGTTTGGTGATATCACGCTTGTAAGAAGCTGTCAGTTTGCGTGGTGAGACCTTGCAGCGCGGCAGAAACGCTTTGTTTATATGTCAGGCAAAGATAATTGATAACCTTGAACATTATATAGCTGATGGTCGGCAGGCATTACGGGCACCCGCGCCACATTACCACGCGAATTCCGCAAGGGTCATTATCGATCGGTCAAAGATGTGTTTCGTAATTCTTGTCTCCCGTACAAAGAGACCCGCTCGATTTTCAGGCGAGTAAAGTCGTTACCCGACATCCACAGAGAGATTCGCTGGTTGACGAAAGTCACGTCCACTTCCGTGTCAGTCGCCACTCAATATTCGCCACCAAAAGTGATCCCGAACATTCATGGTGAACCAAAGAAGAATGACTAGTAAAACCGCAGCTGATAGGATTTAATAGGAAACTACAGACATAATATGAAGTTTAGACTAACAAATTGTTTATAGATTCAAATGTGTTTAACTAACAACTACTTCACTTTAAAGCTAGAACATTGATCCTCTAAGCCTTCAACAGTTTCCTAACTGCCTTTATCCTCTTTATTCTCATATAGGCTATATTTTTAATGTTATATAAGATTTGATTTTTTTTTTTACTTGTTTTGATAAAATTTGACCTCAATGAACATGTTTTTTTCCTGCTCTATCGAAGGTGAAGTGATAAACAAGAACTCGAAACCAAAAAAATCCAAAAATGGGTTTTTCTTAGTGCAAACACGTGGCTTCTTCTAAACTGAAGTGTTTACTAAAATGTTTTTTTTCAAGCAAACCAAAAACGTAGCAAATTTGAGAGATCCAAGTTGGTATGTTAGTTTTAAACCTGACTTACTTCAGAAGTTAATTTTTCGTTGTTAATAAAAATGTAGGAAATGGAACAAAATTAGAAGATTCGTTTTTTTTCACCCAAGTAAATAAATAACTCATTTGAGCATTGATCAACAAAAAAATAAATAACTTGATTTGGGCCTGTGAAAAGGAATGGAAAGGATGCAAAGTGTCCAGTGCCTCAAGAGTTAGTGAGCAAGCCTCTCACACGACGCACAAAAAAATTGAAGATACCTCCGCTTCTCGCTCTCAAATTCATATCAATACACACCCTAATAAATAAGTTTTGTTTTTAGTTAACCTTGCCTCTTTTTCCTTCGATATGAATATATATGAAATTTATTTTTTTCACACATTTGTATGTTTGTTTTCTTTGATGCTTCTTATAATGCATTTGTTGTCGATTTTAATTGCTTACGATTGTGTTTTGAGTTTCATCTGTAAACAGCTTAAATATTGTTTGTACATTCGTTCAAGGAATCAACAATAACTGGTATTGTTTGTTTTAAATATATAAAATGATAAAAGGGCATTTTCATCTAAAATTGTGCTCTGAGTTTTCAAAATTTGTTCTCAAGAACAATATATGTTTCTCTTTATTATATAAGGACTAAGAAATTTAAAAATATATAATTGCCTTAATGGAATATATAGAGGTTAGAAAGTAGATGAAACCACTGTGGTATTATATAAGGCATGCATGCAACCTGAGGGAGGCGTATGACTCATCAAGCGAGTGGGCGGGCTGGGCGAGGGCAACTGTATAAAGTGCCACAATATTTTTAACTTTAGTACCAGGCAATTTGGTACCATAATGATAACATACTTTTTTTCTATAGGTATATTTATATAACTTTTTTTCTTCTTTGGTCCATATTGGGATTTGAACCTAGAACCTCTCATGACCCCATCCCAACCTTACCTACTCACATCTCAACCTTTTTACCACTTAGAGTCTAACCTCATTCATGCCTTACAACCTTTCAAATTTATGATGCCATATCAAATTCTAATTACCTACTATATTGAAGATATTCCCTAAATAGTTTCATGCATAGTATATTTAGAATAAAAACACCATAGTCAAACGACACTCTTCAATAATCTTTTCTGGACTTTACTCTTAAATAATCCTTTCTTGACTTCATTTCCATCTGAACAAAAAGATTCAAACTTGGGAATTTCTTTTTTTATTGGCAAATCCTAAAATTTTTAAAAATGACAACCTTCAGAAACTACTATAATAAAAGTAAGGGATTGAATTTGTTCATGAAAAATTGGTTGTTAATGTAGCAGTTCTTCCTAAATTTGACCTTTGCTGAAGCTGTTTATCTTCTTTTATGTACATAATTAATATATAAGCGACTTTTCCCGCAAGATCCTTGGGAACTATCAGCTTTTACTGTCAAGCTGCTTTTATACACATTCATAAGATGGTGTCGCATCTGGTCACATGTTCATTGTGTCAATCCGCCAACACAATAAAGTCAAGTATTTCCACTTTATTGTTGGTTGCTCTACCAACAAGATGAACATTAATATTCCATGCGCATGGTAAACCTGGGGTTTGAGCCCAGCGATTTAGATGCATCCTCGAGGTATGCTTTATTCTTTGTATCTTTATGTTATGTCATCCATCTACCTATATAGTAGTTTTTATATGAACTTAGTCATTTGCATAATTTATTCAAATTATATGAAAAATTGATCTTTCCTTTGTAATCATGTAAACTTTTACTTTCTATCGAGGTGTCTCAACTTTTAAGAAACCAAGTTTAGTCTTCAGATAAATTTCCACCTCTCTCCCCCCTCCCCATTCCGATGACTCTCAGGCACAATGCGTTTATGCAGCCGGTTCAATTCTTATGTTCATTTAATGTAGCTGTAGAACAGCTTATTATTGACAAGAGCACATTGGCAATAAGAAAAATACTAAGGGTGTCGTGAATATCTCACAGACGAAGCTAACCATCAGGTGAATTTCCTAAGTTGACTATGTCAACTTTTCTTCTTTTTAGTTTCTAACTCACATCCAACAGATTCTAGAACCTCAGGCTTTGTGTTGATTTCTATTAGTCTTGTAGATGCCATTGACCAACTTTCAACTCTATAGTATTTTGCCCTTCCCAGATACTAACTAAGCTTAGTGTCGAATACATATTCAAGGTCACAGTTTAAACAAGACCGCCAACATAATCAATTTTTTTCTTTTTCGGGGCTCTGGGGCCCATGAGGTATGTGACATGGTCAACCTCAGTAAGTTTTGTTTATACTGTCCACTTAGCTTGGATTTCAGTCTTGCCTCAGACCTGGGTTATAATAAGTCAAGGAATGTTAAGATGTCACTCATGAGATAACTGTGATTTCATCAAGAGATTCATGAAACAATTTAATCGCTTGTGGTTTCAATGATGAATAGATGATGTCTATAGCAAGCCGAACTTACCACTATAGTATATGATCAAAACCTGGTTTGTTGGTGTAGCCTAAGAGTGATTTTGAGAATTAATTTTTTTTACAAGATATTGAGAATAAGAAGAGTTAGTGCACAGCCAATGGGGGTTTTTCGACACCAGTGCTTATGAATCAATTCAATAAGTTGTTTAGGTACTTCACCTAAGGTTAATGGAGAGGTTGCACAAAAGATACGAATTTACGAAATTGGAATATCATGGTGAGGCTGGATTGGTTGATTTAGAGAGAGGTATGTGAGTATAACACCTTGTAATGTATTCTAACCAATTATCCATTTGGAGATGATAATTTGATTGATCTGCCAATGGAATTCAGTTCAGGCTCTTTTCTTGTAGACAGGTCAACTCTCCGTATGAAGCCACGATTATGAAAAGTACAGCAAAAAAAGAAAATAAATAAAGGTGGGGTCCTAAACAAGGTAGCACAATCTTGAAGTTTTATTTTGGTTTCTTTTTTAGCTGATTATTCACCTAAAATTATAAGTTCTTAGTTTAATGTGATTACTACTCCTTCTTAACCAAATAGCCAGTGGTTGATTCTGAATATGATAGTTAAAGAATTAACTACGCATATATGGATCATATTTCCTTAATAATGTAATTCATCAAGGTACATGGATTATGCTTCATCATCATTCCTTGTAATTTGTATAGATGAATAACAAATCATTTTATATAAGGGTTCATAGAATGTTGATTTTTATTTTATTTTTTATACGCATAATTCCGCTTGCCACTTGTCGCTTAGTAATTGGCATTTTATAAGATGACTTTATTTTTTTGGTGATTTGATCAAAATACCTTCTAATGGTCTGGACAACTTGTATTTCTCTTAAAATAGATTGTATGTCGTGGTACATCGACGGACTCGGTTTTGTAGTTAATAATGATTTAAGATTTAGTTTGAGAAATTTTATTTACTTTTGGTGATTCGATCAAAATACTTTTCAAAAAACTTGATTTCAGAAATTAGGGTCTGGTTGATTGGTAAATGTAGAATCATACTTTCAATATAACATACAATAAGCACTTTATGTTTAGAGATTAAGACTTTATGCTTGTTCGCGAACCTCTGGGTGGTCATTTACTAACCATCATATGTGACGGTAGAGGTAAAAAGGAAAAGAGAAACCACGGAGGTAGAGGTAATAATAATGTAAAGTAGAGCTCGAGAGAGTCTATTGGATGAGATAAATCATGTACTAGACTCCAAGACATGGCCCCATGATACAATCACAAATTCCTTCAGCCTCAATCATCAAATCTCCATCAACACAGCACCAATACTCAATTTGAAATTGGTCAAGATCAGCATTTGCTGCCGAATCTATAAATGTTGAGGCCAACACTGATTGTGGCTTTCTAGATTTCACTCCTAGATGTGTCGCTATCACTAATGAAAAGAGAATAAGTTTTCATCAACTTAATTTTCTTCTAATAATGAAAATAAGCAGGTATTGTATTAACATTCCATAAGCATACTATCCATCAATCTTGAAATTTATTTACCACTCAAGTGCTTAATGAAAGATAGTCATAATCGATCACATTTGCTCGATCGATTTAACGCCGTCCCGAGAGGGTACTACACGTGTAACCGCAGGGGCGCATATCGCAGCACCAAGTGTCATTGTAGTATTCGTGAAGGTTGTTCAGAATGAAATTGTGAAATCATAAAGTCATTGAACCCTAATATTATGCTTGTAGTTGAAGGTAAAGTTGTACTTGCTGCAAAAAGAATATGAAACCATAATTTGAGCAGAAGATGAGAGGCTATCATGAAAAATAACATAAGTTGAATTGCAAATTTCTGAGATGAGACAAAAAACAAATAATTAAAGGAAAGATTATAATATAAAAATGGGAAGAGAAACAAAACATTTCATTTGGTCTCTCAAACTAGGGCTCCACGTTTTTGGTGAGAAGAAGAGAGGAAGAAGAGGAAGAAGAGGAGGGAGAAGAGCAAAAAGGTATGTTTTTGTGTTGGAATCATGTGTATTTTGGGTTTTTGGTATGAAGTCTAGGATTTTCATGTGGATATTAGCCTTTGTCTAGATTTTGTGGAGAGATCATCCAATCCTCCAGAGTTGCTTGAATCTGCGTGGGTAAAACCTAGTTGGTATGTGTAATAAACATGCAATCCCATCATAATTATATAGTTGTAGAATTGTGACCTAGGTTGAATTTCCTAGGATTTTATACTTGTTTGTTATATGAAGTTCCAAACCACCAACAAGCAAGTGTTATGGTGTGGTTTCGATACCCCATGTTGGTTTTTGAGGTATTATGAAATGTGAGAAGTTACGAAGAAAAATGGTACCAAAGAGGGCACTACTAAGCAATTCTAAGTAAATTAATGAGGTGGTACAAAACAAAATAGGTAAAATGATAATTAATTTAACAGAACTCCATTTGGTACCGGGTATTTAAGACAAGTGGTACAGGTACTAACATACATGTTTGGTACCGTACCAACATAGGGTACTGGGATACTACGTTGTCCAAAAGCTCCATTTTTGTAATTTCGCATAGTAAAGCCCATATTCGACACCAATAGTAGGGAACCTAAGAAATGATTAAGAGATGTCCAAAGAACGAAACTCCAAATTTTAGAAAACGTGAAAACGCATCATCTCACCGATCGACACAAATTGAGTGTGACTATGTTAGTTAATAAAAGTGACTGTCACAAGTGATGTTTACGCGACAAAGAGCGACACGCTACGTAATCTGAAAGGTATAAAAGAAGGCGAAGAAATTGTTTGAATGCTGCCGTTTTGTAGTTGTTAAAGGCGAAAGTGTTCTAAACCTATTTTCAATACTAGTGTATTATTATAAACTGCTTTATTGACTGATATTTAATGGTTTTACATTGTAAACTATATTTTAAAGCAAGCAAGTATTTAGTAAGTAAACAATGGTTTCTATTTTAAACTGATATGTGAAAAGAAACAAGAATATTGATGTATTCAACCATACTTTTAAAAGTTAGCAATGGTTTTGAGTTGTAAAACCATATTTCAAAGAGTTAGTCAAACAAAGCATAGGGCTTCCTTATAAAACAAAGCCCAACGAAAAATCTCATGGCTAAGCATACCGCAATGGCGTATTCGTATGCACGTGCGGTGTTGGGACATCACTTCATGCATTTTAGACGGCTCGGCCCAAGAAACTTGTTCATGCTACCGACTAGCCTGTGCGCATTTTGAACCCTATTTAAGATAGGTTCTAAGTACTCAGAAAATTAACTATATTAGCAAACCACGATACGCAAGGTGTCCTTTCGTACTAATGATTGTATTTCAAGCTGCTCAGGTAGTTTTTTACAGGCTTCAGAGAGGCCTATTCTATCATGTCAAGCCAGGCATATCGAAGTTGAGTTGATTTTAATAACAGTTCATATGATTTATCTTCAATTGCATCAAGCCAGGAGTGAAGAAATTGAATGAGGAGCAAGCAGTGGGAAATTCCTCACACAGAGAGAAATTTTTGTTGGTTCCGTGCCTCGCTACTTCAGGAAATTTCGCATATAGCGAATTTTCGGCTACAAGAGTTTAAATTTGCTTTTGTAGCTAAATTTTCTCCCCGCAAATAAAATCCCTCGCCTTTTTGTAATAAACGAATCTCGCTTTTGGTTAATTTCATTTCTACCCTCATCGTAATTATACTAGCAAGTTAGGCTTAGATCAGTATTTCAAATCTGCCTGTAAGGCTATATGTCATTTTCTAAACAATTTCAGAATCCCACTTTAATTCGGGCCATTTCCAAGACGTGGGCCCTTGTTCTTTGGCCTTCACTTTCTCCTCCCCTCCCTCCTTCTCCTCACTCTCTAGGCAACCAAACACACCCTTGACGATGAAAACCTCAAAGGATGTCGCTGGGTTCTAAACCTCAAGACAGGAGGGTCAAGTAAGGATGCTGGATATGTCTGTAGTGATCCTTGTGGCTTCAATGGTAAAAATTGGAAAGCATTATGTTTCAAACTTTTCAAAACTAGGGTTTAAAAGCTATTTCGACGTACTTTTCTTTTGTCAATACTTAAGTAAGTTTAGGTTCCAGTGTATTTTGAAAAGTTAGATACACTGATGTCTGTTAGTCAAGCCATTTACGAAGCCATCGAAGTAAGCAATGTTAGATTTCAACTTCAGAAACATTGAATGCTCATGAATGCTATGTTTCAAAGGAGAAATGGTACTAAGGGTTAGTTTAAAGTTAAACAAAGATCTGCTTTGGAAATGACTATAGGTCATCTCCCTACGCGGTAAAACTGGTGACAATTTTCAACCCTATCATACCAAACTAGTGGCCCAAACTTCAAGAAACTTTCTTTTACATCTATTTCAAATTACTGCTAGCATAGTGAAAACAAATCCAACATTTTATACAAATAAAAAATCCAAACAAAAGCCTCACCATTATGAATCATTACAAATCATTTGTAAGACCTTAAAACCCATCCGTGTTCGATCCCAGAGTCAGCGATAATTGCTAGCATTGGCTACGGTAGTAAGAGCAGGCTTAGTATAAATATTTACATCTGGACACCTACTGTGGCACAAATCAAATGGCTATCAGTTTAGGATGCAGCTTTTTTTATTACAGATGATGATGATGAGTACTTGTAATCCTGCCAAGTATTGTGACTCTTTAAACCCTTTTTTCAATTATCTTGTTTAGAATTTCAAGTTTTTTTTTCTCAAGAACACCGCCTGCCATTTATGATAACAGCCATTTTATTTCTATTAACACCTAACTTTTCAAGCCTGTTGTTACCTTGCTTTGTTCTTTGTTTCACAATGTTTATGTACCACTTGATAGATATTATATCGTAGATCGCAAAGAGTTAGTACACCAATCATGAACAAGGTCAGAATTGGGTACAAAGTGAGCAAATGGATCCTCTACCCGAAGAACAAGAAAGTCAGCCAAGGAGCTCCACAAATCCTACAGATAGGGTCATCGAGGGACTGCATACACCTCCCCGCTCCTAGAGTGAGTGCACTTTCTCGCACTTCATACACCACATGATGTGGTAGTGGGAGACTTATTCGACGCCTCGCTTCCACTTTTCATGGAATGGAGAATGAAAATCCACATACGATATCCGAGTTCAAGGAAGTTTGCACAACTTTAAAGAAGGTAAGACCGTTGTTGACTTATGTCAAAGCATTTCCACAGACACTGGAAGACAAGGCAAGATTTGGCTCAATTCATCGAGGTCAGATCAATGAAATCGTTTAACTTCAAGCCGACCGCGAAGAAGTTTTTCGCGCACAACCAAGACCAACACTAAGAGGAAAATCTACACTTATCGCCTATGATAATGTGAGAAGTTTTACTGTTAGGAGGTTTATGGAAACCATCAAGGCATGACCACACCATGGTTTCGATACATGGATGCTTGTGAATCACTTCTATGATGGTCCCGCCATGAAGCACCATCGAAACCATGGGAGTGGGACTTCCTACAGCACCCAGATGAAGCCACGGGCTTTTTGAACTATGTGGTCAAACCTCCAAAGCATGGATTAATCATCCGGGGTGAGTCAAAAAATGAGCCTTCTCACCCACCACAAAGGAGGTATCAGTGTACTTTCAAGACACCCGAGATGAAAGCAAAATCGACCACTTTGACCAAGGTCGAGGAGCTCAAAATGAGAAATCAGCATGAAGTAAAGAAGATTCACGTCTACATCTCATCATAAATTGCTTTTAACTATTACTAAGTAGCCATCTGGGGGAGCATTGTCCAATGGTTCCTTCAGGAGGGATTTGATGCAAGAGCATGCCCATGTCTTAGGTCAACAAAATAAGCCACCGACAAATGTTCCGATGGCAACACCTATAACCCTAATTGAGAATCATCCGAATCTATCATGGAAGCCAAAACCCCGTGATATGCTCCCAAGTGATAATACGAGTAGTTTAGCTCCACCCTCAAAGACAAAGAAGAAGCAATTTCCTCCACCTTCTTCTCCTATCGAAGCAAGCAATTCAATTAATAAAGCAAGAAAATTCTCATGAGGAACAAAGGTAATAATGTTCAACTAATCGTAAATTGGAGACAGAGAGCCTACCTGTAACAAGAGTAGACAACATACTTCTGAGATTCCAACAAATATGACAATCTTGCAAAGTTCCCCATTTCAGGTTGTTCAACCAACACATAGTGGTTCCGAAAAGGGGGAATTCTCTCCTGAGACACGAAACCTAAGGAATACATGAGATAGGTTCACAAGAACCCAATGCAAGAATTGATGAAGTCGGGGCAGTAGGGTAACGCGAGAAGTGGTAGAGAAACTAAGACCGCACAGTCCTGCATCTTACCAAGAAAGTTCTACTGGTTGAAACTAATAGAGGAAGAACAAATCCGCCAGACAGGGAAGAGGTAAAACACGTTGTACCCTCCTTCCCTACGGCATCTCGGAAAAAGGAAAAGTTAGTTAACCAAACTGAAATTTTGTAAGATTAACATAAAGTGAAGAATATCCTTTCCTCGGCTAGCGTTGATCTGCCGAAGTCGCCACGTATAAAGTTTTTTGAAGGACCTATGCACGGCGAAAAAGAGGCCTTAATGTGAATATAAAGGTCTTTTGACCTGAGCAAGAGTGCCATCATTGAGTGCAAGACTCTTGTGAAGTATAAAGACTGGTAGTCCTACAATCTCCGTTAACACAAGCAGATCAGGTGGAAAGGTACGCGATCAAAGGCTAATCACCCTTCCATGTAAGGTCAGCAGTTTAACTAAGTCAACCACTATCACTTTGTCTCTACTCGATAGGTCCATCAAAATACCAAAGGGACAGCTTGAGGATGTTTTAAATCAGGTGGACAAATTCCTACTATCCAAAGGATTTTAGAGGCTGATACCGAACCTACAAGTAGTTAGGTGGGCTAACCATGTACAACTATCTGGAAGGCCATTTTTTGCCACTTCCAACGCGATCATTAATCATTTAATGGGAAGGGATGCAAATATAACCTTTGGAAATATGACCTAGAGCTCAATATCTTCCATTTTATAAAGCACATGCACCAACAGAGGATGATGCTGAAGAGGTTTGTGCGATAGATGCATCCGAAGAACAAGCAAACAGAGTCAGTTACAGGCAAGATGTATTAATCCAGGAGTTGTCGACGCAATGAAGACCACAACAAGAGCCGTAAAGTGAGCCTATCGCATGGGCAATGGAGAAGAAAGGTTGAAGTTTTACCTTTATTTACTAGAAGAGGAACATGGTCCCCAACTAGATCTTAAGCCCCCTACCTATTGAATTGAAATATGCATTTTTAGAGGAAAATGCATCAGTCTGGAAGAGTGATTTCTTCACTATTTGAGCAATCCACAAAGATGTTAGTTTTGTCAAATCCTCCATTACAGGAACAAGAAAGCAACTTATTTAAAGATTTCCGATTTGCTGGGCACTGCACCGATCATTATCATACGCACCCACTGTCTACTAGAAGAGGAATCGAAGCTGCTCGACGTACCACAGAGGAGACTAACCGTATATGCAAGAGGTGGTACGAGTGGAAGTGTTGAAATTGCTACAGTTTCCATCATATACCCCATATCCGATAGCTCTTGGTAAGTCCAACTCAAGTAGTACCAAGAACTCAGGTTACTACTGCTCACCGCAGAAAGGAAAGGAAATGCCCACCCGACTTACTACAGTTGAGGGTATGTATCGAATACGTATTAGTCAATGAGGTGACGCGAAAGGATCACTTTCCTTACTCCTTCATGGACTACCTTCCTAGAGAGAGTATAAGGTCATCCCTTCTAACGCTTAGATGGGTATTCCGGCTATTTCCGATAGAGATCAGCCGTCGATGATCTAAAAGATTCACTTACCATTCTGCACATATGTCATATGTGAGATGCCTAAGCTATGCAATGCTGCCTCTAGCCACTTTTTCATGCCAGATACAGATTTTCAAGTGATATGGTGGAGCGTATTATGGAGGTTTAGGCGGATGGACATAACAGCCATGGGGAAAGTTTCAATGAATGCTCAACGATTCTGAAACCGTCCCTCCGCCAGATGCACGAAAAGAACCTGTTATACAACCCGGGAAAATGCCATTTAAGCAAATCAGTATGGCAAGGTCGGTACACACCTCCGGGAATTGAAGTGGATGGTGCCAAGGTAATTGATCTCCAAACCGGTTACTCCCTACTAATGTGGAAGACAAGGTGTTAATTTTGGACATGTGCTTCTATCGCAGCGTTCATCCGAGACTAAAATTGCAAGTCATCACAAGCTCCTCAAAAGATGCAAAGTTTGGAATGGGGATGATAATGCCAAGACAGGAGCTTAAGGCATATTTGACTACATCACCCATCGGTGGAGAGCCCCTTAACTGGTACTCATTTTCGAGGTAACGCAATGCCGGTGACCTCTTAATTGCTGCCTCTGATTGCAGAGCAGGAAAGCCAGATGTGGTGTATTATGCTAGCAAAACGTTAAATGAAGCTCATAGAAACTACACTACTACGGAAAGAATCGCGTAGTAGCTGCCCATAGATAAGTTCCGATCTTATTTGATTGGATCAGATATTGTAATCTTCACAGATTTCGTCTGGAAGATTGAAATATCTACCACAAAGCATCAGAATGCCAAGGCTCACTTATTAGATGTAATCACACATATTAGCCCAACCTCCGTGATTAGAGAGCGATAAGAAGGGCGGAGAAAGCTTTGCCGATCATCTCCAAATTCATCCATAGCACACAAAAACCCACAACCCTCCTATATTCGATAATTTCGAGGAGTCTTATCGACAAGTGAGTATAGCACCATGGCATGCTCACATTGCCAATTTTTTGGTAATGTGAGTTACAAGTGGAGGGATAAAGATAGGACAAGAAGTTCTTCAAGGCGCAAGGGTTCATTCAGACTATTAGGAAGAGCCGATTTGTTCAAGTATCAGGTTGATCGATAATAAGGAAATGTGTGCCAGAAGAAGAACAGGAAGGAATTCTACCATCACATGATAAGGCGTGGCAGGCATTTCGCCTACTTAAAACAGCCGCATGCGTGTCGATTCGGGCTTTTATTGGTCAGTCATTGTTTAAGAATGCTCACAAACTATGTGCAAGGCAGGATAGTGCCAAAGACTGGGAAAGATTTCCTGCCTTCACATGGAATGCCCAACCCCATTTAAGAGGGGTCGAATTGTTTGATGGGCGTGCATCACTTCATGAGACCATTCTCTCATTTCCTTCAAGGCTATGCCTACATCCTTGTGGGGGTGTGGACTACGTGGTTCAAGGGGGGGTTAGCACACATGTGTATAAATGACCACAAAGTCATGCTGTACCTAAGGAGAACATTTCTCTGACATTCGAGTTCCCAAAGCAATTGTCACGTTGATGGAGGTTCTCACACAACCTCTTCGAGAACCTCTCTTATCCAAATATGGTGTTACACAAGGTAGCCACCCCAGATCATCCTCTCAAACCAAGGAAGGTCAAGTGGAGTCGCACAGAACAGTAAAAGACCATCCCGATGAAAGTTGTTAATCTTGTCAGTAGCTGACCGGTCTTCAAGCTTCTAAACTCATTGTGGTATACAGAACAACACAAGACCATCCTCTACTTGTCCCCAGATCGCTTAAGTTTATGGCAAGGTTTGCCATTTACCAAGAGAAATCAATACAAGGCATGGTGGGCAATACGAATGGAACAGGAGATAAACCAAATGGCTTCCAAAGAATGCTATGATTGATGAGTTGAAGAGCTAAGAAACGACGCCTATCAATTCCAAATTGCAAAGGGATAAGCAGAAGAAGTGGTACTGATCGCCATAACCAAAACTAAATCAAGGGGATCAAGTCCTCCCAGATGATTCCAAGCTCCATCTATTTCGCAAGTCAAATCGCTGTGTGGATCTGGGCTCCATTCGCCATTACCTGAATGCTAAGATCCGAATGGTCCACCTAATCTTCAACCCGAAAAAGACAAGAGAGTATTCATGTTAACCCGCAACAGCGGCTCCTATATTGCTCGCCACTTGTAAGAGGAGGAGATATCCCTCCTTGATCCTCCATGATCGATATTCGAGCTTATTTAGTCGGGTTTAAGTCTCCACCGAGAATTTTAAACCGCAACCGGGCTTTATTTTTATCAGTCAATTTTTAATTATATTTTATTTGTAGTATTTTTATTATATCTTAGTTTTTACCAAATAAACTCTCTATAATATCTTAGCCTAATGGTTCTTTTTATTTTGTTTTATTATGTAGGAGGAAAGTCGGGTGCAGGACAAATTTTCGCCACAAAGAGCGAAAATTCGCCCTCAGAGTGAATACTTTTCTCCAAGCCAAAATTTCAGCAAAAAAAGGTGGGAGGACCTTTACTTTCTTCAAGACCTCTTCACAAGCCCCTTTGAGCTCCTCTAAGACCCCGATCCCTGTGCTTTTTATTTGATCCTCCTCCAAGAATTTCTCTCAAACGCTTTTCTTGGAGAGAAATCGAAAGTCACGCCAGGGCGCTTCGCTTTCAGTGGGTCCTTCAATTAACCACAAGCACCATAAAAGGGCTCTATTCCCTTTAGCCAATTCACGCAAAGCTTCCTGACCTCAGACAATTTCTCCTCCGATTAATCAAGCTACCCCGTCGCACGCCCATTTCTACTTCTACTCAGCTTCGGGCCTCGCCTCCACTTCCATTTGCAAGCCTCCCACAATGACCTGAACCGGCCGAGGAGGACATCGAGCAAAGGCCTGAAGGTCTCTCAGACCCGTTCTCCCGCCGCAGAGATGCCACACTTCCAGTGGCTACCGCAGACATCTTCCAGCCTGGCAGTGCCGGGCGACCTCATTCTCGCCTCGCTACAACCACACATCAAATCCAGCCTCTAATGATATCCCCAAAGGAGCCACAGCAGGCCGAGCCCCATCCGCACGATAGCACCCGTGACCTCGACCCTTCTCCTCGTGCATCCATACCTACAGTAGTGGCAATCGCTTTTTCCTAAGCTGCCCTGATCCGCCCGGAGCCTTCACGTTTAGCTCGAGCCTTCACAAGCCTCCAACCGCCGAGTCCCGCACGATCACGCTCACTATCCCCTCGCCGAGAATTAGCGCCCACTACTACCACGCAATCTCGATACCCGAGAATGCAGTGGATTGTCGTGCCGCGACTTTCACCCAGAGTTCTTTTTTATGACGCACCAAAGACGCGGCAGACCACTGCCTCGAGATCCTGGCGCGCTGGTCCACGTGTATTCTCGCCCTCACGCTTACAGACCAGGTGTCTTCATCCCCTGCGGTTCTCGGTTCTACCATACCATGACATCCTGCGGGAGTACGTCCATAATCCGATGCGCCAATAAGGTGATGGTCGCCCTAGTTACCGCGGAACTCGTGATATCACCGCCACTCTAAAGCCTCACCAAGAGTCTCCAAGCAACTCTCCTGCAGACATCCACAGCATTCCCACCGCCAGAGATAGATGGCCTTTCCGTCCCTGCCTCAAAATACGCACTCGAGTCTATCTCTCGTCGGGAGGCGGGCTCTTCCTCCGCATATGCTCCTCACAGATCACATACTGGCGGCCTAACTGCTCCAGCTTCAAGACTATTTCTCAATGCTGCAGGAGCTATTCCAAATTTCTTATCATATCCGAGGGGTTTCGTTCAATCCCAAGAAAGCTTATCAGACCGCCTATCACATTTCAAGAAAGGTCCATCAGCAAGGGTCCGACTCGCGCAGACTATTCTCTTTGATGCCGAGATTGTTACGCCAATGTGAAGAGCACCTCGAAAGCCCCTAGAGAGGAACCAATGATTGAAAGGCCGGCAGTCAAGGCATGATTATATCCTACGAGCGAACCCTATCACGCTGACGCTTTTCTTTTTCACCAGCAAGAGGATGTCAGGATGATTATGTGCGAGGACCCGCCTTGTGGATGAGCAAAATTTCGTTCTAGTGGTGGAGGTATGAACCTCGCCTCGGATCGACGCCTCTCCGCTTCCGCCTCCCATCGGCCTGGCTTTCGAGATCAAGGTCTGTCTCTCCACGTCACAACACCATCCGAGCACATCCTCGTCACTTCTGGGGGATTTCGTCGCTATGGATGCATCCGCACATTTGGTCGCCACTTTGCATCTTTCGCTTCGCATAAAGACGCCGAGCTGACGGTTCGCGCGAGGTCGCTTCTCGCACAAAACCAGCCACCCTTTAGATTCGGGCAGAGCCACCTCGTTTCCCACCAGTTACCGTGACAACACCTATACAGCCCACCACTCATGGACAAAGCCGACGCCTTCCAACAACTTCTTTGATGTGCCTCACACCCAGCATTTATGATCCGCCGCCTCTACACCACCAAAGATGATAAGGGAGAAGGTTGCACTTCCTTCAGCCTCTCCGATCCCTACCCAAAGAGACAATGCTGATGCTTTCGTCAGAGAGTTAGCCGGAAGTGGCATTTATCATGTTTATGTTTCTGTTTGTTTATACTGTTGTTTTAGTTTTAATAACTCCTACTTGTCTCAGACAGACTATTTGTTGGGTATGTATTAGTCAATACAGGCAATGGCTTATTTTTATTTAGCTAAGTTACCTGTATTCAGCCATTATAAGCTTCAGACAGCCTTTTTTTTTAAAGATAGTTAAAACTCTATAGCAAGATTTGCATTTTCTATTTTTGCAATCTACATTTTTTTATTATTATTTTAATTAACTTTTATATGCATAATGATTAGCCTCTTGCAATTTGGATGAACTAGCCTTCCTAATGGTGCCTGCAAGTAGAAGGGTCCTATGTTTGAGTTTGAAAGGATGACTAGTCAAATTCTGTTATTTAACCCGGCTCTTCCGCTCTTTAGCTAACCAACAACTTAGCACGTTAGGGTCTCAATGATAGGCTAAGAACAAAAGACAAAACCCCTCTACTGATGCAAACCCTTTCAGGTCGTTTACTCCCTCAATAGTTGCCAACTTTTCAGCGTAGAAGAAGGCCAATAGTCCTACATTAAAGAATAGAAAGAAAAGAATAAATCACATTGCTTTGCCTTGAAACCTCGAGCACTGGCCCGAGAGGGGCATACGGCTAAAGCCTTTAAAGCCCGGGGTGCCCTAAGCCAACCGGGTCGGGAGTCACCAACTTAGTGTTCGCCACTAGCACTTGGCAGTTTAGCGAGTCAGGTGGCCGGAGGCTCGAAATCATTCGGTTCGGGGGGTGAAACCTATAGTTCTTATGGTCGAAAGATCCCTGGCCTGCGCCCCAAACCTTCACTGGGTCGAACTCTCACCTACCGTGAAGTCAACCCCAAAGACGCACCCCTACAACCAGAAAAAGAATCAGGTAATGCGGGGCATGCCTCATCTATTTAGTTGTTAACAAGGTTACGGCATAGCCTTATTTGGGGGGGGAGGGGAGTGGCGTATAAGCCAGAGTTTATGATTGAGACCTCGATCAAACAAACCCGTAGCTTTATGAAGAGTCTCGGTTCATGCCGAGGAGTGGGAGCCGTTGACTACCAACGCAAAGATGCTTTTCATTCTTTCGAGATGGTTATTACTTTTGCTTTCGTGGATTTCATCGCATGCTATGCATTACTTGTACAAACCTTTTGACTCCCATGTTATCGTTTTCTACTAGTCGACATCGCATCGCTAATGACTAGCAAATGTGCTCAGTTGGGGGTGTGATTATGCCCAAAAAGTGCTATTTCAACCTATTTAAGATAGGTTCTAAGTACTTTTGTGTACTAATCATATTGTTAAACCGATTGACACGCGCAGCGTCCCTCAGTACCAATGATTGTATTTCTAGGCTCGCCTTGTAGTTGTGTTTCGCAGGCTCATTCATCACGCCAAGTTAGGCATATCGTCAGCTGATTTTACATCGAAGTTCATATGATTTCCCCATCTCGATCAAGATCACTGTGAGTTGAAGAAATTGAACTATGAGCAAGCAGTGGTATCTTGTTACAAGAGAGAGAGTACTACGCAAAGAGGCAATTAGTACACTCCAAAATTCTACGGAAATTTTGCTGAGCAGAATTCACATGCAAGAGATGGCTCAGCATGTAATAAATTTTCTCCCGCAAATGAAAATCCTGCTCTTTTTTTTTTTTGTGTACAAACGACTTCAAGTGGCGCCAATCATATTTCACCCTCACCGTAATTATACTAGTTAGGTTAGATTGGTATTTCACCTGCTCAAGGCTATATGTGCTTACGCCGAACAATTTGTAACCTAACTGACTCACATTTCCAAAGATGGCCCCTCAAGGCCTTCACTTTCTTCTCTTCTCTCCTCTTTCTCCTCACTTTCTAGGCAACCAAACACCACCCTTTCGACGATGACAACTCAAAGGATGTTTCGCTAAAGCCTCTAAACCTTGAAGAGGAGGGTCAGATAGGTAGGTTGGTTATGTTTGCAGGACTTCCTCGTATTTCACGGCTGTGCACGAGTAGTTAAGTGTTTCAAACTTTCAAAACCAGGGTTTAAAAGCTATTTGATGTACTTTCTTCGTCACTTGGCAAGCTTTCTTGTGGTTCAAGGTATTCCTTAAGGTTAGATACACCGACATCCACAGTTGTCATTTACGAAACACGTAAGTAGAGCCAAAACGCTAGATTTCCCTCAAACTTCAGAAATATCAATGCTCAGAACAAGGTGTTTCAAAGAGAAATGGTACTAAGGGTTAGTTTTTAAAGTTAAACAAGATCCAGGTTTTGGGAAATGACGATAGAGTCATCTTCCCTAATGCGAGAACAACCTGAGGACACCTTTGCAACCTCTATCACAACAAACTAGTATCTAAAACTTCAAGGGACTTCTTTGACATCTTATTTCAAATTACTTAAGAAGATAGCGGAAAACAACCACTATTTTTATACAAACCAAAATCCAAACAAAGCCCTCACCATTATGAATCATTACAAAATCATTTGTAAGACGACAACCCATCCCTGTGTTCGATCCTAGAGTCGCTTATACTGGCAAGAGTTTGCCACTAGTAGAGGTTTAGGTATAACATTGGCTGGACCGTAACCCCACTGCGGGTACGAATCATGCCTCATGGAATTTAAAGGAGATCGTGGCACGTACTAGAGTATATGGTTAGCTGCTTAGCTAGATTACGCGGACGCAGACCGGTCATTCCAACATATTTAATAAAAGGTGACTGAGCTGCCTCCACCTAGGTGATGCGGACCCAGTCCTTCCACCCAGACTAATAGTCTACAGGCTCGTGTTTACTAGGTACAGCAAGGAAGAAATACCTGCTGGTTGATCTTGATTTATAAACAATTTCCACACAGCTTTGAAATCAACTGATCGTGCACTACGAGCCCAAGCTCCCGTGTTTATGAAGTCACACTTTCAAAGCAAAGCTAGCCGAGCCCAAAGCTCCTGCATTATAAAAAAAGTTTTATAAACTTCTTTAAAGCAAACTTAAGCCCAGTTCTTTGTTTATAAAAAGTTTTATAAACTTTAAATTAAACTATTGAAGCCCAAAGCTCCTTGTTTATGAAAAAGTTTTATGCAACCACAACGTAAAGGCAAGCAAGAGGTATTTATGAAAGTTTTTATAAACTTTAAAAGCAAGGTAAATGCAAGAGATTTAAGGAAAAGTTTTATAAACTTTAAAAGTGTTGAAGTAAGGAAGCTTTAGAAACTTTTGAAAATAAAGAAACAAGGTTTAGAAAAATATCTTAAAAGAGAGTTTACGCTTTGGAGATATTCTAAGCAAAATATTTATAAAAGTGATACATCACCAGCTCAAGAATATTATTTTGTTGTTTTAAAACTATTTTCCAAAGACAGCATCGCCTGACGCCGGAGCATAGTAGATTCTCCACTTTATCGCAGCGCCACCCAAATTCTTTTTGTAAGGAAATACTTGAATTTGTATGGTGAAGTATATTATGTACATAGTGTAGTTTTGTGAAAATGTGTCGAGCCCGGGAGTTCTTTTGGAAGAACGCTGCTGGTTGCCATATTTGGGAAAAGTGTAAATTGTGCTATAGGATTTGGAATATGGTCCTATATGCATTTATTATACCAGATTCAGCAAATCAAGGCATTAGAAAAGGAAAATTTTATACTAGTTTTCAAAGAAGCAATATTTGCTGGCTTCACAGAATTTCAGTCGCTAGAAGCAACTGGGCTGGAATTTCAGGCCTCACACCTACCGTAAGGGGCAAGACAATATACAATCAATGGTACTAGAATACTCACGCATAATCAAATGTATGAATCAAAAATTAGTTAATTTTATATTTTTTTCTTTTGGTTTTTGTTTTAGATTAGCTAGTCAGTTTCCATCATCCTCATCATTTTTCTTAGATTTGAATAGAAGAGTCGAGTTAACTGCATTAATTACTCTAATCACTTAACCAAGATAAGAAGGTTCAAACACAAACACTTGGCCCACACTCATATATAGGTCTCAGATAAAATATATGTTCAAGTCATTTTCAAGAGAATTTTAAGTCAATTGCATTTAATTATCCACCCAATCACGATTAATATCATTACCAAGAAAATGATTTTTATTTGTTTAGTGTTATTAACTCTTTTCATAACACCGAACCAACAAGAGTGTAATTTTCATTATGGGGTTGTTGCTCTCACAAAAATGTCGGATGATCACTAAGACTTTTCTCGAGCAAATAATTTCACAAGGACGGTATATTTGGAAAAACATTCTCATAACACTAAGATCACCTGAGATTTTCAGCAATATTTCTTTCAAATATATTGTAATTCTTAAATATAAAATGAGTTTCAGATTTAAAGTCCATTTGTTTTTTTTGCAAATTTATAGAAATATTTTCTGGATCAAAAATAAGTAATAGTTAGATTTTGAGGAGAAACAGTACCTATTTGATTACAAGAGTTTACTAGATTCATTATACAAACAGTAATGACCTATGTTTCCGATGATATTTGGAAGGCATGAATGATGGATTCATTAAGACCGGTACATAGCAAGAGCACGCATAAAACAGCGCAATCGCAGTGTTTGAACCTCTAATTATACCTTAGAGGATCTATCACACATTCTTCACATACAAATGTGCATAGTTAGGTTTTTTAAGATAAGAAAATTTGTTACAATAATATTTTAATCTGTATGATCATGATTATATAAAGTATTTTTTTGTTTTGAACTCATTGTGAGCAAAGTCGAAAGAAGCCTACATACTATGAGATGTTTATTCCCGTAATCATACTAAAAGGAGTGATGTGGCTCAATTCTCACGAGAAAGCCAAGTTTTGGAATTGTTAGCATCCTAATTAAAATTTAATAAGTCTTATTATATTAATAGCTACCTTTTATTACTAAATTTATAAATTTATGATAAGTTGTTGAGTGCAGGATGATTTCATCCGATCATTTGGAGGAGATGTCTCAACCAGAGGAGGGGTCGTTCGAACCTCGTCCAGTTGATGACAATGAAATTTTTGTTAAAATGCTCTGGGAGGAAGAATCGAGACTATTTGGTGTATTGGTTTAAATATCAATATATCAGAGATTACTTTAGTGACACTTCACCTCACACACTCGTCATAGCCATGAGTTAGAGAATCAATTGCAGCTTGTACAGAAAGAAAATAAGCTATTACATGATCAGTTTAAGGATTTGCAGGACCAGCACCAAAAAATACAAGAGCAAAACGAAAAAATACAGGAGCAAAACCAAAAAATGCAGGAGGAGAGCGTATAGACAAATGCGTGAGAGCAAACATGTATGTGTGGAGTAGACCTAAATCACAATAGCTCACTTTTTTCATGGTACCCCTAGTTAAATCTGACCGTGACAATGATCCGAGTTATATTTGAGACTAATATTACCATTTTGTTATTTAAGAATACTATCGATCTTATAATTAAATTAAAAGTATTGTGTATTTCAACTTATTTAATGATATATATTAATTTAACTATTAAATTATTATTCATAATATTCCATATAATTGGCTTTGAATGACAACAAGATCGGTATGAAAATTCAACATGTCAAGAAAAAATATTAGTATATATGTATATGTAACAGAAACAAATTTTTTCATCTCCTCGATTAGAAATAGAGACTTAGCACTTTTCTCGTCGTATCTAAGATGACTTTAGAGACTTAGGTTTTCGGTCTTCAATCGAGACTAATCAATCCGTCTCTGATTAGAGACCGAAATTAATCCGTCTCTGATCAGAGACGAAATCAATCCGTCTCTAATCAAAGATGGAATTTGAGACTGAAAATTCCATGTGTGATTAGAGACGGATTATTTGCCCTCGATCGTAGATGGAACAAATTGCCCAATTTAGTATCTTAAAAATCTAGTTTTCCATCTCGACAGAGACTATGAGAAATCATGTACCAACGTTTTTAAGATAAAAATTTTTGTCTCTAATCCATATGGAATTCTGTTTCTAGACGGATTAGAGATAGAGACAGAATTGCTCGTCTCTAAATGAAGGTTTTTTTGTACTAGGTGTCTCTAGATAGAAATCAAGTGATGTTCATCCTATAGATGAGTTCAAAAAGTCATCAAAGAAAAACAAAAGTCCTACTAAGTTATTGCATTATTTTCCCTTAAAACCAAGACTTCAAAGGTTATATATGTCATCGAAGATAGCTTCTCACATGAAATGGCATGTTGATGGTTGCATGAAAGGTGAGATGACACATCCAAAGAGGCCTTAGTTTGAAAATCCAGATGGTGGCACACCTTCACTGCAGCAAGCACCTGAAATGTTAGGCTCAGCTTTTAGCAAGTGATGGGGTTCAACTTTGAATATGTCAATTTCATACAGCATGTGGCCCGTGGTTCTTATTCCATATAACTTACCACCTTGGATGTGTATGAAACAAACATTCTTTATGTTGTCACTCCTTATTCCTGGTCCAACTGCACTTGGGAATGACATTGATATATTCTTAAAAACCATTATTGATGAGTTAAACGAAGCAGAGAGAGGTCAGAGTCAAACATATGATGCTTTAACAAAACAAAATTTGCATGCGTAACTATAATATGGACCATCAATGATTTTCCGCATATGTAAATCTTTCTCGTCGAGTACTTAAAGGAAATTTGCTTGGTTCTATTAAATAAGGATTGTTTGTTAGTATCGATTAAGCAAAACTGACCAAATGGTGTTATATCGGGCCGCCACTTAACGAATCGACTGAATTTTCAAGTGATAAAAGGTCATTTAATGGAAATGAGGAGCATAGAGCAGCACCCAAACAATGCCAGGGGAAGATGTCTTCTACATCAACTAGATGGAATGAACATATTATTTTAAGGCATCAAAAAAACAAGATGTCAAGCGAAAAAGAAAAAGAGAGAACATGTTAAACTGGAGCACAACTGAAAACAAAACATTTTTTCAATTGCCATATTGGAAAACCCTATTTTAAGGCCACAATTTGATGTGAATGTATTTGTTATTATATAGATAGTATAGTTGGTAATCTATTGAGTATTAATGGTAAATCGAATGCACAACATGAATAGTCATCTTGATTCTGTAAGCTATGGGTATTAGAGGATCAACTTCACTCTGCATAAGAAGAGGGAAATAGGGTTATATTGCATACATTATTCACTGAACTTCAAATGAAAAATGAATTCTATAAATTTTAAAGAAGTGAAGGTTTTATATGGTTATGCTTCTAACATCTCTCGGTGCATACAAGTGAATGAATGAAAGATTTTTGGATTAAAGTCTCATGATTGTCATGTTCTCATGTAACACCTCCTTCCCCTTGCGATTCGTGGAGTTCTACATAAGAATGCTTGTGCTGCTATAGTTGAGTTATGTAGTTTCTTCAAACAATTGTATTTTAAAGTGTTAAAGACTGATCAATTAGAGCAATCTTCTCGTAATGACAGTTCACACTCTTGCAAATTGAAAAGACATTCCATCATTCTTTGATGTTATGGTACATTTACATGCTCATCTTCTAAATGAGGCAATGCTAGACTACTACAAGATCAGATGGATGTATCCTATTGATTTATGTTCTCATTCAATTTAATTAATTAATTAATTAATTATCTATATATATATATATATATATATATATATATATATATATATATATATAAGGTTTCATATAGTTCATGAAACAAATCTATTATGTTATGGATTGATGTGTTTTTACGCACATTAAAGTCTTATGTGAGTAATAAGAGTCATCCAGAAGGTTCTATTGCAGAGGGGTACATAGCAGAAGAATGTGCAACCTTTTGTTCAAGATATTTGCATGATGTTGAAACAAAACATGATCGTGAAGAAAGGAATTATGTCATTGCAAATAACATAAAATGAAGGGTTAAGCATTTTTCAAATGCATGAGACGTACAATAGGAAAATCAACATCTCGTGTTCTTAAGGCAGAAAAGTGGTTTCAAGCACATTTATATGTGCTAAGTAATTGTGAGGAAGTGAAGTCATTTATTGAGTAAGATGATTATTTGAATAAAATCCTTTTCCAATTCTCATAATGTAATTTTTGGTCTTTACATTATAATTACAAATCTTTATTTTTAGAGAGCATAAACAATCTATAAGGGCTGCTCTATTCATGCACTAGGAGATGTAGATTTGATTCACACAAAAGAATCTATTAGTTGGTTTAAAAGAACGTGTGAGACATTCATTATATACATTTTCATATTATCTAATAAACATGTATGTTTTATAATCTTATTTAATCGATGAAAGAGAATGCGACATGAAGGTGCCGTTTCTAAACACATACTATCACTGTCTCGTGGACCAAGTACATAAGTTACATGTTATAAAGAACACATCATTAATGGGTTCATATTCCACACAAGAGAACGAGAAAAAGAGAAAAAAAACTCAAAATAGTGAAGTTATTGTAGCCGCAGATGTATCTAGCTTTGCAAGTGTAAGAGACACGAACCCAATTTCTGGTAATGTTTCTTACTACAAGAAGCACTGACATAGTTTGGAAGTTACATTACCTTAGTGGAAATAGATTTATTTTATTTAAGTGTGACTGGTGGGATGTAATCAACATTGGAAGGGGATAAAGAATGATGAATATGGATTCATTGTTTAAATTTTGAACGTACCATATGCACAGATGAACCATTTGTATTTGTATCTCAAACAAAACAAGTCTCTTATGTTCAAAATTCAAATGAGGAAAATTGAATATACTTATCAGGTGAAATACAAATTCAGGCTATGATATGAACCAAGAGCATCTACTAATGATCCGTAGCCATATTAATCAGCCATAATACTATAACATGATGTGCATGACCTAATAAATGATTTAATCATTTGGGAAAGAAGTGATATTATAAGAGAAACTGTCCAAACAGATGTTCTACTATCACGAAGAAAGCAGTTCATTGGTTGAACGAGATAATGAATTCTATTCAAGGAGGAGATATAGATGATGTGTAGCTAATAATACTAGTGTGTCACAAAATATTTATATTATTTTGGATGTATACGTTATAATTTATTCCATGTTATTTATGTAATCCCTATTTATATTTCATTTTATAAATTACTTATTATATAGAAATGTCTCATCGATCACAAAGTGGTAAGAAAGTACAAAGCACAAGATCTCCAAGAGGATGACTCGAATTCAATACACACAGCTTACAACCTCTGCAAACTACTAATATTTCTGATGATTGCTTTAGATACTCTTACCACTGGAGGCGATTAAGATAATTATGCTTAGTTTACTGGAGATATATAAGTTACATATATTAATTTCAAATAATGAAAATTGATTATTTAATTTTATATAAGAGAATAAATTATGTTTCTTATAATTTTATTCTTACTTTTCGAAGGTTCATCTAGCAAAAAGATGACATGTGGCGCAACGCGTAACTTGGATTTTGTGTGATGCCCCTATCCCAGGGTGTCTTGTTGACCACCGTCAACCCGCGGAAAATCTGTGTGTCTCATATCATGAGACTCATACATGCGTAAAACAGCCCAATAGGGCCCACGCCTCCATACAACACAAGATGTATATCTTATACAAAAAGGGAGTTTGTTTACAATTGTATTTAATTACAATTTACACAAACTCGGATCGTTTTTCCGCACTTACAAATACTGAAATAAGGTCACTGGTCATTCTTCTCGCCTCTACTGGCCTCACAAATGTAATCCCATCCCCAGGTGCACCACCAAAGAGACTAAATAAATATATTCTCAAATAGGTAGGAGGTAACGCTTCAGTAATGAATTTTTCCTACTACTGTTACCTCACCTGTTGCTCTTAATGGCACCAAACATTCAATTACATTCCATACGTCATGTTAATATACTAAGCATGCATATTAACAAAACTTACACATGTTATTCATTCATTTCAGACACAAAATTGGGGCTCACATGAGCTAATATACAATCCGGCAATTCATCTGACTGCCCACAAAATCAGCATAAGCATATTCACCATGGAAATAACGAAACATCACGCACAAGCACACAATAAACAACTGGGTGGACTCCATTCAAAACCACTTGGGGGATTTCTTCACCGTCCAAATCTTTGAACCAAACCACAACCATCCAGCCTTAACAACAAAATCACCATCCATTAAATGGCTCCTAGCCAAAGAGGCAGCAAACAAAGTGGTGCGTGAGAAAACCCCTACCTTTCCGGAGTTAGCCGAAACTCCCCAAAATCGTACTTACGCGCAGCTCAAACGTAGGATCAACTTTCGCTTACTCGTTGAAATCGACGGTCCGATAGTTTAGAGCTCGAGAGAAGGTAGAGCTCTTTCTAAAATCCTCTTTTCTCTCTTCTTGTTTGGTATTTCTCTTCTCTTCCTCCCAAAGTCCAATTTGGCCCAGACAGGTCGTTCTTCACAGCCATTTGTCACTCATTTGTTCTTGGGATTTTCTTCCATCCACTTATCCAACTTAGATTTCCTCCACCACAAGGTGCCATTTGAATATATTCTACTGAGCTCATGTTTGACCCATTTCGCCTGGTGACACTGGCACCTCTGTGGCTTGACCATGCCAAAGTGCTCAAGCGTCCTAAGACCCTCTACTCCCGCCACGAAACATGAAATTCCGACTATCTCATAATTCCGACGTGGTAGCTTAGATTTTCAGAGACGATTCCAACGATGAAGTCCGCTTTCATTATCCGAGATCTAGAAAAATTCCCGTGTTTTGACCTTAAATTAATATTTTGTTCTTTTTCGCAGTAAAATTAGAATTTCTGCTTCAATAAATTTTCAGACAATAAATTTCCATGTTTTTCTCGAGGCAATCGGAGAAAGACGCTGCGATTATGTGGCAGGTGTTGCGGCTCACATTGAGCTCACGTGTCAAGCCGTGAGCAAGTCAAACAACAGATATTAAGTGACCTATGTGGACATGTGGTAACCCATGAGTGGAAGGAAATCCAATTATTAAGGATAAGGTGATTGTGGTGTAACTAAAGAATCACTCTAAAAGTGGACAAGTGGCATGAGAGGACAAGTTCTCTTAACCCATCTTGACCAAATTGGTTGGGAGAAGAGAAACAAAGAGGGGGAGAAAGGCAACCAAGAGAGGAAGAGAGAAGAAGAAAGAGAGTTTAGAAAGAGAGGCTCTACCTTCTCTCTAGATTTTTCGACGATCGGTCTGGGCTGAATCCAAGCAGACACAAAGAGGCAGTTAATCCCCACTCCAAGAGTTACGCTGTGGTACCCAAGATCGGGAGTTTTCGAAACAAGAGTGTAGCCCTCACTTGGATATTCTTTGTCTTAAAAAGCCATGAAAATGAAGCTCAGTGTTGTGGAGACCCGGAATGGTCAAAGCATCTTTAGTTCCAAAGAAGTGAACAGATGTTGATGAGTGTGGGTTTTCGTCCACGGATGTTCTACCGCATCGCTTTCTTTAATATTACAAAACAATGATTGCTCCAAGTCGACCAAAATTATCCGCGTGAATTTGCTTGTATGTTATTGCCTAATTAGATAAACATGGATGAAGTGTGTGGAAATGATATGTTAATGCATGCTAAATATTTGTTAACATGAGTGGCTTCCAAAATTATATGAAATATAATCAGGTATGAACCATCGAATTGTTGATTATAGCGAATCAAGCATCACGTGATTCATGTGCACTAAGTATCGTGGATCAAGCTTGCATAGTATGGTTGTTCACCACTCTCAATGAATGTGCATTGAGTATGTCTTGGACCACGCTTATTGTGATCTCATAGTTCAAAACCATTAAAAATGAAAAATTAATTAATGTAACAGAGTAAGAATAGGGCAATAACTTCATGAAAAGCCTGGAACTTGGGTGTAAGATACCCGTGATATTGTCCAGCACTCAGAGGGTGTAAGAGCAGACCAAGCAATCCAGAACATTCTATTTGGGTGCAAGAGACCCGAGGTGTAAGTCGAAATTTTTGTTGCCCAAAAATAAAAACACACTATTTACCCACTTGCACTGTGAGTTTGAAAGGATAGGAGCTCCACTGTAACCCATTACAAAATTGCATTTGGTGTTGGGCGAGCCGACAAAGGCTCTATATAAAGTTGATTCAGAATACTGGGGCTGGGACAATTGCCACACTTGGCATAGGGCATGTGAGAGCTTCAGATATCTGCATGGGCATGGAAGTACTTATGATGATAGAAATCATTCCATGTATGAATTGTAAATTATAAGGAATGTGGATATTGTGATGTGCCATTGCATGTTCATTTTAGATGGGGAGTAGCCCTCTTATTAGTACCCAAATAGCGCTATTTTGAGCCCTGTTTATAGCAGGTTTTAAGAACTTTTTGTATACTAATATACTTTAATAACTCAATTGATACATTGGTGGTCCCTGGCTTGCCACTGATCATTAGCTATTTTTAGTAGTTTCATAAGTCAAATGCCCTATTATCTTCAATCAAATTCAGCACGATGAACCCGAGCGAATTTGAAGATGCAAGATCGAACTGCAGGGAAATTTGGAGCAAAAATCGCTGAAGAGAAGAAAGCCTGGCCAAATGATAGAGTCGCTAAAATTCACAACCTACAATTCAGAGAGGAATTTCTGCAAGTTACAAATTTCGCAACACCGCCTCCCACTTCGCTGCTGATCGCACCCACTTTTGCGGCTTTATACAAGTTTGCCTCTGATGTAATTTCCTTGGTTCATTTGCACACTTTTGTAATTTTTAAAGTACTAAGCACCTATATAAGCCTCGCCTCGCTTTGTAAATCAATCAATCGGCTACCCATCAATCACACCACAATAAACTCTCGCACTAAGCTTCGCCGGTCGCATTCTTTCTCCTTCTTATTTTCTTGCATTTTTCTTGAAGCCAAACACCCCTTGATGACGCATTAAATCAAGGGATGTCACAAACCCTCTGCCCTCAAGGGGGAAGGCCACTAGGTGTTGGTTTCAGGCAAGCTATATGTTCTCATGTTTTTTCATGTATGCATTTAAGGGTATTTGTGGCTCGCTTCTCACCTTTAGGTTAAAATTCTTAGGCATGCTCTCCCAACGTATTTGGCAAGCTTTTAGGTTCAAGTGGATACTTATCACTAGATCCACTAATGCCCAGTTAGTTGTCTCCTATTAGTTACCGCAGGTTCGAGATATCGTTTCACCCGTTGCACATTTATGCCCAATCAAATGCCATCTTTCAATAGGAAAACTTTAGGTTTAGGTTTTAAAGCTAAACGAAGATCCGTTCGAAATGACTATATGTCATCATGATCTCCAACTACTATGGCACCTTGCATTATTGTCATGCAATCCTAAAACCCTAAGCCTAGTGGCCCGAGACTTCAAGGAATTCTCTTTTAACTTTTTACTTCAATCTATTTCAAGTTTTCAGCCATTCACCCACACTGAAAAACACAAACTAAAACTGAAACGAAACATCATTTTCAATGTAACTGTAACTCTTCTTCACAAAGAAACTACCCATCCTCAGTTCAATTCTGAGTTACTCATACCGCAAAGAGGCTTTGCTTACGTCAGCAAGAGGGAATCAGATATAAATTTTGCTGATTCAACACTCATTTACTTAAATGAATCAAATACTACCATCTGGGATAAGCCTGGGGTGAGAAAAAGATTGTGACCGGTGATCTCGCAGAACATGCTATGAATTTACTTCTTTATTTCAACATATTTTTTCTCACTCAAGTAGTCACACCGCAGGAGTTTGTTCCTCACATATGGAGTTTGAAACCCATCGTGCGTAATCGTTTTCCTCGTATTGATTCTACCAATATTAACCTTTAGGTAGCCTTGTTTTTGTTGGTTTCTGTCACACCATAGCAGCTTACAGCGACGTAAACACCACAGCAGATCGAAAGGCCATGCTCCATCTGGAATAAGGGTGTGAAATCGCTTTACACTAATCGATGGAGACCCCACTAAAGAGCGCAGAGCCAACAGGTTCATAGGAAACTCAATGCCTGGGCATATCTACCCAGGGCATACACCCACTGCTGGTGAGTGCACCTCCTCGCATTATACCTCGTTGGTGATGTGGCAGAGCCCCACCGTAAGTCCCGCCCCGACTTTTTCATGGTATGGAAAATTCAAACCATACACATCCCGGATTTAAAATAGTTCGCGCGACTTCAAGGAGGGTGCACATTTGATATGGACTGTCGTCGGGAAGCTTCCTTTAATCCCTCAAAGATAAAGCCGTACTGGCGACCACTAAGGCCAAGGACCATCGTGAACCCGGGCCAGCCCGTGCGCACTTTCAAGAAGTTCTTCAAGGCACACGTCACTAAATAAAATTGAAGAGGCCAAATCTATTAATCTTTGCAAATTTCATGGACAGAGAAATTTTATCGTTGTCGAAAGGTATTCTGAAACCATCAATGCAGCCAAAATACCATGGCTTCGATATCGCGGGATGTCGGGTCAACCATTTTTATGATGGAATGTCCCCTTCCATGAAACAACTCTAGAAACCATGTGGAGGACTTCGCCAAAAATCCGTGATGAAGCCATGGATTTCAACTGGCGTTGTTTAGACCTCCAAAGCTCGACAGAACTAAATCCCGTGGAAACCGACGTACGCCGCCACGCAGTGAACCCAAGGGTGCCTTATTCACCTGTCGAGGATGGAAATGAAAGCTGCTTATCTTCTTGACCGTAAGATTGGAAGAGCTTAGAAATGCGAATCAAACATGAGGTACTGTGCAAGAACGAAACGCTTGTACCTCTCCAATCCTGCTTTAATTGCCCATCCACTAGTCACCAAGGAGATCATACTAATTGCTCTCCGTAAGGGATTCACAAAGAGCAGGCAAACATAGGATCAAAGTAGTACCCAGTCAAATGCTCCATATGGGAAACACCTACAATTCCAAATTAGAGGAACCATCCTAATTTATCATGGAAGCCAAAACCCCCAGCTTATACTCCCAATGTGTTCACAAAGAGCAACAACCCCCACCTCTCTGTCCCTCAGAGAGGAAGCCATTGTAAATTTGAGCAAGGTCACTTCGGAAGAACATATAAGACAAGGTTGAATGCTCGTAATTAATCACGTAACTAAACGCTAGAAGGCACTCTCAACAAATTAGATGACCCAAGACTTACTTCCAAAGTTGACTAGCCAAGAAGAAAAAAGAAAGGAAAATTTCTCAGATACAACCAAACCCCAGGGGATTACGTGAAGTGAGCTCCTCTAGTGACCCGAATTCCAAATTGAATGAGGTCAAGGCATTCATCACTCTGAGGAGTGGCAAAGAGCTTACAAAGCCATCACCCAAGGCAATGTACCTGTAAGCGTAGCCGAGGACCGAACCAGATGAGGTAAGGATCAGCTGCATCCAAGAGAAAATAAGTCATCCCCACCTTCCTCACGCATTAAGAACTAAAAGAAGGCTATTAATCGAAGTTGAAATATTAGAAGTGTTAAGGCGCAATAGCTGGCATCTCCTACTTGACATGATCGTCGCCCTACCTATGCAAATTTTAGTTAGACCAGGCACAAGGAAAGAGGTTAAATGTAGACAGAAAGCCTTCTCGACCGGGAACAAAGTCAAGGCATTATCTAATGCAAGACTCCTGAAATATAAAGATCCTGTCATCTACCATCTCAATTAATATAGAGGTACTTCATGGCGGAGAAAAAGCACCGTCGATCTCTGGGAGGCAGACCTCCTCCTATTCGACATGTATACAGCTGGGCTTAGGGGAGCCAAAGCCTCCACTCCATCACACCCGTTCACATAGTCAATCAAAATACCAAGAGACAATGGAAGATGTCCCGATATAGCTTTTATCAAGTTCTACTATCCAAGAATTTTGTCATACTCGCATATTGCTAACTGCGCGTTAATAGGCCAATTATGTACCTATCATCTCGGGAAGACCATTCTCAAGCCACTCAATGCAATTATCAATTGTATAAATGGTGTTTACGTAACTCATCGAATACGACTTAGAGCTCAACATCTTCCACCTAAGCAAAAAGCACATGCAAGCACCACGGAAGATGTCCTTGTGGCTATATGCATCATTGACACCATCCTCGTAGGAACGTCGACGCAGGTATGCTAGATATACTAAATGAAGAGTTAATCGAAAAGTGAAGAGCAAAGCAGAAGTTGACATGAAATCCACATAGGACATTGGAGAAGAAAACATGAAATCTTGCTGTAATCTGGAGAGTGAAATCAAATGGTTCTTTAAAATAGAACTCAAGCCCTTGCCTGTGGAGCTGAAGTATGTCTATTTGGAAGACCATCAGCAATGTCCAATGGTCATTTCCACCCTGCTCTACTGTGTGAGGGTAGCCTACGCAAGTCCCTCAAACGTAACAAGAAGCTCCTGGGTGGAAAATCACTGAGCCTAGCGGCATTATCCCAAGAAGATGCACCCAATCACATCTACTAGAGGAGGAGGCAAAGTCAGTGAGGCAACCATAAAGAAGGCCAACCCACATATGCAAGAGAAGTGTTAGAGCGCAGTCTTAAAGTCACGCAGTCGAATCCATATACCCTATATCGCATGTGCCACTGGTGAGTCCAACTCAAGTAAAGGTCGCCTAAGAAATTGTGTGTCTTCACTGCACAATGAAAGAGAGGAGATACCCACCGCTTCACACGGAATGGAGGGCGCATTGATTATCTAAGGTCAATGAAGGCGAAAGATCACTTCCCTTCTTCCACCATGATTCAACCGCCCAGATTTCTGCCACCCTTTTTGTCGCTTCGACGTTATTCATGATGATATTCAAACAGATTTGCGCAGAGCGTCCATGAAAGATAAACTTCATATCATTTAATGATAAAAGATATTCTTGTCAGATCTTTTCCACATTCAACATATGTTCAAATATTTCAATAATTGTATGAAGATCTGATATTGATAGATCATTATAAATATGAGGTTTTATGAAATAACCAACCTGAAACATCCACATTAAATATGGAGGTGAACTGAAATTAATCAGAGAAATGTCCATTATATCACTGTAAAGGTAATATCAGTATCATTTCAGAGCAGGTTTGAATCGGGTTGATAAAGAAAATTTATTCGATTTCCAAACTGCCCCCAACCACCGAACGTCAAGACTCGTGAAGGGGCACTTTGGGGCATGCGTGCTTCTGTGATGTTCATACAAAGACTCTCAAAAATTGCCAAACCACTTTATAAGCCCTAGAAAAAGATGCCAAGTTCGAGTGGGATGCGTAATGCCGTGAAGGGTCAAGAGCCCAAAGCTTATTTAACCATCGCACTAATAATGAGGGCTCCCGATCGGCAACTGCCTTCGAGGCTATGTGCGATGCAAGTGACTCACGAGCAAGCCGACAAAGAGCATAAGGAAAACCGTATGTGGTTTACTATGCTAAAGTAAAACATCAATGAAGCTCAGAGAATTACACTACCACCGGTGAAAGAGTCATAAGCGCAGTCTATGCCCGGCGCTCAGGTGATCATTTGATAGTGCGTAAATAATTATCTTCACGCATCATTCGCTGGTGTTTACGTCACTACAAAACGTCAAGGCTGGACTCTATCGATGGGTCCTCTTACTACAAGAGTCTCGCAACTCGCGTATTAGAGAAGAAGTGTGTGGAAAATGTTGTCACGATCATATTTCAAAGACTAACCATAGCAGCCATAACACCATAACCCTCCAATTCTATGATGAATTCCATAGGAGTCTCTACTGGCCGTGGACAAAGGTCTTGGTTTGCCCACATTGCCAACTTTTGCAACGTGGAGTTGCCAACGTGACGGAAAGCACAGACGTCTTCCGCGCAAAGTCCACTCCCACTATTGGGAAGAACCCATTTGTTCAAATATCAGGCCGACCAAATAATCAAAGTGTGTGCCTAAGAGAACAACTGGGTGATACTACCACTACCATGACAAGCCAGGGAGGCTATTTCGCTCTCCTTAAAACAAAGAATGAAGGTGCTGCAGGCTCTTTACCGGCCGTCTTTTGTTTAAGGATGCTCTTATACCATGTGCAAACACGTGACAAAATGCCAAAGGTTGGGAAAATATCTCGGTCATTCATATGATGCCACCGAACCCTACTCGGGTCAGGTTGAGTTATTCGACATTCGGGGCATCGACTTCATTGACCATTTCCTACTTCCTCGATATACTCTACATTCCCCGGAGCCACTATGTGTCAAGTGGGTCAAGTAGTGCCGCGCGCATAAATGCACCACAAACCGTATTGAAATTCTTAAAGGAAACATTTCCTCCGCATTCTGGAGTCTCCAAAGCCAGTAAATCATGGATTGAGGCTCACATTTCTCGCAACAAAACCTCGAGAATCTCCTATCCAAGCATTTATGTTAAACACAAGGTGGCACCTCACATCCTCGCATCAAATATAATAAGTGAGGCCAGGCCAACAGTAAATCAAGACTATATCATGAAAGTGGTGACACCCAAACAGAAGATTGTCTCAAGCTTTCCGGATTCCTGTGGCATATGTATCAGCACAAGACCATCCTCTAATGCCCCTTATCGCCTAGTTTACGGGTATGTTACGCCACCGCCTCGGAAATTGAATATAAGGCATGGGGCGGGCAATAAAGAAATTGATCTAGAGACATGGAAGAGTCAGACCTTAAAAGACTCCTCGATATCAATGAGTTAGAAGAGCCATGACAACGACGCCTTACTTCCAATTTAAAATTGCGATGATAAGCAAAGAAGGCGGCATGATCAGCTCATAATTCGGAAGAACTTCAATCAGGGGGACCAAGTCCTACTCTACGACTCCAAACTCCACCTTTTTCCGAGGAAGCTCAAATCAAGATGGACTGGACCATTCATCATTCATCAAGCACACCCTAATGGTTCAGTGGACCTGCTCAACCCAAATGATAACAAAGTGTTCAAGGTCAATGGGCAAAGAGTGAAGCTCTCATGTCAGGCAAGACACCGCGCATTGTGGAGGAAATTCTGGACCCCCAGAAAACTCCTTCAGTTGGCCACATTTGAAGTGGCTTCACAAGAACTCCGTAAGTCACTAGCTATAATACACTTGGTTGTCTTGTTTTTAGTTAAATTTCATTTTCGCTTTTGATCTGGGTGACTGGCTAGCTTGCTATACTTCTGTATTGGCAATGCAACAACATCATCCACCCTATTCGCAAAGACTTTAGCTCGTCTAGATGAGGATGATTCTTCATCAAAGCATCGACCAGAGGTACCACTTCTCCGCTAACTTTTCAACACCTACACTTCATTGCAAGTGATGATGGCATACTTGGTCAGAGTAGGGAGGGAGAGTTAGTGTTGTGAAGGTGAAGTTCATATCACATTACGTTTGTAGACACCGTTTCTAAGCAAAGCCCATTTGTCAAATGCAGCCTGGTCAGCCATTTTTACCAAAGCTGAAAATCGTGGTGAAATACACCATTGTATATACACACAACTCTATTTTTCACCCTTGCATTCATTCATTTCCTATATTTTCGTGGTTTCGCTTTCCCGTAAATTGAAAAGTCAAGCACCGATGCTACCATCAATGCTGGGACTAGTCCCATGCATAGATCGAAGTTGTTCACACCAAGACCCAAGTAATCAACCAACGTCTTCCACCTTTATCTAGCCACACACAACAAGACATCAAGCCATCCATAGCCGAGATCGTATCCCCCCCCCCTTTACTTGTAAACTGCCTCCAACTTCAGCAGGATCAATTCATACAGGGTTAGAGTTCCCAAGAAAGAAGGCTAATGTGTCTTCCAAACGAAAAAGAAAAGACAAAGAAAAGAAAAAGAAAGAGAATGAAAGCTTAAAGGGGGTGGGGAGGAGAGAGCAAAGCTGCATGTGAAGTCTGTTACGATTACAGCTTATACTGATTCATTTCCAGAAAGTCACCATTTGTTGTAAATTTAGAGGCTTGTTGTTTACTTCTTTACCAAAGTTTACACCTGTGGTGAAATACACCATTGTATATATTAATACAACCTCATTTTTCTACCCTTTCAGATCACATTACTTATATTTTTTGTGGGTTTGCTCTTCTCAGAATTTAAAAGTTGAAGACCGTATGCTACCATCAATGCTAGACTAGTCCCATGCATGATTGAGTTGTTCAAGTCGCTTCTGAAGACCCAAGTAATCAACCAATGTCTTCCACCTTATTCAACCACACACACAAGCACACGTCATCCATAGGCCGAGAAGCCGCATCCCCCCCTTACTTTTAAAAACTCATTTTGATCCTGCTATCAACCTATAATAGGTTAGAGTTCCTGCTGAAAGAAGGCTAATGTGTCTTCCAAACCAAAAAGAAAAGACAAAGAAAAGAAAGCAAGAAAAGAGAATAGAAAGCCTCGCAGCAGCTTTCTTTTCCTGGAAACCAGAATAATGTCCGAGGGGTATATGGCGAAAGCTTTTAAACACCGCCCTGTTCAACTCGGGCTTGGGAGCCACCGACTTAGTGTCAGCTAAGGTGGGTGGCGGGTGGAGCTACAGCCAGGTGCTGATTCTCGAAATCATCTAAGTCCCAGGCGAAACCCGTAGCTCAGGCCAAAGATCCTTCACTGGGATCCCCAAACCCAGTCATCGAGCTTCACCAGATCCCATTCACACACCCGACTTCGTGAAGCTCCAGTTTTCAAAGACGCACCCTACAATGTAACAGAAGTATGAAATAAGAGTGAACTAACATACGAAGTTGGTCGCCACTACAAGATTGGCAGAGTCACTGTGTGATGGTGAATAGGCAACTACAGTTAAAACTTATCACCTAACACTCAGATTTACATGAAGTTCCAAAGGATTTCCTCGCGTAACAGAACACTGCTTAAACTTGTCTCGTATGGAACTTATTCTCCCAAATGGGTTTTTGCATAAAGAGTCCCAATTTTTCATACCGAAGGTAAGGCCTCACTTATATACACACACTTTTGGAATCCACAAATTCTTTTTGAGACATATAACCCGCATGTGATTCTTCCTTTCTTTAACCCATAAGGGAACAAAGTAATGTTTGGGTTGGGGGAGTGACATAGTACTCAAATAGTGCTATTTTGAGCCTCCCTGTATAGTGTGTTTTAGTTAATTGTATACTAATCTAATTTTTAATAACTCAATTGATACATTGTGGTCTCGCTTGCCATCGATCACATTTTTGTAGCTATTTTTAGTAGTTTTATAAAAGTGTCAAATTATAATATTCTAATCCATCCAAATGACCATGAACTCCAAGCCGACCGAAGATGCACGACGAACCAGAGGAAATGGGAGCAAAATTAAGAAGAGAAGGAAAGCTCGGCTTGAAATTTTACGTGGTTGCGTAAATTGTCTCGCACTCGCAGTCATAAATTTCAGAACACTCCGCCTCCCACCGCCGCTGGACTGCCAATTCGCTGCGGGTTTTATACAAGTTTGCCTCAATGGTAATTTTGGTTCATTTGCACACTTTTGTAATTTTGTAGTAATTAAGTAACCTTATATAAGCTCGCCCTCATTTGTAAATCAATTAACCCACACCCACTAATCACTAATAAAACTATGCATGAAGCCTTCCATTGTCATGATTTTCTCTTCCTTTCTCTTATTTTTTCTTATTTCGGTAGTCAAACACCCCTCATGATGACAAATTAAGGGATGTTTCGCTAAAAACCCTTCCTATCCTTGGAAGTGGGAAGGCCACCGGGGTTGGCTCAGGCAAGCTACATGTTCATGCTTTTCATGTATGCATTTAAGGGTATTTGTGCCCTCGGCTTCTCACCTCAGGTTAAAATCTCTTCTTAGGTTAATGCCTCCTAATCGGTATTTGCAAGCTGGTCTGGATACTTATCAGTCTGATCCACCGATGCCCAATAGTCGCCTCCCACATTTACTATAGGTAGGCTTCGAGATATTACCTCACCGTTAGTGACATTTACGCCCAATCAAATGCCATCTTTCAAGAGGAAAACTTTTTGGTTTTAGGCTTTAAAGCTAAATGAAGATCTCGTTCGGGAAATGACTATATCATGATTCTGAACGCGAGGAAAGACCCTGAGGACATGCTCTAAGTACCTAGAACCATAAGCCTAGCGGCCCAAGACTTCAAGGAATTCCTTAACTTTTTACTTCAATCTATTTCAAGTTTTCTCAACCATCTCATCCACACACCGTTTTTTCCACAAACCCTATAAATCCAATGAGAAAACACCATTTTCAATGTAATCAGAATCCTTCCCTTCACAAAGAAAATCATCCCGTGTCTCACCCTAGAGCCACTATACTACAATATCTTTGCTACGTCGCAGGGAAGAATCCTGTAGCTAAATTTTGTTGATTCCGAACACCTACTGCCTAAAACGAACTCACCCTCAGGAGTACAATTCAACCACTGGCACACTCAACCCGGTCGCGGGATCCCCTTCGTGTATAGGGAGTATTCGTGGAAGACGACGCTTCACTAGAGGTCGCTTGAGAAGAAAGTCGACATGTGACTTTGATTATATATTTTGTAAACATGCATGAAAGATTCTTGACTTGATACATGTTTATAAAGGAGCCGCACTAATCCTTAAAACCATTGTAATGCTAGTTTGTTATATTTGGTGAATATGGTTGTGTGTCTCGACATGGCCATGTTTACTCGCGTTTGAGTCTCCGTAGCAGACACTCATTTTGGGTGGGCATCAGCACCCAATGTGGCAGAGCAGAGCCTCGCGGGTCGATTAGACATTGTCAACGAACCCCCGGGTCAAGGTGTCACAGATTTATTTGGCATGAAACCTGGCGAAAAAAAAAACACATTTCAATACAAAAGGCCAAGTTGTTTATCATGACAACTATGAAAGATTTTAGTTGTTATTCTTGGGACATTATAAATGATCTCAACACAATGTATCCATCAAAGTCCAAGATTGGCATCACGTTAGTAAAGATGTAAAGGAAAAGCTTTGGGCTTTAATATTGGTATGTCAATTACTATTCATCTAAATTGTAATGTTATTGTTTAAAAATGAAACATCTTAATTATATATGACATTTTCATGAAATATAAGAGAAATATGAAATGGATGAAAAATGAAAGAGCTACATTCTTCAATATTGTGGAAATCTATTCAGAGTTATAGAAATAAAATGAAGGCCAAGTATTATGACCCTTATAATACATGAAAAAATAGATTGGTACCACAGTCCAATAATTCTATCGAAATGAATGGAGGTGACCTTAATAACTTTTGGGGGCATACTTGAGGCAAAGGTAAACATAATGATTTTTTTTTTTCATATACAGATTCCTTTCATACTCATCTTCAAATAAGATCATATTTATTAGTTATATCTAATTTAATACTTCATTTATAGTAACTTTTATTGTATTTCTAGTAGCTACATAGGTGATATATTATTGTTTAATTGATATAGGATATCTCTAAAAAAAAACAAAGCTAATAGGGCAAAGCAAGTTAATATAAAGAATACATCGAGAGATCAAAAGTTATGCTCACAAATCCGATATGAACAAAAGCAGAAAATCTCCGGAGTTAATCATGCAAGATTTGCTTGTACATCAACAATCTATAAAAATAACTTAATTGTTTTATTTGTAAGAATAGACATAAAAAATGGACGATCAAACTGAGCCTAATAGAGTTGAGATGTTTGTCTTAACACATACAAAAATATACTCGATGATTGTTCCGAGCATCATGGTAATGTGAAGGTCTTAAATTTTATGTACTTATATTTCAATCATAGCTACAGTTACTGTACTTCCTTGTACAAGTCTAACAATTATTTTGTTTGTAATGTCAAGATCAATTTGAGCGCTTACATCCTAATCCTCATGATGTTCTCTTCTTTCCTATTGCTTCTATTACTTCTGCATCATCTGTAGCATCTACATTTGTAGATGACATATATGCTCAAGTTATGGATTTGGTGTTACTCCTACCTTAGTCTTTAGTAGCAATAGGACAAGGCAATCAAGATCTACTTTGTCTGCACAACTTGAAAATGCCCAAGAGATGTTAAAAGTTGCAGAACAAAAGTTTACAACAGCAACTGAAACATTTGAAGAGAAGTTGGTAGAAGTTCAAAGGAAGACACGAGAATAAGTGAAAGAAAAGTTTGATGGAAAAATTATGGAAATGCAAAGAGTGTAAGCACAACTTCAAGAACAGATGATGCAAATGATGCAATAATTTCAACAAAGGTAGTAGTAGACTTACATTATACTACATTTTATCTGATATCTCTCTCTATTTTTTGGATTTTTTATGACTAATATTTGATGGTTGGTTAGTTGACTTCTTACATTATATGTTAGAATGTAAAACTAAATTTATATCTCTTTTATTGTTTTTTGTCATATTATGTAAGTATTTAATTATATAGCTTGTGATAATTTATTATGATAAATTATACTATTTTAAATTTTGAATTTCATAATTGTTGAGTTGCTTGATTGCATACACAGGTCTAAAAGACTAATTGTTTCTTACAGGTTTATAAAATGAGAATCTATAAAAGATTAATTGTTTAAATTTAATAATTTTTAGTCACGATAAGACAAAAAACCGTGACCAAAATGTACATATTTAATCACGGTCACGGAACATACCATGCCCATAAGCTTATAGATAGAAAATTTTTGAAGACGGTTTTTCTCTCTTGATCGTGATAGCGGGGCACATTTAGTCACTATGACATCTGTCCCTTAGTCACGGTCAAGATGATAACCATGGCTAAATGTGTCCCTTTTAGCCACGATCAAGAGAAACCGTGGCTAAATGTGCCCCTTTTAGCCAGGGTTTTCATCTTGACTATGACAAAAGACTCCTTTTTTGAGCTAATCGCCCTTGTTTTTGGGTTATGGTTTTTGCTATGGTCGTCGCAATAAATGGACCATATAGTTACGGTCACATAGGAAACTATGACTAAAACCTTTGCTTGTGCCTACTATTGTGACGCTTGGTCACAGTTTCATAAAACCGCGACAATAGGTTTTAATCACGAAATTCAATGATTTGGTGATCGTGACCTCTCCTATTTCTTGTAGTGGATATTGAGGGGATAGGGTTACAGGCATCTATAAGAAGTTGAGAAGCCGTTCATTTTATTCATCCATTCATTTCGATTGATTTGGTGAGACACACAAGGGAGATTGATTGGGAAGCTATCCATGCTTGGAGTAGCTATCACAGATACTGCTCTTGCTCATCATGATGAGCAGTATCGTCACTTCCTATTGCAAAGAAGTGCTTGGGCTTTGTATGAGTTCAAATGTTGTACAAGGGGAAATAAGGGGAGCTCATCTTTATATTCCACTATCAGATAGTTAGGAGAAAACAACAGTGAGAGAAAGAGGGAGCCTTATCTCACATAAGACCAACATGTGACTTAATAGATATATAGTGGAATCCTTTATGTCGGGGCCAACCCCACAGATGTAGGCAATTGCCAAACCGTGTAACTGATCTCTTCTCTTTGTGATTGTGTGAATGTTTATATTTTTTGTTTATCTCTTTGAGTTTACTTTCTGTCATTGTTCTTTATCCTCTCTCATCATAATATGTGACAGTGTTTCATCTGTTGATGAAACATGCGATCCTTGACCCCACCAAACAATCGTGTTTTTTTATATGTATTCTGATCCTTTATAGATTTTCAAATATGTAGGCTTAAGCGTTGTCGTTATCTTCATTAAGCTTGGATGTTATGTCGTAGTTAGTGTTTAATGTATTTGGATGCAATGTGTTCAAATCCGATGTATTGTTAGTTTGATTGATGAAATTTTCTATTTAAATAATAATAATTACAAGTAATTTTAAAGGGGTTTTTTTTTTAATTAGTTTTACAAAAAGCCTAATTTATTTTAAAAATTATTTTTTATTTTATTTTATAGAATATCTCATTTATAAAAAAGAAGAATATTGTTTTTTGTCTAAAATTATTTTTTAAATATTGTGAATAGGACAGTTAGGTCTTCCGAAAACATGATGATGAAGAAGACACATAAGAGAATATCTCGAGATTCTTTAGCAAGTGAATGATACTTAATTCGTTCATAAAAGTAAACATGAAGTAGGAACTCTCTGGATGTCCTAACTCTCCTCCTAAATACATTGAATTTTTTTGTAAAAAAATAAGAAGAATAATTTATTCTTATTAAATAATTATTTATTTGAGTTCATTCTTCTTAAGCACAGCATTGAAAAATAGGCTATAGCGCCTTACGCGTTACGCCCATACCTAGACCGCGGATCCATAATTTGTGGTTTGCATGAAAGGGAACGTGTCTTAGTACCCTACATGCACGACACCCCAACTCAATTTTTCTTCTTTTTTTTTAAATAAAACCACACCCCATTCTTATCATATTATTGTAATCACAATGCATACCCCCCAACCCAGCACCAGAACGGCTGGTCAATTGTCCAACACCCTTTTAACTAATGTGGGTTGCCCTCTAATTCAACCATAAACAGCAATATAAAAAGCACACAATTTTTAAATAAATACTCTACTTATCTTTGTGACAGCTAGCCCCTTCCATGTTGCCATTAAATTATTTATTAACGTATAGACTAAGCTTCAGAACCCCTATAGTGTCAATTCCCAGAAATTCTCCCTCAAAAGAAAGGCCATTACTGTTTGTTTTTTTTTCTCTTTTATGCTATGGTCCATGTTTCAATTTATTCAAAAAAATTAGGAATAAAAGACATGAAATCAAGTTTAGGTGTTTTGATTTCAAAAATATTTGATAAAAAGTACAAACTATTTGATAAATGGTTCGATCGTACTTGACATATACATTGTACTATCTAAAGTTTTATTATGATTAACATGGCTTTATTAAATATTTTAAAATAAAAGATTTGAACTTGGTTGCCGATCTTTAACATAATTTGTCAACCAACTAAAAAAAAATACCCATAACATGGTTTTCCTTTCTTTTCCTTTTTTTTCTTTTTTAGATAGTTAAGTGTTGAACCCCTTTAAAGAATGTTAGAGGATCACGTTGCCACACACATGGTCCGGAAGCGATGGCCGTTGAAGCAACCGGTACTAACCATGTTGCCATCATCTTCGGAGTTACCGGACTGGTCGGGAAGGAGCTCGCCAGGATCCTATCATCGAAAAAGACATGGAAAATTTACGGCGTAGCAAGAAACCCCATGATCATATCTCAACATCCCAACTACCATTTCATCTCATGTGACCTGCTAAACCCTTCGGAGGCTCAACACAAGCTCTCTTCCCTACGAGACGTGACCCATCTGTTCTGGGTCACTTGGGCTAGCCAGTTTCCGTTGGACAGCGAAGAGTGTTGTGAGCAGAACAAGGCCATGATGGAGAACGCCCTGAATGCTATTCTCCCGGTGGCGGAGAAGTTAAGGCATGTCTCCCTCCAGACAGGGACTAAGCATTATGTATCTCTGAGAGGACCGTTTGGGAAAGGAGGGGAGGTTTGTTACTATAACGAGGAGCACCCCAGAGTGATCGGAGGTAATAATTTTTACTACGCTCTTGAGGATTTGCTCCGGGAGAGACTCGCCGGAAAGGTGGCTTGGTCGGTGCACCGGCCTGGTCTGATTATGGGGAGTTCTCAGAGGACTGTGTTTAACTTCATGGGGAGTTTGTGTGTGTACGGATCCATTTGTAGGCATCTGAATCTTCCCTTCATGTTTGGAGGGACAAAAGAGAGTTGGGAAGAGGCTTACGTGGATGGTTCTGATGCTCGTTTAGTAGCAGAACAGCACATTTGGGCGGTCGTCAATGAGGATATACACTCCACCGGCGGCCAAGCGTTCAACGCCATCAACGGCAAGGCCGGCGGGTTCACCTGGAAGGAGATATGGCCGGCTGTTGGGTCGAAGCTGGGGGTGGAAGTTCCTCCGGACATGTTTTCTGAGGAGTTTTCGCTGTTGGCCGCCATGGCTGACAAGGAAGGAGTTTGAAGGGTTGTGGAGAAAGAGGGGCTGGTTCAGACCGAGATGAGAGACCTTGCTAATTGGGGATTCATGGATATGCTGTTCCGGTGCCCTGTAAAAATGCTGGGAACCCGAAACAAAGCCGATGGGCTTGGTTTCACAGTGAGGTATCAGACACTGGATTCAATTTTGTATTGGATAGATTTCATGAGGAAAGAAAAGCTGATACCTTAAACAGTAATGCAGACAGGTCGCCTTGTTTTCCGCACAATCGCCTCCTCTTTTCCCATCAATGGAGTCCTGGTGTTTAGCCAGTATCTTTGTCCTTGTATGGAGTATTTGATATTTTGAATATTGTGATTGTGGGACGGGTCAGCTCCCCCTCCAACTTCCAACAGCAATATTATCAAATGAAAATGCAATATTTAAAAGTCCAAAAAAGAAATCAGATTTATTGCTGTACTGGTTAAGATGATGGTACAGATCATTTTTTCAATTCTCACAATGAATCAAATTGCATTAATTGTACTGGTTATGATGATGGTACAGATCATTTTTTCAATTCTCACAATGAATCAAATTGCATTAATTACACAAGATTCGGCATAAAGCTCACGATGATCAGTCACGACTAGACATGGGTTGCAATAATTCAGATCAGTGACTTCCGATGTGTCTTCATTCATTCGCTGCAACATCATCATATTAACTTCCAGCAAGCAATCGACTTCCTTTTAGGAGATGAGTGAGGAGCTTCCCGTTTCTATCTTTTCTGGAAGTTGAGAATCTTGACGGAGACGGCAAAGACAGAAAAGAACAAGAGAGAAAAGCCAATGAGCACAACTGCTGATACTCCGATCATTCCAGGACCAAAACCAAGCTGGTCATCCAAATACTTATTCACGGGACCCTTAAATCCAGGTCCGATTGTTATATCTGTCACATCACCAAGTTGAGAGGTGATCACACCCCGTAGCGTCCATGCAACTGGGCAGATGTAGTAGAACCAGATCCACCATCCCGGGATTCGCTGGAAATATCACGTAAAGTTTGGTCAATTAAATAAGGAAAACAATTAATAGTTTTAAAGTTTGTGCTGAGTAATTGCTGGTGTGGCCATTGATTTAAGCAATGACTGACAGTCAAAAATGAATACAATAATTTTAATTCTGCCAGCTTCTTGTTGCTTGGCACAGTGGAAGAGTATATTATATTGCTACTGTTGTTTTGAATGAAAGCCTGAAGAAGTTATGTGGTAAAAAGCAGAAGAAACGACGGCTGCTAATTGTTGATTTGGTGTGAGGCCGACAGCCATCATTCCGTAAAAGGTGAAGTAGGTGAAGGTGAGGAACATGAACACAAGAAATAGAAAGAATTTTCCTGCAATACAAAGAATAAAACAGTCATTTAACCTATGGCACTAGAAAGCAAACATGCTAATAGCATCTCCAATAGTTAACAAAAAAAAATCAGTATTTAAAGTTATATTTTGTTCCAAAAAACAATTTTTTGAGATTTAGCTTAAAGGTAAAAGGGTGTGAGTTTTAACAATGAGCATCTAAAACTTTAGTTATCTCATCCCCATTCGATTTTATCATTTTTGCTAGCATCAAGTATATAAGTACTCGCAGCCCCGTTCATACATATCATTTCAAATGCAAAAGGCCAAATTTTCTATCATATCTACGATATTGTTGTCAACTATTCACAAACAATTTTTTTACTTGAAGGATTAACCGTTATTGAAGAGCAGTTTTTTTTGTTTGAGCAATGTATTTTTGCTTTTATAAGCTCTTAAGATGTCATTAGAGTTTCTTTGTTGAAGCTACCCGAAGAATTTTGATTTAGATACGGAGATTTCTAAATGAATTTTATATATTTTTTATTTTTTCAAGAGTTTAGATTCTTACTGGCTGTCCTTTCAAAGTTAATCATGAAATAAGTTATGATTCCAAAAACTATTGTCTGTAATAGAATGTAGGGGAGCTCCACAAGACCCTGCCGAAACACAAATAAAAGTAATTATCACCTCCACTGCCAAAAAGTAATGTAATCATCCAAATTTTATTTTTATTCATTGTGAAGATGATTTACCTGTGCTGCTGCATAAGGAAAAGGAGCGTACATTCCAGCTGCTATCTCTCTATAGAAAACTGTCCTCTCTACTGAAACTATTGGCTGTACTGAGGATGAATTATTAACTCCCACAAACAAGCATGAAGCATAAAGAGCTCCCATTACCATAACTAAATTTTGCGTTGAATCCCTGCACAACGTTTATATATTTTGAAGTTAAACATATCCAGAAAAGAAAATATAAGAATTCTATATATCTTTAGCAAATGGTACCAAGTTAGACGTAACCTTGGGATGGTTAGCTATGACTAGGACTAAGGTCCAATATTTGAAGGGTACGTTTGTTCACAGTTTTTTAAAACTTATTTTTGTTCTGAAAAAATAAAAAGAATAACGAAAACACAGATAATAAGTTTGGTTTCTAGTTTTTTTTTTTTTTCAAAAAAACATATAAAACACAAAAACATTAAATTCAAATAACAAAAAACATTTTTATGAAAACACCAAAATGAAAACTATTCTTGAGAACAATTTAAAAAAAATAAAAACTAAACATATCCTAACTTTTGTAATACATAAGTCATAACATTGGCTTCAGGGAAAATTGTACCAAAAGAAAACTATTACTTGAGAGAGCAACAAACAATGAATATAACAGACAGCTATAACTGAAAAGAATTTAAATGGCAACATTGTTTTGGAGTTAATCACCAAAGAGCTGGACAAAGGAATATTACCTTTTGGAACCAACATCCCAAAAAATTGAACCAAATATCAGCGCACTAACTGTAGTAAAGAATATCCTAACAGCATTGTACTCTGGACTCCTCCAGTATACAAGATTTTGTTTCCAAAGGCAAGTCCGGAATTGGGTCAGGGCATCTTGAGAATACGTGGTAGGAAAATGCAGTGGGGTAGAGCCAGTAGGTGGAACACTGAAACTATTAATGTGATCTTCGACCTCCCTGCAGCAACCAGGTCAGGACATTCAGTCTTGCATATTAATTAAAAAGGAAAATAGATGCCAAAAGCAACAAAAAAAACACAGAATAATAGGCAGAAAGTTGCTACACGTCACCTGTAACTCTCGGAATTTCTGTACAAGTCCGCGAAGTCTTCACCAAGTCTCTCCTCAGCAGCAGGTGTACTGATCTCAAGCATCCACGTTGCCGGATTATAGCCATCAGAAATAGGAGGGATTCCATCAATGCTCTGAGCAAGGAAAAAGCAAATGAGACAAATTTCTAATTCATATACAGTAAATCAAATAAGACATTCATCTGATCACATGATATTGTGAAAATTCAACTTTCTTCTCTGCGAAAAGGACCTTGAATGAATTAAGAACTGAATAGAAGTGAATGCAATAATACCTGAAAATAGTCTATCATAGTCTGTGAGTGCCTACCAAGGTTCCCTCCATAGATAACTCGCCCTCCTCGTTCATGAGAGTAGCTGCACGTAGAAAACTCAACTAAATTTGTGTACACCTTGAAAAACTAATATAACCATATGATCATATGGTTCTCAAAACAGTTGTCAGGTATAGTTCGAGAGAAGTGATCCATAACCGAATCAAACGCTTCAAATATATCAATGCCCGGGCGTGTATGGTGCAAACTACAATCTTCCGAAGTATCAACTGTATTACGAACAGTTCATCACAATGGCTGCTCTTGCACATCAAGTCGGATGTGGGTTCATCCATAAAAATTATAGAAGTTTGCAACAAGCTCCACTGCAATTGTCAATCGTTTCCTTTGCTCCGGTTGACAAACCACTTCTACCAGGCATGCCAACCAAAGCATGCCTTAGACCATCAAGCTCTACTAGGCTCATCACTTGTTCCACGAATTCCTGAAGTTCATGGTAGTGAATTAAATAATGTCAAGAATAAGATAAACAAATGAACATGGACAAATATTTATGTTAACTAATTAGAGTTGTGCAGTAACTAACATGTTTTTGCTCCTTGTTGATTTCCTTTGGAAGGCGGAGAACGGCAGAGAACCAGAGGGACTCCTCAATTGTTACTTGAGGAGAATGTATGTCGTTTTGCTCAACATAACCCGAAACTCTGGCAAAAGTGCGCTGCTCTTTAGGATAACCGGATATCAGAATTTCTCCTTCTATATATCCACCAGTTTTCCTACCAGCAAGCACATCCATCAAAGTGGTCTTCCCGGCACCACTAGACCCAACTAATGCAGTAAGCACACCCGGGGAAAATACTCCACTTACATTTGACAGTAATTGCAATCTCTTTTCTGGTACACCTTTCGCAGCCATTTCCTGGGGAACTCAGAAGAAATAGTTTTCTATATCAGCTAATAGTTAGATATTATAAAGAGAAAAAGAAAGGAGAGCAAAATCAGTCGTCAAATTAACACACCGGTGGCATATCGACAAAGTAATTGACGTTATGGAAAGTCATCGTCAACGGTTGAAATGGGAGAGTCATTCCCTTCTTTTTATTTTCTTCCTCGGCAGGTTTTGGTTTGGAAATCAGGTGATGGATAGTTCATCTCAAGAAGGTATTCATTATAATTTTATTTCATTTTTGTAAGACATATTTATAAAATATTTCATAAGAAGGGATGGGAAAAAAAAAGTATGACGGACCGATATCCTCTTCTTCTCCCGCTGGAATCACTGCCTGGGCTGATGTAAGAGCTGTGATGGACGAACAGAAGAAAACAACACTTAGATTATCTGAACAAGGATTTAAATAAGAGTTCATAAGACACTTAAAAATGAGTAAGCAAAAGATGAAAGATTTTGGGACTCACAGTTGAAATGGCCAGAGCCAAAGTGGTGAGAAATTGAAAAAACCGAGTAAAGTATTAAAACGCAAACTCCAAGCCAATACCAGTAATTATCAGGGGGGAAACTATGTGCATGAAGAATGTTGTGCCCAATTGTTTCATTTGAAAGAACAGATCTCTGCAAAATGGCAGTTTTTCATACTGTAAGTTGGTTATTAGAAGAAAATATGTGTTTTGGTTGTCATAGATCATTGAAATAAATGAAGCACTGGAGAACTGATTAAAGTACATTCATTGACATAAAAAACACACCTTCAGCCACCTTGAGGCACCAAATTCATTTACGGAAATTGCTCGTTGCCCGTAGGACAGTGGTGACAGCCAGAAAGCCCAAACCCACCATTTCTTGATCAAAGCTGAAAGAAGAAAATCCAATCACTCAAGAGAACCTAACTAATTAGAGAGTAAGGTAAATAGAATTTTTATTCTGAATAGTGTTTAATAGATTAAGTAATCAGTCCTTTGTTTTTTCTACAAAAAATTAATCTTTTAATTTTTATCTAAATTTTGAAACAATAAATTTTTAATAAAAATTTAAAAATATATATGTTTTTATTTAATTAAGTTTTAATTACATCATAAAAAATATAATTTTCTTATATTATATTATTTAGTTTTTTCTTAACAAAAAAAATATAAAAAGAATTAAAAAAAAACTAAAAAGTAAAATATTTTAGCTTTTCAGTTCAATAAAAGTTTTTAAAAAATTTAACAAATAAACAGAGTTAGATTTAAGCAAAAAAAACAAACAGGCTCTCTAAGTCAAACAAAAATGATTGAAGCCTACCTTTTGGAATAAGGAATCCACCCAACAGGAATATCACTAACAGGGCAAATGAGCCAAATGTATTGGCAACAATCATATCTCGTGCAGTAGCAGCCATCCCCCTGAAGAGACCCAGTGCCATCTGGTGTACCGCAAACAGTGTCAACATGAAACGGAAAAACCTGAAAACATTCAAGAGAAAGAAGATAAGGAAATTTAAAAGGAAATGAAGAAGAAAGACGAAGACAGAAAATATGACAAATTGGATAAACAAACAGGTGATACCTCCCAGCAGATGGGAGCAAAAACCATTGGATGGTACACTACACAAGACCATAAGGCACCAACAACAGAGTAAGGTACACGAAGGATCCAACTAGCGAAGTCCACGCCCATGTTGGGTGAAATTGGTTATCTCTTTGCTTGTAAAAGATTGGGAGTCGCGCTATCATAATCGATAACTCCAGAAAATCCATTGAACGCTTATATGCACCAGCCCGAAAAACGAACAAGATAGGTAGAGTTCTCCATCTGCCTCACTTCTTGGATATTCTTGTTCGCAAATACATCGTGCACGTGATAATTCCAACAAATGCCACCTTCAAAGAAAAACAGAAGCATGTGAAATACAAACATTTATGATGAAACTTGAAAGAAAGTTTTTGAAGAACGGTATTGATGAAATTAAATATGCTGTGTCATCAAGATAGTAAATCAATTCTATTCATCCATATGTTACAGTTTCAATGTTTATAAACATATATAAGCATAGAAAACATGATATTAATAATTAACATTGTAATAGATCAAAGTGCTGATTAAGTGCTTCAGAAGTATAGGATGATTTTAACAAAAATAACTTTCTTATATTTTTTAGCAAAAATAACATTTTGTTATAAGACTCAAAGAGATAATATAAATATATGAAATGAAAAATGACATTTTTGTTTATTTTTCAAGAAAAAACATGGGAAATGTTAGAATAACAAATTTTGAATTGTTTGATATCTTTTAACCGAACATTTCTAAGTTAAAAGGTCAAGATAAATAAGCCCAGTGAAAAAACTAAAAAGAATAAAGAAGCAAAAGAAATTACATGGAGGAAACACCTGGCATGTTCTGAAAATATAAAGAAAACGATGCCTGCTGATTAGTAAAAGCTCTCGGTTAAAGCATGCTCTAAACAGCTCTGATTTTGTTGTTGCAAACAGTGACTTGGACCCAGGAACACTGTCTCTTTTGTAAATGGAGTAGAAAGAGATGACTGCACAGACGAACCAAATCTGGAAACCTTAGATTCTTCCCGCAATTTTTTGAAACAGGAAGGTAAACATATGGTTTTGGATCAGCCCAGTACTGTTCTTGATCTTTTAGGAGTCACCTGGAAATATAACAGTTAGGTGAGAATTTGATGAAACATCACATGAGGACAGAGTATACATTCAAGAAAAATACCTCTTGAAGAAAATCAGCAACACCCTTACGAGGGGGTAATTTAAATCCTAATGATTCAAAAAACTCTAACACTTCTGCTCGGGGGCCTTGATACACAACGTATCCTTCTGATAACAGCAATAGATCATCAAACAGATCAAAAGTTTCTGGGGCAGGCTGAAGTAGAGCCATTAGTACTGTGGCGTCCATTTGGTGAACAAAATTCCCAATGCATTTCACAATTTGGAACGTTGTAGAGCTATCAAGCCCAGTAGATATTTCATCCATAAAAAGGGTTTTTCTCGGGCCTACAATCATTTCACCTACACAAAAACAAAAAAACCAACAAGTTAATAATTTGATGACATAGCGTATAGGACCGAACTCAAATGATTGAAATTCCTCTCTCAATTTTTTGACATATTTTCACTTTGCAACAATGATGTAGAATTCTATTTTCAAGACATAAAGGAACTTGGTCCCTTTCGCTACCCACCTAACCCAATACAATGTTGTAATATTTTATTTTCAAATAGACTCAAACATGATACATTTTTTATACCCCATCCAACCCTTAACCTTGATGCCCCACCTAACATTATACAACATTGTAATATTTTATTTTCGAAGATACCTAAACTTGGTGCCTCCTATACCCTATCGAGCCCAACTCAATACAATATAGTATTCTATTTTCAAAGGAGTAAAAAAGTATCTTCATTATCTTATCCCGATACTTAATAAACGATGATCTTGTATGTGAAATTTCTCTCTCAATTAAGAGGTCCTGTTTTGGGCCCATGAATAAAGACATTAGTTGAGTGAGAGAAAAAAAACCTGTAGTAACTCTTCTCTTTTGACCACCTGAGACGCCCCTAAGCATATCATTACCGACTATTGTTTCTGAGCATACATCAAGACAAGCACTCAAGACATAATCCGTGGAAATACTGTGGCTTCGTCCACCAACAACTGACGCCTGTGCAATTCAATTTATTTCAAAAATATAATTAAAAGAGAGAGAGAGAGGGGGGGGGGTGGGGGTGGGGAGGGGAATGACAACCTTCATAAAAGCATCAATTTCTGGACTTGGACGAATATTTCTTTCCTTCTCCAAACGGGCGAGGTCAGTCATATACCCTACATATAAAATGAAAAAAACAATAAAATTAATTCGGAAGCAAATCTTAGTGTGTACAATAACCATTATCAGGACAATTACAAAGCCACGACATGTTGAACAAACAATGACAATACATGAGACTCAAATTTTATAATAAGAAATGAAACAAATTGTGACACAAAACCAGTTTCTAATTTAATTAAAGCTTTTATATAATATTTTTTAAAAAAAAAGTTGAAGAAACAAACCTGCAAAACCTTCATTTGCACCTTGGAATCTCACTGACAAAGTCAAGGTTTCACGTACTGTTAGCTCAGCTTGTGTGATTGTCTGTTGGCTTGTGTATGCAGATGTTCTTCGAATGCAAAATTCATCAAACGTATGACCATTGTATGTAATTCTTCCTGCTGTCTGGAACCATAGTGGTAAAAAGTTAGTATCTCATAACTAGTGATTATAGGTTTGTTGGTTTAAAATTTATTACTTAATTTTAATTGAAGGACTTTAATAAAGAGTAACTTAAAATTTATTCTCAATCATTAAATTAACATATTATTCATTATAAATTATGATTATGGTAAAAGGAATTGGAATAAAAATATAAATCGTAGCGTAGCAAAAAAAATTGTGAAATAAAAATTATATCAAATAAAGGTAAAAGGTAAAGTAAAGATATGAATTTAAAAATATCTTATCTCCAATCACCCTTGATTTTGATCTTTGGACTAATTCCGACTAGTTCCATGATCAATTCTTGACAATTTATATCTACTTAGATTAGGCACATTAAGGCCCTATTTGATAAATGAAAAAATTAAGTGCTGAAAAATTAAGTACTGAATTTCATAAGTATTGAATCTGTACTATAAGCATTTGATAAATTCTTAGCAATTGAATCTTTGAAGATAAATATATTGTTTGATAACTGTAAATGCTGAATATTGAAAATTATGTATTTTACATATTTACCCTTATTATCATTAAATTACATATTATCCAAAATAAATAGAGTTTTTAATAATATTTTATTTTTCACTACCATTATTAATTATTAGTAATAAGCATGTTTAAAAAATATGTAAAATATTTATTCTAATAATATTATCAAAAAAGACATGTTAAAATAGCAATAGAATCTAAACTTTTTAAAACTATTCAAACTAACCAAAAGATATTTGCAAAATATTATATTATTTATAAGGGTTTTTTGGTCCAATTTATTTTCATTTAAAATTTTTTTTGTTGATCTTATTCTATATTCCACGTTAAGTAAGTCTTTACCTACTTATAATTTTTAACAGTTTTTCATTTAAAATTTTCAATTAAGAGCTTCCTAAAATTTTGTTATTAAACATATTGAAAAATTAAAACCATTGAAAATTTTCATTTTCAATGGTTTGAAAAAGCCTAAATAGTTTATAACAGGAGCCTAACTCATTCTATTCTTATGTTTAATGATAAGATATTTTATATATATATATATATATATATATATATATATATATGCTGCTATATATATATATATATATATATATATATATATGATAATATAGAAAAAAATGTGTAACATACATTATTCCATATTTAGTTTTTTTTTTTGACAAATTATTCCATATTTTTTAGTTAGTGATAAAATACAATGAAAGACAGAATCAAATAATTTTTTTATTCTTTTAGCAAATATCATAACAAAATATAAATTTTATTTTAAATAAATATTAAACATTAAAAAAATATATTTCTCTTTCTTGTTCTTTTTATTTTTTAAATTAAATAAAAGCATAACATATCCCATGTATAATAGTTTATAATTTATTCCCAAGACAAAATTTAATATATTTGAAAAATGAGTATTGAAACCTGTATTATGTCTAGGTGAATTTAATGATGTCTTGAAACAATCTTTTTAGAAAAATAAATTATGAAAGTAGTACATATTTCAAAATATTATTGTGACTCTTTGTCATGTCATTAAAACTATATTTGATGACTATGATTTAAATTTTTTTAAAATTATTAAAACTATAATTACCAATTATGGATTTAGATTTAAAGTTAAAATCATAATTAATGACTAGGACTTTGAAAACTTTTTAAATGATTAAAATAGTAATGACTAACTACGATTTTAATTTTAAACCTAAAACCATAATTGATAACTACGGTTTTAATTATTTAAAAAAATTTAAAACTGTAATCACCAACTAAGGTTTTGATGACATGGTAACAAACCACTAATATTATTTTAAAATATGAATTATACTGAGAATTTAAAAAAAAAAATTTATTTTAACACGAAACTCGAATTTAATTGTTTGACTCACCTTTAAGTTATCAGCCAGCTTTCCTGAAAGAGCTAAAAGCAAGGTGGATTTCCCCGCGCCTGGAGGTCCCAAGAGCAATGTCATCCTGAAAAGATAGAGAATAAGTATAATAACCTGAATTTATTAAAAAAAAAAAAGTATAATAACCTGAATCCGCATCTTTTCTATCATTGATAAAAAAAAATATATAATTAAACTAATAAAGACAAAATATGTTCTTGCTACAGTACAACTGGGGCTGTTTCAATTTAACATAATAGTATGATACTCATTCTACTGGTAAATGACCAAACAAAACATAAAACTAGCTCTCATTTCCGCAAGGATTCATCAGTTTCAAAGAACAATTTAGTGAAACTTTTTTTCTTTGATAATTGAAAATTTGGTTACATTTTCAAGTTAGGGTATAATTAAGAATAAGTAAAGAAGGAATGCTTAAAAAAGAAAAGGCATTGAAATTCTGTTCTGTCAGACAACCAAATAAATGATTTTGAAGAAATATTCCATTTTCTTTTATATGTGAACAACTAGTATTGTTGACTTTTAGGCCGGTCTCAATGGTTGAAATATTTGTGTTCAATAAATGAAAACTTAAAGTGGCTTTCCCTAAGGCCTATGTTTGCAACTTGTAAAGTAACAAGGGAAGAAAATAGGGAAAAAGTTGAAAAAGAAAAAAAATTAAAAGAAAAGAAAATATTAGTTTAAATTTAATAAATTAATTTTATTTGTTTATTTAAACATTTTATTCCATTTTTTCTATTATATAAGGAATAAGGAATTTAAAAATATGTCCTAACTCAATTGTTAGAGCATTGTTTAAAAAAAAAAGTGATAGAGCTTTCAAGCAAAAGGTATAGGGAGGGGAGGTTCCACCATTCAAGTTCCAGGATTACAGTTTAATGTATTAAAAAAAAGAAATTTAAAAATATATAAAGAATCTTGATTATATTTTATTTTATTTTTTATTTTTTATGATGAAATCAAATACATCTTTCTTACTTTTTTTTTTTTTTTCTTTTCCTAACATTTTCTAGGTTCCAAAACCAGCCTCAAACTATCAAATCTAGAAAAAAAAAGATGGTGTTATTTTATTTTATTTTATTAATAAGATGAAGTGATAATACTTTTCAATTTTCATTGCTAAATATGGATAAAAATGTTGTCAGTGATCACTGCTATTGAATTATTATTTCAAAAGAAATGTTAAAACTCGTATGATCTGAGTTCACTAGGACTACAGTGAATGATTACGTTACCTTCCTGGTTTGATAACGCCACTGATGTTGTTCAAGATGGTTAAATTATATCTTTTGGGACGAAAAATCCTCAAACCAGTTAGAATACCCTGTTGGAAACAAAAACAAATATATTATGTTAAATAATAATTATATCATACACTCAAGATATAAGGAGGAAGGAAATATGAGTAGAGAAATTTCCAACCTCGATGATATTAAGAGTAAAATTCACCAAAGTAGGCAAAGCTCTTGAGCCGGTTTGGACATCTGCCGTAATAATCAAATCCTCAAACCTGACTTCAACTTTAGGTACCACCAATCCGCATCTATTAGATGAAAGGAAAATAAAATTTAAATCAACATTAATGAAAAGTTTCTTCTGAATTTCTGTTTTTTTTCTTGCTCTAATGTACGGAATTTTTCATTCATCAAAAATAAAGAAAGCTCTGTTCAGCCTTCCGACTGAAGGAGACAAAAGATGGAATTAATGGTCCGATGAAACCAAACCGTCTCCGACGAACCGAATCCAAACACATCCAGATTTTCTCAGTTTGACCATCTCCGATGAAACGAAACCATGGAATTAAAATCACGATCCTTATCGACTTCGTCTTTGTATTTATGTTTCCGGAAAACTAAAGAAAAAAAAAGGTTTCCGGTATGTTTGGTAATAGCTTTTGAAAACTGATTTTTTGTTATAAAAAACTTGGGGAACAAGGAACACACAGGTAAAACGTTTGGTTACTTTTTTTTTTTTTTTGTTATGAAAAACACAAAAAAAAAAAAGGCTAAATCAGAAAACAAAAACAGTTTCAGTTTCAGACTGTAAAAAACATTTTTTCAAAACAGGAACCAAACATGCCCGTTCATCAACATTCCTTCACCTGCGCGCTCTCGGTCGTTTTCAAGGTCTTACCTATCCAACCGCTCCTTGATGGCGGAGAGCAGCTTGAAGTTATCCTGCTCGGTGGTAGCGAAAGCCTTTTTCACCACCAGTTCCCGATTCAACCGATCGAGCTTCCTCACATCAATCGTGTCCGTCCTTTGGTCTCCTCCCTCCGCCTCCGAGGCCGTCCTCTTCATCAGGGCGAAGTTCGTCCTCTTCTAGCGGCAGCCTCAAGGCTCACTTATCACATCAATCGTCCTCCCTCACTTCTCTCATCGACCGCGAGAACGTGTCTCTCCTCGACCCCATCTCGAACTCGAAATACTCGCTTCCGTCCGAAGCCGCCATAGTTTCTCTCTCTCTCTCTCTCTCTCTCACACACACACACACACACTCAACAAACTATCTCTCTCTGATCTGCAAGCAAGTCGGTATATATAGAGAGTGGGAAGGAGTTCTCCGCAATTTAACAGAACGACAAGGTAGAGATGTCCCGGGAACTTTGAAGATGTGTGAATTGACCAAATTGCCCTCTCCAGTTAATCTTCCGTTGTAACACTAACGCGCCACACAAATTGCTCAATGCTCAGGAACCGTCTTATTTTGTCCTCTTCTCTCGCTCACACTCTTTCTTCCTCTTGTGGTCCCTCCATCGACACGTGTCAGTCACCCTTTGGGTCTTTAACATCCGATGCAAATATTTTATCGGAATTTTGTTTTTTCAGTAATTAATTTTGCTATCTATCTATTTGTATTTATTCTTATTTCAAAAATAATTAATATGATAAATGATTACTTGAAAATCAATTCTATTACTTATTTTATTCACATATTATTAACTTTTTTATTTATTTATCTCAAAAACTTGGTATATTTATCACTCCATTAAATTGTATTTTTGCTGGCATAATAATTAAACATTTACTATTTTATCGTTTACCAAAAAAGTAAATATTCTCTTTTTGTGTTTTCTAGAAACAGTCTTCTGTATATTCCAACTACCACAAAGACGACATGTTTTATGGTCCATGGTATCTCACATATCATTGACTTTATATTTTATTATTTTGTCAAATTATATTTTGGTTCATGCAATAATTAAATGTTTTCTTTTTTTACCATAAGGTATAAATATTCCTTTCTTTCTTTTAAGAAACCTCTTCAATATGCCAAACAATCCATGGGACCACATGCATTGTGAAGATTACATCAAATGCTAAAGGCGTACCTAAACTGTGAGATGACGATAATAATAAGATGCTAACTTAGTTGTTTTCAGTGGAAAAAGCAAAGTGCTGTTCTGTTAAAATAGTGAACAATATGGTTGGCGACCTGCATTGAATTGTGAACGGATTTGAATAATGCGGGTGAGAATTACGACTAAATCTTGGGCTGGGGACCGGGATAGGCGGTCACGATGACTCTGGAGCCATGTGATCATCCACTCAAGCATGGAGAAGGCGAACGCGCTTCGAGGCGACAACATAAATGACCAAAGAGATAGTATAAACCAAAGGAAAGCAGCTCAATTCTGGTGAAACTTTTCGCGGCCGGGAACGGTTTACTTAACGATTATTGTGAGTGATATTTGACATTTCAGTTGACTAAGGAGGGTATGTTGAGACATGTTATCGACTAGAGATATCAGTGATTGTTTTTGTATAAATGTCGGGCTACACTCGGTGAAGGTACGTCTGGTCATTCAGTAAGCGGTTGATCTTCTCTTATCAGAAAATTGACTTAGGCATCGGAGAAGACCTTGGCAATCCGCGTCCTTTGTTTCTTATTTTTAAGTAGGGGGTCCAGGCATCTAGAGTCGACGGACCGACCCGACAATTCCGACGCGGCTCCCATCTAATTGGGTGAAGCATCATCGGTTTAGGCGCCATACGTAGGAGCGACAGTTCCTTTACAAATAAGGCGACCTCTCGATGGCGATGGTATCGGCTGAACTCCTGGCCGAGCCCTTGATCTGATGATGCAAGACCGAAATGGCCTGGCCCGTAGATAGCCGACCTCCCGAGCTGCTAAGTATCTGAGGCGATATGGATGAGATGGGAGGCTCTCGGGTCTCTGACCAACCTCTTGAGATAGTTGGAGCAACTCGCCCAGAGCAAACACAACTCACGGCGCCTTGGGCCAGGAAAGCGAAAACACTATTACCGCGAGGGAGAGCCGAGCCGCGGCGCGCCGAGAAGCGGATGGAAGGAGAAACTGGCGCGCCGAGCCCTTACAAACCCCTTGGAGAGGATCACAATGAGGAGAGACATGGTAGGAACAAGTGACAACAGAGGCGATGGACCCATCCTTTATCAGCAAGAGACAGAGGAGCGGTCATGGGACATCCAGCAAGAGCTCAACCATATGAAGGAAGCGTAAAGGCGGCTCAGTCTACATGGGCGCTGGTGCCTTTGGCCAGATCCCGTTCTGGCAGGGGTGTTACACTTCCCTCTTCTGGCAAAGTTTAGAATGCCACAGATCGAGACGTTCGACGGAACGAAAGACCCCATAGACCACCTCAATACATATAACAATCAGATGGAACTGCATGGATATCAGGACCCCATACGATGTAGAGCCTTCTCTATCACACTAAAGGGCCCAGTGTTGGCCTGGTTTAAGTTAACAGACTCCCGCCATTTTCCATCTCATCATTCACAGAACTTTCCATCACATTCGTCTCCCACTTTATCGGAGCAAGGACGTATAGGAAGCCAAGTCATCACCTTCGACCACAAAGGCAGCTCGCAAGAGCTTCGGGAGGTCATACGCCTGCAGATTCAACGCAGAGTCGTTAAATATGGGATATTCCCGACGGGTGCCTGGCCACACGTCATCACGTGGCTGTGGGTGCAAATAGAAGACCTAATATTCTCTATCTCAAAGAACCTCAGTGAGTACCGCCAAGGTGCTAGCCAAAACAAGAGAAGTATGTCAATCTGGTGAAGAAGCCTCTCATTCAAGCAAAGGAGCTCTTCACTCGAAGGAAGAGCTGCGGGCGATATGAACTGAACCGTCTTTGTGAGGCGTATACAGGATAGGATTCCAAGGAGGAACAGAGAAAACAGAAAGCGGTCCCCAAAAAGGCGAGGGAACGTCAGAGACCGCCTAGGACCACCTCAGCCTGAGCTGCAGCAGCGGTATTCACCTAGGCAATACACCCCCCTTCAGTGTCACAGGTCCTACGCTAAGTGCAACATGAAAGATTCCTGAGGTGGCCATCTCGTATAAAGTCGTGATCCAAAGAAAAGAGACAATAATTAAATACCGTGAGTTCCACAGGATCATGGACCAACCGATGATTGCATCCAACTGAGGAAAGAGATTGAATACCTGATCCGACGCGGACATCTTCGCCACTACGTGGCCTTAGAAGAACAAGAACAAGTCCTACCCACCACCCACCACACCGACCCGGGCCAAAGACCAACCACCCTCGGGAAATCCATCGTTGATCTTTAGAGGGTTTGATGTGAGGCGAGAGTCCAAACAACAGAGCCCACCTACAAAGATCAAATAAGGGGAAACATTAGGAAGACAACCGATCCAAACTTCCTACCGATATCAACACACCTTCTGACCGACATGGAAGGCTGCCAACATCCCCATGACGATCCACTTGTGATAAAGGTCGTAGTAGCCAATAAAACGATTCACAAGGTCCTTGTCAACAACGGAATCTCAGCTGACATCATCTTCGCGTCAGCTTTCGACAAAATGGGCATTGGAAAGGAAAAACTAGAGCGCTTAACGCCCCAGAGGTTCCCAGAGAAAGAGGCACTTCGGGTCTATACAGCCTAAGGCTGCTGCCACATCAACAATAAGATTTCTCTACAGTATATGCCCCTCAGCCTCGACATGTGAGAGGAGTAAGAACCCCCGACCAGTGCCCTCGTAGAAGTAGAGCTTTTGTATTAATTTTGGCGAATTGTGCCGCACACCCTGCCTTCATAGATCTAAGCTAAATTAAAGACATCAAAAGTCCTCTCATCCGTTTTCTAAAGCAGAACATGGAGGTATTCGCCTGGAAGCAGGAAGACATGGGCGGAATCGACCCAAAGAAGGATCACCCACGCATCGAACGCGCTCCATCCTTTAAACCTAGCCAAGCAAAGAGAAGGAGTTTTATTCCCAAAAAAGATAGAAGGACATTAAAGAGGTCTAAGAATCTCCTCCGCTAAATGCAATCAGAGAGGTAGAATATCCTGAGTGGTTAGCCAACGTCGTTCTCGTCAAAAAAGCAAACGACAAGTGGCGACTTTGCATCAATTTCATTAAATATCACCGTGGCCCCGCCTAAAAGATAGCTTCCTCTACCTGATCGACCATAAGGATGCCATGGCCTACTATGAATTCTCACTTCACGGACACCTTCTCGCCACAATCATATCAAGATGGATCCCAACGACCAAGAAAAGACTCATTCATTCACCGGCAAGGAACCTACTTTATCGAGTGATGCCCCTTCTCAGACTCGAAGAATGCTGTGGGCCACCTACCAGCGTTGGTGAACAAGATGTTCCAGCTAAATTACATCTATGGAGGTATATATAGATGACATGTTGGTAAAATTAGTAAAGGCCGAGCTCCACATTACCCACTTAGCCGAGGAGTTCCAGGTCCTAAAAAGCTAAAATATGAAGTTAAACCCAGCCAAATGCTCCTTCGGAGTCTCCGTCGGGAAGTTCTTAGGTTTTATAGTCAACAGCCAAGGAATAGAAGCAAACTCAGACAAGATAAAGGTCGTGCTCGACATGTTTTCACCTTCAAACATTAAGGACATTCAACGCCCGATTAGTGAAGAATAGCCGCTACTGAGTCATTTTCAGGTTCAAGGCCAAACATTAAATGTCACCTTTCTTCAGTCCCTAAAAGAGCCTTCCAATGGACGCATTAATCACAGGGAGGCATTCACGACACTAAAACCTATCCGAGCCTCCGCCCGCTCTGGGCAAGCCCTTCCGAGGAGAACCTCACTCTACCCGCCGCTTCACTTCTCAACTAGTGCCACCGGGTCGTAGAATGGGATGGTGCACACCCGCCTACTATTGCGAAACGAGCTCTAAGAGGAGCAGATGAGAGATATCCAAAGATGGAAAAGCTGATCCTAGCGTTGGTAACTACATCCAGAAAACTTCGACCTTACTTCAAAGTTTATACCATCGAAATCCCAACTGAATATCCGATGAAGCAAATACTACATAAATCATAAACCTCTGGAAGATTGATAAAGTGGGCTGTAGAGCTAAGTGAGTTCGACATCAGGTACAAACCAAGGACAACAATAAAAGGCAGATCTTGGCAGATTTCATCATGGAATTCACCCCAACAGAGCTTGCCGAAGCTACCCAACCGACGCCCGACCTCCCCATCCGAAGTCAGTCTGTGGACGAGGCGCCTAATGCCCAAGGAAGCTTGCCAGTCCGATCTCACCCTCCGCACGGATAGATGGAATACGCCCTCAGATTCGGCTTTCAAGCCTCCAATAACGAGGCCGAATATGAGGTCAAGAGTAAATTTAAGTTTAACCTCGCCACCCATGGAAGCTGATCAATTGGAAGTGAGCAGTGATTACCAAGTGGTAGTAAAATAGATAGAAGACTCCTACGAAGCCAGAGGCAAGAAGATGATCTTATACCTTAAGAAGGTGCAAGAGTTGCTTAAAAAGTTTGTACGAGTTCAGGTCAAGCATGTACCAAGAGCAGAGAATTCACTGGCCGATGCTCGCTAACCTGGCATAAATTTACTGAAGACCTAGGCGGGCCCGATACCTGTCGAGCACCTCCCAGAACCCTCAGTAAACATCAACATTGAAGAAGTCTCCCCTGTGATGTCCGAGCCGAGCTGGATGGACCCCATCTGGGATTACTTAATAGAAGGAACGTTGCTAAGCGACCCGAAGGAGGCATCCAAGCTCAGAGCGAGGTCTGCCAGGTTTACTGTTTATCGGGGAACCCTTTATAAGCGAGGCTTTTTTACGCCCATCCTTAAGTGCCTAGGAAAGCAAGAAGCCAACTACGTACTCAGGGAGGTACGTCAAGGTATATGCGACAATCACATCGGAGCCCGGACTTCAAGGCAAAACCTCGAGGCAGGGTATTATCGCTCACAACGCCAAAGACGCAATGTGATCGAAAATGAAAGTTTGTCGTAGAACATGCCAAGATCTCACCTTTCCATCCGAGCCGCTGACGCCAATCACAAGCCCCTAAATTTCCTTCCAAAGAATGGGGGCTAGATATATTGGGACCCCTACCCATCGAAGGCCACGCAAGTTTATCATCGCGGGCAAAGGACTACTTTACCGCGGGTCGAGTCGAACCCTTAGCAACAATCACATAACAAAGGTACGTAATTTATATGCTCCATAATATGCGTGTTCGATCCCGAGGTCCCTCGTTTCTAACAACGGGAAACAGTTCGACAATCCTAAGTTCAGGGATTTCTATGCCGAGCTCGGAATCAAGAACTACTACTCATCCTCAGCTCATCCACAGTCCAATGGGCAAACAGAGGTCATTATAAGGACTCTTAAGGCAGCGCTGAAGACTAAGTTAGAAGATCTAAAAGGAAAATGGGTGGAATACCTCCCCAAGGTGTTATGGGCATACAAAACTATGCGCAAGTCAGCAACTCAGGAAATCTCATTCGCTCTGGCCTCAGACCGCAAGAGTTTCCATCAAGGCCTGTTAGGTCGCTAAGGATTGAGTTCGCAAGCATCGAACGCAACGAAGAAGCTCTTCGCCTAAACTTAGACCTCCTGGAAGAAAAGCGTGAGCAGGTCCTGAAGCGTGCTGAGGACTATCACAGAAAGACAACAAGATACTATGACCGAAGGGTCAAACCCAGAAGTTACAAGCCTGGCGACTTGGTTCTAAAAAACTTCTTCCAGCTACACGAACACATGGGGAAGCTTGACCTCGCTGGGAAGGGTCCTATATCATATCCCGCGTAGTCCAATCTGGCAACTACGAACTCCAAATAGAAGAAGAAAAAACCCTGTCCAACGGCCCCAAGAAGCTCCGGCCTAGTATCGATAGAAAAAGCACCATCATATATATATATATATATATATGTGAAATTTTTTGAAGCATCTTGATTCCAAATATATGTATCATTATGTTTTGTAGTCATTTAATTCATTGTCTAATTCTTTCTACTATCTAAATATTCTCTGATAAGGATATAGAAATGGGTCAAGCATTTCACTCGCAGCCCAAAAGAGCGGTGTGGGTCGTGCCATGTCCGTATCCTTCCATAAAAGCCCAAACCAAAGCCCAAATTACAGCCCGTAACATGGAATTGAAAGGACAGAGGAGCCCACACAAGGCCAACAAACTATATCTCTACTAATAACTGGACATAGAATATTCCTTAAGAGACGTCCTATCAAGTCCTATTATAAAGAAAGGAAAGGCATCAAAAACCGTTAGTTGAATATCTCTCAATAAGGAAGGAGGATTACTCCAAATAAACTCCATTGACTAATCCATCGCTAAATCTATGGATGACTACGTAAGAAAACCGATCCTCCAAAGGGAAGAACCCCTAATCATCGTCCGAATTGGATGAAGACCCATTACAAATACAAGGCCGCTCCAGCACTAAAAGGGAGGCGAAAAATAATCAAAGGGAACACTCTTTCTCCCTTCTCCTCGTGACGATCCGACTTAGGCATCGGAGCTGCCCCGCGAAGCCCTCGCCCTTCCCTTTGTTTTCTCACAGAACGAGCCGCGACTCTCGACCCAGCCGACTAGCATCATAGCATTCCAATCCACCTAAACGATCCTAAGATTCATCTGGGTTGGCCCCCACTGCCTCGCTCAGCCTCAACGATCAACCACGCTCCAGCCCGGGCCCGCTGGAAAATGCACCATCAAGCTGGCGCCGTCTGTGGGAACGACGCCTTCATAAATAAAATCGATTTCGCTGATCGATGGTATCGACACTAACACAAGCAGAGCAACGCTAATCCTACAAGGATGCTGCACTGGCCAGAGATGCGCATACAGCCACCAGTGGCCCGCAGAACGATCCAGCCAATGCAAACGAGGTGGAAGCACTACCACAACCAAATGGGCTGGATAGTGAAATAGAACAACCCACCGTGACAAATACAACACCCTGCAGAAGAGCGACTGATTCGGGGAAGGACACACGTTCCTCCACACGAGGGACAACACTGGCTTATGGTAATCCCTAAAATATCGAAGGCAGGCTGGGCGTGAATCTAGTCATGTCTCGGGGCTGGCCCACAACCAAATTTCTGTAGGGGAAGAGGATCGAGCAAGACAAGGAGGACCTAGGCGAGACACCTGAATCACAACATCCCTCCCCGACCACAGGAGGAGCGCATACGGAGCAAAGGGGTTTAAGGACCTCCAACGAGCTTAGCCGCTGCGGAAGGAAGTAGTTAAAGGGCGCAACCTGCACACTATGGATACCTCGTACAAATAAACACCTTTCACCCCCGAGGTGGCCGAGTTACCCGCCTCCCGCCAAGTTCAGACGCCATTTAAGCATTCGATGGCTGCGAAGGGATCCGTGATCATCTCAATACCTATAAGAACGAGCGGAGTTGTATGGGTATCCGTGACTCGTCCGCAGGCATGCTCGCTTCACCTTAAAACCCATTATGGCCCTGTTCAACATAATCCCCTCTTCAACGATTTCTTCATTCAGAGAGTTATCAATCGCGTTCGTCTCCCACTTCATCGGGGCTAGGACATACAGGAAGCCGAGCTACCATCTGTTAACCATCAAACAGGGAACACAGGAAAATTTGAAGTCATACGTACAACGGTTTAATGCCGAGTCCCTGAAGATAGATGTACTTGATTTTAAAAGTTCATTGGTCACGGCCTTCATTAAGTGGGTCAAAAGTACCAAAGACCTCGCTTTCTATCTCAAAGAACCCTGCTCAACATGGCCGAGGTTCCTGCTTAAAGCAGAAAAATACATAAACAGAGAGGAGGCCCTCACAGCGAGCAGAGCCTCCCGCAGCAAGGACAAAAAGCCGACTGAGAAGCGACGACTCCGAGCCCAAGAGGAGGCGACCAGAGGAAATCTCCGGGGGCAGAGCAGGAACGATCCCCTAAAAGACAAAGGAACCTTAGGGACCGCCTGGGCCCGTCACCACCCGAGAGACGACGACGCTACCGCAGCCGCTTCACTTCTAACTACCGCACGCAAGTCTTGCCATGAGGTACGAAATGAGCGCTCCTAAGATGGCCACCGAAGAGAAGTCAACTCACTGGCCGAGACACTGGGTGGCCGCAGTCCCACAGTGACTGCGGACTGACTGACAATCGTATTCAATTGAGGAGAGAGATAGAGACCGATATTAACGCGGATATCTACTACGCTTCATATCGCCGGAGCTTCACCCCAAAGCCGTAACTCTGTAACTGTGCCCGACTTCAACCACCACCGCCTCGTCGACGACGACCCGGCAAGGACAAAGAACCCCGGGGAAACCACGTGATCTCGGATTTGCCGGGGGAGAATCGTTCGCTCAAAGGCCCACTTGCCCAAAGATAAGATCGCCAGGCTACCGTGGGAGGTACAATCAAGATCTAAAAAATACCGCGTAGTCACACCACTATCTCATTCTCCGACTCGACTGAAGCGACGTCGCGACTTACGACGCACTCACTAGTAATCCGTAATCGCTGCAAACACAACGGTCCATCGTCCTAAGAGACAACCGAGCTCTACGACACATCATTTTTGCATCTGGCCGACAAAATGGGAATTGGGTGAGAAAAGCCAGAACCTGTCAATACCCATCTTCGTGGGTTTTCAGGAGAAAAGGTGTTACTTACTGGACGATCCAACCTGTGCTAACTCGGGAGAGCCCTACTGTGCAACAACGACAAGAAGGTTTCTCTACAGTGGACGCCGTCGCCTATAACATGCTACCGGGCAGCCCCCTCAACGCGATAAAAGCCATCCCCTCAAAGATATCACCCGTGAATCGCACCCCGACAAGAAACGGTGTTTGGACGATTCGAGGAGATCGAGTGGTACCAGAATGCTACACCGCCTATGAAACAAAAATCCGGCCGACAATGTGGGCACGGGTGAGCTTGATACGCCGCGGATGAAGTGTTCACGCCCCGAGCCCTCTAAGAGCCGGAACCAAGAACATTGATGATCGACCTGCAGCATCTTGCCTATATCGGCCCAATTAATGTAAGGCCTCAAAGGCCTCACCCGCTTTTAAGACGTACGTGGACATCTTCTCGCATGGAAGGCCGACATGAGTGAGATCGACCCCGCAAATATCGCTTCATAAACTAAACGCCGACCCATCTTTCGTTTAAACAAGCGTTGTAAATTTCAAGACTAGAGAGACAAAAGGCCATCAACTATGAAGTCGGAAAGCCTCCAAGCAAAGTAATCAGGAGTGGAATATCCGGGAGTGGTCGCCAACGTTGTGTCGCCAAGAAAGCAAATGGCAAATGGCGCTCCAGATTGATTTCACCGATATAAACAGCATGCCCAAAGGATGCTTCCCTCACTCCTGACGTACCTTATCGTAGATGCCAATAAAGAAAGCCACGAGCTTCTACCTTCATGACGCCTCTCCCGCTATAACCGATAAGCACAATCCTGACTAGAGAAGACGTCATCTCGTCACCGCACGTGGATCTAATCGTTATCTGCAATGCCATCTGGGGCTCAAAAATGCAAGCAACCTACCAAAGGTTAAAGAACCATGTTTAAACGTATAGGTACAACGATGGAGGCATACATAGACTCCATATGCCGGGTAAAACTGACAAATTTAATCCACATCGCCCACCTCTCTCCGAGACGCTCCGCATCCTAAGGGATTATAAATACGGGGTCGAATCCCAGCGAAATGCGCTTCGGTGTGTCACTGGAAAATTTCGGGCTTCATAGCGTCAACCACAAGGGAATCAAGCAAATCCGGATAAAATAAAAGTATTGCTGAAGCATGCCATCGCCATCGGGGATAAAGGAAGTACAACGACAACAGGAGTGATCGCGTACCTAAGCTTCGCATTCAGGTCCGTGGCAAGTGACAAATGCCGACCTTCTTCCAAGTTTTGAAGAAAGCCTTTCAATGGGATGAGAAATGTGAAGAAGCTGCCAGGACCTTGAAAACATACTGAGTCGCCACCCATTCTAGTGAGCCCGAGAAGGAGAACTCTCACATTATATTTCCGCAAGACGCATTTTTCAACTAGCTTGCTCGTCGTAGACAAAGAGCGGATACAACACCCGGGTCTACTATCGGCAGCTCGAGCCTTCCGAGGGAGCCGAGGAGAGGTATCCAAAATGGAAAAATTAATACTAGCTCGTGACCGCAATGAAATCCCCGCCCTTATTTCCGTGCTCACACCATAAGTCCCGACCGAATACTCCCATGAAGCAGGTGTATTGCATAAACCGTGAGGTCTCGGAGGTTGGATGAATGGGCCAGAACCGAGCGACCCGACATCCAGATGTGCCAAACAGCCATAAAAGGACGTATCCTGAAGGTTTATTTGATCATGGAATTTACTTCAAGAGAGCTTCGGTTTGCAGCCCGCCCAATCAAGTCAAGGAAGCGGCAGCTTTAACTCAGACTCACCAGAGGATATAGACATTGAGTACGCATCAGTTTCCGGGTTCGACGCTCCAACAACGAGGTCAATACGGAGGCCGTAATAGTGTGCCTCAATCTCGCTTTATTCGTTAGAGGTCGACGCCTAGAGATCCATGCGATTCTCTGAACACCGGTGGTCGACACGCACGAAGACATACGAGCCAAAGGGAGAAGATGATCCTATATCTCCGCAAAGTCCGTGACTTATTTGCAAAAGTTTGTATCAACAGATCAAGTATGTCCCCGCATCCAGAATGCTCAGGCCGACGCCAAGTAAAATCGCTACTACCATAGTAGAAGACATTAGGATCAACACCCATCGAATACTCCTGTAGAGTTCTCCATTGACTCTTTTACACAAATAGGTCGCCTGGTAGGGTCCGCACTAAACTCGGGATGGACCTATTCGGGGCCACACACGACTTTAACCTTACCGACGACCAAAGGAAGTGGGCAGAAGATAAGAAAGAGATCCGCCAAAGTTACTAATCATAAAGGTAGCCTCATGTTTAGATTCTTCACACCACCCTTCCTAAAATGCATCACGGAGAAGACACCGACGTGCTAAGAGAAGTGCACGAAGGCATATGTGGGAACCATATCTGAGCCTCGGATTGGGCCGAAAGTTTGAGGCGTGGATATTTACTCGCCCACAATGCTCAAAGATGCTACTAACTCCAAGACGAACCGCCAGAACACGCTAAAATATCACGCCTCCCGGCAGAGCCTCTGACATCAATCACCAGCCCCTGGCCCTTCCAGCAGTGGGGGTTGGACATATTGGGGCCCCTGCCCATTGGCAAAGGCCAATAAATTATAATCGTCGCAAAGATTATTTCACTAAGTGGGCCGAGCCAGCCCTTAGCCACAATCACGAGCGTGTGAAGATACGCAACTCGATGGCGAGCAATTATATGCAGATTGGCATCCCGAGAGCCCCGGTCTCGTATAACTAAGACACATAACGCTAAATTCAGTGGAGTTTGTACGCAGCCTGGGATTAAAATTACTATTCACACTACCACCCACAATCAAACGGACAAGCCGGGTCACCATCGAACCCTAAGGCGGCCTTGAAAACTAAGCTAGAGGATCTCAAAGGGAGTTGGGTCGAACACTCCTCGAGGTACTATGGGCTTACGAGACCCGGCAGTCGGCCTTTCGGGAGACCCCATTTGCCTGTAACTAGACGACGGTAGCCAGGTTGAGGTTGAATAAAATCTCTGAGTGAGTTGCATCGGACAAAATGACCGAGGCTGTAAGAATTTGGAACTCTTGGATGAAAAAGCGCGAACATGTTCAAGGCGCATAGAAGAAGGGTACCAAAGGAAAACTTGACCCGGTGCTACAACCCAGTCGAAGCCAGAGTTTATGCAGGTTTGGTCTTAAAAAAAGCTTTTTACTTGTGAGGAGAATCCGAGCAGCAGAGCTAGGTGTGGAAGGGTCCGCCCACATAATAACGGTCGTCCCGGACGGGCGTATAGGCTCGAACGGAGGAGGAGAATCTGTGACATACATGGAGCGGAGCACTGGGCGATTATCAATGACATCGATTCGTAACAAAACAGGGCCAAGGTATCATGTAATGAGGTCAAGCACACGGTAGCTTAATCTAGTATCTCAAGCAGTCAGATATGTGAAACATACCTGACGAGAAAATTCATGAAAATAAAGTCCTCTTTATTCCCAAATGAATCATAATTCATTAATGTGTTGTCTTGAAAAGCTGCGATCTGAAGCAATTCCTCCGCGATACTCAGTACAAAGCGGTACCCACTCAAAAACAAAAAAACAAAAACAAAAAAAAAAACAAAAAGGAAAGAGTGAGGAAAGACATAATGAAAAGAAAATGAGGGAAAAGATGGGCAGGAGGAAGAAAATGGGGTGAGAGAGTTTGTGGAGTGAGAAGAAGAAAGAAAGAAAGAGGAGGTGCAGCGAGGGAGAGGGAGAAAAGAAAGAGGCAGAGGTGAGGCGGGGGCCTTGACCCCCACCACTTAGGACTCATTCCTGGCAGAGAGCTAGGGGAAAAACATAACTCCACAAAGGGGGCTAGGGAAAAACATAACTCCACGGAGAGAGGGTCGAGCTTAGGTCGGAAAGCGTCGAAGAACCCCAGCGACGGCCAAGAACATCAAACTTATCCATCTTCTACAAACTTCATCCGCCAGGTATGAAGCGGCTGCCCGGCGTAATACGGAAACAGCGGAACCCGCATTTATAGAGAAAGCATCAGGAGCCGCGGTGGCGTTCAATTGTCAGGTCGACGTTAAAGCGTTCGCATACTGTAGCGCGGGGACTGCGAGCGGCACCTCTCATAAAGCGCCTCTTCATACGAAGCGTCTCTCCCCCCCTGAGGTGAGGCAAGCCGGTAACTTTTCGCGTGGTGACTCTACGGCGGTTCTGGTGACGAGCTGCATGACCGTTCGCGGCCAGCGAGCTCCTCTGGCGGTGCACATGGGATCAGTCGTTGCTCGCTGGCAAAGTGATCCATGTGAAGCCCGCAGCCACTTCAGCAGTGAGATCGACCCATTTATTGGGCGCCACAGGCACCGTAGGGCCGGTGCTCACTTTGGCAGGCTCTCCGCCCAGCCGCGGCCGGGGCAGCTCATCATGTCGGGGCCCGAGGCCCTCCCTTTGTACCACTTGAACGGGCGGGCTCTCCCTGCAATCTGTGAGCTCTCCTTCAGCCGAGAGCGGAATGACTCTCTTGGCTGAGGCAAAGGCCCCTTCTCAGGTGCAATGACCGGGCTCCTCCCTCATTGTGAGCTCTCCCCGCCCCAGCCTTTGAGCCAGCTCCTCTATTTCATCAGTAGAGTGCTTCTCACTTCCGGTACTTGTGAGCGGGCTCCTCCCTCGTGTGAGCTCTCAGCCCAGCCACGACGAGCAATTTCGTGTGTCGGGGCCAGGCCTGCTGTACCTGGCGGCGAACCCTCACTCTGAAACTCATCGAGCTCTCCCTTGGCCTGAGCCGGAAGCGATCATTATTGTCGAATGAGCCCTCCCATTTGTACTTCAACAGGCGGGCTCCTCCTGACTCACCTTGGCGAGCTCTCCGCCCAGCAGGCGGGGTGGAGCTCCACTGCTCATCAGGCAGGCCTCTCTTGCGCCGGCAGGCCAGACCTCCTGCATCGACAGCTCTCCAAATCAGCCAGGGCGGGCAGGCTCCCACGGCCATCAGGGCGAGCCTGACAGGTGGGCTCCTCCTGACTCACCTTGGCCGAGGCTGCCGCCCAGCCACGAGGCGGACGAGCTCCGTCCCAGCTATAGGGCAGGCCACTTCTCGCGTCGCCCGGTAGACGGGCTCTCTCGCCGTGACTCTCCCTTGACCAGAGCGAGCCCAGGCTCCCACTATTCATCAAGGCAGGCCTCCTCTGTGCTTGGCCAGGTAGGACTCCTCCCTCATCGACAGGCTCTCCCTTGACCTGAGCGGGCGAGCTCCCACTGTATGGGGCGGGCCTCTCGCCTCCAGTGGGCAGAATCTCCTGCAAACTCACCTTGGCCAGAGCTCACCGCTATGAGGCGGGCAGGCTCCGGAGTCTATTCATCGGAGGCAGGCCTTCTCAGGTACTTCAATGGGCCGGGCTCCTCCTCCTTGACCAGGCTCTCCCCCTTCCCACGGGCGGGGACCAGGCTCCCTGCAGTCGTTAAGGCGAGGCCCTTCTGCTTGACGAGTGGGCTCACCCTGCATCCGGCTCTCCCGCAGCCTGGGCGACAGGCTCCCTCTATTTATCGGGCGAGCCCTCCCTCTGCCTCCAAGCAGACCCAGAGGCTCCTCCTCTTCATTGGAACGCCACGAAGCCTGCCTGCAGGCTCAGGTGCTCGCTCGGCGAGGTGATCTACTCGGCCACGGGCCGTTTGCTAAGCGGTGGATCATTGTTACGTTGGACGCCACCAAGGCCACCGCGCCATGAGCCGTTGCTCACTTTGGCGGGCTCTCCCTAGCACGAGGCAGGCCCGAGCTCCCATCCTGCGTGGGGCGGCCCTCAGCGCCCACTTGACGGACGGGCTCCCTGCAAACTCCTTGAGCTCTCCCTTCCAGCCCCGAGGCGGGCGAGCTCTCTGTTCATCGAGACGAGCCCTTCTGGCACTTCATGACGGGCTCCTCCTCGATGGCGAGCTCTCCCTTCAGCACGAGAGCGGGGCAGAGAGCTCCTCTGATTCATCGAGGCAGGCGCCTCCGTACTTGCCAGACGGGCTCCTCCCTCGATCAACTGAGCTCTCCAGCACGGAAGGAGACGAGCTCCCGCTATTTATCGGGGTGAGCCCTCCCTTTGTACTTCCAAGCGGACGGGCTCCTCCTACCATTTCACGCGGCGACTCCCCTTGACACGGGCGGGGCGGGCTCCCTCACATTCATCGAGGCCGGGCTCCTCCCTCATCGACGAGCTCTCCCGTCAACACAGGCAGACGAGCTCCCACTATTTATCAGGACGAGCCCTTCACTGCATTCCAATAGATCTGCCTCCCCATTGACGAAGCCTTCAACACAAAGTGCATCGGAGTTCTCATTCATCGAGACGGTTTTCTCTCAGATATCAATGTGACGGGCTCCTCCCCTTATCGACGGGCTCCTCCCTTAGCATACAGCGGATTTAGCCCCCAATGTTCCTCCGGACGAGTCCCTCACCCCTTCTCGCACGCAGCTGACTCGACATCAAGTTCAACAAGCTCTTCCCATCGCCAACACGAAGAGCCTCACTACACATTCGCAAGCTCGCCAACCACATAATGGGGGAACCAAACCCGGATAAACGGAATAGAATTCGAAATTTCAACGATGTAGTTCAAATTACTAGGATCAATAACTGCCATACTGTACCATAAAAGAGAATGAAGGTAGCTCAAATTTAACACAAATTTCCAAAAATAAGCATTTGTTGAAAAGAAGGTTATTATCGCACATCAGCCCAGCCCGATAAAAGCGGGGGAGAGGTTCACAAAAAAAAAAAAAAAAAAAAAAAAAAAAAAGAAAACATAAGTGAATCTAGCGTTCGTGCATCGACGATGAAGTTATGAGAAGAAATCTCAAAGAGGGGTAGCGCGGCTCTCGGGAACAATTGCATCGTAGGACCCTCCGCCTCCTCGCCGCTGTGGAGGTCAAAATTGAAGTCTAGATCCGGGGTATGCCCGAACGTTCTGAAAAGCGAAAGACCTGCCGCCCACCGGCACTTGCTTGATCTCGCAATTGTTTGATAACCTCATTCCTCCGAGCAACCAGCCGACTTCACGATGAAGATCCAAGCCGCGAAACCATTACATCTCATCTCTCACCGCCTCACACCTCGCAGCCGAAGACTCACGGCGAGCGCCTCCAACAACGCCGCCTCCAAACCTCGACAAGCAATCGAGCTACCCGCCGCCACCAAGAATCGCGCCGGCTCCATTTCAAGGTCTCGCCGCCACCTCGAGAGATGACGAAGTTCCTCCCTAGCCTCGTTGGAGCTCATCCCGGCAGACTTCAAATTTCTCTCGAATCTCAATCCAAATCATTTCAGGTAACCCGGTTCACTCCGAACCTCCCTTGAGCTCGCTCGGGCCACAACCGCCCGACCTGTTCTCTCTATTTCTCTCGCCCCGAGCACGAGCCGATGAAGCATGCCTAAGTTCGCACTTTAAATCGCTCTATTTCTTCGATCAACTCGGAGCGCGCTGTTCTGCGTACTCGTCCCGCTCGTAAGTCAAAGTATTACTTTCGCTTATAAATTCAAGATCCTCACATGTTTTCTTATTCAGCCATTTTTTTTCTACTAAGCCCTTCAAATGAGTGGCACCAAGACACAATACGAGTTAGAACTCCTATGATGAGCCGCACGAGAGTTACCACAATTATGTTTACCAAAGCAAATCCGAAAAGATTACGCGCCAGTTTCTCAACTCCAAGAACTCCTTGATTTCTCGCTAATATCGAATCAATATGATGGACGAACTAAAGACCGCGCAAGTTCCTGGGTGATTGGGGATAGCGAGAATCTTTGACTTCATTAACCTTCGATTTTGCTTTCATTCTCTCGACTGACACCTTCCGTGAGATGACTTGCTGTGGTCTCAAGGAGCATTCCATGGCCAGCTTATAGGGCAAACCGCTAACGGCTGGTCACACCGCGCTATGGGACTCCCACCGACGGGCCCCAAGAGGGGAGCGAACGAAGAACCGTGGGAATCTCACCCAACGGACGAGGACCCGCCGAGCCTCGGATGAGGGAACCTCGAAGGTATTTCTCAATCTCCGAACTTTGCTGCATACCCGGCTGATCCCCTCGGGAGAACTGCTCTCCTCCTCTTGCACTCCGAGGCTTTCGAGATATCCCTTCCGCATGAGCTAAGATCTCCTCTGGGTAGAGGGCAAATTGCAATGCCCGAAAGAGAAAGCTCCTATAGTAGAAGAAGGCTAAGGCCCTAAAATGTAAGAGTCGGGCGGGACTTCATACCGATGAACCGGGAACATCCGACCTTAATAAACTTCCGCAGATAGGAACGAGTATGCATTCAATAACGCGAGAGTTTACTGTATTCTGCCGCTGCTCAAGACAAGACCGAAAAATATAAAAGAAACTTAAATCAGGAGTATTCAACCAACTGTAGATGAATGGAACCAAAGGTAAGGGATGATTTCAATGGTTGCTGTCGTGGGCGCTCCACGCTCGGGGTACGCCTAGGGTGTCTTCCCTATCTAAAGAATCGATCAGCTTGGAAATCAATACAAAGAAATATCGAATTTTCCATGTCATGAGAAGAAGGAAGATCCAAATCACCAAAGGGGCCCGGTGGATCGCCTAGGGAAATAAATAAACCCCCTCTGTAGACGCTGATTAAAAGATGCAGAGCAAAGCCACATTAGGGACGCAAGTCCTCGTTCCTAAAGACCAAAGAAACCTGACTAAAATGCCCCAACCATTAGCCGCTTGGGAAGGGCGATATGTAAATGTCAAGAACCGCTGATGAAAGGGTAATGGAAAACTGAGGTCATATCGGGCGGCGCACTTAAAAACATACCGCTCGCACTGAGGTAACGTGAACGTCAAAAATCGAGACCATATACGAACACCGTGAAGAGGCCTAGATCGCTCAACAAAAATAGACTCACATACGTGGCCAACCACTCATCGGGCCCACCTTCGCTAGATCAAATGAATCCATGGTCCTGAGATAGTCCGAACCCTAGGATATTTTGATCAAGTTTATCTTCCTTTTCCCTCTACCTAAGGGAAGAGAGGCGCTCCCAGAGCGTGCCGAGGCCCAACGACCGGCCAAACAGCTTTAAACGCCCCAAATTTCGCCCGGACCGACATCAACAGAGGGATCATCGCTGATACGCAAAGAGGAAGAACGTTTGGGACCCATGACGAACTAAACGAATCCGCATTTACGTAACCCCAGTGGCCTCGTCAGTATTAATCGAAAGAAACACGACAGACGACGCCGCTGGCCCTGGAATGAAAAGAAGACACCATAAAGGGACCCAACATCAAATGTGAGAGCAAAACTTAACGTAAATACAAGAACGCTCAAGAAATATAAAGACAAAAGGGGGTTATGAGGCCAAAGGAAGCTCTAACCAAAGGTCGACAAGAAACAAGGGAAAATAAAGAGAATATGAAAACAAGCACGAAACTCAAAGAGCCATCATTAACATATGACGACGACAGATAATGCTAATCCATATCCCCGGCGCACATCGGAAATAACAACCGTCGAGAGACTAATCACCCTTGCCCACGCAATCCGCACGCTAGCGGTCAGCAACTGATATGATATAGAAATGGGTCAAGATTTCACTCGCAGCCTCAAAAGAGCGTGGGTCGTACATGTCCCAGATCCTTCCATAAAAGCTCAAACCAAAGCCCACCGTTAGGCCTGCATCATGGAATTGAAAGGACAGAGAGCCCATACAAGGCCGCCTAAACTATTATCTCACGAATAACGGATGATAGAATATTCCTTAAGAGACGTCCTATCAAGTCCTATTATAAAAGAAAGGAAAGGCATCAAAAAACCGTTAGTTGAATATCTCTCAATAAGGAAGGAGGATTACTCCAAATAAACTCCATTGACTAATCCATCGCTAAATCTATGGATGACTACGTAAGAAAACCGATCCTCCAAAGGGAAGAACCCCTAATCATCAGTCCGACCGACAACACTCCATTACAAATACAAGGCCGCCTCCAAAGACTAAAAGGGAGTAAAAATAATCAAAGGGAACACTCTTTCTCCCTTCTCTCAGACGAGATCTGACTTAGGCATCGGAGCACCCTTGGCAAGCCCCGCCGGCCCCTTCCTTTGTTTTCAGGTGAACGAGCCGCACTCTCGACCCGAAGTGACTAAGCATTGCAAGATTCCACCCCAGCCCAAACGATCCTAAGATTCATCGGTTTGGCTCTCAAATTGCCTTGGCTCAAATTTCAACGACCAACCACGCCTCCAAATTCTCAGCTCCATGAAAAATGCACCATCATTCTCAAACCTAGCTAATACTTTGATTAAGATTATTGTTTGGAATTATAAATTATATTCCCTCGAGATATAAAGGAGTTCATTGAAGAGCATGTTAATGTTGCGTCATAGACAAAAAGACACTGTAATTTTGGCTAAGTTTCTCTTTGGAGATGAAAGTATAATAAAATTATACTCTTGTTCTTTCAAATATTATCAACATTACTATATGGGATTAACATGTGATGCTTATATGAACAAAATTTCAGAAATATTTTATAAATAGTTCTCAATTATGAAATTTTTCCTTCGTATAAAAAACAAAAGATATAATTTTCTATGGACACATAAGAAAATGAATATTAATAAATAGAAAGCTACGTTTATTTTGTTTTTTTTTTTTTTATGTATGCTTGCTTCTTTTCTAATAAAATCAATTCCAATTTTAGATGCATGTTATGCAGATATTATTTTGCACACATTTCGACTAATTCCGCAAGACGATAAACCTCTAATTTTAGATACATATTATGCGAATATTATGTTAGATATATTGAAACACCTCCACTTGGGTTCTTTTTAAAATTAATTTACTTTCTTAGATGCTATCTTTTTAGGGAATAACTACAATAAGGTCGAGTTTATATAAGCTCGAATTTTTTACCGTTCTTATTATTTTTTGGAGTGGGATCTACAAAAAAGGTCAAAATATTTTGATCCAATGACTAAAAAGCTCAAGCTTTTTTCCGACGAAACCCATCTTTTTATTCAATTATGTCAAGTCTATGTTGGGAAACCCACTTATTAGGTAGAGAAGATTATTAATTGATGAAAATACGTATTTTTATGACTTGTCTTTTTTCACTAAGGAAATTTGTCAACAGGAAAATATTTATTATTTTGATTCTCTTTTAACTTCAATATAATGTTTGTTTCCTTTTAAAATTTGTTAATAAAAAAAATAATTATTTCACCATCTTATGACTTCAAGTTTCGTTTTATTTAAAAGACTAAGGGCATGTTTTGTCTTATGTTTTTCAAAAAAACTGTTTTTTAGAATAATATTTTAAAATACAAAAAACATCATTTTGGTATCTTTTAAAACCTTTTTATTTTATTTTTTTTATTTAATATTTTCTTGTTCTATGTGTTTTTCAAAAAAAAAAAAAAAAACTAAGAATCAAATATGTTGTTTATGTTTTCTTTATTCTTTGTTTTTAAGAACATATGTCCTAAATTTTATAGTATTTCAAACTTTGTCATGGGTCACCCTTTTTCAATATGTCAAAGGGTACTTATAAATTCTTAAATTTTATAAAATTAAAGAATTACATTTTTTTTAAAGACTAATTTAATAATAATTATTATTTATTTCATAAAAATTGTTGGTCTTAACTGTTATATTATTTGGTTGAATTGAGAATTGTGATTACGTGGTTTTTCATGACTCACGTGGGTTGTTTATTTTAAGGCATATGACATGACTCACGTGGTATACCTTTTTATGTAATCTATCCCAATGCCACACACAAACATAGGTACTTATTGTGCTCAAAAATACCTTCATATCCAATACCATCTCAACCTTTCAGTTATTTGTTTCACAATATCTAAAAAAGTGATTCACAATATTGAAGTAATAAACTATATATATATATATATATATATATTTCACTTTGTAGTGCTCTATTCTTATAAAGAGTCTAGCATGAGATCTTCGATAACCTTTATTGTACTAAAAAATAGCTTTATATCTAATATCATGTCAAACTTTCATTTACTTGTTTCACAATATCTAAAGTGATAATTAAACCATTGCGTATTATACTGTAATACTCTAATTCTTTCAAGGATTCAAGCATAAGATCTTCATAACCTTTATTGTACTTAAAAATAGCTTCATATCCAATACCATGTCAAAGTTTCATTTACTTGTTTTACAATATCTAAAGTGATTCACAATAATATCTAAAGTGAAACTATTGCATATTACATTGTAGTATTATATGAGATCTTCCATAACCTTTATTGTACTCAAAAACGGCTTCATATCCAATATCATGTCAAACTTTCATTACTTGTTTCATAATATCTAAAGTGATTCATAATATATAGGAGGATAAACTATTGTACATCACCTTATACTACTATATATTCTGCGTTACTGAACACAGATCTTTTCGTAACCCTTTATTATACTAAAAATAGCTTCATATCCAATACCATGTCAAACTTTCATTTACTTGTTGCACAATACCTAAAGTAACTTTTATTGTACTCAAAATAGCTTCAGGATTGAATCTTTGTAAAAATAGAGTTTAACAACCTAATATGCAAAAGTTTATAAATGTGAAAAAAAATATATTATCTAATAATATTTCATTATATTAAGAGATAATTGAATTTTTTTTGTGGTAATTTAAGATATGTTATATATCAATTACTTACTAAGTTGTCTTTGATTTGAAAATCAGTTTTTACTTTTCATTTTCTTATTTTCAAAATTCCATTACTTCCTATTTTGAGAATGCATCAGAGTAAAATCTATTTTAAAATTGTAAAGCTTTGTTTTAAGCTTTGATATAAACACTTTTACGAAATGAAGTAATTTTATATTATTTATATGCAACGTTATAATGAATAATATTGCTTCTATTATAATATAAAAACATAATATTATATATACAGAGTAATTGATTTATAGGAGATATGGGAGGAGGTATACCATATACTGTTCTAACAAATTATGCCCTCGGTCCAGACAAAGTTGTCAATGAAATTTGGTTCAATGATTAAGAGTTAGATGGTACAGAGGAAAGGGACCATATTTGAGTCTTTTTAAGAAATAAATACTACAACGTTATTATGCAAAAGTGAATAGATGTAAAAAAAAAAGGAGTCGATGCTTGTTTGAGAAAGAGAAAAGTCATTCTAACTAAAGACAAACAAAACCCATCATGCATAATTTATATGATAGAGCGTTCAATGTTAAAATGGGCAATGCATAGGAAAAGAGGGGTCTTAAGTTCAAATTCAAATTGAGACAATTTACTAGGGCAATGAAAGAGATAAGTGAGAGGCTTTAAAGGCGGAGCTAATTCAACATTTAAATAGGCAAGACATAGATAAGAAAAGGGTCCTGGATTCGAACCCCAATGAGGACAATTTACTTAGGCTAGGAGGGAGAGAGTTAAGAGAGGGGCCTTAAGGCAGCTGCGAAGTTATTCTAACTAAAAGCAGTAAAGCATATTGTAACTAATAAGAAAAGCATGTCATGGAGTGAGAGTTTCAAGGCCCTCATAACATGTTGACATTCAATTTATTGCGTGGAACAGTGTATTTCTATCATTTAAACTGCTATCATGACATGTATGTTTGCCATCCATATAGAGAGAGATGTAATCGTTCATCACTTCATATCCAAAATTAGGAGTGTATCACCATTAACACTATGCAAGGTACCACCATTTAATGGTATGCTGAAATGCATTACATGACCTGTTTGCACCCATATATATATATATAGAGAGAGAGAGAGAGAGAGAGAGAAAGCAAGACCCTGAAACAGAAAGTGCTGAATAAATTAAAGGGGAAAAAGAAAAAAGAAAAAAGGTTGGAGAAAAGTCCAAAAGGCCACATGTTCTTCCTTCTGCTACCTTCCATCCATGACGAAGAAGAGTAAGATTTCAGCCAAAAAGCATAGATGGGAAGAGCAAGGAGGCACCCATACAATAGGCCAGGCTGTCAAAATGGATGCTGCTGTATGACATCGGAAATGAGTTCGGCATTTGTACATGTTCATTAACTTAGCGTTTAGCTTTAAGACTTTTGGGAGTTGGTTTCGTACCGAGTTTCTTTGACTTGAAGTTTTTCCCCTTGGGGCTGAATGTGTCATCGTCAGATCCATTGTCACTATCAACACCCCCAAATTTCCGCCTGCCTTTCTTCTCACTTCCACACAGAACAATCTTCTTTTCGTCCTTCTGTTGTACAGCCTCAGATTTCTCTTTGGGCCTCCAGATGAAAAGAGACCTGAAGGAGTAAAATTGGTGAACTGAACTACGTATTTGAACCCATATCAACAAATGAAAGAAGCAGTTGCCATGTAGAGGAACAAACGGCTCTCTCTATTACCCTGGGCTAATACACATCATACATGTCTGCCCTGTCAACGAGTTAAGACTCGGAAAAGAGTATGGAAAATCAGGCCCAGTGCACTACCAAACCAAGACCTTAAAATTAAACTCCCTTTGTAAATTTTGCAACTACCAGAAGTACACATGTTTTTGTTTTTTTTTTTTCTCCTTGAATTTTCTACCAAAGTTCATTCTCAAAAGCTTGATTAGATAATAAATTGTACAGGGAAACACTACAAGTAATTGACAGGAAGCAGAAGGAATAGACAATCTGATGCTACCCAAAGAAAAACACTGCTCTTTGCAGTGGCCGTTACCTCCCAAAACAGACACTGGATAGATTAGAACAGTGGTTAAGTTCATAAGGAAGATGAAAAGATGATTGGCTTTGATATTTTCTAAAAGAGTGTAGTGCTTTCTTAGATTGGTTGAGAAGTTCAGGGTTCTTTCAAAAAGACATCTGCTAAGTGCATTCTTAAATGGCAAAAGAAATGTTAAATATCTGAAATTCAAATGCCATTCCATCATCAAACTTTCAGTATCATCATGGGATAAGTTGATGGATGCAGAGTTCAAACCTTGAACTGCCAGATGCCAGCACATCATCTCGCGGATGTAGCTTGTTCACAGGACTGGATAGCGTTGTGATGTTTAGTCCATGACTCAGCAACCAGTTGCCCTGTGCTGATGTCGATGAAATCAATGGGATGCAAGCAGCCCTGGTTATAATTTCACTTATGTAACGACCAATAACCACAAGGACTCCTGATGGGTCCTGCATCAGAAAACAAATAAGAAGATTTGAATGGAAACAGAAGCAATTAAAAATTTTTAAAATAAATGTTTTTTTACACAACATAAATAGCGATACCTTTGGATCCCATTCAGCGCGAAAAGGAGTCAAATGTCGATTGAAATCATGACTATGTACGATTTCTCTGCTTGGGGAGTTCAAATTGCCAAAGATAGAATCCCATGCCCAATACGGGTTATCTTGAGATGTAGTAAGAATTTTGCAACCAGATTGTGGAGAGAAATAAGCAGCATTAACAACACGGCCATGTGGAAGATCTTGAAGAGAAGATCCAGCTTCTAGTCGCCGCATGTCCCATATACGAGCCTGAGAAGGAACAAACATTCCATGTTCATGAATGTTATGAACGACAAATTAACAAGAATGGTGTTATAAGATGACATGCCACTAGAGCTCGTCTTCATACATTCTATTGATTTTCTTTAAACAAGCAACAGCAACAGAGGCAGTTACTCCAGTGTTAGCAATGTAATCAGTAACACTTACTCAACAATTACGAGGATCAGAGGCAAGAAATTCAAATTATGAAAGCTTACAAAGTGATCATTGCCACAACTCAAAAGAAGCTCCGGTTGAAGAGGATTGCAGTGAAGCCCAACGACTTTGCTACCTTTCTTATGGATCAAAATAGCCTCCCCGGTTTGGCAGTTGGAGCGGGTATCAACCCTATAGTGCCACAAGAGCATAATTTGACCAAATTTGTTATTAGTGCATGTTGTGTTTAGGCTGTAGTAAGTTGCTTACATAGACAGATTATAAGTTCTGCATGTCAGTTCTATATGTCTAGCACAGCAGTGTACTATGACGACAAACAAAGCCCTACATGTCCTTAATCATCCTATTAAAAAAGGAATTAAATTCAGGATTAACTAGAAATGATCTTGGCTTATCTCTGTTTGGGCTATTTATTTAGTAGCTCTATTTAGTTACCTTTTCTATCTCTTTGTTATTTTGTTACTATACTATAATTATTCTCTTTCTTTTTCAGAAGTTAGCCTCTATTTCCATTGATTAGGTCTATTTAAACCCTAATCATGCTGTATTTTTTTCGTAATAAGAAATCTTGTATTTTCTTCTCTCTTTCTTCTATTTGATCCTTTTTGGATTTCACAATTTTGCCCCCCTATATTCAAGTGCAAACATTTCCTTAGAACAGTTGATGAGTTACCAACATAGCATTTATTTCACCAAGTAAACATTTATTGTTCTCCCAATACCATTTCTGTAAGCATGGATGAGAGAATATAAACTTCGTGCAGGGAAATTGGTATAAATGGCAGCAACTGGTTAGTAAGTGCATAAATCGTATGATAGTGCCAGTATCTTTGCTTCTTAATTTCTTCTTTCAGTATACAACTTCATTTGTAATAATAAGTGTTCAGTAAGAGAAATACTTACAAGTAGAGAAATCCAAAGTTATCTGCGACAAGCACAAGACCTTTCTCCGAGTTAATATCCATGCCATAGAGCATCCTCCAAGTGCTTGGGCCCTAGAGGCAAAACATATTACAAGTCATACTAGGATGAAAAATGTAAATATCAGTTCATGGCATAAGCAGTAAACTTTTGCATCATTACACCCCAAGGACTAAAAGTAATGCACCCAATAAGAAGAAATATATGTTAAGATCAAGTAATTCAAGATTTCAGATATGCTGAGACTCATTAAAATTAATGTCCTTTCAGCCCACAAGGGTTTGAGAACTAAATCACTCCACAAGTTTTACATAACTCAAAAGACTCAACTATGTAATTGAATCTAGGGGCTGACAGACTGTCGAAGTGATAGGCAAATTATCTAAACAGATAGGACTGGGATTTCTGGATGTGGGAAGTTATAAACTTTCTATCTGAACCTCCGTTTTAAACATAAGAATTATCTAACTTGTAGACTGACTACAATAAGACGGTAACCACTGATATTTTCTAAAACAGAAAAGATAATACTGCTTCAAAGTTTTTCTGAAACTCTTTTTCTTAATACAATAGCACAAGGTTCTTGAAGAATCGTGAATTGGGAGTTTTAAGCAGTGTAAAATTTTACAGAACCACAAATTTAATAGAAATTCTGATCTAAGAGTTTGATTGAGTAGTTAAAAATCATTTGGGGCACTTGGTAATTCAAATATTACACCATAAGGCAGATTTATGAGCATTCATAAGAAACAAGAGGATGAAAATTACCTGCCACCCATTAGGGTTAAGGTTCATCAAAGATGATGAAATTCCAGTCTCCAAGTCAGTAACTGATGACCATCTGAGGATGCAGCATATATTGTATCATCATTTGCTGGTTTGAACCCGCAAGCATTTGATAACAATTAGCCTTCTACCTAAGGAATTAGATACAGACATATATCCATTTTCATCCAGAGATGCATAGAAACAAATAGATGCAAAAGGCCATAATACAGCAAGGAACTAACTCACCTCATGTTATTAAGTATACAGTTGTGTATGTTTCCATAAACTGTCTTTTCATGAACTTTATTGTAATCCCAGACTCCAAGTTGCCCTTTCTTTTAAAATGAAACAGAAACAGGATAGCAAGTGTCAATATCAAGAAACAAACACCCTTAGCCAACATATACCCGAATCAAGTGTTTGCATATAAACTAGGGGAAATATACCTTGTCTCCAGATAAAAGAATGTTATTGTTTGTTGATGAAACCCAAGCATGTGACCCCGCCTACCGGTATCTGATAACTGCACAATCCACTTGATCGGGATCCATAAAGGCTGCTTTTGATCTTATTGACAGGTAACCATGAAGAAATATATACATTCAGTCAGCATAACAAACATGGTGAAGATCTGGAAAAGCTCCAAAATAAACAAACATAGAACAACAATTCATTTTCATACTACACACATGTATTGATATCTTAAACATAAGAAACACCATTTTCTCAATAAAATAAATCCAGTAAAAATAACGCTAACACATAAATACATGAAGGAAGGGATGCAAGAACCGTGAGAATATCTCAGGTCAAGCTGGCAGTCTGAAACATAATCCAAAGAACTCCTAGTATTTCTATTGGGTGCTGGTATGACACCATGCTCAGTTGCCACTTTGTGTGGGCATGCCATCGTAGTGTGGCCTACATTCCAAAAACTCACACAGCAAAACAAGTAATTAACACTAAATTATTAACATCATACAATCTAATATAAAAATACTAAAAAATAAGTCAAAGAAAGAAATGAAATTCTATTCACCTGATGCAATAAATAAATCCCACAAATGACATACCATACATAGAGGAAATTGGAGGGGGAAAGCATTATGGCAAAACTCGAGTGTGTTAAGAAAATCTGCGGCACTGCTATCCCATCGTCAATGCAATTAGATACACAATAAACTCCAATTCAGCCCTTTGATAAAACACAACAAACCGTACACAAATTACCAGGCATCTTGCAGAGAAAGCAGGGGCCTACTGGGCGTCTATGTAAGTAGCTCCTTTGGAAGCCTGCTTCATGACCCTTCGCTTTAAACCTATACGACCTGGAGTAATCATGGTGAAAATTTGTCAAAAAAAAATAAAACCCGGAAGGGCAAAGAAAAACAGGGGTAGCATTACTTTGCAGACTTTTGTGAGAGCAATAGTGAGGCACTTCTTCTCTTGAACCCAAACCCTCTTCCGCTTTCTTCCCATTTTCAACTTCTGCAAGTTCTTCACCCTCTTCTTTCTTTTTCTTGCACTTCTGGTTCTGGGTCCTCCTTTCTCTGATGATGAACTTTCTTCAGATTCAGTTTCTCATCACAAACTGCAGTAGCACTCTTCTAGTCCGCGATTACTTCAGGAACGCGAAAAACTAACACGAAGTCAGACACAAACGCCGTTAGAGATCTCGGCGTAAGAGCAACTGCCTTAACTTGATAGGAACACCCAGAATGTTCAATTACTGATTTGTTCTTTGCTGATTCCGCAGTCGGAATCGGAAACATCGTTATCTAGGGTTTTCGGGATTATAGCGCAATCACGGGCTATTTTCGCATACTAACGCCCGGTAACAAGGCGGGAGATGACGTGGATCAACACTGGCCAAGGTGATCGCCCGCGCCCAATACGACACCGTTTTATTAGATTGCTTTCAACGAGGAAAAGGCGATAGAAAACGCCGTCGTTTCTAAATCTTCGCCTTTCATCTGTTTATAATAATCTTTTGGGGGAAAACGTGCAACACTAGGTGAATAGGAACAGTAACCATAACCCTATCCTGATAATGCTCTTCCGATTCCCAATTCCGGCTGACCACGCCGGTCGATTCCCAAGTCCAGACGCTCTTCTTTCAACTTTCGAAGCAATAGAATCGATTCGCTTTCTTTTCCTCCGATCTCAATCCTCAGATTTCAGAAACTTCTAGCAGCTACAAACGATGTCGTAGTTGCGGAAGAAGAAGGAAGAGAAGTAAACGTGAGAGAGGAGGAGCAGTTGCCGGACGGTCTCCGGAGAGAACTGATGCCGAGACATGTGGCCGTGATTATGGACGGGAACGTGAGGTGGGCACAGAAGAGAGGGTTGCCATCGCATGCTGGTCACGAAGCAGGTGTGCAGTCGTTGAGACAGCTGGTGGAGCTTCCAGGCAAATGGGATCAAAGTTCTCACTGTTTTCGCCTTTCTTTGATACTGGGCGTCCCGCTGTTGTGCTGATTTCAAATTGAGAGCTTCGCCGCGAAACATAACAATTCGATTGTACTGAACGATTCAGTCGATTTTGTTAGAGAAAATTTTTATAATATCGTCAATATCGGCGTTGAGCCGATACATCGTCGATGAAATCGGCTAAACGGTGCGTGGGGCGTAAAAAAATCGAATCATTTCATCGCCGATTTTTCAAACATCGAAGTTGAATAGCCATAAATGACCGGTTTTTTTAAATCGGAAGAAAATCGGCCCCTTTCTAATTTACTTTCGTTCTAAATTTTCTTTTATTTGAAATTTATGCCGTCCTTTTGGTTTATATTATCCTATTATTTTTAATTATTTCGTATGAATCCTATGTTAATAAATTACCATATTCTTCATTTTTATTTAATTCTGAATATTATTTCAAAATAATTAGAAATACAAATTTATCTGAAAATTGATGTAAGTTAAAATATAAAAAATTGGAAAAGTTCTAAATAACATAAGGTTTTTACTACAATTTTGTATTTAGAAAATTAAATTTCAAGTAAAATATTTTGTTAAATTCTTAGAAATAATAATTGTATTAAATATACAATATTAATTAATAGAGGTAGTTTTGTAGCTTAAAATAAATGTTATAAATATATAAAAATTCTTAAGATATTATTTTTGTAAATAAAAAGATAAATATTATGCTGTCTTACACATAATCTAAAAGTGTTTTTTTTTCCTTTATTTGATCAATTTACTCTTATATTTTCATCCATGGTTTTGCGATAAATTTCTGTGACGTTTGGCTTGGTTATATTGTGTGCGGTGGAGGCTGGATTTCTATGAGCCTGCCTGAAAGAGTGATAAAATCTGGAGCTCCACTTTGAAAGGTTGGTGATAACTTCCTCCAAAATATTATTGATTTTGATGGATGGATATCAACAGTGCTTAATATGAAGCAATTGAGAGATGCTGTGTTTTAGGCTTTGTTTGGTTTTAAGTTTTAACCATATGCATTCAACAAGTAGGAACTGTTAACACTATTGGAGGTTTATCCCGATCGTTAACTTAAAAAGGATTTGTGAAATAACTAGAGTCATTGATGGTTTACCCGATTGTTAACTTCAAGGGTCATGGGATTAATCGAGGTGCCCGCAAGCTAGCTAAGACATCCACTATTATAAAAAAAAAATTGAGGATTTGTTTTGTTAACTGTAATTCCATATACATTTAAGTGATGGGGTTTTTGGTATCAGCAGCAAATTTTATTGCTATATATTAAGTAGGTGATTCCAAAGGTGCATGTGTAGAGATAAAATTGGTTTTGTTTTCTTATTTTAACAGGGAAGGCATTCGAGTTTCGGTGATCGGGAATTTGTCGAGGCTTCCTGAACAACTGCAGAAACTGGTAATTGAGGTTACAGAAAGCACTAGGAAGAACTCGGTATTACATTTCATTGTGGCAGTTAGCTACAGTGGGCAGTATGACATAGTACAGGCATGCAAAAACATTGCTCACAAGTGGATGGCTTTTGTTGAAATTCAGAAGATTTGCAAAAACAGATAAAAGTATGACTGAACAGGAACTGCAGACGAACTGCAAATTGAATATCCCTACCCTGATCTACTTATACGAACTAGTGGTGAACTAAGAGTCAGCAATTTTATGTTGTGGCAAATGGCCTACACTGAACTTTGCTTTTTTAGCACACTCTGGCCCGATTTTGGGAGAGATGACTTTGTCCAGGCCTTACGTTCTTTTCAGCAAAGGAAGAGGCGATATGGTGGCCGAAACTCCTGAGAGTTTACTGATGCCGAAACTCTCAAAAGTTTACTACATCGTATATGGATTCCCAACCTCTTCTCCACTCATATGGAGAAGTTGTACCATTATTTGAAGTTTTAAGCTCCTGGGGGTTCACATACTAAATATAGATCCATCCCCAGCTATGGTCCATTCATATGGAGAAATTGTACCATTATATGAAGTTGAATTCCTAGAATTACCTATTACATATAGTTTCAGCCTAATGGAGAACTTGTACCATTATGCAAAGCTCCATTGATGGCAAGGGAATCGATTATAGGCCAGTTTTCCATGCTATTCATGATTCAGGTACATACTCTGTAATGTTCTATAAAATGAAAACAAAAAAACAAAATTTCTAAAATAAGAAGGGTTAAAATGCAAATTTTCAAAGTTAGAAGGAGCTTTTAACAAAAAAAATAGAAATGTTTTGCTAAAAAGAAATAACAAAAGTTTCCTACACAATCTTAACATTCTTTGCTTTTCTCTTAAGGAGAGGATAGGTGAGTTAAGGTTTCAAAAAGAGGATTTCAAGCTTGAAAACATCCACCCTAAGATATATTTATTTTTTCCCTCTCTATAGTTTGAAGCATGTGATGTGTTTAGAGTAAAGAAAATTTCAGTAAAGGTAAGTTAAGGTTTTGTATCGCTTTGAGATTTATGAGATCTCCTTATTCAACCGTTGGATTGTTTTATAATTTGGATGTGTTTGAGATAAGAGAATGATCTCCAATCAGAACGGTGGAGATCGTGTTTTAAGTTTTGAGTTAAGAGTTATTCTTATTTGAAGCAAACAGTTTCGGAAATTAGTTTTAATTTTGATAAGATCAGTGTAAGCCTTCATTCTTCTTATTCAACCATTGGATTGCTTTTAATTTTGGATATATTTGAGATAGGACACTGATCTACGATTTGAACAGTTCAGATCATATTTTGAAGTCTCAAATGAGAGTTATACTCATTTAGAACAAACATTTTTTGAAATCGGTTTCAGTTTTTATAAGTTTAGTGAAAGCCTTTGTCTCCTTATTCAACCGTTGATCACAAAATTTGATATGTTTTATATAAGACTTTGATCTAAATTCTTATGAACCAGAAGACGAATTTACGACTTGAGGAAGGAGATATTGAGCAAAATTGTTACAATGATCAAACTACATTTAATTAGTTTGGAAAAGAGGGTAATAATTGAGGGCAAATTATTCAAAGAGTAATAATAAGTTTAAAATAATAAATAAGTAAATTAAAATAACTTTGAAGAAAAAGAAATGATAGTTTAAATAATTAATGAGTTTTTTTTCGTTTTTATTTGTTTATGTGACGTATTCTAACCGAGTTTAATTAAAGCGGGAGCGATATCATTCAAAACTTTGAAATAAGCCAGATATGAAAATTTATGCAGCTTTTCCTATAAACAAAATATTTTGTTATTATATGTGATTATGAGTTTTGATAATTGTATTTGTTTAAATTATATGCATGGATCAAATATAAGTTTTGTTTAAAATGGATTCAAAATGTTCATGATAGGGATTGAAAGTTAATAAAATATATTGTGATTTTTAGCGACTCTAAACACAAGAGATTATTTGGCCGCTTTACATTCTCACAATCGGTGATAAATCAATAAATACACAACGCCAATCAAGATAAACTGATAAATACGACTCTATCACTCCAGATAAACTGACAAATACGACCCTATTAATTTTAAGATAAACCGATAAATCCGGCCTACCACCCAAGAGTAAGAATGACAAAACGACCTTTGTCAAATTTGCTAATAATGAATCTTTATTCAAATAAAGATGTTTTCGGAGAATCAAAGAAATTGTAGTATTTTTAAAACTACTTATCAAAATGTTAGAATAGTTTACATTTTATTTGAAATAAATCTTTTAAGAATCATGAATATTTGTATATTTGATTATGATATTGAATTGTTTGAGAAACAGGAAATATGATGAACATCAGTTTGAAATATATTTATATATATTATTTATTCAGATTTCAGCATTTTTTACGAGATTCAGGAGAAAATAAAAATATAAGTTATATCTCTAATTTTGTGAATTTAAAATATTTGGATCCACAGGTACATGAATATTCCTTATTTGCTTTAAATTTCATTCCTTATTATTAATAATTTTCAGGTGCCCTAAACATTGGCGAATAGTGATTTCAAAGTATGATTTTTAAGTTTGAGAATATTAATAAGATTTGTTTAAAGACTACATACTGTTAATTACTTAATACTGGGAATTAATGGCAAACTTCTTTATCTAAGAATTTTACGCCATAACGTTACATTTTAAAGATTATTAGTCATTAAAAATTTTACGACGCTGAAGACATTTGCCCAAATTTATTATTTGTTATACTTTCAAAAATTTTATACTCAAGATTTTTTTGATTTTTACAAATTAGTTTTTGTGAACATATTCAGGGAGTTTAAAGGTGGGATTTAGAGCCCTATAAACGAATGAACAGTAATACTCTTGGTTCGGAGTTGGGAGTTGGGGTGTTACAACTTTACTCCCTCCATATCTATTCTCTAATGGTTTGAGCATTCAGGATTTCCCTGTTGATGAATTTGTTTGTTATTGTTGGTCATCTTGGGGGAATCTCCATTCTTTGCATCCAACTTGCAGACAAAGGCCCAAGAATTATACAGCAAAAAGGTGACTTACTACAAGACTCACTATTTGTATTAAAAAAATTTCAAATATTATGGATTAAGTGTCATTAAAGTGATTATCTTATTTATTATCCACTTGCCTCTACTAGCAAGAGATTCATGCAGATTGTGCTAAAGGTGCGTAATCTATATATATGTAAGTATTTAAGATTCAGACAGGATTGCCATAGTGTTTGATTTAATAAAGTGACCATATAAGTAAAGTATAGAGACCCTAATTTTAAAACATATCGTCTTTTCTGCCTAGGTGTTAAATGGTTGACACTCTGCTTAATGTTGGAACAAGTTTGATAAAAATGATTAACAATAAATGGGGGAAATGGGGTACAAGAGATCCCAAACTCGAGTCCTTATAAGGACAGAGACTCGAGTCCCTATTAAGACAAAGACTCGAGTCCCTATAAAGACAGAGACTCGAGTCCCTATAAGAAAAGAGTATTGCAACGATAATATCAAAAAAAGAAAATATTAACCAAAAAAAAAAAGACAATTTTCTTTGACCATAAAACAGCTTTGTTCTTATCCATCCCTATTTTGTCCAATTTTCAGATGTTTGGTATGGAGTCATGGAATTTTTTGCTCCACTGAACCATGTGAAAGTGATGTTCTAAACTGTTATACATCTAAGCTTTCTGATGGTGCCACTTTTTTGTCTCTATTATTATTATTATTATTATTTATTTTTGTGAAAGATTCTGTCTCTATTATTGAACCATCTGGAGAACTGCAGATACTGACATTTGGTTATGTGCTGTAACAAAGGGAAAGGGCCTCTTGAACCTCAAATGTACAGAAGGAGGATTTGAGTATTTTTCAGTTATTATTCTAATTTAAAAATATGTAATCTTATGAACTTTCCTATGCTAGGTAAAAGGATATTCTAAAAATAATATAAATTTGATTTTAATTATTCTATTAAAAATGTTTGTTTCTATTTTGTGTTTGTGTTTGTGTTTGAATATGTTATTTTGTTCAAATAATTGTAATTGTTTTATAATGTATAATAGCTTTATTTTTCGATTTTCTAGTGTACAACGACAAAATTATAATTTTGAGGAAAATTTTGTTTTTTACTAGGAACTCATAATGATTATAGTTTATTAATTGGAATGATAATCTAGCAATATATCTTATGTCACATACATAAAAGAAACTTATTGAAAACAATGGTGAAAATAAGGATTTTTATTTTTTATTGAATGTCTTGGATTCTCCAATGTCTTGTTTATTTTATTTTTTTGTTTTTTATTGTGATTGTGATGTGATTTTGATGTCGAATCTTGAATGTTCCTTGAGGTCTCCAAAAAGTTCAAGGCTTCAGGATCATTTTGGGCCCACTTCGATTTGGCAACCTAAAGCCCAATCTAAGCCAAGTGGCCAAGTTTGGCTCGAGCCTAAGTGGGCTAAGTCTATCCCAAACTTATTTTTAAAAGGGTCAAGTCTGTGGACTTATCCTTGTGTGTTTTTTTTAATAAAGTACATAATTTAACTCTATTTATAATATATATTTTATTAAAAGTTTATTATATAAGTTTAATAAAGGAATAACTTAGTTGGTGTATTAAATTTTAAGTTGGAAAGATTAAAATTTTTAAAAATGGTTTTAATTATTTGTTTTACTAAACTCCACCTGCTCAAGGTCTCGAAGTTCGTCTACTGGACTGTGGTCCCGAACAAAATGCAAGTTTTTATCTTACCCCATACTACCAATGGGTTTGTGGCTACTTCTATCACACTCCCAACCCCCGCCTAAACGACTGAAGGGGACGCGAAACTATACTATGACTCTTTACTTACTTTTTCAGACATTGGTAGGCCTAAGTCTTATAACTGAATCAAAATATCATTTACAAAGATACATAATAAAACTACCACCGTAGTGGTGTTTCATGTTGTCAATACATACAAATTCCGAGTCCCATTTACATATACATATACAAAATCGCACATTTACATTTACATAATCGTAGCGCAAAACCTATCAGGATGGACCCTCTTACCAGTTTGTCGTCTGCAGTGGTGCGTGCTCCGCTTTTGACGTGCCCTCCTCTGTACCTACATGGATAAAAACTCGTGCTAAGCTTAACGCTTAGTGGGAAACATATGTCTTATACATGTACACATGCATTAATACTCACTTACAGTAGACATGTAACAGTAACAGATATATAGTAACAGATATCAAAATTTTTCATGAATTCATATAACAAACTTATACACATACTGTGACTTATAATGTTTTTCTATACTTGTTCGTGATCTCCGAGGAGTTACATAACTTATACTTGTACCAAGTGCACCCATACAAAAATCTGGCGAGCTTATAATACAGAGGTACCGTAGGTAACAAAGCTTATACTTGCATGTATACACCCGTAGTACATCTCGCAGCTAACGATATACATTACTTTACTTTGTTCATATTCTGCACTTTATCATATAACCTGCTTGACTACCTGCACAAGAATAAGAAATGAGTAGACACAAGACAATAAGTACCAAGGTAATGATACAAGATCGAGGTGCTATAGCACAGCAGAATGCCGAATCAATCGACAGAGAGGTTGTCGCACTAATCAAAGAGTACCGGTTACTAAATGTGTCAAGCACGATCGAGAGTGTCATCGCAAGACTAATCGTAGAGTAATCGGCATTATATGTGTCTCGCCACGTAACAAAGGTGTCAGGTCATTCAATATCTAGTTTGCGCAAATTCTACAATTATACGCTGTCAGAACTTACTATCTTATCATGGGCATTAAGTTTGCTAACTTCGTCACTCACCTACAGGCATGCTTCTAATTTTTCCTTTGTTTTACCAACATGAATGGACCCTTTTATGTAATTTATTAGGGTCCCTACCCAATAGACAAGTCCTCGTAATAACGGAATAGCAAAACATGATAAAAACACATGTCTATGAACAGTGCTACGCCACGGCGTAGGCCTTCACCGCGTAGCTTTACTACGCCTCGGCTTACCCGAGGCTTGTCTAAGCCTCCCTCACGGCCGCGATGCGGCGCGTGATTACGCCACGCTCGTGTGGACTTACGCCGTTGCGTGATCCCTACGCGCCGGCGCAGGACCTCGGGGCCGCCTTGCATTTGGCCGATTCGCCCTATTTCTAGAAATCCAACCAAACCCCAAAATATCCAAAAGCATTGTCGAAAAAACAACTCTCAAATGTGTTCTTAACCCAACCAAAACCAAACATAGAGATTAATTAGGTTTTTCCAAACCCAAACTCAAATACTTGTGTTAGGTTAACTTAACACCCAAACAAGTATCCATACATCATAAACCAAGAATCCATACTCAAAGGATTCCATACTCATCTTATACAAACTAGGTTTTACCAACCCAACTTTCAACAAATCTAGGGTTATGATGAATTCCTAACTAAACCCTAGAAATGAAACAAACTAATATCCATATAAAAGTCTAAAAATCCATACACATTCATACATTTCTTGGTTTTTTTTCTCTTCTTCTTCTTCTTTTTCTCCCTCTCTCTACGTTTTTGCTCTCCCAAAATCCCCAAAATGAGAGACCCTAATAGGTCTTATCCCCATTTGGTAAAATTTTCATTTTATTACACTTTGGTCCTCAAACTCCTTTCTATGTGCACCACAACTTATGCTATTTCTATAATAGCATATCATCTTCTTATATTATGACTTTTATATCTTGTTTTAATAAGTTACAAATTTACCCTTACTTATTTTTGGGTTTCTCAGTTTTTACGTGTTAAATTTAAATTACGAAAAATTCAAATTATACCTATAAAATACCCTAAACATGTTGAAAAAGGCTATGGTATATTTCAAGGTGTTACACCTCCCTTAAAATAAATTTCGGGCTCGAAATTACCCGAATCGAAGAGCCGAGGGTACCGTAATTTCTCATTTTCGATTCTCGTTCCCATGTCGCTCTTCCATACTTGATGTTGAAGCATAAAGACCTTTACTGCAGGGACTTGCTTGTTCCAGAATTGTCTTATTTCATGATTCAGAATACCTTTCTAGCTTCTTCATCAAAGTGAAATCTCTTTGTACTTTGTATATCTTGAATCGTAATATGTGCGATGTGTTATAATGATATCTCCAAGCATAGACATGGAACACCGTCGTTTCTTATTCGTATGTTGAATTCTATTCCCAAGCCAGAGGAATTACATAAGGTTGTCTAGCATTGTAATACTGTGGAGTCCACATGTCATCTCCATTGTGGGAGTGGTCTAAATTTGTTGATCCTTAGAGCCATTCTCCACAAAGTGTGTAATTTTAAAAGGAAATTATGGGTTGTGTGTGTTCGATCGAATGATTGATTGATTTGAGTATTTTAAAATAGAAAGATGATTGCCGGGATTCTTAGGTTTCACTCACTAATGATCACGTACTCCCACCTCTTAGTTTTACGCCTCATCTAGAGTTTATTGATAAATGGTCTTCGATGGAAGATTTTTCTTTAAATGCTCTTTGAAAGGAAAGATGATTTCTAATGATGTTAAACACTTGTTCCCAATAAATTCCACTCTTTAGCTTCGCATTTAGGGATCAAGCACAACGTGTACCGAGGATCTCTCGTTCACACGTTGTCAAGAGGATGCCCAACTAAGGTTTTTACAAAGTTTCTACAAGTGATTAATATCACACAATCCATTGGAGTATAAAAGAGGAATTGAGGGAATATACCTTGATCAGGGTGAATTTCCACCGTAGAACCCCAGCATAGAAATTTAGAACTCCATGGAAATCATAAGGTAAATCATAATTGAAGGGAATTTATTCATAAAAAGAACTTTGAGAAAATCAGAATTCAATTGCAAAACCTAAGGATGAAAAGACAGAATACTGAGAATGAAAGCGAAATATGAATTCCTACTGAAAGATTACATGTGCTTGAATAAAAAATCTCCAGAGAAATAAAGTCTTCAACCCTAATCAATAACCTCGCCAAAGCTATGGAGCGAACACTTCTCCTATGAAACCTAACCCCTAATCAAAAGCTGCCTTCTCCTCGTATCCTATGGCTTTTATACCCCTCTCCAATGTGATCTTGCATTAAAAGTTAATTGACAAGCATGTCCTTGCGTTAGGATCGAATTCCTGCTCACCCCAAGCTACACAAGTGTACAAGATGCTACAGGTACCGGTACATGTTGCTCGCCACTTTGTCGCATAGGTGTTTTGGTACATGTTGAGCAAATGCACATGTTGGCCACTCCGGTGCTTTTCCAAAGATTGTTGCACTTCCCGAAACTTCACCACCGTTGCCATCATCCTCACGATCCATATTTGCTTCCCGGACATAAATCCTGTACAATTATGCATTAGACCTGAAAACCCGTACAAGTCCGTAAACATGAAAGCAATTGCGCACCATTCTCATGCAAATGTGAGCACAATGTGACTTGAAGGTGCTAAGTTCTGCTGTAATTATTGCTCAATTGTGTATTCAACACACACCCCAACCTGCATCTTGCTAGTCCCTAGCAAGATTTAGACTTGAGATACCCTACGGTTATGAATTCCAACAAGTGCACTTTCAGATAGTTGCTTGCAAGTTTCTCAAAAGGGAAAATATTAAATGCATTACTAACCTGACATAGCATGCAACTGCAGACTCCAATTAAAACTCAAACCACGCCACAAGCAAAGGAACATAACAACAAGCTAACACAAGATCGGAAGCTATTCATATAAAGTGACTGTGTGGACCGAGGAAAGAAAAGTGGCCATGCAACCAATAAACTGAAAAGATCGATATTATAGAAGCAACCATTTAACATAAACACACAACTACTATGCATAAAGTCAAAAGAAACAACTAACACAACTGGAATCAAAAAGGTCTTAAAGGTTTGTAATGACCGTAGGCTACACAAAAAAGGGTAAAATGAACAAAATGGGTGTTGGCATAACATGGCTGAGGTCCGCTAACGAATTGCCAACACCTCAATTCTAATCTAAATGCCTTACATCCTACTACACAGCCGCCCTCCTCATCGCTCGCAGAAGAAAATGCGCCCTCATCGACGCACTATCCAAATTCTCCTCCGAATCTCCCTCCAAGTCGGAGCAGGGCATCCGCAACGTGCAGCTCTCCTCGAAAAATATGACTCAGCCTGAGAGCCCCAGGGCCCACCTCGCAGCCTGCTTCCCAAAATGCATTTGAACCACCCTTTAATCCGACGCTCCATTCTCTTCAACGGGAAGTGCTCATAGATGGCAGGCCGAGACGGTTAGGCTCAGAATCACCACCGAGGATGTGAAGGTCAGTCTCGATGCTGGTCGCCGTCTCGCTTCGTTTGTAATAGTCCGCCAGAAGAACCCTTCTCTTAGCCACTCCCCTCATCCCCGCGGCTTCCACAAGACTCGCCACAAGAGATGGAATGGAATATGTCTACTTTCATGAGAGGACCGCAGAAATCCCCATCACGCCACCTTCATATGACCAAAGCATAGCCGATAAGCTTCCCCATTATCACCTCATATAAAACCGCTTGTTTCTCTGGCCGAGATTTCTCATTGCCCTTTGGTCCAATTCCTATCATGAATAATCTTATACATCAATGCATATTCCCGCCTCGGCGCTTCCCCGGCACAAATTTTTACTTACAAACCACTCATGGCCACGTGACGAGTGCACATAGCCTCGCCGAATAAACGGGCGTCGAAAGCGTTGACGGCCCCGCGGGGTAAGGTCGATCTGAAGCGGCAGGGCGAACATATTGTAAGGAGTGAGCTATCACATCAGGGGTGACTTTTATCTGCTTACCCATCACAGTGGTCTCTAGTAAGGTCTCAACTCGCTTATTTTCTCTCAGATTAGTGTAGAACTCCCGAACCAAGGTAGGTAAATACCCCTGAACGTCAATACACACAAACTGCAAATTGCCTCGAATAACACCCCACAGATGGGAGTACAGGAATGTTTCCAACTTCACACCCCTCTCGCAATGAAATCCCTTGTTCGCAATCGACTGGGCCCATTTTTCCTGCTCTGATTTAGAAGCCTTAGCAAACATGGCCTCTATCTCCTCATCATCACTCTCCGATACCTCTTCACTCTCAGAGGATAAATCTATTTGCTTTCCTTTTCCTTTCTTTATTAGCTGTGAGGAGTCAGATTTTCTTTTTCACATCGCTCCATGCAGGAGCTAGGCGCTTTCCTTTCCAAAGATTTCGATCTTGCCATAGATATGGCAAAATGGCAATGATGGCACATACGCCCACACATATAGAACAATGTCCCGAAACCTCGTCGCAAAGTATCAGCCAACCCCGTGCAAGACGATAGAAATTTCCTCCCCATAACATCAGCCGAAACCCCAAACCACCAAGTAAAGAAAACCACCAACCAAAACCAACCAAACTAATCCATATAATAATGACAGCACAAACGCTCAAGGAATTGCGCGAGGCTTACCACGCTCCGCACGATGAGCGCAAGAATCCGGCTCGAGCGGGCGAGAAACTCGCGCGAACTTGGAGTTGCTCTCAGGTGAGAGGCAAAAAGGCTGTGGTTTGGTCTTTTAGAGAATGGATAGGTTGTGAATGTCAGTACACAAAACGGGTTAAAAACCCATTTCCCAAAACCGCCCGCATGTACGGCATACGTTGGCCACCCGCCTCGCATGCACATGCACCGGCACATGTTAGACGCCACCGCACACCTATTCCAACTAACATTTTTTTTTTTTTTATACATATTTTTGCAAATCGGGAACTAGAGTGCCGATGTAAAACCATCCTTGTCGACCGCCTTCCATCCTGCTTCACCGTACGCTCACCTCTCATTCAAATTTTATATTCGCTTCAAACCGACTGCTTTCATGGAGTTGACAACCCGCATTTCCTTCTTAGACACTTCAATCTTCCATCAGCTCCACTGTATTTCCGGGTGATCGTGGTTCCTAGGGGTTCAACCCAACTTTGGCAAACTTAAGGCTCAAAATAGGTGCAAGGGGTGAGACAATACGAGTTCACAAGTGTAACACGTAAATGAAGGTTCAATCATTTTCCGCTTATGAGATGTTCAAAGACTATAATGCATGTAGTTAACATGTCATGCCAAATTAATGCACAAATGGGAGCAAAAGCAGTCAAGACCAGAGTATGAACAGAAAGTCAGTGGTTCGTGTCAGGAATTAGGGCAGAATGCAAGGGGATAAAGCCCAAAAGATGAATATAAAGATTTTGCAGCATGCTTTGTTAAAGGTACATGCATTGAGACGACAAGGGAGTGTGTATGAAATCATACTATATACATTGCAGTCGGGTATTATACCTAAAAGAGCCACACCAAAAATTTTACAAACACCGAACACGTAACAAGCGCATAGTTAGGTTCAACCGTTGTACGCCTGCCCCAATAACGTAAACACGCATTGTCCTCAATGCATAGAAACCAAGGGAACCCCACAATGAATGGAGGCAACAGAAACTAAAGCCCCTTTTATTTATTATTATTATTTTTTTTTAATTTATTGAAAAGAAAATAAAATAGAAACAAGACAAACAAACGAAGAAAGAAATAAAAACAAAATTCAAACTGAGATACTGATGAAATGAGAAACGAATTTATCAAGGTATCCCCGGTAGAAATGGATCTACCAAGTCCTCACTATTCTCTTGAAGATTGAAATGCTCGAGGAATGGTTTGAGGCGTTAACCATTGACTTTGGAAAGACTTCCTGCATCCGGATTTTCAATCTCACCTGCTTCAGATGGAGGATTACCCAAAGAGCATTAGTAAGCCTGGAGACCAATCCGCGATTCGGGGCAAACCGCTTTTTTCCAAAATATGTTTTATCTCCCTATTAGCTAATTCAGCTTGTCCATTGGTCTGTGGTGGTATGGTGTTGAAACTTTATGGGTGACTCCATATTTTTTCAAAAAATTTTCAAAAGATCGATTACAAAAGTGGAGTCCACCATCACTAATAATTGCACGAGGTATTCCAAAACGAGAAAAAATGTGTTCTTTTATAAATTTCAAAACAACCTTGTGGTCATTAGTTCGCCAATAGCCTCAACCCACTTCGACACATAATCAATGTGATAACAGAATGTACAGTATCCACAAGAAGGTGAAAAGGCCCCATGAAGTCTATAATCATCAAATAAAGAAAGATTTCAATGATTAAAATGGGGGTAAGAGGCATCATGTTCCGTTTCATGATTCCCTCCTAATTGTTGCACCGAGCACAAGTTTTGCAAAATTCAAACAATCTTTAAATTGTAGGCCAAGAAACCAGCTTGCAAAATCTTATCCGCTTCATAGAGAAATGCCCCACAAGCTTCGGAATGGCAAAAAGGTTGGGATCCCCGACCGTCATCACTGGACACACATCTTCTCACACTGTCCGGATGTATTTAAATAGATATGGATCATCAAAGTAATATTTCTTAATGTCCGCCAAAAATTTCTTTTTCTCGCGGTGGTCCATCGCGGAATTCTGACCAGCTACTAGGTTATTTACGGCACGGCGCACTACGGGCAACGAACAAGCAAAAGTCAGCTTCATCGAAACTGGCCGCCGCTGGGTACACCATGAGAATCGACTCGAACCAATCGGTGATAAAATGGTCGCCACCACATTCTCACCCCTTTTATCTTTAATGGTCAGATTGAATTTCCTCGCATAGTAGAATCCACCTAAGAACCGAGAGCTGTATCCCGCTTAGAGAGCAGTATTTCAAAGGCTGCGTGATCTCGTGAAAATGGGGTTACACAGGAGAGCCCACAATGCATGACCCTAAACTTTTCCAAGGCAAAACGACAAATTTAAAAAAACCCTTTTTCCGTGGTTGTAGTTTGTTTGAGCTGAGTCTAGGTCTTGGGTCGGCATAGTAGAGTACAAAAGCCTTTTTGTCATCCCTTTGTCCTAAAACAGCCCCTATAGCATAATCACTAGCGTCACACATGATCTCAAATGGAAGGTTCCAATTAGAGACCGTATGATAGAGAGGCCATTAATTAACATAGTTTTGAGTTTAGCAAAGGCGTCTTCACAAGCCTGTGACCATGCGAAAGGGACATATTTAGCAAGCAAAGTACATAAGGGACGAGCTAAAATCTTTTATAAATCTCCTATAGAATCCAGCATGTCCCAAGAATGATCTTATGTCTCTAACACACTTAGGAGTAGGTAAATTAGAGATCAGCTCGACCTTGGCCTTATCAACTTCAATTCCATTTTTTGATACTATATGGCCCAAGACAATCCCTTGTGTCACCATGAAATGGCACTTTTCCCAATTTAACACAAGGTTCTTCTCTCGATACTCGCTCCAAAACCCTACGTGAAATTCTCCAAACATCTCTCATATGGTCACCAAAAACTGAGAAATCGTCCATGAAGATTTCCAAAATGATTTCTATCATGTCATTGAAAATTTTCATCATGCACCGTTGGAAGGTTCCGGGTGCATTACATAATCCAAAGGGCATTTTCCTAAAGGCAAAAGTACCAAAAGGACAGGTGAATGTAGTTTTCTCTTGATCTTCCAAAGCTATCTCAATTTGATTGTAACCCGAGTACCCATCGAGAAAACAATAAAATTCATGCCCCGTAAACTCTCTAACATTTGTCAACAAACCAAGAGGAAAGTGGTCTTTCCTAAGACCCGCATTAAGCTTCCTATAATCTATGCACACCCTCCAACCCTTCGGCTTTCACACGAGTAGGAATTAGCTCATTATTTTCATTCGCGAGACCACGCTGACCTGCATTTCTTAGAACTACCTGTTGGGCTAACCCACTTGTCAGTCCGCAATAGTAAATAACACCCTACATCCAAGAGTTTTGGCATTCCTTTCCTTACCAGTTTTCACATTGTCTGGCTGCCTCATGGTCAGCCAGAGGGTTTAACATCCTTCTATGAATTTGCGTGCAGACTGGGCGGGGCTAATTCCTTTAATATCTCGTAATTGTCCATCCTAGGCGCTATGGTTTCACATTCCAAAAGTTGATTTTTTGATTCACTTTGGCGAGGAAGATATGATTACCGAAAGTTCTTCACCCCTAAGAAGGTATATTTGGTGTGATAAAAGGGTTTCAACTCTGCTTAGGTGGCCTCTCTTTAGAAGGCAAATGCCTTTGTCCTCAATTGGTGGCAATGGCTCAAATTTAGGTGCCCAAATTCATTCACTTCCAGTAATTTCCACACAGGTTCAATTATGGGATGAGGAACTCCCGATTCTAGTAATGGTCACTTCCTCATCCCAACCCTAAGCTACCAAACATGACATAAGAGGGTCATCATGTGAGACATTATCCAAGTATTTCTGTACCATAGAATCAACCATGTTGACCTCACACACATCTTCTTCATCCCCTATTACCTTGATAACATTAAAGATATTCGATTAATACTATGTTACTAAATGATAAGTATTAGCCCTCTCATGTTAGGTATAATGGCATTAGTAATACAAGAATGGTCTACCAAGAATCATTGGGAACTGAGTTCCTTGGTTCACCATAGGTTGAGTGTCGAGAACAACAAAATCCACAGGGAAGTAGAACTTGTCCACTTGTACCAATACATCCTTTACCATCCCTCTAGGAATTTTTACACTATGGTCGCCCAATCGAGGGTGATATCATTGCCCCAATTCTCCTAACCCTAGGTCCACATATACCGAGTAAGGCAATGAATTAACACTTGCCCCTAAATCCACTAGAGCATGTCCCAACTGAATCTCCCTACTACTATAGAAATAAGACTTCCCGGATCTTTGGCCAAAGCTGTTTCGAATCAAATGAGGTAGATTGCTCAGTCATGAATGCCTCCTCGTTGCACCTAATTTCCTTTTACCGTAAGTACAAACTTTAGAAACTTAGCATATGACTTTAATTTGCTAATGGCATCTAGTAAAGGAATGTTCAATTTCACTTGTTTGAATAACTCATAGACTTTAATGGTTATTCACTTTCTCGTGGTTCTCACCCATGAGGGTACTGAAAGCCGAGAGATATGGGTAGCCTTGTCTTCCTCCCCGCTCACCATCAATAACATTTGTCCTAGGGACATAAGGCTCATTCGACACCTCATCATCTCTCGACCGATTCACTTTGAGACTCAGACAGTTCCTCGGTTTGAATGGTTTCATAATTACCTTACCACTCAAGAGTAGTGACAGCCTATAATGTTCAAAGTACTTCACTGGGCCTGAAACTCCCACACCATTTCGACCTTGTGGGTTTTGGATGGCTGAGATGAGAGTTTCCTTTTCTTGCTGAAATCGCCATGTAAGATGTTAGCTTAGTTATTCTCGGGATCTCACATCATTTAGAGCAAAGCTCGAAATTCTGTTTGTGGATCATTGGTCTCGTATAAACTGTGTTACTATATCCCTCCAAACTTCTTATGTTGAGGTTGATAAGGCCAAGTGGGCTCTGACTCTTGGACCGATGGATGGAAACCTTTGATTAGGTTCAGGAAACTCGGGGGACCTTGATCTCCTAAACTGAGGAACCGAATTTGTAAACCTTGATTTCGATAATGGGGGCCTTGGTCAAGCTGCAAGTTACGTGGGCCCCATTTCTCCAACTAAAATTAGGGGTGCTTAATTCCTAACTGTAGATTATATGTTCAGGAATTGAAAGGCTTCCTTTGGTAGTTAAGGGCATTTGCTTGCTCTATTTGAATCGCTTCCCTTAACTTAAGGAAGGCTCAAGGCGACACGAGTGTGTAGGGTCATCGCATATTATGCATGGCTCCTCCACTGTATCCAATAGTAATCAAGGTACTCTGAGGTACACTAGTTACCTCGCTCACCTTTTCATCTCTACGCCTCCAACTCCTTGTTAAACATGTATTTTTGCTCGCAATTCATCATTCTCTTTTAAGTGACATGGATTCCTCCCCTATAGGTGTATTATGCACTTTAGTTAAGTTCACGAGGTGTTAGTCTCCTATGTTCGAGCATTTTCTCGCTATGGTGTCAAAGAGTCAATCAGCCCCTAACACTTCTTTTCATAAAATTCACCGCACACATCATTCGATGTATTGTTTATTATTCAAGGATAACCCGATGAAATATGCATGTTCTAGTCTTAACATCCAAACCATGATGAGGATAGCATGGACAGATCCTCAGATTCTCTCCCATACCGCAAAGAAAAGGTTCACCTCGCTTCGAAAAATTCAATCATCGTGATGAGAGCATCACTACGGAGGGAAGAATTTGTTAAGAATCTATTCCGTATATCTTCCCATGTAAAGATTGAATTAGCGCAAGAGAATGAAACCAAATTTCGCTTTCTCCTTTAGAGCAAAAGAAATAAACCAAATGTGACAGGGAGAGGTGAGCCAAGAGAGAGAAATGCAATCAGAAACATCCTCAAAGTCTCTCATGAATGAGTAGGGGTTCTCATTCGACCCCGTGATATACAGTAAAAGAGACTGATCACTTCCGACTTCATGAGGAATTGATTTAGCCTCTTCAGTAAAGAATACATGAGTTTGTCAAGGGTTCATCGAGGTTGCAAGATCTCTTTCCACACAGTAAAGGGAGCGGGGACCCCTATATTGATTTCGCCGGTGCTAACATTTCCCCTCCTATTATCGGGTAAGTATCGGGAGTGTAACACCATCTCCATGTTGTGGAGGTTCATGATCCTGGGTTATCAGAACTCTTGAGCATGTTCATTAAAATGTAGGTTGCCGATTCCCAGATGGTCCATCTGAGGTGTAAAGTATTCCAAAACAATTGACTTATTATGGACTCTCTTCGAATTTCTAGAGGCCTTACAAGCTCTGCTGTTCGCTAGAGCCCAAACCATGCACTAAACCTACTCCGTCCAAGAAAACACCCACCGAGATTTCTCTACAAAAAACAATTAGAAAAGAAAAGTAGAGAACGTGACCTGGATTTGCAATGCAATTGCAAATTTACCTCTAAATTTCTCAGATCAACCGATTGGTCGCCACACGCAACGGCGCCTAAAAATGCTTTGTTCTTATTCGTATGTCAATTCATTCCCAAGCGTAGGAATTAAGGTTGTCTAGCATTGTAATAATCGTGGAGTCCACAGTCATCTCCATTGTGGAGTGGTCTAAATTTGTTGATCCCAGAGCTATTCTCCACAAAGTGTGTAATTTAAAAGGAAATTCATGGGTCAGGTGTGTTTGATTGAATGATCGATTGATTTGGCATTTTAAAATAGAAAGATGATCATTCGACTTTAGGTTTCCACTCACTAATGATCACGTAATTCTAATTCTTAGTTTTACAGCCTCATCTAGGAGCCATCGATAAAATGGTCTTCGATGGAAGATTTTTCAAATTTTTGAAAGGAAAGATGATCAATGATGTTAAACACTTCGTCTCCAATTAATCTGCACTCTAGCTTGCATTTGTACTACACAACGTGTACTGCGGGACTCGCTCACACGCTGTCAAGAGGATGCCCAACTAAGGTTTTTACAAAGTTTCACAAGTGATTAATATCAACACAATCCATTGGAGTATAAAAGAGAATGAGGAATATACCTTGATCAGGTGAATTTCCAACTATATAACCTCAAAGATAGAAATTTAGAACCCATGGAAATCATAAGGTAAATCCTCATAATCGAAGCGGAATTTATTCATAAAAGAACTTTTGAGAAAATCAGGTTCAATTGCAAAACCTAAGGATGAAAAGACGTAATCGAGAATGAAAGCTTAAATATGAATTCTCACCAAAGATTACATGTGCTTGAATAAAAAATCCGTAGAAATAAAGTCTTCAACCCTAATCAAATCTTCGCCAAAGCTATGGAAAGGAACACTCTCCTATGAAAACCTAACCCTCGAATCAAAAGCCGCCTTTCTCCTCGTATCCTATGGCTTTTATACCCTCTCCAATGTGATCTTGCATTAAAGTTGATCGACAAGCGTACACTGCTAGGATCAATTCCCGCTTCTCAATTCCCTCACACAATGTGTACCCTGCACAGTTAGTGGTGTACCTAAATGTTGTCTCGCCACTTTGTCAGATAGGTAAATTTGCATATGTTGAAGGTGTAAATTTATTACGTTGGCCACTGGTGCTTTTCCAGCATTGTTTCACTTCCCGAAACTTCACCAATCGGTTTCCATCATCCTCAATGATCCATATTTGCTTCCCGGACATAAATCTCAGGCTAATTATGCATTAGGACCCGAAACCCGTACAAGTCCAAACATGAAAGTACTGGGTGCACCATTCTCATGCAAAATGAGCACTATGTGACTGAAGGTGCTAAGTTCTACCAGAATTATCGCTTCAATCGCAGATTCAACAAATACATCACGAATTCATTAACTCCGTGAGGAGGTCAAACGATACGCCATCGGTCCAATCCTTCAAACTTTGAAAATACCGAATCTTAGACTCCTGCTTTCTCCTTTCTTCTAAAGCGGGAGTATCTTTTCCACAGAGATACTTTTAAAACACTTTGTCTCCGAATTTCCAAACTCTATATCCTTTCAAATTAGCATAAGACTTTTGTCTATCATTGACAGCTTTTAACCTCTGCTGAATAATCTGAACTTTTTCTTCCATGTCTTTTACTAAATCAGGACCAATAATCTTATGCTCGTCTAACTCTATCCAACACATAGGAGTTCTACATCTTCTTCCATACAAAGCTTCATACGGAGCCATACCAATACCGAACTGATAACTGTTGTTATAAGCAAATTCCATGAGTGGAATATACCTATCCCAACTTCCCGGAAAATCTAATACACAGCACCGAAGCATATCTTCCAACACTTGAATCACTCTTTCAGACAGTCCATCTGTTTGTGGATGGAAAAAAAGCAAAATTCACTGTATCAAAGTCGACTATAATTCCTTCCGTAACCTCGACGTAAACCGTGGATCGCACTTTCGACACTACTGGGTCAAGGGAATCCCATGTAATCTGAAAATTTCACTCACATAAAGTTCCGCTAGACGATCCATGGAGTAGTCAAGTTGGACCAGTAGGAAGTGAGTAGACTTGGTCAATTTGTCCACAATTACCCAAACTACATCATGTTTCCTTTGGGTAAGGGGAAAACCGGATAAGAAATCCATAGTAATGTTATCCCACTTCCATTGGGGAATTGGAGGGGATTCAATAAACCTGACTGCATTTCGTGTTCACTTTACTTGTCGACATGTCGACACTTCTTAGACACGTACTAAAATGTCATTTTTCATCCCGCCTACCGCAGTACCGTTTCACATCCTAGTACATCTTATTAATTCGTGGTGCATGGTGAAAACAAAGATTGCGGGCTTATAAAATATCTTCTTTCTCAAATCCATATCATCTCGATACACATAATCCGCTCTCGTACAACAAAACCTCCACTTTCATCTATGGCATAATCGCCCCTTAGTTCCACACCGACTCAACCTAACTATCTGTTGTAACTTGGTATCATTTTCCTAAGCATTTACTATCATTTTCTTCTCAAATCCACGATATTCCCCAATCGAGCCAACAAGGCTCCATCATAATCAAATCTTCAGTCATAATCTTTCAAAGACAAGTAGAAATCATTTTCCTACTCAAGGCATCCACCACTACATTTGCTTTCCCGGGGTGGTAATCAATTATACAATCATAGTCTTTAAACAATTCCAACCATCAACATTGCCTTAAGTTCAAGTCCTTCTAAGTTAACAAATATTTCAGACTCTTATGATCAGTAAAAATTCTACATTTTTCTCCATATAAGTAGTGTCGCCAAATTTTCAAAGCAAACATTATAGCTGCTAACTCCAAATCATGAGTGTGATAGTTTTGTTCATGCGGTTTTAACTTTATGTAAGCATAAGCCACCACTTTCTCATCCTGCATCAATACGCATCCCAAACCTATCCTCGAAGCATCACTGTACATAGTATAATCCCTACCCGAAGTAGGTTGAATCAACATTGGTGCTTCAACCAGTATTTCTTTTAACCTTTCAAAGTTGGATTGGTATTTTTATCATCCCACTTTAAACTTCACTCCTTCGGAGTAATCTTGTAAGTGAGGATGCTATAACTGAAAATCCTTGTACAAATCTCCGATAATAACCTGCTAAGCCCAAGAAACTTCTCACCTCGGTTACATTTCGAGGAGGTTTCCAATTCATAACTGGTTCAATTTTTACTAGGTCCACTCTAATACCTTCCGCATATACAATATAACCTAGGAATGACACTTCCTTAAGCCAAAAATCACATTTACTTAACTTTACAAATAACTGATTCTCTCTCAAAATTTGCAATACTATCTGTAACGCCCCAAAAATACTATATAATATTTTTTTTATAATTTTATTATATATTCCGGGTATAAATTGAGCCAACTTGGGTATTTTCCAGGAATTTTTAAATGAATATTGATTAAATGATTATATAGCTAAAAACCGAATGCAAATATTATATGCTAAAATGAGAAATTAATTGAACCTTAAAATAAACCCAAGCTTAAAAGGGCAAATATGGAAATTGTGAAGAAGAACCGTAAGGGTCATGTTAGAAAGAAGAAATGTCTAAGTGTGATTAATGAGAATTTAAATGCAAATCAGCCAAATAGTGAGTGCTAGCAATTAGGAGAATCCTAAACCCAAAATGGATTTTTAAAGCAGCACCAAACAAGGCCTTATGACATGGGGATATTTAAGACCAAAAGTGGTCTTGGAAGCTCATTTTGAGCAAACGGTTTGAGAGGAGAGAGGAAGAGAGAGGAGCTAAGGCTTGCCAAGGGGAGGAGGTTGTGACTTTTGCTCCATTAAAGCAAGAGTTTAAGAGATCAAGCTAGCTATTGAAAGCTGACATTGAAGATTGAAAGGGATTTAAGGTAAGAAAAACCAAACCCTAACCCCATTTCTAATTGTGTTTGGGTTTAATAAAACCCCAAATGTGGTATAAAAGTATTATTGGATGGTTTTAGTTCAGTTTGAGATTATTTTGCATTGTTTAGATTGGTTTGGAGGAGTGTTTTAAAAAGGGAAAATGTTGGGTTTTCAAAGGAAATGCTGTCAAAATTTTGTCAAGACCCATGTTCTTGTTTTGGCTATAGATTAAGTTATAATCATCCAAATGAAGTGATTCTAATTGGTAAAGAACCATAAGAGATAGGTATACAAATGTATAGAAGGGACCAGGAGCAAATTATAGCTCTAAGGCTCTCAATGACGGGTTTAAAGGTGAGCCCCTGATAGCTACTTCGCGTTATGCCTGCTTTGGGTATTGTTATAGTGTTGTAGCCATAAGTTGAGTTTCACTAATCAATGAGTGATTCAAAATTTTGGGTAAATAGACTTCTAGGGAATAATTTTACTTTTGAAGGAAGTGTATGCAAATTGTAACCCCAAAGTTCCCATAAAATTTTAAAGTGGAGCTATGTAAGAACAATTGATTCTGCTTGCAAATTAGAGTAAATTGATGTAAAATGCACAACTTTTGTTTTGGTGATCCAAATTGAATGATTCTAGTTGAATAAGAAACCTTAGGAACCATATCTTCAAATGGTAGGCAACCATTACCAATATAATGAAGCAAGCACCTCCGAAATTCTGGGAATGGGTGAAAAACCGAGCGAGTCGGGCATATCGATTCAATTTGGGCATTAAAATGCCATAACTTGAGTTTGGGTGATCTAAATCAGATGATTCCAATTCCTACTAAAAATAAACTCATAGAGCTAAAATTTTCTTGAAGGAAGCATTAGCAAATTAGGGCTCATGTGAAGGGGTATCTGGTAGACATAAACCCTCACTACAACAATTTTTTAATTAGACTATGTCTAAAAAACAGTCTTTTATATATAAACTACATTTTCTAAACCGTAGTCTAGGTGAGTGTAGTTAAAGTGTGAGTGTAGTTAAAAGTCCCACGTTTGGACTACGTTTTTAGACGTAGTTAGAAGTCAAAAAAACATAGTCTTTAAATATATTTAGACTACGTTTTTATCAGAATATGTTCACCTCTTCTAATTTATAATTATATAATTTTTTATTTGTAATACCTAAAATAATTGGTATAATGATTTAATTAATATAAAAATAATGTTTTTTCATCTATTTATTAATTTATGTTATTCTATTGATTTTGATGATAATTTTAAAATCTATTTAAATTTTTTGAAATTCTTAATTTAATATATGAAGGGTTTTGTGGGAATGGAAGGGAAAAGGGTGAAAGTGTTTTAAAAAGTATTAAAAATATATTTATTTTTAAAGTTGATTGATTCAAACAAAAATAAAATTAATAAAAAATTTCAATGGTTTTATTTAAAATATATTTTATAAAAAAAATTATATTTATATTTTTAAGTATGATTTGTGCTTACTTAAATAAATATATTATAAAAATAAATTTAATTTGCTTTTTATTTAATATTTAGCTTGAGATAATAATTCAAAAAATTTAAGTTTATCCAATTATGCTTTAATTAATATAAAAATAATGTTTTTCATCTATTTATTAATTTATGTTATTATATTGATTTTGATGATAATTTTAAAAGCTATTTAAATTTTTTGAAATTCTTAATCTAATATATTTTGCATGTCATTTGATACCGATCCAAGTTACTAAGATAGAAATAGTTGAGACGATATGCAAGATTCTCTAATTTAATGATTGATACCAATTTTGAACTCGTGTTTTAAAGATAGGAAATTAGATAAAAGCTGGGCTTTTGAGACAATGAAATAAGGGGCTAAGTGGCCCTTATATACATTAGAGTTTCACTTGACCTATAAATTAAATGTTGTTATGTTAATAAAATGTATTATAGCTTCAATTTTAACCCCGACTCTTAAAATAATATCATTAAGTAAAAGTCTTATCTTACGTTACTATTGCCCCTAAATTGAACCTTTGTCAAGGTAACATCCAAAAGGCTCAAGTGTATGAAGTTGTTTCTTACTATTAATAACTTAATGACTTATACTATACAAGTAAAGAAATGATCTGTCATTAAAAACCTTTTTTCTTGTAGTGATTATAGGCTACATTCTTAATTATGGAAAAAATAAAACTAATTTTGTTCTCTTCAAACATGGCTAGATAAGGTGATAAGAGAGGGTTTCTTAAAAATTTTAAGAAAAATGATAAATTTTTAGGAAAATGATAAAGACTACATTCTTAGTTGGAGAGAAAAAAATAAATAATTTTTTTCTATTCAAACGTGGTTAGATAAGGTGATAAGAGAGGGTTTCTTAAAAGATAGGGTTTTTTTAAGAAAAAAGATAATTTTTTTTAGGAAACGGATAAAAGACTACATTCTTAATTAGGAAAGAAAAATAAATCAATTTTTAGTTTTATATTAGACTCGATCTTAAATAATTTGTAGTCTTTTTATATTATAAGATAAATAAGATAATATAAGACTAAACTAATTAAAAGCGTAGTCTTTTTATATTAATAATATATTAATATAAGACTACGACAGTAACAACGTAGTCTTTTTATATTATAAGATAATATAGTTGAAATTAAAAAAATGTGAATGCTTTTCATGTCAAAAGATAATATATAGACAACGTTTTTAATTATAGATGTAGTCGTTTAATTTATGAAAAAATTGTGAAAACGTAGTCTAAAATATTAGACTACATTTAGTACACTAAAAGCGTAATCTTTTCTAAAACCAGCGGTAGTCTATTTAACTTTTTGTGAGTACCCTGACCAAAACTCTAGAATAACCTCTTAATATGTGATTGTCATTGTATTTGAATAAGTGCGAGGAAGCGGCATTGAAGTCTCGAGATTACGAGATATCGGGAATCGAAGAAAGCGGCGATGTTGGTTTGTTCTATCTTCTCTATTCTCGTTTCAAGATTTGAACTATTTGTTTAATGCATGAGAAAAGCATATTGAATTGTTTAATTAGTTTGAAGAAACCTTGAGACCCATGAAATGTTTGCAAATGAAAATTGCATTAGTATTGAAAATGAACCATTTATCTGAATGTACATATTGTCTTTGTATGTTGCTATAAAAGATTTAGGCACACTTAATTGAATGTTATAGTTTAGTTTCGTATGAAGGAATAAATTGTAGTGCTTTGATAGGGGTCAAAATAGCGATGCTTTATGAGCGATTGTGTTGATGTGTCATTTCAGATTAGCGGTAGGTGGGACCGTATCGGTGGTGTTCACTAGTGTTTTTATGCTTGGTGGCGGCTGACTAAGCGGGATCGTGCGTGTTTATAAAACCTTTTATCTGCGACTGCAGCGAGACCGTCGTGCGGTGACTTGACCCTCCTTACTTGTATGCTCCCAGCTTGTGGGATTAAATTATTAAGGGCGAGAATCGAATGAATTGATTTGAGATTATGATAAGATTGGAATTGAAAAGCATGATTCTTGAGTGAAATGAAAAAGTATTGTGACATGCATGGTTGATTATAATGACAGCTAAGTATAAGGAAGTGTATATTCGGATTTGATCAATGAACCATAAATGATTGTATATGAAATAAGTATATGTATTGTATTGACATTGATCTTAAAAAGAATCTAAAAGTTTGTTTAGTAAAGCGCATGATTTGATTTAAGCGAAGCGGAATAATGGGTGTATAGAACCCTTAGCATGAAAATACTTGGCGTGTGGTTACATCTATGCTGATGCCAGATTGAACATGACGAAAAGCAAGATCAGGCGTCGAGTCATAAAGAAGAAAATTGTGATATGTTTCGACATATGCATTCACCCCATAACTCTTTTTAATTTCATTGATATTTTGTAAAAAACAATTTCAACTTTGAATATCTATATTGTAAATCATTTGAAAAGGCTTGATAATACCTTTATAGTAGTGTACTTTTGCATGAATGTGAAATGAAATGGGCTTAACCACTTTAAGCAGCTTCATATATTTGAAAAGGATTTTATGCCAGCGAAGTGTAACACTGACGTGTTTTGATAAATAATTTTGAATAAGGTGATTGGTGACATTAAACAGCAGGACTGATTCGGACCATGAAGCAGTCATTTGTGATTTTCCCATTATCCTCAAATGGTGTTTATGTTCTTGTGCATCTTTAAATACACGAGGATATCATCAATAAATACCACAAACAAGTGATCGAATAAATTTGACCACATTTCGTGAATCATGTAGTGAACAGATTTTGATTGACCAGAATGACTGCTAAAGAGCTGTGACAGTATATGGGTTCTGAAAGTTGTTTAAGACATCAACCGCACACCTAAGTTGATAATATCGTCATAAGTCTATCTTTGAAAAGACGGTTGCTCCTCTCAATTATTGAAATAAATCTCTATTCTTGTAGCGAGATACTAATTCTCGCATCACTGTTTATTTCTTTGATAGTGATGCACATCAGAAAGGTGTTATCTTTCTTCTGGCACAAAATAAAGCCGTAGCACCCAGATGAGACACTAGGTCGGATGAAACATATCCAATAGTTCCTGCAGTAGTTAAGTCTTTAACTCTTTCGATTCGGTTCGACCGTACGGTAGGGTGCCCTCGAAATAAGTCGTTCCTTTGTACTACTTGGAGATCCACTTCTCTTTCGGTCGGTACTCAGATATTAATTCATAAATGCTGTCGGGGAACTCCCACAATCCACATCATCCTTGCTATCTTTTGGAGTCAATAATTAAAGCCAAAGAGCTTCCCACAAACCTTTTCTGGAAAAAGTCAGACTTCCATGTGAAATAACTTCGGGTATTAGTGATTGGATCTTTGCAAATGCTTTATTGCCGATAGGTGAAAGCATTTAGCGGAATTTATTTTCTTATCACAATCAACTATGGCCCGATGTTTGGATAGGCAATCATTCGATATCAAATCAAACTCATGAAAAGGCAAGCAATTAGATCAAGCGAAGTCCTATCATGTAATAGGGGACGATTCTTATACACACGGTTATTTCAACTTATGCCCAAAAGGACTTAACAAAGCGAGGTCATAAGAAAGCTAACGACTCTACATGAAGGCAATTTATCACTCATTTGTTCCATGCATATATGAATCGTAGAAACTGAATCAATTAAAACATACAAGTCAATATCAAAAGAGAGTGAAAGTACTAGCAACTTAGATGTCCGGGATCTTCACAAGCTCATAGCATAAGCTGGGTTGGGTACATGTGCTTGGGGTGATTCAGCGTCTCTAAAGCACTACCTCTTTTTTGTGAACCACTTCGTCTACCCACAACTGCGAGTGCGTGGAGGTATATTTGACCCCTTCTCTACCACTTCATAAGAGTTTCTAAGCTTCCCGGAGTTCCTCGGAATTCACTCATTACATATAGCTCTCCGATACAATGGAGAACTTGTACCATTATGTAAAAGCTCTCATTGATGTGAGGAATTGATTATAGGCATTCCATGTGTTATTAAGCTATTTGTGGCACATACTTTTGTAATACCCACAAAATATAGAAAAACAAAAACAAAATTTCCAAAAATAGAAGGGTTAAAATGCAAATTTTAAAAATACAGAAAGACTTTTAACAAAAAATAAAAATGTTTTGCTAAAAATAACAAAGTTCTCTGTAATCTGGCTGCTTCTTCCTTTTCTCTTAAGAAGAGGGGATAAGGTGAGCTATGGTTTCAATAGAGGATTTCAAGCTTGAGGCTTATCCACCCAGTAAGTATTTTCTTTTTCCCTCCTAGTTTGAAGCATGTGATGTGTTTAGGGTGAAGGAATACAGAGAAAGAAAGGTAAGTGAAAGGTTTGTACTTTTTGGGAGGTATGATCTCCTTATGTAACCGTTAGTTAGCACATAATTTGGATATGTTTGAGATAGAGAATGATCACAAAAATCAAAACGGTGGAGATCATGTTTGGGATGAGAAGTTATTCTTGTTTAAGAAAGCAGTTTTAGGAATTAGTTTTAGTTTTGGTAAGATCAATGTAAACCTTCATTCTTCTTATTCAATCGTTGGATTGCTTTTAATTTTGGATAGATTTGAGATAGGACACTGATCTACGATTTGAACGGTTCAAATCATGTTTAGAGGTTTCAGATGAGAGTTATATTCATTTAGAACAAACATTTTTTGAAATCGGTTTCAGTTTTTGTAAGTTTAGTGAAAGCCTTTGTCTCCTTATTCAACCGTTGGGTCTCGTTTGAAATTGGATATGTTTTATATAAGACTTTGATCTAAATTATGAACGGTAAAGATCGAATTTATATGACTTGAGGAAGGAGATATTGGAGCAAAGCTGTACAATGATCAAACTATATATTTGATGAAGTTTGAAAGGGAAATAATAGTGAGGAATGATATTAAAGTAATAATAATAATAATAATAAGTAAGTTTAAAATAATAAATAAGTAAATTAAAATAACATTGAATAAAAATAATAGTTTAGATAATTAAGCGGTTTTTTCGTTTTATTTGTTTAGGTGGCGTAGATTCTTAGCGAGTTTGTTGTCGGGTATTATCATTCAAAACTTTTGAGTCGGCTTTGAGATAAGGAAAGATTAATGTAGTTTTCTATAAAAACAATATTTGCTATTATATGTGATTATGGGTTTGATAATTTGTATTTGTTTAAATTATATAGCCATGGATCAAATATAAGTTTTGCTTGGAAAATGGTTGAAAATGTTCATGATAGGGATGAAAGTTAATAAAATATCTTTGCTGGCGCATGATCAGAAGCATATCTAGATAATATTGGCTTTGGTTTTATGGTCCTCGTCAATGGGTATAAACTTGACAAATATGGCTCATGTCAATGGGTATAAACTTGATAAATATGACCCATGTCAATGGGTATAAACTTGACACAAATATGGCCGTTAATGGAACATAAACACAGTGATCAGCCCTATTCGATTGGTTATAGTAGTTGACAAAATGATGACCCTTATCAGCGGGTTAGAATAGTTGGCGTTTATTTAGTAAGATGTTTTGGAACGAAATTAGAGTATTTTGGGCAGCTATTCAGAATTGAATAGTTTGACATTTTATTTGAAACAAATCCTTTAAGAACTATAAATATATGTGTTTTAAAATATTTGTGGATTTGGTTATGATATAGAATTGTTTGAGAAACAGAAAATATGGTGAACATCAATTTGAATTATATTTATATATATTATTTATTTGTACTTAAGGATTTTATGAGATTTGTGAGAAAAATAAAAATATGTTATATCTCAAATTTTTTGAATTTAAAATATTTGATCCATGAAAATGTTGTGTATAACATTCCTTATTGGGCTTTTAACTCACTTCTTATTGGCTGATCATTTGGTGCCTGGAAATCTTGGTGAAGAGTGATTTGGAGTGAAACGTGATGGAAGTTGAGAACTATTTTTGAGTTAGTATTTGTTGGAAAAGAGACTTAGGATTGTTTGGATTTGCTAAATAGCAGGAATTAATGTTTAAACTTTCATTGGAAGAATTTTTATGTTGTTAAAGATATTTACATTTTAAGATTATTAGTTTTGAAAAATTTCATCATATTGGAAGACGTTGATTCAATGACATTTTGTTATATTTTGAAAAGTTTTATGCCTTTGGGAGATTTTGATTTTATGAAATTAGTTTAATTCTTTTTGTGAGCATATTCAGGAGGTTTAAAGGTGGGATTTTAGAGCCCTATAAATGAATAAACAGTAATGCCCTTGGTTCGGAGTTGGGGTGTTACAACTTTACTCCCTCCATGCGGTACTCTATTAATTACGAGCATTCGAGGTTTTTCTGTTGATGAATTTGTTTGTTGTGCATCTTGTGAGAATGAAATCTCATTCTTTACATCCTACTTGCAAATAAAGGCCCAAGAATTATACAGCAAAAAGGTGACTTACTACAAGATCTCCACTTATCTATATTAAAAAAAATTTCAGTTGGTTGTGTGATTAAGTGCTGATTAGTGATTATCTTTATTTATTATCCACTTTGTTCTACTAGTCTTGATTCATAAGGTGCCGACAAAGGTGAGTAATCCTATATATATATATTTAAGATTCATCTGGGTGCCATAATTAATACGGTTAATAAAGTGACCATATCGTAAAGATGCCAAGACCTTTAATTTTAAAACATATTGTGTTTTAACCTAGGTGTTAAATAGTTGACACTTACTTAATCATTGGAACAGAAGTTTGATAAAATGATTAACAATAAAGGAAATGGGGTACAAAGATCCTAAACTCAAGTCCCTATTAGAGATAAACTTGGAAGTCCCTAAGAAAAGCAGAGACTCAGAGTCCCTATAAGAAAAGAGTATTGCAACGATAATATCAAAAAAAGGAAATATTAACCAAAAAAAAAAAGACATTTTCTTTTGACCATAGCGACTTTGTTCTTATCATGTTTGTCAGTTTTTCGAGATGTTTGGTAGCTAGGTCATGGAATTTTTGCTCATGAACCATGTGAAAGTGAGGTTCATGTTATACATCTAAGCTTTACGATGGTGCCACTTTTACATCTCTGATAATATTATTATTATTATTTATTTTTGAAAGATTACGTCTCTATTGGTCCTTTCTGTTGACTGGAATCTTACGACATTTGGTTATGTGCTGTAACAAAGGGAAAGGGCCTCTTTGAACCCAAATGTGTATTAGAGAAGTATGAGGGATTTGAGTATTTTCAGTTATTATTCACAATTTAAAACATAAAATGTAGACCTACGCTAGTATAAGAATATTCATAAAAATAATAATAAATTTGATTTTAATTATTCTATTAAAAATAATGTTTGTTTATTTTGTGTTTGTGTTTGTGTTTGTGTTTGTGTTTGAATGTGTTATTTTGTTCAAATAATTATAGTGTTTACTAATATGGCTTTTATTTTCGATTTTCTAGTGTCCTGACGACAAAATTAATTTTGAGGAAAATTTTGTTTTACTAGGAACTCATGTGATTATAGTTTATTAATTGGAATGATAATCTGCAGCCATATCTTGCTTATGTCACATACATAAAAACTTTAGAAAAACAAATGGTGAAAATAAAGGAGTTTTTACATTTTTATTGAATGTCTTGGATTCTCAATGTCTTGTTTATTTTCATTTATTTTTGTTTTTATTGTGATTGTGATGTGATTTTGATGTCGAATCTTGAATGTTCCTTGGGGTCTCCAAAAAGTTCAAGGCTTCAAGGTCATTTTAGGCCCATTTCGATTTGGCAACCTAAATGATTTAAGCAGTAGCGGTTGGCTACAAAACTAAGTAGGCAATCGTCTGGCTTATTTTAAAGGGTCAAGTGCGTGGACTTATCCTTGTGTTTTTAAATAAAGTACATAATTGCTCAATTTATAATATATATTTTATTAAAAGTTTATTTTATAAGTTTAATAAAGGAATAACTTAGTTGGTGTATTAAATTTAAGTTGGAAAGATTAAAATTTTTAAAAATAGTTTTAATTCTTTGTTTTACAAAACCCCACCATTCAAGGTCTCGGGCAGTGAATTGGCTGTGGTCCTCAACAAAATCTGAAGTTTGTCTTACCTATAGACCCGATCAATGGATCTATTACTTCTATCACCTGACAGCAGGCGGCGAAAAGGTGCAAAACTATCTTTAGGACTTTTACTTGTTTTTCGGACATTGGTAGGCTGAGTCTTATAGGCGGATATCATTTACAAATACAAAATAAAACTACCAGTAGTGGTGTTTACGGTCTTGATCTATCTGATCTGAGGTCTCATTTACATATACATATACAAAAACTGTACATTTATATTTACATACTTGTATTTATAACAAACTTATACTTGTTTAGATATCATAGGGTTATTATAGGCTTATACTTATCTGGGTGTTTAGTAGAATTTTCTGAACTATCTTGTACGGAGAATTTTTATGTAGGTACTATAAAGCTTATACTTATATAAAGGTGCATTAGGTGCTAGAGCTTATACTTGTACGGTGCTGGGTGGTGCTACAAAACTTATACTTTTCTGAAGAAGCAAATTAGAAATGGCAAATCCGTTTCTAATTCATTAGCTATTTAAATATGACGGAATTGAAAGAAAATATTCCGTTTGGCTCATTCTAAATTTTTAGAAAGCAGGAGATTTGCGTGTCGTTCTAATTTTGTGTGAACAATTCCGTTTCCTAAACATAGCAGCGGAATAAAAACTCTATCTCCCAGTTTCTAAATGGCAAAATAGAAAGGAAATTTCAGTTTGTCAGATACTAAAATAGTGAAGTTACATAACTTCTTTCGTTTCTAAATTGCTTCTAACACGATACTAAAATAGCGACTGATAGGTTTTGCGACAAAATTGGAAATGGGATTTTCCGTTTCTATATTATGATAAATATTTAATTTCTAAATAGAGATGGATGCTTAGTTCAATTTGCGACATTAGAAATGAAATATAAATGGTATTCCGTTTCTAAAATATCAGGATTGATAATAGAAATGGGCTTAGTTGCTAATGGCGGAAATAATTCCGTCATTTTGTTGAATTTGAGCCAGGTTAGAAAGCGAATTTAAAGTCGCTATTTACAAAATAGCAATTTCACCCCCAAAATTTTTCAATAATTTATTAAATTGTTTATTTTGATACGAACAAATATTTTATTAATTACGCTTTTGAATAAATATTTTTCATTTAAAAATAGTTTAAATACACCCATCTTAATATTTTTCATACCATATATAAATTTCAATAACTTGCTCTGACAAACTTTAACCATCTGTATTGCATATAGATTACATATAACAAAGTTTAACACAACAAAGTTTAACACGACAATGTTTAATAAAAAAAAAAAAAAAACTATCACTCAGAGTCAGTATGAGTAGTCACCTCTGGAGATTTGGATGGATCTTCTCTTGAAGGTTGATAAATGAATGAAATGCAGGCTAACTTACACATAATTTGCTGTCAGCAAATCTTATGTTGCATTTTATCCTCTCTTTAGTCTTTCTTCTCTTTTTCATCTCTTCAATTTTTTAATCTCTTACATTCTTACATTTGTATCTCTTCATTTTTTGTGCAAATCTTCTTGAATTTCTGCAACTCCTTCCATGACGCTCATCAAATAAAGTATTGTATTGGAAGCGGGGACAGCTCGAGGCAGAATACGGATAAATGTAGATGCATGGGTACCAAGGCCTACACTCGCAGCTTTTTAGGCTCCCTCCAACCTGAAGGTAAATGAGCAACATCAATCTCTGGAACCTACTGTGATTCTTGTCAATTGAGAAACAATTGCAAACCATATTCTGCAACTTCCACCACAATTGTGTGTACAATAATATATAATATATTAGTTAAAAACATATAAAAAAAAACAAAGCGCAAGTGCATGCCTATCTATAATTTTTAGGAAAAATATCTTATAATTCTTAGGAAGACAACAATTATATTTTCCATCACATATATTACCAAATTGTCATTATCACACCAAATTCTAAACGGCTGGTGATTTGAGGTCAAAAAAGTTTACTTTTAAGAGTTAAGATCACCTACCTATTCTAATTGACAATCAATACGGTAGTCTAACTTTTCTAATAAATTAATATACAATTTTGGATAAATTTATTAAGCTACGTTTTTATGTAAATTATTTTTCTTTAAGACCAACCATCATTTATTCACAATTATAACTAACCTATTAATTATTTTAGTACCATCTAGAATGAAGCGGAAATAAAAAAGTATGAGACGATCACGAGACTCGGAAAAAAAAGAAAGGGTTGTGATGGTTGTAGAAAGAGAGAAAAAGAGGTTTTGAAGCGAGAAAAACAACACACAGCAAAGAGGCCCAGAGGAGCTTTATATATATGGAGGAGTATCTATAAGTGTCAACCCAGGTTGTTGACATTTACCATACGGTAAACAGAAAAGAAAAACAACATTTCTATAAAAACAAATATAGAGACAACACTAAGGCAATATAGAGCGTGTTTGGAGCCTGACACTAGGCACTAGGACTTTGTTTTATCAAGGGTTAGTGGAATAAACACCTCACTAATTTGCAAATTCAAATTTGGAAGCTCTGGCTTGAATTAAAACCAGGTTATATATAAAGCGATATTATATGGCAGAGTATTATTTCATGAGTTTTTGAGAAAAAAAACTCCAATGGGCTCTTTGTGACCCCGATTAGTGAGCCTGAGACCCGGGCGACCCATATGGCCGTAATGTTTGGGCATGGGTATTTTCGAGTTTGAACCCTTGTGATCTAAAATTTATAAAGAAAGCCAAGAAACCATGTTTTTCTTGAAAATTAATCTATTTTGGAAATGTTTGAAAACTTTTTATTACATATGAGTATTTTTACATGCAAGTTTTGGAAGAAATATATATATATATATTTTTAAACATTAAGGGTATTTTGGATTTTCTAAAACCCTTTTAATGAAATCAAACAACCCTCTCAAAAAATACAAAAAAAAAAAAACTAAATATATTATTATGACAATGGATCCAAATCAAATGCAATTAGAACTTACCATATGAGGAATATTCACATAATCACGAGGCGTAAACATACATTAATATACCCATATAAATATTTAAAAATTAAGAAATAAATAAATAAAAGGGAGAAGGATTCAGCCCGAGGGAAAGGCACTCAATACTGGTGTGCCAGAGATGATTCAATTCAAGGCTATGCGAAGAGTCCAAAGATATAATACCAACATGAGGGATGAACGTTCTTCTTGGGCTTGGCTTCTTGGTGTCGATCCATCAGCAGCAACAAACACAAAAATAAATTTAAAGAAACTGACACTATCTTTGAAAAGTCTTCACAAGGGTTGAAAAATCAACAAAAATGCCAAAGAAATTTGATCACAGAAAGAAAAAAAAAAAAGAGTTGGGTAATTATTTTTACCATCTAAAGTTATATGATTAATTGATGTATATATTATAATTCACACAAAGTAAAATTATAGAAAATTAATGAATTACTACAACCATAAACTTCTTAAATGTACCTATTTAGGATTGTCAAAGAAATATTATCTTAATCTCTATTTTGATATCATGGTTCTGGGATATTAACTATATTCTTGCAGAGTGTAATAGACCATAAAAAAATAATAATTGTTTTAATATTCATTTTTAAATAACCTTTCATATTTTAAATTATTTTCTAGTTTATATTGCATTTTTATCTATTTTCCATTTGGCTCATATCTCCTATATTGTACACATGAGAAACTTGATCATTGGTAGTTGCTAAAGATGCAAAATCATAGGTTCTTTGCTGGTGATAAGTTATGCACACGTAGAAGTCACACTAAAAATCATAGGTTCATGTTTTCCATTCTGTTAAATATAATAGGGACGTATATTTACTAGTACAATGTAGTAAATGATTATTACGTAGTGAATTTTTACACAGCATGTTGTATATTTAAATAACAAAAACCGCAAATAAACACTAAATTAGGACTCACTAGCCTGATAGAATTACAAAAAACTAAACATGAAGATACAAGCTTTGTGTAGTTATACATCATAACATAGGCAATATCCAAATCTACATCACTTATTCCATATTTCCTTATAAAAAAAAAAATAAAAATGAGATATACATATATATAAACAATCATATGCATATCAAGCGAAAACAATGACAAAAAAGCAAGCGTAAACAAATAAGCCTAAGTACCCCCATACAGCCTTATAAGAACACGAGGAAGCGAGGTTATGCCCCAAAATCTATACCATTTGCTTCTAACCATATTTATTAATCTTTGTCAAACTTATGCAACTTAAACATGCATGTTTGGTTTTAATTTTGAAAGAACATAACCAAACTATGAAACTTGGGGATAACTATGGCTTCTTCTTCTAGAGAGAGAGAGATTACTCTGACCAACAACACTACCTTTTGCGAGTCGGGATTCCACCCTTAAAGACAACCAAATCCTCAATTCCTCTGAATTTTTTTTAAATAGAAGAAGATTCGAGGGGTGACTTAATTTAGATTCTCGAGGAAAAAAAAAACAAAATCATATCCTGATTTGCCATAAATTGGGTTGTCACCGATGGAGCCACCCCATCATTTGTTCCCCGAAGAGTCGACTAAATAATAATAATAATAATAATAAAATAAAGAAACAAACAATCTAAATTCAAAAAGGGAAATTGCTTTCAGCCCAAACAGAAAAATAACTTTCTTTCACCAGTGGATTGTTACCAATTTCAAAGAAATGTGTTTTTATTGGTATAATACCCCAGTCAACTAGTATGTGATCATTCTTATGGTATGGTTATTCTACAAATAGTTGGTAATCCCACCAATACATCAACATGAAAAAGAATAATCCATTCAAATTCATCAAAACAAATTAAAGATGGGAAAAACCATACACTTTGAACAATAAATGTGGACCGTCATACGGTTTGAAAATATATTTGATGTATAAATATAGAAACCTAGGGTAAGGTATTGAGGAAAAAATCTGATCAAAATTAAATAAACCAACCCTAGACAATATAAATGATAAAATAAACCAACACAGGCTCTACTTGGAAGATGATAAAGATTCACGAACCTCGGAGCTTCTACCCCTTGACAACGATGGCGGACGACGATGGCTGGACAATATGCCCTAGACGATTACTCCAATCGAACACATGCTCTCGGCTAAAGGTGCAAACATAAGGTTTTTATTTTATTTCTCCCAAGCCAGGGCTATGGGCTCATAGAAAGGTCTTACTGTTAGGCCCATTACAAATAATATGGTATAAATTGGTTTTTAAATGGACAGTGGGATTAGGTCAGTTTTTTTAAATTAATATATATATTTGTTGTTTAAAGCAATTAAATTCGTATGGTGTTATACGAAGATTTTAAATGTTAAACAGTTTTATAGATAAGCGTGATTTGATTCTGATTATAAATCGGCTTTATAATTTTTTTAAAGGAAATATATAGCATTAACTCATTCTGAGTTAGCAAATTTATTTTTTGTTTGAGAGCTCCGCCGGAGTCCATGAGCGCCTTGGACCACGGCGCTACGGACCCCCAAATTTAAACGCCACATAAATGATTAATTTGATTAATTATAATCATGATAAAGATGTTAGATGTGTTTTGCATGGTGCATGGTTATGGCCCTTTACCCCATGGGCAGATTATGTGTGTTGTTCTTGTAAATTAAATATAGCTGCGAGTCATGCCTTTTTAATCTACAATTCAAGTTGTAAATTTTTCTCATCTGAAATTCCCTCGAATGTAACTGAAGTTGTGTAATGCGATTAGAATAGTATTAGATTAGATGTTTGGACCTAAAGCAGATTTGACACCACCAGTTTTTATCTTTTTTATTCAATAAATTTGCTACTTAATTAGGTGATTAGATTTAGTCTCTCCAAAAATCGTTTTATCAGATAAGACTTGAAGGTTAAGTTAGGTTAAACACATCTTATCTGATAAGATCATGTTAATCTTAACCGTTTAGATAGAAACACATCTTATTAGATAAGATCGTGTTGGTTTTTCAGTTAATGACACATCTTATTAGATAAGTGTGTACAAAACCAAGGGAAATTTTTGAGGATGCGATTAAATAGCAAATGGTCCTTTTTACGAAACTAGAACTTCTAACTGCTGGTTTTGAGCTGATAAGCTGAGGGGTGCGAGGTTTTCAGAAGCGGAGAGATAGAAAGCGAAAAACGAAGATCCGGTTTGTGCGTAAGGCGGTAACTGCGCGAGATACGTTCGTGTGGATACACAGCTAGAGAGCCTGGACACTTGAGCATTGCTAGGATTCGTAGGAATGGCTGAATCCAAAGTTTTTACTGCGCTCTGAGAAGTGCTGTCGGCTTGTCGGCGTTTAATTGTGATACACTTGAATCCTTTGGTGGGTTCTAGTCGGCTAGTAATTCTGATGTCTCCGATTACCTATAACCAATGATCGAGAATAGGGTCGGTTTTCTTGTGGGAGAAGAAGCAGGGCTTGGTATATGACCCAAAAAATGGGTGTTGGATGTGAAGAGAAGAGAGGATGGGTGAGAAAAGGGTTGGGAAAGGGGATAGTGACTTTTTTTTTAAATTAAAAATTTTAAGTATCAATTAAGATAATAACATGTCACAAAAAGAGAGAAAAAAGAAGCCACCTAAAATTATTTTAACTCTTTTAACACATATTAGTGATATATATCCGTTTATAAACCATAAAAAATTTATGATTTTAAAAGAATACAAAATGAGATAAATTTATCATATTCTCTTAAATCTTTTTTAATAAAGATAATTATTTTAAAATAAATATATTTATAACTAAATAAATAATGAAAATTTATGATTTTAAGAATCTGAAATAGAGATATAATATTTTATGACATCCTCTAAGTAAAGATATCAAATTTAAAAACTTTTAAAATTTTATACAATATTCGATTTTCTGTGAAACTTTTAGGTCGGGTTACGGTTGCTGTTCATTTCGTTAACATTTAAGTCATTTCACTCTGAAGTCGAGTTTTGGTAATTACGAGTTAATTATTTCCTGAAGTTGTCTGCGTCGCCATTGCTTGCCTATATATAACATAGCCATGTTACGTGTGTGTTATGTGCATAAATAGCCTCGGTCGACCTCGGCTTATGGGTTTTTTCTCTTATCTTAATTTTTTAAATTCTAAACATCACTTTACATCATTGAACAATCGTTCTATTTATTTTATTTTTAATAAATAATTGATAGTTTTTTGGAAATACTAATTGATTGGTTATTCTCTCTAAAGCTTATAAATCATTTTTAAGATTTATAAGTATTATTTTTTAGATTTTAAAAATATTATACAAATTATCCATCATGTCTAGTTCATATAATAAGTGCTAAATATTACAAAAAGTAAAACATAAAGATGAGGTCTAGAGTTTTCAAATTTGCTTAAACACACAGGGAACGGTTCTCAAAAAATAACAACGGAATGGTGGTTTCTAATTTTAAACGGAATTTATTACTTTTTATTTTTAAGCATGTGATAATATTTATACTTTATAGCAGAAATATTCAAATAATTTTAATTTTTAATATCAAAAAAAATATTAATATAATTCATAAATTGAACATATATATATATATATATATGATGAAGATTTTAATATTTAAAATCCATTTTTAAAATAATTCATATGTAATATTTAAGTAGAGCTTTAATAATTTTTAATAAATTCATTTCAGCCTATTTTTGTTAAAATAATCAATGTTATCAAAATCAAATTTTCCTTATTTTTAATAATGAAAATTAATAATTATAAAAATAACTTATTGAATTAAATTTGCACACATTCGCAATAACATTTATAAAAATACCGTTTCTAAAATTAGCGGAATTTTTGTTTCTAAATATAAACGAAAATAAGCAGGATACATTCATTTCTAAAAATAGCGACGAATTGAATTCCGTTCTAATTTAGAAACGAATCAATCGTTTATTTTAGAAACTTGAAAATCAGTCAGTTTCTAATTTTAGAAAGCGAATTGAATTCGTTCTAATTTTAGAAAGCAATTCAATTCCATTCTAATAATTTTTAAGCGAATTTATTTCTGTTTTTACACATAACAAATTAATATTTATATTTTATAACGAAATATTCAAAAATTTTAATTTTAATATCAAATAAATATTAATATAATTCATAAATTGAACATATATATATATATATATATATATATATATATATATATATATATATATATATATATATACTATATATATATATATATATATATATATATATATATATGATGAAGGTTTTAATATTTAAAATCCATTTTAAAATAATTCATATGTAATATTTAAATTGAACTTTAATAATTTTAAAAATTCATTTTAAACATATTTTTAATTAAAATAATCAATGTTATCAAAATCAAATTTTCACTTATTTTAATAATGAAAATTAATAATTATAAAAAATAACTTATTAGTTAATTTTACACATTCCTTGATAACATTTATAAAAATATAGTTTCTAAATAAGCGAATTTTGTTTCTATAAATATAACGAAAATAGAAATAGAAGTAAAATTAAATTCTACTTCTAATTTTAAGCGAATTTAATTCGTTTCTATTTTACTAACAAATTAATATTTATACTTTATAATTTTAAAGCGGAATTTCCGCGTGCTAAAGACAACTCTATTTTACCGCTAATGTTCCATGATAAAGTTGCAACGGAAAATTCGACCACCGTTTCAATTTAGTTTCTATCTCCGCCATTTACTCACACTTAACAGTGTGATAGGTTTCTTAGTTTCAAATTTTTGTAGCAATATTTGCTCCGTTTCTAACTTTAGAAATGGAAATGGTCGATTCTATTTTCATTTCTGTAGTTATTTTCTTGTAGTGTTATACTTGTATAGAGGTACCCATAGGTACATTCACGGTAATAAGAAATGAGTAGGACACAACACAATAAGTACTCGAAAGTCTGATGCGATGTTGAGGTCTTTACAGTAGGAGTCTTGAATGGCTAACTTGAGAGTGTTGTCATGTCGAAAATACCTAAGTACTAAATGTGTCGAAGCACGATCAGAGAATGTCGTCGCACTAATCAGATAGTACTGAAGTACTATACGTGCCTGCCCACGTAACAAGGTGTCGTGTCATTCAATATCCAGTTTTATGCAGTCCTACATTTATATGTGTTCAGGAACTTACTATCTTATCATAGAAGCATTAAGTTTGCAACCGCCGACTCGGTGAAAGCTCCCAGGTCTAATTTTCCTTTACCTTCACGAGACATGAATGGATTTTTCATACACTTATAGGGTCTCATTAGTCAATAGACAAGTTCTCGAATAACGGAATAGTAAACATGACAAAACACATGCATGAGCAGTGCTGCGGCGTAAGCCTTCACGCATAACATAGCTTTGCTATGCCTCGAACTGAGGCTTGTCGAAGCCTCCTTACTATACGCTGGCCTTGGCGGACATGCCACCTTTGGCATGGAAGTACGCTGCTGCGTGGGACCCTAATGTGACATAGGACCACGAAATTGCTAGATTTCTTTGATTTCATCCCTATTTAATCAACCAAAACCCCAAACAAGCCAAGCATCCAGAAAACAACTCTTAAATGTGTTCCTAACCCTGACGAAACCAAACATAGGGAATTAATTAGGAACTCAAATAAATACTTGTGTAAGACCGAGGAGAAAATCCAAATTTCTCAAAAAGGGTAAAATGTGTTGATTCAAAATCCAAATTCTCTGGATCTCGGATAATGACAATTTAGTTTGGAATCGTCTCGCGGAAATCTAAACATCACGTCAGAATTCGTGGTCAGGAACCCGAATTTACCGTTTTTCGAGATTGCTCGAGTTTCAAGTCTTAGAAAAGCGACTTGAGATGTGAAAAAGTCATATAACATGTTCTGCATTATTTTCAAGGTGCATGGGTAGATAAATGATGGAAATGAACGGCCGGGATAGTGCCAAATGTCGAAAATCCAAGTTAAGGAACAAAATGGTCATTTTGGAATTTGATTAAATGAGGAAAATGACAGAATAGCAAACAGTGACTGTCTTCTTCCTTCAAAATGAGGTCAACATGGGCAGTAGCTGGGGGGAAAAAAGGAGCAGCAGCAGAAATGGTGTTTTAGAGAGAAAGAACCTGCAGATTATCGAGCAATCAGAGAAGTAGTCGAATTACGTCGGGACCGAAGCAAAGGCGCTCTACGCATCGGCGAACCTCTGCGTGGGCGCTCAGGTTTTTAAGGAGATTTCAAAAAGCCGTGAGGGTAAGGATTTATCCTACTTGGGTTTCACTCTTTATTTAATAGTTTTATAATGTTTCGGTTGGATTGAGGCCTTGAACGGCTGTTTGATCGGTTCCAAAACTTGGGACCGAATTGTTGTAATTTTTGAAGCCCAAATTAGGCGATCCAGTGGTAAACATGGCTAGTTTGGGTTGGATTGTGCACAAATAAATATGTTGGTTTGTATGAGGCGAAATGGCACGTAAAAATTCGAGTTCCAAGTCAGGCAGTGATTAGTGACTTGGGAGCAGTAACGAGGGTTACCGCGTTTCATATAAATTGTGTTCGCAAAAAATATTTTGTGAAATAATGTGTTTTGTTCAATAATTCAAATCGGGTGCTGTTAGTTTGTAAATTAGCCACGTGAGCTAATTTTGGTATAATGGAATGTGTGCATAACATGTTTGTATGATTTAAGTATGTGAATATATTCATGATTTTATATTTACATGTGTGATATAATTGTATTGGAATTGGCATCATGCATTCCATATGCTGCTTGAGGCACCTAGAACAATAGGAGAGGGTGCATGAAGGTGATTCTTGAGAATGGACTTTAGGGTTGACTAAAATAATAATAATTATCGGAGTAGTCATATAAAATATCAATCGTCGAATTGACCCCAGTGATATACATCGGTTTCCACTAAATATAACATCGGAGTTGGTCCACTACTTATATCGGAGGGTTGTCCATAAATAAAAACAAACATCTTTGTTGAAAATAAGGTTTCTCATACGTGGCTTAGGCAGGTGTGAGGGGAGTCGATGAAGACTCGGGATAGAAGTTGATCATGTAGGCGTTCAAGTAGGATCACGCGTTTACTTGGATGTGTTTTCATTGGAGCATTGCATATGCACTTGGGTGGAAGTATGATCAGGGTGATTCCACTCTTGAGGCATTAGCTCACCTGTCGAGGATGTTTTGGTCTGAGGAGCGCACGGGGGAAGCGGCTCATCATGGGGGCCGCTTTAGAAGAAGCGGGTTGTGGCTTTGGTTTATTATGTATATGTATTAGAATTCTAGAATTTTGATATATGTTTGTATAAGTGAATTTTCAACTCTTGAACCATGAGATATGTATTTGGTTGGGATATATTGGTTGAGTGATGATGCGGGGGCCCCAGTGGCCATTATTTTCTCATTTGGACCACATGTGTCGTTGGATGTTGAGACGGGTTATGTACTAAGGTAGAGCTCCCCGGGTACAAGAGCTCTGCCGTTTCGCTGAGAGATGTCGGATCACTGAGCATTCTGATGTTCCGCGGGTTGACGGGTAGTCAACGGACCCCTGGGATTTGGGGCGTCACAACTTGTAAGTTAGGTTAACTTCCTAACACCCAAACAGGTATCCATACATCATAAACCAAGAATCCATACTCAAAGGGAGGATTCTATACTCATCTTATACAAACTAGGGTTTTTCTGACCCCAATTTCAGCAAATCTGGGAGTTATGATGAATTCTAACTAAATACAGAAATGGAACAAACTAATATCCATATAAAAGTCTAAAAATCCATACAAATCCATACATTTCTTGGCTTTCTTTCTCTTCTTCTTCTGCTAACTTCTCCCCTCTCTCATTTTTTGCTCTCGAAATCCCAAAATAGAGACAATTGGTCTTATCCATTTAATAATTTCATTTTATTACACTTTGGTCCTCAAACTCCTTTCTATGTGCACCATGACTTATGCTATTTCTATAATAACATATCAACTTATATTATGACACATATCTGTTTTGGCTGTGAGTTCTAATTCTGCTTCTTTATTTGGGTTTCTCGGTTTTACGTTTTAAATTTAAATTACAAAAAATTCAAATTATACCTATAAAATACCTTAAAAATGTTGAAAAATGCTAGGGTATATTTCAGGGTGTTACAAACACGCCACCCCTCCCCACGAAAATAAATTTCATCCTTGAAATTACTTGAATTAGTGAGAATGCATGCCCTCATTGTCGATCCCAGTTTCCCATAAACTTCTTCATCACGTGATGTTTCCCCATAGCACCTTTACGGAGGACTTGCTTGTCGTGCTTGTCTTATTTCACGATGCAGAATAGCTTTCGGCTCTTCGTTGAAAGTGAAATCTTCTTAATACTTGTATATCTTGAGCCCGGTATGTAATGCGATGTGTGTGAGAACGATATCTACGAAACATGACACATGGAATACATCGTAATTTGGCCAACTCAGAGAGTGTCAAATGATACGCTGCGGTCTGACTCTTTCTAAAAAAATCTTGTAAGGGCTGATGAATCTTGGACTCGAGTTTTCCTTTTCTTCGAGCGGAGTATCTTTTTCTCTGAGATACTTTTAAAAACACTGTCTCTGACTTGAACTCTATATCCTTTCTCTTCAAATTAGCATAAGACTTTTGTTTATCTTGCAACTTTTAACCTCTGAGATAATGCGAACATACTTAGTGGTATCTTTCTGTCAGGGATGATAATCTTATGCTCGTCGACTACATCCAACACATGGGAGTTAAATCTTCTTCCATCCTGAGCTTCATATGGGGGTCATACCAATATTGGAGGCGATAAGCTGTTGTAATAATAATTTTCCTTGAGTGGAATATACCTATCCCAACTAGGAAAATCTAATACACAGCCAAGCATATCTTCAACACCTTAATCACTCTTCAATTTGTCCCATCGTTTGTGGATGGAAACGATTATAAAATTTAGTCTGTACCAAAGCATTGTAATTCCTTCCAAAACCTTGATGTAAACCATAGATCGTAGTCGAACACTGATAAGGGAGTCCTGTCCTGATGATCTCACTCACATAAAGTTATTAGGCAGTCCATGGGTAGTCAGTGAATGGGTAGGAAGTGGCGAGACTTAGTCGATATGTCCTGATTTCCCAAGCGCATCATGTTTCCTTTGGGTGGGAAAACCGTCTGAGAAATCCATGTTAATGTTATCCCACTTCCATTGGGAGTGGAAGGATTCAATAAATGACGGTACTTGGTGTTGACATTTACTTGTTGTATGTCGGACACTTAGATGCGTCACTCGAAATGTTCTTTCATCCCTACGCGCCAGTAGTATTGTTTCATATCCTGGTACATCTTATTACCTCAAGGTACATGGTGAAAACAGGATTGTGGCTTTCATATAATAGCTTCTTTCTCAAATCCGTATCATTAGACACACATGTCACGCTCGAACAACAAACCTCCACTTCCATCTATAGCATAATTAGTCTTGTCTCAAATCTTGACTAAGCGAACTATTTCTTGTAACCTTGGTATCATTTTTACAGAGCATTTACTATATCATTTGGCTTCAATCAGGTATAACTCTCGAACAGACTGACAAGGCTCCATCGAGAATCAAATCTCTAGTCATAATCTTTTTCAAAGATAAGCCCAATCATTTTCCTACTCAAGACATACACGCCACACTACATTTGCTTTCCCAGGGTGGTAATCAACTATACAATCATAGTCTTTAAACAATTCCAACCACCGACGTACCTTAAGTTCAAGTCCTTACGGGATTATGAAAATATTTCGGTTTCTTATGATCATTAAAAATTCTACATTTTCTTCATATAAATAGTGTCATGAATTTTCAAAGAAAACATTACATTTGCTAACTCCAAATCATGAGTGGGATAGTTTTGGCTAAATAGGTTTCAAGCGTGGAAGCATAAGCACCCTTTTTCTTATCACATCAATACGCATCTGAGCCTATCCTCGAAGCATCCACGTACATAAGTATAATCCACTGCAGTAGAAATTTGAATCAACATTGGTGTGACCGGTATCTCCTTTAACCTTTCAAAGCTGGATTGGCACTTATCATCCCACTCAAACTTCACTCATTTATGGAGTAATCTTGTAAGTGAGGATGTTATAACTAAAAATCCTTGTACAAATCTCCGATAATAACCTGCTAAGCCCAAGAAACTTCTCACCTTAGTAACATTTCGAGGAGGTTTCCAATTCATAATTGCTTCAATTTTCACAGGTCCACTCTAATACCTTCTGCATATACAATGTGACCTAGGAATGACACTTCCTTAAGGAAAAAATCACATTTACTTAACTTTGCACAAATAATTGATTCTCTCTCAAAGATTTTATATCTTATCTATCGCGCCCAAAAGAATACCATAGATTTTTATATAATTTTATTATATATTCAGTATAAATTAGACGACTTGGGTATTTTTAGGAATTTTTAAATGAATATTGATTAAATGATTATATGGCTAAAACCAAATGCAAATATTATGTTGATACAAATAGAAATTAATTGAACGAAAAGAAGTAAACCCAAGTGAAAAAGACGAGAATATGGAAATTGTGAAATGAGGACCTAAGGGTCATAAGTTAGAAATAAGAAATGTTCAAGTGATTAATATGAATTTAAATGCAAATAGAGACAAATAGTAAGCAAGTTTTTAGTAATTACGAGAACTTTTAAACCCGTAAAATGACGTAAAGAAGGCCCAATAAGGTCTTGGTGACATGGAATATTTAAGACCAAGTGGTTCCTTTGAAGCTCATTTTGACAAACCTGTTTAAAAGAGAGAGGAAGGGAGAGCTAGGGCTAAAAAGTGAGAAGGCTGTTGCCTTGCCCATTAGCAAGAGTTTACAGATCAAGTTGAAGAAGAAAGTTTGGCATTGAAGATTGAAAAGGATTTAAGGTAAGAAAAACCAAAACCCCAACCCCTTCTACTTGCAAAGCGGCGATAAAACCTCAAATGCATAAAAGTGTCTCGATGGTTTTAGTTCAGTCAGATTGTTTTGCAATGTTTAGATTGATTTGGGATTGGCTTGAGGAGTGCTCGGTAAAAAGGGTACATTGGCTTTCAAAGGAATGGCCATCAAAATTTTGTCAAGACCTCTGCCTTTGTTTTGGATATAGATTAAGTTATAATCATCCAAATGAAGTGATTCCAATTGGTAAAGAACCATAAGAGATAGGTCTACAGATTTATAGAAGTAATTAGGAGCAAATTGTATTTCAAGGTCTCAAATATAGGCTTAAAGGCAGCAACTGTAGCCTAAGGCTGTGCCCTCGTTTGAGATTATTGTTGAGGTGCTGTTGAGTTTCAATTCATCCAAATCTGAAGTGATTCAAACTTTTGGGTAAAATAGACTTCTAGGGGAATACTTTACTGATAGAAGTGTATGCAAATTGTAACCCCAAAAAGTGCCTAGAATTCCTTGTCAAAGGTTAGATGCAAGAAAATGCAGCCAGATTCCGCTGCAAACAGGAGTAGTCCTGGATGTAAAAATGCAATAACTTGAGCCATGATCCAAACTGATGATTCTAGTTGAGAAGAAACCTTATAAACTATAGCGTCGAAAAATGAGTAGAATATGAATAATACTCAATTTATGGAGCAAGACCCCTAAATCGATTAACAAAGTAGGTAGTAACCTGGAAGTGAGCTTTGCATATCAATTGGCCATTAAAATGTCACCTGAGTTTAGGTGATCCAAATGAAAGGATTCCAATTCCAAAATAAAATAATCAGAGCTGTAATTTAAAGGAAGCGCTTGCGTAAACATGGTCTATGTGTCCCCGTAAAATTTTGCAAAATGAAGGGTATCGAGTAGACATAAACCCCGACCAAAAACTCTGTAGAATAACCTACTAATACGTGACTGTTTCATTGTACTGAATGAAAATACGAGGAGGAAAGCCCACATTGAAGTCGAGTAGATTCAAGATCGGAATGAAGTTTTACCAAGCATTTTTGGTTTGTTCCATTCTTCTCCTGCCTCGCTTCAAGATTTGAACTATTTGTCTCTAAATGCATACAAAGATATTGAATTGTTTTAATTTGATTTGTTAAATCGACGCGAAATATTGCAAAAATGGAAAATTGTACGAGTATTTGAAAACGAACTGCATAAATGCACATATTGTACCGTGATGTTGCTATAAAAGATTCAACGCCCCTTAATTGAATGTTAACCGTTTAGTTCGTATGAAGGATAGATTGGTATATCAATAGCCAAAATAGCGTAACCCATAAACGACAGGTTGATGTGTCACTCCGATCAACCCAATAAATCGCATCAGTAGTGTGCACTAAATTATTTTTTACTAATCGCCAGTAGCCCTGACCAATATCAGGTGCCTAAAACCCTTTTATACCTGGCCATGTTTTGAAGGTGATCACGGTGACTTAGTATTTCGTATATAAAAACAGTAGGTTAAATTTATACAATAGAGAACCGACCAATTGATTCGGTGATTTGTGGATAAATTAAATCAAAGCATGACATGAATAGAAATGAGTGAGGCTGCAAATGCATGATTTTGACAATGTCAATATCTATCAGATATGGAAGTACATTCCCATTTGATCAATGAACCTGCTAAATGATTGCCATAAAATAAGAGCATAGATTTACCAAGATCGATCATCCAAAAGATTCCAAATATAAGAAACCATGATTTGATTTTAAACAACCAAGAATGGAATTGTATAGAACCATTCATATGAAAAATGCTTAGCGTGTAGTTTTATCTATGCGAAACAATATTGAATATATAAAACAACATCGAGGAGCTCAGCTCAAAAGAAAGAATTCATGAGATGTTCCCACATATGCATTCTAATTCATATCTTAACATTGATATTTTGTAAAAACAATTTCAACTCGAATATCTATTTTGTAAATTGCAAATGCTTCGATATGTCTTATGTGACCCAGTACTTAGCATTTAATAAACGAAAAATGTATTTACCCCCTGGTGCTCCGCATATTTGGAAAGATTTTATGCAACTGGCGGTAAACACTCACTTTGCACGCAAGCTTCTTGATAAATGATTTTGATAAGGCATTTGAGTGGAGATTGTAAGCTAACCCGACTCGATTCAGACTACTTAACTGTCTGTGCCTTGCGTTGCAAGCACTATCCTCAAATGGTGTTCCTCGTGCATCTTTAGAATACACCAAGATATCACTACTAAATATCGCTTAACAAAATATCGAGTATCACTTCACATATATTCAGATTGATTTCCACCATATATCGAAAATATTCCAGAATATCGATGGATATTTCGACGCAAACATTTTATAAAGCGAAAATAATAAAAATATTTCGAAATCATGGAAACATTTTGTCAACTAAGTAAAAAAGACATAAATAAGCAAATATATACACTATTGAAACAAATATTCATAATTTATTGAGAAATTTACATTACAAATAGTAATTTAAAACTAAAATGAAGACCCCTAATGTGGTTCCATTATATTATTTGATGAAGGGATCCTCACCCTGATGAAGATGCTAATATTCATAATAAGACCCTCAAAATATTGAGATAAATCACAAAGAAAATTAATTTGAAAGTTAAACAGCTCGATGTGTGTAAGAGCTTGTGTTAAGACAAATAATGATTTTTATGGGTACATGTACTTGAGTCACCACCACACCCACATTTCACCGATATTCTCACCTCTGACATTTTTAACTGATGAATTCTTACCCATGTTTTTTTCAGTAACACTGCAAGGGGCAAATCTACAGCCTCCGATTTTTCGGTGGAAAATTGTATTTTTCTGAAATTTCGCAAGAAAACTAATTATTTCACCTGATTCTGATTTTTTCCTCTTATCGATTTTTCCTCCGTTTTTTCTTTTCCTGTCTACTCGAAACCGATTTTGAGATTAGAGACGGCCAAAAACCGATTTGTCCCCGATAAATACCACACAACTAAATTATCCAAATAAGGGTGGAAAACCCGATGCCTGATCCCCGGTCCGTTGATCACCCACAACCCGCGGAACATAAGCGGATGCCTGTTACCCACGCCGTAAAATCGTAGTCTCCGGTAATGGAGCTCTACCTAATTACAAAACTCAGATATAACATGTCCCAGCAAATTAATAAACTACATAATTATATGCAATCAGACGCCCCAAGTCTGGGTCCATGACATCCATTTAACTCCAAATCCCAATCATTCTCAAAGAAACACAGACTTTATGTCAAGTAAAATAGCCACATAAATTGGTTACATCCATACTCCATAAACCAAAATAATCAACTATATTCCTCATATTTCCATTGTCTACAAAAACATCAACAGATACACTTCTCATAAAAATATTTCACTAAAGTCATTTCTACTTCTTCTCAAAAGCTACCCCATCACATCGCCCCCGGATAAATCCCATCTGGGTGGTCCACCCGACGAGATGGAAGAAAGCCTCAGTAGAAGCTTTCCTACAGCTGTTACCCCCACCTAAAATGCATATGTAATGCATATATAAGGGCCAGCACCACATTCCACATAATTATTCACTGGCTATAATGAATGTCTATATCATGCACGTAGATGCGACCCCTCACGCCACCACCCGAGTCCCACTCCAAATCCTCACACTGATCGCTGCGCAACAAAACCGCCACACACTACGATCAAACCATCGGATACCCTCCACCCTTATTTATCAAAACTCCATTTTAATTTCTTTTCCTTTATTTTCAGGCTACTGATTTCCTGCTTACAATCAGTAGACGCCGCACGCCTTTCAACATTTTCACGAACTTGCATCTTCGATTCACTGCCTAACGGAGTAACTCAAGTGATTTCACCTTGTGTGATCTACTCCCAACTCGTCCACCCAGTGAATTTATCATTTGATCATTGACACTCGTGAGTCTCTATCTCTGACCTGTCCCATTTTTTCCCGAAGTTCACAAATCCATTCACCAACACCGATGAATAACCTACTGCACCCACACCCGACCGACGCGATGTGACCCCGTGCATAAGGAAATGCATGATGCCAATGCATTTTCTCCCTGGGTTACATGCATGAATGAGCAATTACATGAAAGTTTACTACAAAAACCATGGAAAATTATAAATTTATACATATAATCTACTTCCATGCAAATATATTAATACATCAAAAGTACAGAATACATTTCCACACTTAAGATGTTATTCGGGGTTGTGCTCCATAACACACAACAAGTCACAAACTGGGACTATTCAACATGGTGTTCTCAATTCTCGCCCTTCATTAAACATGAACCGCCTGGCTCCAAACTCCACACACATCAACAAACCATAATACCTAGAAAACCCCTGGCTCCTAGTTCAAACTTCTAACTCCCATAGCGTCCGGAAACCGTCACGAAATCCATACCCATTAGTCCCAAGGCTCTAACCAATTTCCATGGCCCCCTCTCATGGTCTCCCACAAGCAACCCCTACCATTATAAAGTCATTTGCGCTTGTGGGTAAAATCAAGCAGGAAATATCCACCCTTTCTTTGAGTCATCATCGTAAACTCCCACTTTCTCAAAAGTTAACATCGCATCCTAATCGCGTGCACCAATCCTTATTCGAATCCTCTGATCGCCGATCGCCAAACCCGAAATCTTCCTTTTCCCTTTCCTTCCTTTCTCCTTTCCTTTCCTCATGATTATTTCCTTTCTTTTTCTTTCCTTCCTTTCTTTTCTCTCCTTTTGCTTTTCTTTTCCTTTCTCTTTTCCTCATCTCATTTTTCATTTCTCCTCATTTTCTCTTTCTCATTTTTAGTCATTTTCTCACCCCTTTCTTATAAAATCATCATCCTGGCCAACGATAAATCGCCTCCCATTTCTCAAATTAAAGCTGGCCTCCCTTTCCATCATTTTCTTTATTTTCCCCATAAATCCTTCATTATGACATCACCACATGGCTCCAATGTGAGCCATGGATCCCTTTTCCACACATTACCAGCATATTTGAGCCACTCTTTCAACGCTAAGTGTCACCCTTTGGAGGCGCTACGTAAGATCTCCTACCTTGCAGCGTGTCATCCGACACCCCCACGCCTCAAAAACGTGGAAATCCCGACCACCCTGAATCTGTCGAAATTCGACGCAGAATAAATTTCACTGTTAGACGATTTTCAACTGAGAAGTCCGTTCGTCATCGGAGATCTAGAAAATTCGAGCCTTCAACCGAAATTTTTATTTTACCCTTTATCCAAATTGATTTTCTGGGTTTCACACAACAGGCGGATAAAAACGGTCTCGGGCCCCCATACTACAATATCCATAAAAACATATCAACTATATCCCTATAATTCTAAGAGTTAAGAATTACTCTTAAACAACATATATCAAAAATTAGAGAATACTCCAACAAGACATGGAAAATCATCAAAGCCACACCCCAAATTTTTCTTCAAACCCCAACCTCTAGGATCTGAGCTGTCCCTCGCACGCTCCCCATACCCGAAAAATGAAAAGTGCACCCACGACCTGTGGCCGGCCTAAAGCTCGCAGAGAATCGCCTAGTGCTTACTCACCACCTAAGTGTAGCCACAGAATGTCTCCAGTGTAAAACACACATTCAAGCAATCAGACGATCCTACTCTGAATGTCTACACGACCGACTCGTATCCCGAGTCATCACCGACTCTCACACCCCTCGCCAAGCCTCTAGATGAGAATTAATGTTTTATTAGTGGGCAACCCTCCGATAAGTATAAATATATCAACTGGGCCGCCTGGACGGTCATATGGTTATCGGTTGACTACCCGATGAATATCAATTGGGTCATTCGACGATTGGATATTTTAAATTTGGACTACCTCCGATAATTAATATTTTTAGACAACCTCCGAACCATTTACTCTAGACTGCTTCATGCACTAACCTATAGTCCTAGATGTTCCAGCCGCATAAGTGAATTTAATGCACGTCATTTCCACAAAGTCTAATCACATGCAAATATGTAAGCATGCACGTATTCACTTAAAAATTTAATCACACAAACATGTTATGTAATTATCATTTCAAACACAAAAATTAGCTCACTCGCTTAATGTTTCAAACACAAGCAATTCGATTCGACCACGAACCAAACACATAAGAGCCGTTTTAAAATGCTGCATTTTTCATGTCACTATTCTAGAAACAAGAAACCCTAGGGTTTATCGTCTAACACTTCAAATAAATCGCCGGGTTCACATTTCGTGAACCCGCCGCCTTCACGTACCCAATTTCCGCCTCAAACCCAATTAATACATGATTAACAAAGAAACACACAATTTCACACCAACATCTGACACGTAGCAAACTAATTTTGCTTCCTGCCGATTTTGTCTCAAAATTTTATATTAATCATCCTGCTCGGGGATCTGTCCAACAAACTCTAACGGCTCCAAATCGACCAAACATTCGGTAAGCACAAAATAATAAACCTGCAAGAGGAGAAAATCCCACCAAGCGAGCCTCAAGAAATCCCGCAAAAATCCGGCACCCACGCCAAGCCCCTCGCAGGTAGAGCGCCCCTCTCAGATCGGGGGCATCGGCCGGACGGCCGGATTACAGTATTTCTGTATAAGTTTCTCTCTCTAAAAGGATTCTAAAACGGAAGCTCACTGGATCTCAAAATTTTGTTCCTAATGTTTTTCTTTTCTTTATTTAACGTGGGGTTAAGGTCACTATTTACAATTCGTCTTTAAATGACTTAAAACTAAAATTCTCCTATAATCACCATTACGTCCCTTAATGATTTATATTCTGCACTATCTCTACCGTCCATTTTCATTATTTCTACTCATACCACTTGGCGCATACTTAGCACGTATATATGTGACTTTCGTCGTGATCGAGATTTATTTTATCAAGACCGAACGCGATGCTCGAAACGTGCCGACTTCGACCGTGCTCTGTGGGTGTGTGGGAATATACGAAATTTTACGCGGCTAACTAGATTTCATGAGACGGCCTAACGGTGAAATTCGCTTTTGTCATCCGAGATCTAGAGAATTAATTGTTTATTTTAACCGAAATTACAATTTTCAGAATCGAATTACATTTCGCTCTTTTCCCAAATCGGGAATTCTGGTCTGTATAAAACTTCTATTCATCAAGTCCATAAACTTAATGGAGCATTGGTCAAACCCAAATGGCATTACTAAAAACTCATAGTGGCCATAACAGGTTCTGAAAGTTGTTTCGGACATCATCCCTTTACCGTGAGTCGATATCCCGACCGCAAGTCTATCTTCGAAAAGACACTTGCTCCTCCTTTAACCGACAAATAAATCCTCTATTCTCGCAATAGATAGTCATTCTTAATCGGCCACTTTGTTTATTTGCCAGTAGTCAATGCACATCCGAAGAGTGTCATCTTTCCTCTTAACAAATAAAACCGGCGCACCTCGAAGGTGAGACACTAGGTCGAATGAGATCCTTATCCAATAGCTCCTGTAGTTGAGTCTTCAACTCTTTCAGCTCAATGCTTCATATGGTGGGTGCCCCTAAATAGAATGCTCCGTACTACTTCAATAGAGAGATCCACTTCTTTCGCTTGGTACCCTAGTAATTCCTCTGAAATACATCGTGAACCCCTAATCACAAGAATATTTTATAAATTCACTTGCTATCTTTTGGAGTCAATAATCAAAGCCAAAGGCTTCACAACCTTTCGTAAAAACGCCTAAGCCTATAACTCGAAATAACTTTAGGTATTGATTCGACGGATACTGCATCATATCTCCGACAGTGTCGAATATTTAAGTGTGACTATTTTTTTATCACAATTAACTATGGCCCAATGTTTGGATAACCAATCCATTCCCAATATCAAATCAAACTCAGAAAAGGCAAAGCAATTAGATCAACCAAGAAGTCCCTATCATGTACTAATAGGGGACAATTCTTATACACATGGTTGACTCTAACACTATGCCCCTGTAAAGAACTTAAATGCTGTGTCATAGTTCAAATGTGCTCTACTAAAGGCAAATTTATCACCATTTGTTCCATGCATATATATGAATGCTGCAGAAATCAGATCACTCAAAAGTATACAAGTCAATATCAAAGAGAGGAAAAGTACAAGAATAACCCTGTGTATGTCCGTATCTTCACAAGCCTCATAGCATGCTCTTAGTCAGCTCAGTAGTAAGACACCATTGTCTCTCAAGCACTACCTCTTCCTCGTGAACCACTCTGCCCCTACCCCTACTCCAAACGCTGGCATTTGACCCTTCTCTACCACTTCCCGAGGATTTAGAACTTCCGATCCCGCATGGGCCAAGCATCACATGATCAATGCTCCCACACCGAAACACCCTGCCACGCCTGATGACAAAACCATAATGTGATTTCCCTTAGGGGCAATGCGGGCATGTAGGTCTTTCCTCTGTCCTGGGCTGAGGTGCCTCGACCGAACCTTATGTCATGGTAGTCCTTGTCTCCTACCCTCAGAGTCAACCCAGACCGAATCAACCCTTAGACCCTTAGGTCTTTTTCCCGAAGAGGAACCCCCTCATGAGAACTTTTTATCTTTCTTTCTTCCTTAACTCTTCATTTTAGACTTCTCAATTTTTATAGCCACTTGCACTAGCTGATAAAAATTGACAACTTGAAGCGAAGTAATAGCCATGAGGTACCTTTTGATGGACTCATGTAAGCCCTCCTCAAACTGTCTGCATCTAAATTTTTCCGTAAGAACAGATTCCTGCAAAGATGCATTTAAAACCTACTGTGACTCTTTCCTCATATTCAACCATTGTCGCCCTCGCCTTAGAGTCAAGAATTGCTTCCAGATTCACTCCTTGTAATTCCCACGTGACATACTGTGACATTAAACTCGAGACGAAGTAGTCCCATGTGGACCGACCTGGAGTTAAAGGGATTTCTCAAAAACCAAATTTTCCACCAATCATAAGTCGGCACCTGCAAAGAATGAAACCGCACATGTGGCTTTAGTCCCTGCATTCTACTTCATCTAGAGCCCTTTCCAGTTTTTCAAGCCAAAACTCGGCTTTATCGGACTCTTACATACTTGTAACATGGAATTCTTCCACTCCATGTTTTCTTACTGAATCACTCGGAGCTCGAGGGGTCATGAGTCGATCTAAGACCCTTGCCATATCCTGAGAGATTTTTACCAATGCTTCAATTGAAGCATATTCATTTGTCGTTGAATCAAAAGGACCAAAAGCAGATTGATCTAAAAGATTAACTCTTTCAATTGTTTCATCTACAACTTCCTGAGGTGGATTCCTTCTAGACAATATCCAAAACAACGACATCCGCATTAGGCCAACATATTACTATGTAGGTACATCCTTAATCTAAGACTCTTCCAGAAACGCCTAAACCTAGGCTCTGATACCAACTTGTCACACCCCCAACCCTCTTCAACCACCTAGGCGGGGGTTGAGGGTGTGACAAATTCGACCCAAATCGGGTTTCTAAAAGTTTAAAAACAATAAAGGTAAATTTTTTTTTCTTATATTCAATTTTAAAAAAATTAATAATAAATCAAGTATATGTTTTTTTTTTTTTTTTTTTGTTACTCTTGTATTGATTAATAAAAAATATCAAAAGAAATCAAATCTAATTAAAATTATTTATAGACTTACATATCCTTAAAATCGTTTTAATTTTGTATTGATGAGTTAATAATTTTAAAAAAATAATATGGTTTTGAAGTGGGAGATAAAAATAATATATTGAAAATTTTATTTATTTATTTTATTTTCCTTCTACTTCTTTCTTCTTTTTTTGGAAGGAAAAATAATTTTATTGATTCAAACTTGTAATAAATCGATAGTTCGAAGATACAAATTGTTAAAAAACATAAATGATAAAAACAATATCGACATAATAAATGAGCACAAATTTGATAATATAGTAACTAGAATGTCTAGAACTTTAGTTCTTCAACATACTGATAATCATAATCTAATATATTCGACTATGTCTGTCTGCATCACCCCTACACAAATAAAACATCGCAACAAGACAATAAAAAGTATCACGTTGTAACAATCTGACGTAAAACACCATGTCATAACAAGCCGATGATAAACTAAACACCACAATAAGACTGCTGTAACACAAAAAACAAGAAAATATCTAAATCTTAGTGAAATAACCATTTTATTAGTAGAAAAACTAAAAAAAATTGGAGATATAGCAGGTTGATTCAAGCCAAAAATTGTTCGTAAACCACACCATTTTGCTTAAGGAAAACAAATGGCTAGAGAAGAAAGTGGAGAGAAAAGAAGGTTAGGTTTTTTTTTTCTATTTCTTTCTTTATTTTCTCTTCCTTGATTTTTTCACTTCTTTTTGGAAATCGAATTTAATCTTTTTTTTCATCTATTCACTTTACATTACATAAAAAATAAAATAAAATAGAAAGAGTATATGATGAAATTTGTGTAAATAGGAAATAATTGGGTTTTCAATTCAAATAATTTAAATTTTAAATTCAAATAATGTCTTTTGAAGAGAAAAATAATTTTATTGATTCAAACTAGTAATATTAAATATATCGATGGAAACATAGAATCAAAATTACTGAAGACCGTAGATAATGAAATATCATCCAAGTTAATAACATAATAAATCGGATCAAAACTTATATATTTGATAGTTGAGTCTAAACATTTGATATTATAATTGTGACTAGTATACCAAATAAATGCTACACCACGATGATGATAAACACATATCATATCGAGATAACACAATCATCCGTCGCACCAAAATGATGATAACCACACGTTGAATCAAAACGAAAACTGAATCAAAAAAACAAATGAAAATTTACATCTGTGTGGAATAATCATTAAAAAAGAAAACGATGGAAAGATGTGTAGATGAATAATTTTATGCCAAGAATGATAAAAAAATAACCCCTCATTGTTAAGGGAAAAATGTTAAAAGAAAAAAAATTGAGAGAAAATAAGATTAGGGTTTTTAGAAAGTACATCTTTAAATTCAAATAATATATATGTATATATATTTCAATTGGGAAAATTTTTAGATTTTAATATGTTAAATTTGATAAATATGAATTTGCATTTTATTTTAATAAAAATAAAAACGAAGAAAAAGTTTTTTTTATCCAAAGCAAGGGTAATTAGTCATTCACGGTCCTACTCGCGCCCAATCGGGCTAAGTTAGATCGTTCACTATTTTGGGGACATAAAGCGGTATAAAAAAGAGTAAGGGGCTCTTGTGCTCGAGTTCCAATAAAAAGAGTTTATTATTTTGAAATTAAAATATATTCTATTAGTGTATAAGAAGGGGTACCAAGTTTTAGTTCAAAAAATTTATTATCTTGAAATTAAAATATATTAAAAAAAATTAGCCGTTCAATTAGAATATTTTGACCACAATAAAGAGGTGGTAGGATATCTTTTTCTAGTTTATTTATGGTCGTTAGTGCGTGTATTATAAGTTTATTAGGAGTGTGTAGTGCCCCTGCTTTTATCACTAAGTACATTATTGGATTCCGACTAATTGTAGAGGACAATCATAATAAAATTGGATTCCGACTTTTATACATAGTATAGATAAAAAGACTCAGTTTGGAAGGGATTTATGGGGGGCAAAATGGTAAATTCAACAAGCAGGTGGGTCATGAAGAAAACATGGGGCGCCCTTGGAATATGGGAGTGGAGAAGGAAGCCAAAACGACACTTGCTTTGAGGATAGAAATCATAGCATAAATCAGTAGTTAATACAGGGACATTGACTCCATTTTTTTTGTTTCTTTTTAGAATTTGCAACGGCGTAGAGTTTTCATTTTGGGATTTGTTCTGACTGCGGACTCGTCTTACTCACTGAGGATCTGGAACTCTCTGGAGCTCTAATTTCCAATCTGTTTTTCTTCCTCTTCCTCTTCCTCTTCTTCTTCTTCTTCTTCTTTTTCTTCTTTTCTGTTTCGTTCTTGTATGGGATTTATTTTTCGTGCAAAACAGAAACATGGGGAAGGTGTTTATTGACTCTCTCAAATTGCTCGAAGCAGATATTCAGCATGCAAATGCCCTGTAACTCTATTAGATTTTTTTTTTTTTTTTTTTCTGAGAGAGAAGACTGAGAAATGATTTTAAGATGTTGGGTTTCCTAAAATTTTGTTTTTTGGCCCTGAATTCTGTGCGGTTTTTCCATGCTTTTTTTTTTTTTTTGAAACAGAGACAATATGGAAGACGAAAAATTCGGAACTTTATGCCAAACGGTGGAATGGGCTTTTGAAAAATTATCATTATTTCCTTTGGGTTTTTGTTTGGACTGAAGATGATAGTGATCAAGTCGGTGTGAGAATCAGTATTGCTGTTGTTTGATCTCAGCTGTTTTGTCACTTTTGCATATTCCCCTTTCTCATATTTAAGGTTTGGAGTTGTTGTTTTGATGCCATTTGGCGAAGATTGTTATGGGGCCAATCTCCAACTGAAAAGAGGGTTCTTCAATTCTCACTTTCATTTGCCTTGCTGAGTACAATGCTATTTATGACTTGCTTATGATTCTTTGGGTTGATTTTGGATGAGGGTTCTCAATTAGGAACTGCATTGGAGCTTGTTGTGGATTGTTTTTTGTGTCAATTGAAGCATCCACCTGCCTTTTTTTTATATTCACATACTAGTTGTATTTGTTTTTGGGAGAAAATTTTCCTTATTCATTTGTTTGATTCTTGTTCTGTTTTTCCAGTGCTTTGGGTTATCCAAGGGGGAAAGATGGAGGTTGCCTTCAAATGAGACTGTCATACAGTTCAGCTGCCCGTTTCTTTCTTTTTCTTGTTCAGTGGACTGATTGTAACCTTGCTGGTGCCCTTGGATTGCTGAGAATTCTTATTTATTTGGTATTTTGTTTGTTTTCTTTCCATTTTTTTCAGTTATGTATTAGTTTCACACCGCCTTAAAAATCATTCCTGGTTGGTTTGCTGCATTATGTTTGGACTTACACAGACTTACTCTGATGGCAAGACCACCATGTCCATTTATGAAAGGAAAGCAAGCATTAGAGACTTTTATGGTGAGTGAGAGTTAGCAAATTAAGAAATCAATTAATGTTTCTATGAGAAATGATCGTGTTTGTGCTCTTGATTTGTTGAGTGAGAGAACTTAACTTGCTTTATTGACAAATCGATTGCTTACAAGTTTGGTTTTCGAAAAACAGCTTTGATATATCCTTCTTTATTGCAACTTCAAGGAGGGATCACAGAGTTGGAAGATAGGAAACAGAAAGAGTTATGTGCTAGAAAGTATAAAAGAAGGGATGAAGGATTAGAGAAAAGAAAACTCGCCGAAGCTGAACTGGAATTGGATGAGGAGTGTGGCATTTGCATGGAGATTAATAGCAAAGTTGTCTTCCCCAACTGTGGTCACTCATTGTGTCTGAAATGCTACCGAAACTGGTGAGCTCCTTGTTTTATTTATCCAAACATCTTATGTACATACTCATTCAGAAAGTTGAATTTAATCACTTTCACCATTTGGCAGAAATTGGGTTTTCACTTGTATTGACATATTGGAAGGAGCATGCTTCTCCTATCCATGGAATCTTCCTATGGTTGCTATTAGTTCATCTCTTTATTTGAAGAATGGACATTACTTTTATGATTAGTTCATTGATTAAATCAGCACATTATTGGGAATGAGCTAACATCCTTGTGGGATATAGTAGGATGTTGCTTGTAGTTGAGGTTTATTGTTGGGTTAGCTGTTGTTTTTGCCTTTCTTGACATTAGATGTTCTGAAGATATGTTTTTTTGGTGTTTTTCTGCAGGCGAAATCGGTCTGAGTCTTGCCCCTTTTGTCGAGATTGCCTCAAAAGGACGAACTCAGGTGACCTTTGGATATACACAGATAACAGTGATATTGTCGATTTAACCTATACCATGAGAGAGAACTTAAAGAGGCTGTTCTTGTACATGGATAGATTGCCCCTTGTCATTCCAGATTCATGTCCTCTACAAACAATTTGTAAATAGGAAACCTGGCTCTGTATATTTGTCCCATATCCACAATTGTTCCTATATCAAGAAATTTTTATGTAAATCTTTGAAAAGAGAACCATTACCAGGGAGAATTTTACTTAATAAAAATCGCTTGCTATACTTTTCTTGACAGAATTGAACTGGAAGGCGAAGTACAGGCAAAAAAACGATATTAAATCTAATCGACTCACAGCTTTACTTGAAAAACAGAGATGATAGTCAAGTGCTCTGACGTTGCAACCGCAAGTAGTCCCCATAGAACTGAGGATGACCCTCGTCGGGGTGGGCTATGTAGGCGTAGCCGCCATGGCTGGAGATGTCAAGCCCTGTAATCTCTTCCTCAGTTGATATCCTCAGTATCTTAAGCTTATGCAGAGCATAGAAAAGCGGCCCCATTGTGATACTCACCCAGCATATGATAGCTATAACCTCAACAACCTGGCATCCGATCAATCCCCACCCCCCTCCCATGAACAACCCATGTGGTCTTACCACTCCACTCTCACCTGAATCGTAAGCTTGAATCACAAACTCTTTCCTGGCAAACAAGCCGGTGAAGATCAATCCCCAGGCACCACAACCGCCGTGCAATTGGGCTGCCTCTAATGGGTCATCAAAGCCGAGTTTCAGGGCGAGGATGTTGAAACCGATCAGAACCCAGGCTGAGAAGATCCCGCATACGATTGCTGCCCACGGCTCGACGACTGAGCAGCCTGATGTAATGGCGACGAACCCGCTTAGAACTCCATTGCAGACGTCCAGTGCGTCCCAGTGGCCGACGATCAGTCTTCTGCTGAAGAGGGTGACGATTCCGGCGGCTGAACCGGCTAGTGTTGTGGTCACTGCGGTTCGGCCGACGGCGGTCCAGTTACCTTGGTCGGTGGTGGTCGGGTAGGGGACGAGGATTTTGTCGAACGAACCCGGGTTGAACCCGAACCACCCGAACCATAGCAAGAACGTGCCGAGCACTACTAGAGTCGCGTTGTGGCCTCGCATGGGTACGGGTTTACCGAATGCATCGAACCGCCCGACCCGGGGGCCTTCAATGAGGGCGCCCCATAATCCGGCGACGCCGCCTACTAAATGGACGACGCCGCTCCCGGCGAAGTCGATTGCGCCGGAGCCAAACAGGAGGTTGCTCGAGCTGGGGCTGAGCCATCCCGAGGAAGACCAGAGCCAGTGGGCCACGACAGGGTAGACGAAGCCGGTGAGGAAGAAGGAGAAGATGAGATAGGCGCTGAACTGGGTGCGTTCGGCGATGGAGCCGCTGGTGATTCCGGCGACGGCTATGGCGAAAGCCCACTGGTAGAGGAAGTAGCTGTAGTCGTAGGAGGAATTGGGGATGCTTTTGAGGGCGAAATAATCGGTGCCGATGAAGGGGTTGGAGGCGGAGCCGGAGCCGAAGGCAAAGGCGAAGCCGAATAAGTAGTAGGAGATGCTGCCGACGACGGCGTCGACAACATTGGTAAGCATGATGTTCATGGCGTTCTTGGCTCGGACTGAGCCGGCGCAGAGCATGGCAAACCCAAGCTGCATTACAAAGACCAAGTAAGCTGAGAAGAGAAGATAAACGGTATTGATAGAACCTGCAACACTGGCTTCCCATGAGACCTCCATCACTGTTTGAGAAAGAGATGAGAAAGGAAACGAGCTAGTTTGTTGGCTGGGGATAGAGGAGAAAGGAAGAAGACGACTGGACAGATACATTTTGAATGGTAGTTACACTCCTTTTCAGCTGAATAAGTACCGGTAAGGAAAGGCTCAAAACGGCGTCGCTTCTTTGGCTTAGGTTTGAAATTATTTGTTGACACCCATCCCTGTCCACACGTTCTCGCTAACCTAACCTCAGTGTCCTTTCATACTTGAAGTGGTCATTCATGTCCATAGATGGTATTCGTATCGTGTCAATGTATATGTATAGATTGTGTCAATATTCATCAATCAAAATTCAACATGAATAATAAATTTTTTAACATTTACTAACTCAAAGTTAATCCATTTATTATTCGATAGTGTAGAATCAACGAATACGACTCATTTAATTCGACATGTTAAATAACAAAGTAATTATAATTAATCTGGGCCCATATTCAACACAACTTATTAAATTTAATAATGCTTATTAATTTTATTATTTAAAATAATATGAATTATAATTAATAATATTTATTTAACACAAATAACCTATTATATATGTTAATTAATTAATATAATAATTAAACGGGTTAATTCGAGTCAAATTCGTGTTAAGCAAGTCAACACAAACATAACCCATTTATTAAACATGTTAGGCGTCAATAAATATGACTTAAATGACGATTATACTCAACCCAACCAAGAAACCGCTGCTGTGGCTTTACTGCCGTTGCTCACGTTGTCAGCCACCACAGCCTGGCTTCTCAAACCCACAAAAATAGAAATAAATAAACAAAATAAAAGAATAATAATAATTAGGCATCGGAGTGGAGTAGACCATAAAGCACGTGTCCTGCGTGTGCATGATCGGGATACATTCAAACAACCTGACCTGGATTCAGCCATGCAAGGAAGGGCTCGAGATAACAACCCTAGCTCAGCAACCTCGAGCAACTAGTGGTGAGCTGTAAAGCACACTTAGAAGCATCAACCACCCTGCAAAGTTATAGTAAGGAAGTAAGCGAAGAAGGCATAACAATGCACTTACAAGAGCACGCCTTACGGCGAAATTTACAGTAGTAAGACACATGACAGCGAACGATAACGTAGGCAGAATAAAGAGCCGGCTAAATGCCACATTTAAATACGGTGCACAACATTCTCCCCTCTAATGGGTATAAAAAAAGAGGAAATGGAGATCAAGAAAGAGAGAACTGAATTTTTTTGCCACAATCTACTTCGTGGAAAGCAAGACCCTTCCATTGGTGCCATCTGTGGGAACTAATCCCACCTTCCTTACGACTAAGGTATCTAGATGCTCGGACTAGTCAAAGGGTGACCTACCCTTTAATTCTGAGCCCTCATTGGACCAACGCCTCTTTGCGCGAAGAAAACGCTGCTCTACGAAATGTCGCTACTACACTTCCTTGCCCAGATACCACCCTCGCCATGCATTACTGCCCAATGAAGCCCTGCATAGTCCAAGTCCAAGGACAACTTCTCTCCGTCCCCACGCCACCCATGGCGGCATGGGGGGCTCCCATGGGCAAATCGGTCACCCTCGACCTAGAGGAACTTGGACCCCACATTGCGCGCACTAGACGACATGTTGTTGTTTCCATTCATTCCTGCTATTCTGAACCAAGAGGCCCCACTACATTTTTCGTTGCCAAAGTTTCAAATGTACGATGGACTGTAGGATCCTTTCGACCATTTGATGCATTATCGGCAAATCATGACTCTCCAAACGGGAAATGATGCCCTACTATGCAAGGTTTTTCCTTCTAGTTTGGTGGGTCCTGCCTTGTCATGGCGGTTCCATCAACAAGCCGTCCCAAACTCGCAACATCACTATTGCTCATCCGAGAAATTTGTCTCCCTAATACATGTGCTTGGGCTCGATGGAAGCGTAGTGTCGCCCGCCCTGCTTAATGCTCGATGGGAAGGTCCCGAGACCACAGGAGATTTCATGAAGCGGTCTTCCCGGGCCGCCCCTCCTTCAATTACTGGAAGTCGGATTACAACAGAGTCGCGTGGGAAGCGTTTTCATTCCCTCGAACATACGCGCTTGACTCCCTGTCTCTACAACCCCGACTTCAATCGATGAACTATTCCAGATGGGCAACTAATTCGCCATGTTCGAGGACGACATCGTCACAATGACGAAGAGGACGACGGTTGCCAACACCTTTTGCCCCCACAGCAGCAGTGGGGGCAAAGGAAAGAGAAGTCGATGCAATAGAGACAACGACGGCCAACGTGACGGCGGTGCCCCAATATGCACTTCAGGGCACCGAGGGACTGCCAACTCGGAGGACTAACCCTCAAAGAACCTAAAATCAGACAATGACAACGAGTAGATAAGATTCATTATCTCGCCTGCACAGCTTATACTGATCATCCAGTCCCTTCTAGGTTTCAAGTGGCCACGCTCGCTCCGGGGTGACCTGGAGGGGAGGGACAAGTCTCGATTATATGAGTACCACAAAGACGTCGGGCATCGGACGAACTCTTGTTTTCAGCTCTAGCGCCTATTGAACTACTTGGTTAGTAAGGGGCACCTCCAAGAATACGTGGAGAGCTCAACCCCGAATGGATCGTCGTACTCGCACCGGGCCAGTTAGCTGCCGATCATTGGCACGATACTCGCTACCCCGAAGCCAGCTCATGCCTAGGGGCAGTCGCATGTAGAGATCTTTGTGGAAAGAGTCAACTACAGTTTTGTCTTAGGTAGTGCACAACCCATTGATGGGCTCTCACCTTCTCAAAATCCTCCTTCCAACGGTTGGTTATAAACCGAACAACCTGCGCAACCCGAGAAGGGTCCTGGTTGGGTTCAACGGCACACAGACCCACTCACTTGGGGAGATTGTGCTACCGATCTCAGCAAGCCTAGTCACGGCTTTAGTTCCACTAACGGTGATCGACGAGCCATCATCATTCAACGCCATCTTGGGTCGTACCTGGATCCACACCATGAAGGCATTACCCTCTTCCTACCACCAGAGGTTGAGTTTCTTAACTTTGTAGGGCTAGGTCGACATCAGAGGAAACCAACAAGCAGCCAAGACTTGCTATACACTCGATCGATAGGATGGCGAGATGCTGTCTAAATAGCAACAAATGCTTGAGGCTCGGTCAACCGAACAAGAAGAAACTAGGATCGTCGAGCCGTTGCAACTCCATTTCTTGTTTGGCCCCGACATACTCGAGCAAGTAAGCTTGGGAGCTTCGCTAGCCCCAGAAGAGGCCGCATCCATGCTGTCCCTCATTCAGGAGTATGCCAATATCTTTGTCTGGTCCCATGCCGATATGCTTGGCATTTTGCCCGAATTGGCCAAACATCGGCTAGGCCTACAGAAAGGTTGTAGGCTAGTCAGGCAGAGGTTGAGGCGGTTCCATTTGGCTCGACAAGAAGTAATAAAGCAGGAAGTAGACAAGATCCTAGTGGTCGGGTTCATAAAGGAGATTCAGTACTTGAAGTGGCTCTTCAACATGGTAGTTGTCCCGAAGAAGAATGGTAAGTGGTGTGTGTGTGTGGACTATACCAACTTAAATGATGCCTGCCTGAAAGACACTTTTCCTCTACCTGGGCTTGATTAGATTATGGGTGTGATGACTGGCCACAAGCCCTTATCCTTCCTCGACGCCTATTAAGGCTATAACTTATCCCCACACCCCGCCACACTATGGGTACCTCCGTTTCACAACTCACACATTCTGTGCACTGGAAAGAAATGGATTGAAGAATGCAAGAGCTACATACCAAATGCGATGATGTCTTTATTCGAGTCATTGGCAATATCTTAGGATTCCTGGGCTAGCCAAAAGAGACTGAGATGACACCAGTTGTGATCCGAAAGCTATTACTGATGTACTTTGACGACTTAAGAAGCGAGGCATGGCCTTCTCACCTGGGTAGGTTACGGTGTTTGACAGGTTCATCTCACTATGATTCAACGCCAGAAATTTCCTCTTCAAAGCACTTCAGCGGTGAATACAAAGGGATAAATCTCGGTGCGATGATGCTTTTCAGGCCATTAAGGAGAATACTGCTTCCCCCTTGTCGTTATCCTAGCCAGTTGAGGGGGAAGAGCTCTATCTGTATTTGGCCACCTCAACTATTGCTATCAGCACGACATTGGTAAGATTAGTCCTGATAGTAAGCAAAGGCCAGTTTATTTCTTCAATAAGACGCTCTCCGAAGTGGAGAACCAGGTACACAAACTTTGAGTGGGTGGCACTAGCTCTTATAATGGTAGCAAAGAAACTCCAACCGTACTTTTAGGCCCACACCATAATAATATTCACAGGCTTGCCGATCAAAGCCATAGTCCACAAGCCATATGCATGTAGGAGGATGCTGAGGTGGGTGATAGAGCTCAACGAGTTTAACATAGAGTACCAGCCCAGGAGTGTAATTAAGGAGCAAGTGTTGGCCTACTTTATTGTGGAAAGGTCGGAAGTACATCCCTAGGGGGTCGAGGACGAAAGGTGGATCTATGAAAATGACAAATAATCCTGGACGCAAGGCGAGGGCGCCAACATGATTATGAGGATACCATAAGGTTCTACTATCGCACGAGCAATTAAACTCACCTTCGCAATCTCTAATAATGAGGCCGAGTACGAAGTAGTCCTTCTCGAGTTGAGGGTGGCCAAGCATCTCTCAATCGCAGCCCTAGAACTTCGGTGCGACTCCTAGTTAGTGGCATCACAATTGCAGGGGGAGTACGAGGCTAAGAACGAAAGGATAGAATAGTATCTACAGATGGCTCAGCCCTTCCTAGTTGGATTCAAGCACTTTGAGGTGACACACATCCCCAGATATGAAAATCAAATGGTAGTCACCCTCGCCAATTTGGTGTCCAACGCATTGTACCCATGTAATGTGGAGTTAAGCATCATATCCCCAACGCAGTGATCATCGCCATTGATCACCAATCCCAACCGTCTTGGATAACCCCCATCTCAAAGTATCTGAAGAATGGAGCTTTGCTTGAGAACCGAGCCAAGGTAGTAAAAGTAAGGGCCTAAGCAGCAAGGTATTCCCTAATAAACGGGATGTTGTATAAACGCCTTGGCTTTCTGTGCCCATACTGAGGTGTATACCCTCGAGGGGAGGTCGAAAGCGTGATCATAGAGCAGTTCATCAAGCATGGGTAAAGATTACACATCTGAGGGTGATCATCAAAGCATCGACCATGACTTCTGTAGCCACACATCACTACCAGCTAAATCCGAGGTGATATGGTAGCGCAAGTGTGATGTATACCAAAGGTTCGGCAACATCATCCATGTGCTAGCCGAAGCACCCCACTCCGTGACAAGTCCGTGGCCTTTCTATGTTGGGGGATTAACATAGATCTCTCGCTTTGCTAATGGGTTACCGGAAGTTCACATGCTAGTGGCCATCGATTATTTCACCAAGTATGGTTAAGCTCATGGCTTAAAAGTTATGGCAACACAGCTCGTCCAATTTGTACAAAGGAACATCTTGTGTAGATTCGGGGTACCGCATTCGCTCGCCTTGGACAACATGTCATAGTTCATCTTGAAAAGCGTTCTAGCAATTATGTACAGAGTACAAGATTAAGAAGGTCAACTCATCGCCTTGGTATCCTCAATCCAATGGGTAGGTCGAGGTCACGAACAAAACTTTGCTCAAATACTTGAAAAAGCGCTTGACAAAGGCAAAAGGGAAGTGGGTGGATGAATTGCCAATGGCGCCAGGCTCATCGCATAACCCGAGGCAGCCCATCTGGGAGACCCCGTATACACCCTTGTCACGTGAGGCACACATATTCCTCATGCCGAGACCGGGCTCGCACCACTCGTAGGCGACCCATCGAAGCCCGCACAGCTGGATGAGCTTGAAGAAAGAAGGGAGAGGGCAGCCATATGAATGACTGAGTACTAATGCCGAGCTGCTCGACAGGTGGAGAAGTTCATCAAACCCAGAGCATTCTGTAAAGGAGAACTGGTCCTTCAGTGGTCCTTTGAGGAAGGGAAGCTAAAACCCAACTAGGAAGGACCCTACATCATCGCCGAAGACAGTTGCAAGGGAGCATACAGGATACAATCGTTAGGAGGCGAGGTAGAGCCTCGACCCTGTAACTCCCTTTATTTGAAAAAGGCTTTCTAGTAATACCCTAGCAATCATGAGTTGTATGTATCACTAGACTCGAAAAAAAAAAACTTTTGCGAAGTCTTTCACACCCTAAATTTCAATCATCAAGTGTTTTTCTCAGAATCCAAGATACACTCTTAGCAGATAGCGAGATGATCTCCACTTAGAGAGTTAGGCTCCTGCCGCGAAAAGGTCCCAGACCACCTGGCGAATACAAAGTGGACACAAAGGCCCAAGCCACGTGGTCTTGCGGCCGCAGGAGCCTTATAAAGTGGAGCCCTTTGAAATATTCTCGAGACTGGCAAAGAAATCTCCCCAGATGATCTCCATGAGACGAGCCTACTGGCGGTAACTTTCCCAGATGATTTAATAGATAGGCACTGTAAAGTGGAAACCTCCATAAGATGAGCCTAGCAAGCGGGAAGCCTTATAGTAGGAGGGAAACCAAACTTCCTTGAGATGATCTCTATAAGATGAGCCTCGTAAGCGGGAAGCCTTAGTTCTACATGAGATGTTATACTCGGAATAAAAAAAAAACTAAAGGACTAAGAATCACGTGAATAAAGCCTGCATGGCCTCGGCTGCACGCTGTGGAAGCTCGATAAAGAGTATCAAAATAACAACACAAAAACGGGGGTCAGGGCAAAATAACCCGTTCCACGCTCAAAAACAAAGTACATGGGACAAACCCCTAGGGTTGGTCATGGTACATTAGCAAGGGGGAGGGGAGCCTCCTCCAGGATAATCACAAATAGGTTCGAGCTAGCCGCCTTGGAGGAGCCTTCGCCTAAGGGCACAAGGAGGGCTCGGGCTTCTTCTTCCTTAAGGCTGCTTGTCTAGTGTTGCTTTGCCCAAAGGAGGGGTCAACCCGGGTTGAACCGACCGATCCATTGGGGCCACTGGGAGAATTTGGGACTCAAAGCCATCACCTTACGCAGTAGCACCTTCGCCATCAGATAGCCCGGGCCAAAGAGCCTGTAAATCGTATTGTTCGATAGAGGGGCGCCTTGCCCCCGACAGCCATTCGGCAGCCTCCGCGAGGTGTGTGGACTTCTACCCACAAAGACAAAAGGAGTCCTCGCCTCGAAATGCATGGCCAGAGCAGGCGCTTAATTTCAGCCCAGCAAATGCCAACTTTCGCCCGGCCTGACTTTCGCTGGTGGACAGCGTCTTTGCGATCAGCGTGTTTCAAGTTAGCCGCCTCAAATTGAGAATCTTCTTGATCTAATTCCACCAACGCGATGCGTCTTAGAACCTGTGAAACCCCAACATAGCCGGTCACCTCTTTTTCCAATCGGGAATCTGGGCTAGGCTTTGTGCTGGAGTACGAGAGTCTCGACTTAGATCACTGCGTGAGGCCGGTTGGAGTTGAGGTGTTGTTAGGCGTCACAATACTTGCCCATGCGGCCCGAAACAAGCTCCATACGCATGATAATCCATAAGTAAAGGGAGGCAGTCCATGAAGTAAAGGGAAGAATAAGGAGAAAAGAAGGATTGTATCTAAGGGGCGAGGGATTACCTCGGCGACCACTTGAAATGGTGTGGAGTCCTTGAAGATCCATAACCCTTCTTCATCGATTGGGGCCAGTGCATCGAGACGAGGCGATCATGACCTCCCTCTTCGGGAATTACATCAGTGGCTCCTTGAATAGAGTTGGATCGCCAGTGAGCCTCCATAGGAGGAGGGATGGGGTGTACCGGGTAGGGTGGGCGGGCTGGCGGCCTTCCCGCACACGCGACACATTCAAAGCGGGAGGTCGGATCTCGCGACCTTCCTTGATGGGTTATTCCCCTGCAAAAACATTGCCGGGAGGCGTGGGCCGGGTTGGTGTAAGGGGCGGGCGTTGGAGGACTCCCTTCGGCCCGGAGGGTGCGGGAATCCTCCCTCTCTGGGGACCGATTTGGTTGTCTCCGGAGACGGAAGTAGGGCTCGATGATTAAGTTTGTTCGGGAGAGTCAGGAAGAAGATTCCCTGAGCCTCTTTAGCCTCTTGTGAGGGTTCTGATGAGGAGGAGGAGCGAGTGGGAAGTCGTCGCCCCACGATCATTTCTTATGCTTGTTCGTACTCAGAGGCCTTGACGGCGGTCGTGGTCGGGTAAGAGTAGGTTAACATGCTCCTTAGCCTTGGCGTTCTGAGCCAGAAATGGCGAGGAGCCCAGACGGGATGATGAGATCAACGGGCTCGATGACCACCTCTGGAGATTGGAGGGGGTGACCGACTGGTCCTGCTACGAGCTTGAAGGGGTTAAGGACTTTGGCTAGAGCGTTGAATTGGGTGGCACTCAGATTGCCCATTGGTTTTCCTCGGCCTAAGGTCGGAGAGCATCGGAGAAGAAAGAAGGGAGCGGAGACGGCATATGGAGAAGAACCGAACCAAAGTGAGGAAGCAAAAAGAACCATCGAGTAAACAAAGAAGCGGGTGCAGTGGTTCCTTTTGAAATCCGGGATGAAGTGGCGGGACTCTAAGAAGAAACATTTGTTGGATTGGATGTGTGGGGAGACACGCTAAAACCATGAGAAGCGAATATGGTGTTGGTACCTATGATGACAAGTGTCTGTAATAACCACGCTCGGTGCTCAAGGCGGCCGGCAAATGATTGTGGCACATCAGTTGCTGTATTAGGAAAATCAAAATATTATCGTCCTTCCAAACCCCAAGGGGATGGAATGGCGTAGAGGAGACTGTGTGTGTAGTGGAGGAACCATTCAGCGACCGGTAGAGATCGGTGTCTGCGGGGAAGGGCCTGGGATAGGTAGCCACCTTGGCAACCAGGACAACTAGTAGGGTGGGCTTCAGAGCATAGAGAAGAAAAGCACCTCGATCGGGAGAGAGAAAGAAGCAGCGAAGAGTATGGACCACAGGAGCACACGTTATAAGGAAATTTATGGTAGAATATTAATATGATAGTGAACATATTACGTAAGGGAGTAAAATAAATGTCACCTTTAATAATAACGCATATAACTTCCCCCCATTGGGTATAATAATTAAAGTCTATGCTCATTCTTCCATTTAGAAGTTAGTGGACCATTAATGTCTATGCTCATTCTTCCATTTTCTTATCATTTCTAAGAAAAGAAAAAAAAAAGGAATAGATAATCAATTAATAATCTATCATTATTGTGTACTCATAGATTTCAATAATATTTTTGGATCTGAATCTAATTCATAACCATGGCCTGAAGAAAAGCTTGGTCAACGAGGGACACTATTCTCAACCTTTATGATCATTTTTCCAGGCTTCTCATGGATAGTGGAACCATACAATTACTTCATAAATAAAGAAATGCCCCCCTATAAGCAACAAGAAAGCTAAAAAGCTGAGCCTGATTCAGAAGTATATAGCATATACCCACTTGATTCAACACAAATGTTATGATGATATCAGTCCTAATGACATAGCCATCAATCTCAGTGACTAAGAAGGGTAGAAGCCTTTTTTTGAGTCTTAATCACTAACTTGTTCTATTTGATAGATAGACCTCCTGTACATACATCAATATAAAGTTTTATAAGAATGATGCACGTATAATAATTAGGAGAAGCTGGAGTTTGTATATACGGATGAGTTATAGCCTAAGTGAGATGTTAGGTTTCCAGATACTTGTTATAAATCAGGCCGCATAGCTCTGCTAGTGAGAGAAGGTCTCATTGTCACAATGGCGGAGTTGTTGGCCCGGCTCTTAGTGCAGCCTTTCGGCTTCAGAAACCTTCTCACTGCATCTCTGCATACCGGTTGGCTTCACCCACAGTCATGGTTGTGCCGATATGCGGGTAGGTTTTCAGGACATAATCACCATTTAGCTGGGATGCAAGCTGGATAAGTTCGACTTGGAATTCAGAGAGGCTCAAATCTTCCCTTGGTCCCATTGGCCCGGCGGTGTTGTTATCTCCGGGAGTGTTTCTATACAATTAGCCAGTTAACAGAGTTGGTCTTGAATCTTTTGATGATATAAATTAAAAGAAAAGAAAACAGAACTATGTTACAAAATAATATCAAATCATTTGCAGCATGGGATATTTTATCCTTCCAAATCTATTATTTGGCCTTTGAGAGATCAATAACCACCAACTTCTGGTGAAAAAGATAACCAGTGTGACCTGGGTTTTTAACTCAAAATATTGGTAAACAAAAGATTCAGGATATAGTTGCAAGGTGACATTGGTGAAGAATAACTATTATAACAATACAAGATATGTCACCATCATCTATAATAGGGCACTAAGGTATATATATCGTGACCTATTAACAAACTAATATGGAAATTTTTATAGTCCGTGAACAATATGCAAATCATTAAGTGTTTATTGAGAGTGTGTCTGAACTGGGCAATCATCCTTTGCGAGTGTCACGGAGAGTAGAAATACTTCTCAGGTTTCCAGCCCATGCATCCCACTCTTAGTCAGGAAGTGACTTCAGATTAAAAGCCTTTTACAGTTGCAGGTATGGAAGAGTGTTCAAACTGTGAATGTGGGGGTTGGCCCAGTTATTCATGAATCACTGCACCAAACATTAGAGTCAATCTGCAATTGGGGGGACTCGAATCCAGGAAAAAAATAACAGAAGGTACAAGTAGAACAGTTCTGAAGTTACTAGTTGAAGTATTTATCAGAATGTAGAAAATATGCATCTCCTGCAAGTTTAACACTTTTAATAGTACCAACGAGATATCTCAACAGGAAATGTTAATGCGTGATCCTTAATCTCCAATACCATGCAACTAACGGGTTACCAAATTTAAGAAACAAATACAATGTATGTTCCATAAGGATAGCATGATGACTCATTTACAGATGCTTCGGCTAAACCAGATAATAATAAACCATTTGTCCCAAGTGATCAAAGCTAAACTACAAATTGATACTAAGCGTTTCTTAATTGGCTATTTGTTTGTGCTGTATACATTGTGCATTCTTTTCTTCTTTTTTTTTTGGAAAATTGACAGTGTCCATCGTTACAGATGTGCCGGAACATTTCTAGCTCATCTGTTCCATTTGGGCCCTACATGTTATATCGAATCAGTGTAGAAATTCCTATAAAAAAAATATTATAGCTTACTTAAAGCTACTTTGTTATTACTTTCATAACAACCATTTTTTCTAGAAATTTAAGTTTGTAGAATTTGAGCCCATGATTTATATCATGCTCTAACACTCTCCATCTACATGTGGGCTTAATAAATTAAGGAGTGAAGTATTAGCCTTGTTTAGGAAGCAATTAAAAACTTAATTACTTCTCTTTTCCATCTCTTGCTTGCCTTTGAGCCTACTTTGTGTACTTTGTATGTATTTTATAGTGCCTTTTCGCGAGCGCCATACTATATGCTGAGGAAATAAAGTAGCCTTGTTCAGGCTTAATAAATTGAGAAAAGGAACATATAGTGACATTCAGACATATGACTTCTTGTTAAACAGTACTCTGATTATCTAATAATGTATTCAATAAACAATCTTCCCAAAATTTTAAGTTTGCAGGATTTGAGCCTATCATGTATATTAAGCACTATAACAAACTTCAAAGTCAAAGTAGATCAATTCTAGTTGATGCAAGCATAATAGGCAAATTCAAATTAGGGAAGGAATCATGGCAACTGGCAACCAACAACCCATCGATTGAAGGAAAGGGACATGCCAGACATGGATTTTTTTTTTTTTTTTTTTCACCAAGAAGCTCATCTCAGCAAATTAGCCTTGAACCCCTTTATAAAGTTGTGAGAACAAACTGCAAATGGTGCTCACTGCTCAATACAAATAAGTATGGCCAGGATTTTACTAAGATAACTACTTGAAGCTTGTGTCACACTTCTTCAACCCTATTTCCCATACCATCATATACTCACCCTTTTTATGCTTACAAAATAAATAAATAAACAAAAACAAAACAAAACAAAACAAAAACAGAACAAAACAAAAAGATACTCAACCCTGTAGGACATGGGGTTCCACCTACTCAGAGGAGAGTACAATTAAATCCAAATCTCAATGTCAACACATGCAAGTCACTCTCTCAACAATTTTTATGTAATATATCTCGTTCCCTACCATATGGGATCCATATGACATTAGCATTCCATTACGTCTAATGGAAACTAGATATTGCTGGCACATCACCATACAAGATTGTCCATGCTGTTCAAATGTAAAGGACAAGCAAACCACTTTTTCTCATGGCTTTGCACAACAAGCATAATTCTTTGGCGTTTTCCTAAAGTGTATGAGTCTGCTATCAAGCAGATGAACCACCCTGAAATTGTTGATCCTTAACATGCATATAAAGGGACCAACTGGAAGTTACTAGAAATACCCCTAGGAAAATATGGTTACCATGACACGTGAAGAGGTTGGTCTCTTTTGTTATTCCTCCACTGGTTTCTACAGTCATCTCTCTCCCCACAGCCGCAAAATAAGGCTGCCCCGTTTCTACCATATCAAATCCCATTTCGCAGCCTATACTTGGGACATCCAAAGAAGCCATTCAATTTAACCTAACACCCAACTGGCTAGCCATTGAATCAAACAAGCACAAGGCCTGCAATATAATTACCAAAGAACCTCGCATCCATGAGAAAACTATAATTCTAGAATAAATTACCATTTTTCTACTAAAAAAAATTGCCATCAAATACTCAATGAGAAATAATATTACCAGGCAAATCACCAAAATTGCAGCTACACAAGTTTAAACCACAATCAAGAAAATAAACCAATAATCAAGAAGCATTCCAAAGAAAAGAAACTCGCAGTGCCCTTCTCAATCCATGGTGAGACAAGTATGGTGGGAACCCGAACACCCAATCGATCAAACCGAAAATAAAAAGGATCAGGCCCAATGATCCCATCTGGGTTTGGGACACCAGTTACAGGGGTAGGCACATGATCATAGAACCCACCATGCTCATCATAAGTAATCAACAATGCCATCTCCTTCCACTGTGGGCTAGCACGCAGAATCTCATAAACCTCCTTCACAAATTTCTGTCCCAACGCCACATCGTGTGATGGATGATCATCATTAGCCAGAACATTGCATCAGATACCGTATTCTATCGTATGATGGGCTGCCGCCGGCGCCGAGAGCCGAAACTAAATCGCGATCAACAGTACCATTCTCCGCTCCGAAGATGGTGTGTTGCCGAAGATATTGTAACAATCAAAGTGGGATCATTTCGTCAACGATCAAAAATCAAATATCGACTGCGCCGGGCGAGGATCTTGGGAGTTAACTCCGTGCCGTGATATCGATCGGTTGATCCGGTTAATGATCGATGCCGGAACCGACCACTGGACTTTCGGCGAATGGATCGCGAACTCGTTGCCGCGCGAATCTCGACCTCGACGAAGCTATAACCGGACCGCTCTGTCGCGGTTTCGGACGCGCCGCCTCGTGTTTCGTCGCCGCGAACCGCTCGAATAAAGTTCTGAATTCTTAATCATAGTGTATGTTGTACCGCTCTTGGATCATATCGAATAGGAAGTGACAGTTGGATCACGATAGAGCATCATCGGAACCTGGTTCCTGTGGGTTTTGATTGGAAGCGTTGATATCAGATTTGGACTTTCTCATGCATGGAATAATCGGACTCCAGTCAGTTCAGTTGACCAATCTGACATGATCAGAAGACGTTCTGACGACAGCCTGCAAGGACATGGGACCATCGATTTTGTGGTACTCCGCATGTCCAGTGAAGTCGAGGAAGCTGAGAAGAAAAACGGAGTAGGAGGACGACGGCAGCCCTAAGGCACCGCCAGGCTGAAGAGAGACCAGTGGAAGGAGAACGGAATATAGTTCCGTAGACGACAAGAAATCAAGAATATGCCGCCACCTACCGCCTGCCCATTAGGTCTCTTGATATTTTTAAACCTCCATTACTGTACACGTGGCATTTTCTTGTAACCTTAAAATATGAATCACTATTCCTAGTGAGTTCAGAGCCATTCCTTTGTTTTAATTTATTTGTTCCTTAAATCCCCTTTTAATGTGTTTTTTTTTGAGATGAAGAAGTTCCTTGTATTATATCTATTTGCTTCAATATTAAATTAAAAAAGAATTATTAATTAATCTAAAAGCTTAACCAGTGGAAAAAAGTCAACCATCTACTACCTTTCAAAAAAAAAAATGTCGACCACCCACTTGTGTCTTAGTGAAAGATGAGAAGGATAATATCTCAGTTATTAAGAGGGAGAGAGAGAGAGAGAGAGAGAATTTGATATTAATTTTGATAATAAGTTTGAAATGATTGGGTTTTAGGTGATAATTTTGTAGGCATAAAAGGCCATTTGACTCCAAATCAAAGTTCCTTCTGATTAGACCCTTTGATAAACAAGATGGGTTCATGTTCATAAAGAACGGTAACAAAAACGTGTTCCTCAATTTAAGATTAAGACTTCATCATCAAGGATTTGCTCAAACAACAAAAAGAGCAAGCCAAGCTAAGAAGTTGGATCAAAGAGTAGAGTAGACTGCATCAGGAAGGAGGATCTGTTTAATCTGGACGCCATAATCCGCAGAAAAGATGAGACAGACCTCTTCAGCTTGTCCTGTCGCCATTTGGGAAGTTTGTAGAATGCTGTTTTTGTCATCCCAAATACCTTCTGGAACTCCTCTTCTGATAAATATGCCTGCAGACAACCAAAAATGGAGATTCGGCTTTTGTAAACAGATTGAGCTAGAATCTGAGATTTGTATGGATGGTGAAAGCTACTGCATTCATTCATGGCAACCATGTCTACAGTTTTCAGATACTTGTGATGGTGGTTTTTTAAGAACAGGCAAAGAATTCAGAAGGCTAACATGGAGCAAATATGCTTTTGAAAGTTTGTTCAGAAGGTTGGGTGCTCTATGAATGAACACGGAAAGGGTACCTCTCTTTTGGTTACGTCTATGCCTGTTGTTACTGGATCATCAGCCACGACTTTTAACCGTTCATAGGGAAAGATTAGCGAGTTTACTTCAATCTCAACTCCATTAATCTGATCAAGGCCTGCATTCTCAGAAGGGGAGCTTGGCATCACTGCAAGAGGCCCTGTGGATATTGGTTGGAAATTAATAAAGGGAAAAGGGAAAAGGGAAAATAAAACACCCACGAGAAAAATGAAAATGGCATACAAACAGAGAAAATGGGTCATCCTCAAAACGATAGGGTTACTAAGCTCAAGAACCATACCATCTCCATCTCCTCCTTGACCCCTAAATCCAGTTTCATTCTAACAGGCAAACATGCAACATCCACAATTGACTCAAGCTTCGAGTTTACAGGAAATAATGAACAATATTTTTCTGAGCACCAGATTCAAAAGATGCAAACTTCTCAAATGTTTGAAATCTTCCTATTTGAACTACTTTAGGACGTCAACTATATACTAGAATTGTAAGGATGCTTGTACTAGCTTTCTAGTGACATAAATTGATTTCCAGGATCCAACCATTAATTTTCACATAATTCTAGAGCATGCTCACGAAAGAAACTAGAAGATGAACATAGGTAATTTCATTGGTTCAAGGATATGTTCCATTACCAGTACTGTCATGATCAGGATGAGATCCTGAAAATAACGACCTTGCAATTGGAGATACACTTGAAATTCGTTGGTGGTCCGAAGATCTCAAATTTGAGCCAGAAACATTGGAGACAGAAGATACACTTCTTTGCATCCCATTAGAACTGACAGCCCTACTTCTTGAACTATCTGGGGTATTCTCTGTGGAGTATGCTTTCCATGAATTTCTTGAAGGTACCTGGATAAAAGATCATTTACAAGAATTGTAAGCAGAACAAATGTTTAATTGCAGGAAAATGGGGGAAGAAAAGATCCAACGGCTATATCAGTCTAAAATATCTAAGATTTTGAGAACATTGGTCCCTCTTTTCATATGAGATGGCTATATTGATTCAGTTTTATGAATCAACAGGACCCTTGTGTTGAAGGATACCAAATGCTTGATGCATAGGTAAGCTTATGTATGAGGCAACGCTGTTCTTTTCTTCCTTTTCATGTGCTGGGTTAAATGTGGTCACAATGATAAGTAACCTGTTGAACTTATTTGTGGCCTACTCTTTGAAAGACGGCACCTCTAATCATTTTAGCTTACTCTAACTATTCAAATGTCTCAACCTTTTCCAGAGTTAAGTGAAGCAGGTGAAGCCTAAACCCCTTGAGGATGTTTTTCCAGTGAGAAATTTTTAGGAAGAAAGCTTGCCCATAGTTCCAAGACAAAGTATCAGTGTCAACATTCTTGAGCTATTTTGGTGCTTATAATGTGAGTTTTCATTGGTAAGTATGGCATATTATCAACAGACTAACTTCCATGATTCAACTGAAAGAGGAAATCATGAAAGATGAACCTCGGAAAATTTTCCCAGATACAGCTTTTTAGGGGAAAAACCAAGGAAAGTAACTTACTTGTATCTTTTGCATTGTTCCCTTCAAAATAGCCAGCTTCCGCTCAAATGAGTTACCATGCATCTACAAGGGAAGAAAATTAGGTCACAATCGTTCTCTAAACTTCTTACTGCATATGTATTGCACAATAGTCAATCAATCAGATTTTAAGATGGAAAACATGATTATTTTTTTACTCTTCTACACCCTAATGTAGATTACAAAACCTATGTAAGATATAACATATCTAAAATGGTACTGAACTTCTTCAAAATATCTATAGAAAAGAGTGTTAAACGACCAACTCTCCTAAAAGCTCAAGCTTGTAGGATTTGGGTTTAATATGAACATTATGCCTTTAAAAACCTCCCTCACGTGTAGCCCCATACCCGCATGTGAAGAGTCAAACAAACCAAATAGAGTCTTCCATGAACTTTCAAATCAACAAATGAGAAATAAATGGCAGGGAGGTGGTTCAAACCCAAGACCTCCTGCCAAACCAGGCTCTGATACCATGTTAAATGACCAACTCTCTTAGCTCCAAGCTTGTAAGATTTGGATAATATGAATGTCTTGCCTTTAACTCTGAGAGGAATAGAATTAATCAAGTAGCTGTAAGGAGTTCTAACAAACTTCATTTTCCTGTCGTGCTTGTTGGTTCCTGTTTTCCAACAGCAGTGTCCCAACTTGACATAACATACTCATCTTATATCATGTCTGATAAAAAAACATGACAGAATTAATCCATGCTGTAACAGAGTCTAGAATGACGGGAGAAAATTAAACACCAAACAAAGATATTTACATCAGGTTCCAAAAGGAGCGTACTCAGAGGTGCAATTTCATGATGAAAATGATCCACTTACATTTTACTTGTGGAGGGAATCCCATTCAAAGCAGTGAAGAAGAATGGTGGCTCATGACCTTCGCTAATGACATATATAGGAGTCTCCAGGGAAAGTTCTTCGACCAGAATGTCTATCTCAAGAAATCTCTGCCAGTTCAAGGGTAAAACTTTAGGACATGGACAACGCTGCAAAGCATCTAATACACAAAATGCCAAACTACATGTGGGTCTTACATTTCTAGATGATCTCATCCAAGGATATTATGTATTAGTTCCTACAATATCCATATGGAACACAAAGCATTAAAAAATATTTGAATGTGGGACTTTGTAGAGGCCAAATGCTGGGACATAATGACTATTTCAAAACTAAGCAACTTGGATGCTAAATGTATATGAAAAAGACCGTTAAAATGCTTGCATACAATTTGAATCAGTTGAAGAGCACTTTTAAGGCATATTTATGGAATGGCTCATCTTTGAAATAAACTAAATCAAACATGGGTGTCAAGAGTGCATCTTTGGGCCTCACACAGTATACATGTGAGTATTTGTCTGTATTCATGAATGCAAAAAACCTTTTGTCTAAAATATATATTTTTAAGAGAGTTGAAGAATGAAAAATTCAAGATGATGGTTATTACCAGACCAATCTCAAGAGCTTGTTTCTTTGATCTAACATTTGAATGGGAGCCACACCAAACATAAATTTCTCTGTAGCAATCTAGTATTAACACGTCTTCTGTAGTCAAATCATCCTGTGTGAAGTTGAATATCTCCCTTCCACCTGAATATTTTAACAGCACATACAAAAGTTTTTATTTCAGGAAGAATTATCAGCCAAATTTCATGAGGAAAAAAGAGTAACCAGTAAGTTTGTCCATGATGGTACAATTTCTTAGACTAAAGAAGAAATGCCAATAATTATTCTTTGACCTTTAGTGCCTTGGAATGCTAGAATTTTTTACTGAATTCGGACTAGTAAGACATGCTAAGTAAAGGATTTGAGTTGATAATGAGCCAAGCAGTAATTGCAGAAAGCATTCAGTTGGACAAAGTTAGGGGGGAAAATAAAGCCTCTCTCTCCATTTTTTTTCCTGCCAAATTTCCATTTTTTTTGGTTCGATTATAATATAACTAGGCTTTACTTTATTTTCACTATTATTTTTCATTTGTGTACCATTTTAATTCATAAAATAAAATTCCTCAGTTAGTCTCCATTGCATATTTCTGTTTTCCAGTTCCATAATGGCAATTTGGCAGGAACAGCCTAAAGTGTATGGGATATGAGGTTACTAAATCGTCTGGTGAATGGTGTGAAATTGGGCCAATGATAGAGCCTTAGGAAAAAAAAATCCATGGAAGAATCCATTATTCTGGTCAATGATCTGCAATTTCCATAATCACACCTCAAGTATACGCCTAAAAGCACAGGCTAGACACACAAATACCACATGGTTTGGGCATGGAGACGGGGCACGTTTTTTCTGGTTCTTGCCCCACTAATGGGATGGGAATCAGATTAATATAATTAGTTTTGGGTTTGAGGTTTTTCCCCAAACGGCCCGGAGTTAGAGTATTATTTAGTCTCTTGTGATATATAAAAATAATTTTATTTTATTTCTTAATATACAATAATAAAAAAATATTTTTAAATAAAATAAGATTATAAAAATATAATATTTTATTTATTTATAAGTTCTATTAATTTTAATATAACAAAAAATAAATAAAAATCTTCAAAACAAATAAAAATAAAAATAAAAGCTAAAAAGGACGATATGGGAATTTCCTCAACCCATCAAACCTGACCAACCTTGACCCGTCACGTTTAATTTTTTAAGCGGGATGGAAATGGGAAATAATTTAAACAAAAGAAGCGAGGTTGGGATAAAGACTGCTTGGTGCCCTTCCTAATATGGTTCATGCCTCAAACTATGAATCTTACGTATTTCAAACATATCAATTTAATTTCTCTTAGACCATTTAACATGTCCATACAACTTAGTGTATTTATGCACAGAGTTTCTAAAATGCACTGAAGACTGTATTTCACATAAAGCAGCTACCAATGTTTGAAGAGATAAGAAGACAGCCACCTGGTCAAACCATGGTTGCTTATGTCTTCTTTGCAAATGTTCACCAACAAACATTAAGCTTCTAGTATGAAATGATGACTAGATTTGAGTTTTTCTTTCCAAATTTACAAGAAAAAGTTAAATCAATTAAATTTTTTGTAAAAGTTTAGATTTTATGTACAAGGTGAAGAAGCAAAAAAAAAAGTGTTGGGAAGAAACAACTTCTGCCACAAAACTATCTTAAGGGGAGTTCATAATGCATATCCTAAAGGTACTCCAACTATTGAAATGCATGGATGCCTACAAAAGTGTTTGGGGAAGAGTACCTTAAGATCACCTGAGAGCAAAAGCGGACCAGTGGCAAAAGAAACACAACCCGCCATTAGATATGTTTTTACAGCCATTTACAGCTGGCATATTTCTGAACCAAGACAGATGAACATTATCTTTTGAGACAAAATTCAAAGGAAAGGAGTATTTAGCTTACCATCGGGTAAAAAGGAACATGTAAACAAATGGGTCTTCTAAATATCCTTAATCTCCTTTTCCCTCGAATACTCTGCCTTTCCACCAAGTGCTTTCCAGAAAACATCAGGTTCACTACCTTCCCTCACTGATATAGGTTGCAATGTTGGCTATAAATGGTATAAAAATATAAACCCAAGTACAAAAAAGCATAAGCACGACAGGAACTTTCCACAGGACGAAACAAAAATAGCCAAGTCCACTTTTGAAAGGACAGAATCACACACATTGACTAGATCCAGCATTCTGTCAAGAAGATCATGATCCCTAGCTGAGGAGAGATTCCCAACCCAAGTGAAGATGGATGTTTCAGTTTGCAGGATGAAACAATAGGATGAGTTCAGGGAACTTGAAACCTGCAACAGTTTAATACCATAATTAATTACTACCAAGATCATAGAGGCCTATGTGATTTTAGACAAGAACCACTAGCTAGAAAGAAAAAGAAGCAGCAGTAGCTTGTGATACTAAATTCCAGAACAGATTATGTGGCATTCCATTTTTCTGAATCATGAAAAGAGCACAATTACAGACAACTTCATTCTTAAATACTCACCTCAACTCCTAAACAAACAAGGTCGTATCATAAATAAATAAATAGGAAGAGAGTGAGAGAGAGAGAGAGAGAGAGAGAGAGAGAGAGAGAGAGACTACAGACTGAAAATCTAGTTTGAAAGTCAAGAAAATCTGAAACATCATTTTAGAATACATACCCTTTGAGTCAACAGTTTAAATAACCCATAAAATGGGAATCACATTGATCATTTATCTGAAAGGACAGATACAAAATGTGGTTTGGTTGTTACCAATTCTATTGGATTGTAGGATGACTAATTTGCATAAATCAGGCATGTACTTTGATGCCCATCATTTAAATTCAATACATGGCATACTTTTTAATGGTTAGGGTACATCCATAAGTGATGCTTTGAGAAGAAAGTACCAATGAAAGGTGTCTTTTCCTTTCTTATAGCACTTGTTTTCCTACAACTGGAAAGAAAGTATGTCAACTAAGTGTTAAGAATGCAGACACTCACTTTCAAAGAATTCTGATTTCTAGTTCCCAACTTACTTGATCAACTTGGATGGCTTGCATGTTATTTGGACTCGTTCAGCGAACTCGAAAAGAGCCGTCTTTTTTCATCTCATAGAGTGTCATCTGCAATACCTTTTTCTGTTATATATCTTTTGTAACGTGTGCTCAGACCTCCCTGCATGAATGTCAAAACAAAACAAGAAGAAGAATGCCATAATAAAACCAGAAGAAGAATGCTCCACATTTAGTAACAATATAAAATGAAGAGAAATGTACTTGACAGGCAAAAGGAAACAAGCTAGCGAGGAAGGTGGATGAGGTACAAACCTTGAAACAATCAATGTTTTGAAAATTAAAGAAAAAAATTCAGCAGGCTCCTTTTCCTCAATAACTTGAGCCTGAAAAATAAAGAAAGATAAATTAAAACTATTAAATCATGCAGTTCTGTTGAATTGACTCCCGAGAAGTCACAAGCTCTTTTTCTTAAGTTCCACATGAGCTTTGATGTCATTTTGATTATTTCTATTCAACAGCTAACGACTTCAAAAAAAAGAGAGCTTGATATGGAAATCAGGAAAATGTTGCTTCTTGTAAAATCTTTATTTTGGCTTATGGAAGAAGTTTTTTCATGTTTAATAAAACGTTTACAATACCAATACTGCAATTTAAAAATTGTGAATTTGGGCTTCAACATCATGTTTTAGCCAAAACCAAAAACAAGAAACGTCTACGGTCAACTTAGAAACGTAAATGTTTGTAAGTGGCAAAAAAATTCATTAATCCATCGTGACTTGATTTCAGGTGCATGAACCTTCAAAAAAGCTGTGAAAGATGTAGGTGGAAAAAGATGTTTCTCTTGAACGCATGCAAAGTACAATACTTTCTTTCTCTGCTATGGTGCTAGAAGTTTGCAATCCACATCTGTGTTTTAGGCCAAGTGCTTGCTTTGGTCATTCTGCAGAGCAGAATTCTGAAGCAAACAGACTTGAGTGTAAAGGTTGTTGTAGCTTGAGTATCTTGATGAGCCATTATTAGAGTTTCTGAAACCTTGGGATTTCTGGCCTGAGACTTAGGAGATTAAGACCAGTTGTTGTTAGGCTTTAACCCAAGTACCATAAATCTGATTCATTCGTAATAGTGGAATTGTCCCCCCTCCCTATAATATACCTTGGGCCTTCTGGGGGAACACATGTGTGCAGTATCTGATAAAGAGCAATGATACATAATCAGACAGAAAATATGTGGATACTTTTGTTTGGGAATCTCATGGTGATGGATACTGTTGTTTGGGCTTGCACTGCCAATGGTCATTGGCATTGAGATGCAGCAGCGCTGTGTTAAGCAAATTACAGACAGTTGCAGCCTTAAAACAAATAATCTGAATCTTAACAATTTGATCTGTGAGTGAAACATCATTTCAAATTTTATTTTTCTTTTTCCCTAACTACCCAATGCTTATAATTTTATCATTGGGATTTACTGCAATGGGTTTAAATGGGATATAACCGAGCATTTAAACAAATTTAGATCGATGAACAAATTTAGCTGGGAATAAAAGTTTCATCAAATTGATCCATACTGGCATGACATTGTCAGGAGTAAAGAAGCCACGTATTCTGTTCAAAGTGAAACCGTCAGGATCAGTGGGTGATATATGATCATGGATAGAAATTCTGTGGTGTGAAATATGGGATATTCTCAGCCCAGATCAGTCTGTAGTCTTAGTGAGTTATGTTATGAGGTTTCATTGTTTCAGATATAATCTCTATATAATAAGGGAAAAAAATAATATCTAAAGAGAGACACTCATATGATCAAGAATTCTAGGATCAACATGGAGGGGTTTCACTAACATATTGATTCAGCGCATAACTAAATCAGCATGCAACCCCGCTGTTCTAGAAAAGAGAAAATGGAAAGTGCTTATTCACATGCTGGAGAACAAGATGTCAAATCTAGTGTTCTAGGAAGGAGTCCCTCATCCTTAATGCTTTAGTATTCTGATTAAATAAAACCATTTGCATTTTCATGAAAAGGAATGTCAATGAACCAAGCACTAGGAACCAAATATTCAGGACATATAAATAATCATTCAAGATATGCTTGGCCAACATTCACCATTAGGTAAACAAAAAGTAGTAACTAACATTCTAATACAACATGTTTCAGTAGATGGTATATTTCAGAATGCAAAGAGAAAACTAACCAAAACTGAATCTCCCTTCATTGAATCAACAATAGTATTCATACAGGAGATAGCATCAACTCTATCTTCCTGCAAGCAGAGAAACTAATGAACAAGGAAAAACAACATGATAACAGAAAAGGAGAAATCTGTTCATCAATTCCCATTAGTAAATACACCATGCTCACCAGTACAGCCCCACGACCAAGCCATGCATAAAATAAATATTCATCTCTTCCATTTCCAGGATATTTGTACTGCACAACATAGCAGTCACCACTGAAAAGCTTTGTTTGATCAGCAACAGGGACAAGGAACAGCTCATCATCATTTACCATCAGACCTAGAATGTTCAGATTGCAGCAACACAGCATAAGTATCATAAAAATCTTACAAGCATAATTTCAGGAACTAGCAATTTTTTACTAAGAAGTTGCTTTTAGAGTGTACTGCAGTCTATAAACAAATCACAATCTTCTTCAGGAAGCTCCTTCACATCATAACCTTGCTGCTTGAACATTGCTAAAAATGATATAGAGTAGGAATACAAAATTAATTCAAAGAAGCAGAAGGCATTAAAATAGATCCTGCTAATACTTTTAATGGAAAAAAGAAAAATCACAAATGTTGTTGCAAAGTTATTAAACCTGCTACTTTCCCTCGACCTTCAATATACAGTCTCAGCTCGGCCGGTGAGGCCAAACATCAAAAATATGACCTAAGTAGCGGTTTCTGACCCTTCGGTCAGGAAAGTTAAATGGCTTCTCATTGACCTGTCCTGAGATTTGAGGAAATCCTAAAAAAGAAAAAATAACAATACTTGAGTCAGCAACAATGCAGCAGATAAAACATGCAGAAAAGCCTGAATAGCCGCATTCTTTAGTAAATATAACGTTTTATGTACAATAATGCGTCTTGCATGCAATGAACTTCTCGATTCTTTATGACTTCACATTTCCTCGTGACTAAAAAATATTTAATCTCTCTAACTCCCTTTTAATTTGATTCTTTATTAAGCAGCAAAGTTCTTTAGAGACAAGGCAGCAAATTTAAGAGAGAAGTGCTTCTCACTATGGATGTTGATCACAAACACAGAAGGAACTCTGCAGGCCCTTGCTTGGCAATACAAAACCATGTAATGACTTCAAATAAAATAGAAATATACCAGATTATTTTGAATATCAATTTTTAAAAGTACGTTTCCTCACTGATACAGCCTCAGCACCAAACCATAGGGTAACTATATAAGTGTAGCTATAAGTTCATAACTAGCATATCTCATTAGTGTTTAAAGTATTGTTCAGCATTAATCAATTCATTAAAAGTTAAACCATATTACAGGTACATTAAGTTAAATCAACGACCATTATAATTAAAGAAATGTAACGATAAAGCTACAATTAAGATGATGATGAAAAATAGTAAATATCAAAGTACATCTTCTAAATATTAAGGTCAGCAACCTGAACAATGTTATGCAATTTACACAATGAAGAGCAACATTGTTGAATCATCCCAATGAGCCTACATTTTTATCACCTTGATGAGCTTACCGGTGTTTCATGAAGGATCAGTTACAAATTCACTCATATGATAATGTCATAGATGTAAATTCATAAATACCATTTACACATGTACATGAAGAAGAATATACAAATAGAAAAAAAAGTGCATGCGTTTCTTGGTGTGAGAGGGGAAGGGAAGAGTAAATTCTTACTTCTGCAGCTGAGATTGAAGTTTTTCGTTCTGTGATTGAGGTATTTCTTCCCATCCAGACAAAAATCTCATTGTCACAGTCCAACATGTAGCACTTGTTTGATTCAAGCATTTCTTTGTTCATCGTATTACACACAGTTTGGGATAGTTTTCCTTGAGTAGTTATCCTGTTGATAAGAGAACCTTGAAGCATTCTTAGAGAAAGAAAGGCATCCTGTAAGTTTTAAAAGAAAAAGACTCTTTCTTTGTTGGAAGAAGGAAGTGGATTCCTCCTGAAAAGCAGATCAATCTGACTCAGTAAAACAATATTTTCAGAAAAACCCAGGAATCTGAACAGCACAAGCATTTCCAATTTTTATGAAGCTACAGGAAGATAGCATCCTTTGGCAAACCAAAAGGATAAAACTTATATAATGAATAAATTTGACACCTGGGGAATCTGTTTAGAATGACCTGAATTCAATCCCAGTCCCAGAAGTAAAATAATTGGTTCTATGAATGATGATATGAAAGGAAAGCAATATCCAGGAGCAGGAATAAGACAAAACTAGCAAAGATGTGCATCTGGCCCTCAAGGTGACTTTCACAGAAGAGTTTTGCATTTGGAATATCAGGTTGTTTCTGAAGGGAAGGAGGTACATCTCGAGGAATAGGAGCATAACCACCAAATAAGCTCCAGAATTCCCCAACATCAGGATCACCAACGAATTTTCCATCCTCTGCAACAAGCAATGATAAATATTTGTCAAATTTGTTTCTTACCAAAAGGAAAGTAGAAGAAGAATATATTCCAACCTATAGTTGCAACATCGCACTTCCCATTATGCTTATTCTCTTTGATATACTGAACAACCTCCAGAGCTTTAGCTCTTTCTTGTATGCTGGAGTTACATCCGCTAAAGAGGAAAATTTTTGATGCTGTATCAAGTACGAATACATTATTGTGGTTCAAGGATGACCGAGAAAAAGGAACCTGGTGAGCATGAAAACCACCACTCAGATCATGGCCCCAATGTAGCTAAGCAAGTAAAACAGAACCACCTGGAGGTATTATGAGGAGTTGTGGCAGCTGAAGGGCAAGAAAACTCATACTCAGAATTTACTGCTGTATGAAAAATGAGTAATGCAAAATTCCTCCCTGGCATCCATCATAAACAATAAGTGTACAGTTTATTGAGCAACCTCTCAAAAATTCATCTTAATAAGTGGAACATAAAAATTGCTCGACTTTTCCATGTTATAGTTGACTAAATTAATTTATAGAACTACAATGTGATAGTTATATCACTTCCGGAAAACTTACTTCTTTAACATGAACAACATGATCCCCCTTGCATGTAAACAGGCTGATTTGGTACTCGCAATTTAATTCTCCTGGTCCAGAAGAAAATACGCCTTCTATGGGTATAATACAAGGTTTAAAGTATGACAAAAACTTCTCAGTTTCCAGACCCTGAACTTCCCTAAATTGCACAGCTTTGGACCCTAGGGCCGCATCTAATTCAAGGAACTGTCTGATGCCCAGAGTTTGAATCCACCTGCCAACAGAAGGAGCAAATAAAACTCTCCAGTGAAATAAATTATCAAATATCAAATTTACCTTCAAATTTTTGTAAACACTAGTTCTACTTTGAATATAATAATGTGCATGAAGGTGGGTTGGATCTGTTACACCCTAACATTGATCATGAGAAAACAAGCCTCAGGGTTGGCACCTTACCCATGAGGGCTGGCATGTCAAGAAGGTTTTTGGTGTGGTAGTTAGTTGATGCTATTAAGGCTTATTTTGGTGGTAGTGACTCGGATGGATTCCATTAGATTTAGTTTGAAAGGTGTGCAGTAAGAGGAATTTTCTTGAACATTGCCAGACATGAACCGGGGTGCAACATGAAAGAGGAAATCTTGGACAGCGATGGTGTGCAATGCCATGTCCACCCGACCTAAGGATGAAGCAGGGGATATACGTGCATCAGCATGGTGGATGGCCTTGGCAATAGAGAAGCTCTAATAATGCACGACAACATGTGTTGCACACACAACCATGGCCCTTCAATATGAACTGGCAATACATTAGCATGCCCACACATGCCACTGTACAGCACACCGCTTGAGCAACAGTGACATCCAAGGTGGGGGTGTGGGTTGTCACTCAAGATGGCTTCCAAGGGTTACAAATGATGAGGTCACAGCATGTCAAGACACACCAGGGACATCCTTCAATGGTTGGTTGAAGCACAATAACACTCACTTACACATGATATAGGCACAAATGTAATCCTTGTGGTGCACCTAGTGGATACGCAGTTGAGGGGTGAGACAAATTTTCCGTAGTTGGGCATGGCACGAGCACACTAGGGTCCATCAGTTCTGAGACATGCAAGCCAGGTGTGAGCTTTGACACATAGCCGCATACCCCATGTTAGCAAAAGCATGTGACATTAGAATGGTCGGAGCAAGTGTTGTTGATGTTGTGCAAATGACAAGCAACCAACTGGAATATGGGACTTAAGGCAAGCATCAGCTAAGGGTTGTCTAATGAGCAATTGAAGATGGTTTGGGAGGTTGAAACCGCATAACTATCATACTAGTGACATCTCTGATTGGCTTATATGAAATAAAAAAATTACATAACTGTAGGCTACATGGCATTCTAGACCACACTTGATCATGACAGGATTTGATGTTAAAAAGACTTGATCAGGGGTCTAGGATATATTTTCTGTATTCTCTTTGACAAAACAACATTTTGGGGTTACACCTCACAGTCGTGGTGGTGTCCCCAAGATTTCAAAGCCTTTGTTCAAGCGTTGGATGTTGAATAAGTGGGGACTTAGTCTACCAAGAAAGAGATATATTTTGGATTTAGAACTTCCTCATGACAGTACCCAGGAGTTTCTACCCAAAACCCAAGGACAAAATCACTCAATGACGCAACTATTAATGTGAAAATCATGATACCTTCTAGTCATCCCATCTTACCACTACAAAAACCCCCACCCCAGTAGAAAAGAACAGTTTAAACAATTAACCATTGAGGTAAAACAATTTCCGTACCAACAGGCTACTTAGTCAGGCTTGTAGTTTATTGATTGGTGCATTATAACTGTTATCTTGTATGCACATTGTTAATGATCATATTTTAGAAGCCAATGACAATTCCTCTGCTTTTTCGAGTTGTAACCACACTTTTGAGGATTTCAAATCATAAAATAAGGAGGTAAAACCTCTTTCACATCATTTCCCAGCCAATAATGTATATCATGTTGAGGAGAGCTGCTTTTGAGCAAGACTGTCTGTCACATATAAAACAGAAGCAAAAGTCAAGTCCATCGCCAAAAAAAAAAGGAAAAGGAAAAGGAAACAAATAACTCACAGTTTAGACTCTCAACATTCAGGATCAAAGTCCATACCCCAGCTGAAATAACTTTCTACCAAATAAATATGAGGTGAATTTCTTCGAAACTTAAGAATCCCCAGACATTAAGTAGAAATTAAGCATCTGAGATTGTCAATGACCTGTTAAATAACTTAATTGGAAATTTAAGAGCTCTGAACCCGCCAACGACTTACATTCAGAATTATATATGCACTCCCACTGAAGAATTTCCCATATGAAGATTTTGGGACAGGAACCAACCGCAAGTTCTCAATGCACCAGATTTCTAAACCACTAAACAAATGAAGGGTTAAGGGTAAAATAATAACTTTAAATGCCAAAATGGCATAAACAGCAGAGCCAATGATTACCACTTCTTAGAACAAAATAGCATGTGAATTCAACAACTTGGTAAATTACTACAAGGTAAGATCCGTAATAATCAATCAAATGCACAATTATTGTTCAGTTTAATAGAACTTGCAACTTAATTGACTGTCAAACAACAAAATGCTTTTTCTCGGTTGATTTTTATTTGCTTCCACAAAACATGTTTTCAGAATAAAAGAAATATCTACCAACAATGTAACGTAACATCAGTATTGATACAGTAAGGGAAAAAAACACAAAGCCCCTGTGTAGTTGAGCAAGTCTTTTCACTTGTCTATATTAGGGTTTTAGGCATGTAGTCAACATCTTCCATATCAAGATCTAGAAAAACAACAGCACACCCAACCAAAAAATGTAAATTTAAAAAAAATGAAAAATTAGGAATGAAAACAGCAGAATGCAATTTACAGTGAGTAGCCAGAAAAACAAATTCTTCAGTAAGGATACGCCTTAACTCCCGCTCCCTGAAATATTGGATCAATTTCCATCTCCTCTTATGCATTTGAAAACCCACAACACATCCCTCGGAACTTGCAATAGCCCCTGCAGTATATGAATCAACAATAATCACTGTCGGTTTAAAATGAGCCAGTATGCATCAGGAAAAACACTACCTCTGATTGTGATAAGAATCATTCTGAGAAGTTGTGAAAATACTTTACGACGAAAACATACAAATAATCAGAAAATTCCAAATGAAAAAGGCAAAAAATAACTATGACCCACATACTAAAAAGAGCAAAGCATAAGACATAGCATAACCCAGTAAGAAAAACTCACCTCTCCCTTGTGAGATTTGATGATTCAACAGTTACAAGGGCTCAACTTCAAACTTGTATGGAGACGTGGAACAGACCCTCAGAACATTCCAGAATATTCCCAGTTCACTCTGACCTTTGTAACAGGGCGCTCTTGAAAAATAATTTTAAAAAACTATATCAAAAGGGCAATGGATAACTTTCAGAATAAAAGCAGGCAAAAATTGGGACCTAAAAGAAGGGAATTAGAAAGGAAAGAAAGAGAGGAGTTTGGGTGGTGGGGAGACCTTGAAGCCTTTTCTTCAGCAGTAGAGGAAAGGAAGAGAAAAGCGTGTAGTTGTACTTTACCTTCTGTTCAGGCCGTGACCTTCCACGCCATGTGAGGTGTTTCTCTCTGTACATGGATTTCCACATTTTCAGACGTCTTCATACTTGATAATGATTAATCACTTATGGAAAAGTGGATTGTCAGATAGTTTTTCCAAATCTTTCTATGTTTGATTCCGAATACCATAAGAGAAAATACCTTTCTTAAATAAAAATATATTTTTGAATAGATTTTGTGGTTGCTCACTTGTTCTTTGTCATTTGAATATCCCAATCATGACATTTCAATGTTGATGCTCCGTTTCATTTCATGCATTTTGATTTTGTTTCATTTTTTGATATTTTCTTCAAAGCTCCACTTGTTACTTGTGTAATAACTATTGTCCATGCTCGAACACATCTCATTAAAGCACAAACCTCAAACAAAGAGTAGAATAAAAAAACAAAGTTTGACTTTTATTTTGTTCATAACAGTCAGCTTAGTTACGAGATCCCTAAATTTAACGGTCAAATAAAACCTCTCCAAAGACCTGAACTAAGAAACTATGATTCTAATATAGTGTGCTTGATCAGGTCCGAATCGTGTAGATATTATCGACGATGCAAGGCGCAAAAGCAAAAGGCGTATCTCTTAGATTGAAGTAAATCTTTATATAATGTCGAGAAGTTCTCATTACCAGATATGGGATGTAATGAGCACCTTTCACGTCTGAGGCATGACGTCATCGTTGTGTCGTCAGATGTAGTAAGCAAGCAGGACCTGCACATTGGGTCGGGGGATCGTATGATATGATTTCTCGATTTGTGGGGCGTGTCATCCTTGCCCGCGAAGGTCATCTTAATAATGACGAGAGAATTTGTATAGGTATAAGTTAGGGAAAATAATGATCAAAGAATTTATATAGTATAAATTAGGAAAATAATAATGACATGAATTTTTATAGGCATAAGTTAGGAAAATAATAATGATAATTCAATTAGCTAATTAATTAATGAAAGATGGGTAATTTTATAATAAACACCTAGGTATAAATTGGAATAAGAAAAGAAAATTAACTATTCGTCTTTGAATTTCTTTATAATTTGGTAGAATTAGGATAATGAAACTTTAGATGCGGGGTTTGAAACAATTCTACAGGTAAGATATTGTATTTTTTTGCAGATTTTTTTTGATGTATATTCTTTAGTTTCTTCGGTTGAATCAATGAAAAAGTCGGATTTAGATTACCTTTAGTTCTTTAAAAATAAAATAAAACAATGATTGGTGGTGTCGTACTAAATTACTTTGGGTATAAGAATGAAAAAGTATTTAAGGATAATTTTTGAAAGAAAATAATAATAAACAAATAAGATAAATTTGAAAATGCTGAATTTTGTATAAATATATGTATTTAATAAGTATGTGAATGCAGCATTTTTGGTATTATGTTTCATAAAAGGCGAGACGTTTTTTTATTTTGAAAAACCATTTTTTAAAAACAGTTTGGAGTCATCACTTATTTTTGTTTTATTTTAAGGAAAAACAAAATAAAAAATAAAAAACACAAATGTGACTCACAAATAAGAAAGGCAGTGCAGGAAAAGCAGAGTCTGAGTCAGAGTGCGGGATTCTTGCTCCGGGAAGATGCGATGGGCGTACTTGCTACTCTAACCACCCAAAGTCGGGTCTTTCTTAAACAAATTAAGGAAAATATGGTTTTGACTGGTCGACTAATAAATACCAGAAGAATCGTGATACTTAATCTGGCGGTCATGACATTATATAAATAAATAATCGATAAAAGTCGGATGAGGAAAATTATTATTTTGAGCAGGCGTATTAGAAGCGGCCCTAGGTGGGAAAGCGATGTTGGTCTGATAACAACATGAAATATTAGCGCTTTATTGAGTGACTCTGATTGGGTCGAATTAGTTGTTAAAAGGATACATAAGATGTCAGTTACGAGCCATTTGCCATGTGCACGAATTAACTCCACAAGATCTGTTTTATAGAGCTATGGGAGTGTCCAAGTGTTTGGAATTTTTAATGATTTGAAATTGAAATTTTACGAAGTTGGTAGTTTGAAATATTGGAAATTAAAATTAGAAATGAATTTGAAGGCTTAGAATTTTGAATTGAGATTTGGAAGTGAGATTTGAAATTAAAAACTTGAATTTTATAAATTTGAGGTTTGGGATTTAGAAATTTGAAATTAGAATTTGGAGATTGAATTTAGAAATTGTGGCAGCTTTGGATTTTTTGAAGTGGGAGAATTGTAAATTTGAAGTGAAAACTAAAAATGAAATTGAAAAATGAGGCAATTGAATTTAAAAATTGAAAACTTGAAAAAGAAAGAGAGAGAGAAAAATAAATAAATAAAAATAAAATAATAAATAAATAAATAAATAAATAAATAAATAAAATAAAATAAAATGATAATATTAAATAAATAAATAAAATACATGAAATGACTTTAGAAATTAGATTGCAATTTTGAGAAATTTAAAGGAATATTATTTTAAAAATTAAAAACATAAAAAATGAGAATTGAAAATTTAAAAAAATGAAGAATTTAAAATTTGATTTTTGAAAGCTTTTATTTTTTAAATGATAAATTGTGAATAAATTAAGAGTGAAATTTGACCCCGATAAAGAGTGATCGAGAATACGTGTAGTCTTGGTCGAATGAGCTAACGGTCGATGCAGAATTAGCCATAATGGGTTGGAGATATTATGTTGGGCTTCTAAATATGTGGTTAATTTAATAAATTGAATTTAATATGGCGTCCCAAGGTATAAGATGTCTTTTCAAGTGGGTTGGGCGTAAACTAACATATTGGGCCTAAATGGATGGGCGATTGGATCCCAATTGGATGAGCTTAAAAATGTCAGAGGGATGAGCCTGGATTAATCGGCGCAGGTAAATGGGTTGGACACAAAAGTGAGCAATGGTCCTAATAGGTCGGGTTGGACAACTTTAGTATGAGTTGAGTCTAATTTAATGAGCCCTAAACCCAATAAGATAAGTTCTCAACATCCATAAGTCTACAACTCTAAATTACTAATCAATATATGAACAAATTTATAATTTTAATAACAAACAAAAAATTATAACAATTAACAAGTCCAATTTGAATATTTGGTAATTTAACTCTAATTCAAAATAAAATTAGAACATTTAAATAACGATTATGTCAGTGCTTGATTCCAAAATGATAACTTAGTATGAATAGAATATTACAAAATTTAATTTTCTTGAGACCAATTTCACACATTAAAATATAAATTACATCTAAAACTTATAATTTAATATTTGTGACAAAAAAAAAAATCGAATCAGGAGGGCATAATCCATATTGAATTGAGGAACCAGTTTGTCTGATAACTAAACCATGAACAACTAGATTCAAACCTAAGGCAATGACTAAACACGGCAAAATAAATAAATAAATAAGCCCAGGTACACAAAACAATTGGATTTAATCCACGAAATGGCAGCTTTAAATTTGCGATGATAATTAAACTCGACGAGGGCAAAATTAAATAAAGAAAATAATAGCTAAATCCATATTAGAAACAACTAAATTCAGCGATCTTAAGCGACGAAATAATCATCGAGGCCCATTTAAATGAGCTAGAGGAACCATCTGAAAACCCTAGGTAAAAGCAGTGCTAAACCCGAAGTTAGGTAGCGAGGGATGTGGTAAAAACCACCACCGGGCTCACTGAGACTCTCCTCCTCTCTTATTTCCCTGTTTTCGCTCTATACTACTCTACTGCGTTTTTTACTGCTGCTTGCTCAAGAAGCCTCACTCCATCTCTCCATTCTCCTCATCCTTTTCTCTCCGGAAATCCTCGGTCCTCTCTGTTTCAGAACTCCTCTTCAACCTCAATCAAAACAGTTGAGATAGAAAATATTATCAAACAACTCGATCACACTTGACTCGAAAGTCAAAGCAATCATAATTCCTGAAAACAAAAAAAAAAAACAATGCATATAAATGACACAAACAAACATTCCAAAATAAAAATAAAATAAAATGAATAGATCTCATAGAAAGGAAAAAAAGCGAATCATTCGAATACATAACGTGAACAACGAATAATAACAAAATGGTCATGCCTCCTTAAATCTTCACGTGATCCTGATAAACCGACCAAAGGAAGAGCATTAAGTCTGACTATCTGGCCGTTCTAATCGCGCTCAATTTCCCCCGAACATGCAGAAACAAATAAAATAAAATAAGCAAAGTAAAAAGATAAGCGTCATGGCATCGACATTTTCCTTTCCTTTTCATATTTTCTCTGTTCCTTTCTTCAAGTTTCTCACGAACATAATGAAAGAAAAAAATAAAAAATAAATAAATAGAGGAAATCATGGATGATTCTGAGAATATGAAAGAACAAAGATAGCGAAAATGAAATCGATCACGAATCTCATCTGAAGTGGGTTAAATGCTTATATGTGAGTTCAAAAATAACCTTTAAGAGCATAACGAGTATGACAACTTGAAAGCGGGGAGGAACAACTATCGATGATCTTTGACAAATCCATGAGAGAATCACAAACAAATAATCGACCATTGATATTCATGTTTAGCCATCGACAAATAAAGATCCATGGACATAATAAATGAAGAAGGTAAATGATGATTAAAAGAAAAAAAAAACGAAATGAGTTTGCTGATGTACTGAATAAAGTTACATGGGTCTCGAAAATCTGGATGCTGCTCTTCTGTCTTTCTTTCCCAATCACCCCGTTCTTCTTAAAAAAAAACGCTATATATTCCTTCAAACCCTTAGCTTTCTCCTAAAAAAACCTCCTCTAAAACCTGGCCCTTTACGAAACCACTAGAAAGGTTCCTGCACATACTAGAGATAAAAAAGAGAACCCCTTTTGATGGGTGCCATGTCAACAAATGCGGGGCTCTCACACAAATATGCCCCTCTTTGATGGAATTCATAAGTGTAGTGAAGATGAACAACTTTGGAGTGAGATGAATGTGCGAAAAATGAGTGAAATGAGATGAACTCTATCAAAAAAGAAAAAAAAAAAAGGAGGCAATGAGAGTCATGATATAGATTTGAGCTCCTCGGAGAAGGTCCTGAAGGTGAAACCCGCACATTGAAATCTAAAGACAAGTGGGAGTCGACGCCCGTGGGTGTTATATTAGTGCCGTGTGCACTAAAGTAATGATCCAACTGCGTTGAGACGCCAAATCTACGACATCGAATGTCGACACAGTGGAAAGAGGCTTTATTTATCAACATTGAAACCAAAGCGACAACGACATCGAACTAAAAGAAATGTTTCTCGACACGAGCTAAAGAAAAATGGCTCGAACACCAAGGCGAAGAAAATAGCTCTGGGCATGTGAAGAAAACAACGACTACGAGCAGCGAAACTAAAAGAAAATGGCTCTGACATTAAAAATGAAGAAAATGGCTACGAATATTTAAAGCGAAGAAAATGGCTCTGAGCATGAAGAAAAGCAGCGACTCTGACGCCAAAGCGAAGAAATGGCTACGAATAAGCGAAGAAAACAACGACTCACGAGCAGCCAAACTAAGAAAATGAAAACAAAATGCTAAAGCCCGAAGAAAATGGCTCACGAGCATGGCTGAAGAAAGCAATGACTCACGAGCATGGCCGAAGAAAATGGCTGAGCATGGCTGAAGAAAATGGCTCTGACATGTGAAGAATGGCTACGAAACATGGCGAAGAAAATAGCTCTGAAGCATGGCTGAAAAAATGGCCTGACATTAGCGAAGAAGAAATGGCCACGAACGCTAAATTGAAAGAAAACAGCAATACGAGCATGGCCCAAGAAGATGGCTGCGAGCAGCCAAAGCGAAAATGGCTCTGAGCCGCTAAGCTGAAAGCGGCTTGACTCTACGAGCCGCGGCCCAAGAATGGCTCACGAGCCTTGGCCCCAAAAAATGGCTGCGGGCCTTGGCCCAAAAGGCTGCGGCTCGTGAGCAGCCCGAACTAAAGAAACGGCAGTCACGAGCAGTAAGAAATGGCTCTGAGCATGGCCCGAAGGAAAATGGCTCGAGCATGGCCCGAAGAAAACAACGCTCTAAGCATGAACCCAAAAGGGAATGGCTCTGAGCATCAAACTAAAGAAAATGGCTTTGAGCATGTGAACTAAAGAAAATAACGACTACGAGCAGCGAACTAAAGGAAATGGCTCACGAATGCCCAAATGAAGAAAACATGACTCTGACGTAAACTAAAGGAAATGGCTACGAACGTGAACTAAAGAAAATGGCTCACGAAGAAACGAACTAAAAACATGACTCTAGCCTTGAGCTAATGAAAATGGCTCAGAGGGCGCCGTATGTGAACTGTGTGGCCAATGAGATCCACTAAATAAATATCTTTTAGGAAAGCGAAAAACGTCTCGATGAAGATCATCCTGATAAAAACCATCTACATATCTCGAACTATATAGTAACAAGTAGGAAAGTACACTTTCGAGGGTGGCATGCGCGAAGTGTCCACCGTGACCGTCCTCGATGACGATTGTTCATACCATCCTGACCCACGCCCGGACGATCTAGATAACTAGCAGTTGGTATGCCCCGTGTATCGCGAAACATGATGAAACCCAGTGTGAGAAGCGCGACCCATCATCTAAACGAGGCGGTCTGCCAGGAGCAACGAACTCGAATGGTCTATAGCGGGGATATGCCCGGTATGGCATCAGCAAAACATGATGAAACCCGTAGTATCAAAGCATGACCATCATCGACAAAGGCGGTCTACAAGACAAACAAACTCGGATAGTCCCCAATAGCAGGGGATATGCGGTATGGCATCGACAAAAACATGATGAAACAGGAGTATCGAACGCGGCCCATCATCTCGGGTCTGCAGAGACAAACAAACTCCAGGATGGTCCTAATAGCAGGGATATGCCCGGTATGGCATCGACCAAAAACATGATGAAACCACAGAATATCAAGCATGACTACGTCATCTCGGCGAGGGCGGTCTGCAAGACGAGCAAACTCCCGAATGGTCGATAACTGGGGGATATGCGGTATGGCATCGACAAAAAACATGATGAAACCACAGAGTATCAAGCATGACCCATGTCTCGGCGAGGTAGTCTACATTGAACCAAGCGAACTCGGATGGTCGATAACTGGGGATGATATGCTGATATAACATCGAATGCTCCATAAATCCGAAACCAATCGACATCCAGATGCGACCATGAAAATAGTGCTAACGGGGTCATCGAACCACAGCCCAGAAAACAAATCAAACAGTGAGGTGTCTTCTGAAAAGCGGCATGATGATGTCGGATACTAACCAAGTCACAGTGCATCAGCGATCTTTTGAATAATGTTTGATTCCATGGCCTCGAGGTGGTCTTACGACATGGGCTAGTAATGTAGGCTTGAGGTGATAGGTAAAAAGAAATGAAGGAAACTGAGGCTCAAATACCCGAAAGATCGGAACTATAGCCTCGTGTTATTGGAATGCCACATGCATGAAGTCTCATGAGCCATGGACCTTTAAGACATCAATGGAAGCGTAGATAATAATGATGTGATGCAAGGAGTGTAACATGGTGAAATAGGTAAGAGGACAAGGATGTGGAGTGAAACATCAGACTCAAAATCAATAAACATATGAGGGTGATAAATGTGAAAATGAGAGGTATGAAGTCAAGAAAATAAATAACAATAAGGGAGGAAGAAGAAAAGAAGAAAAAAAAAAAAACTAATGATGATATGATGAATCTACGGAAGAATCTGCTTGCATGGGGAAGGCGTGTAATGGCAAATGGAATGATGAATATGACAGACTCGAAGCCCAGGAGAGGATGGGTCATCTTACATGTAATAAAATCTAGAAGTAAACCGTAATCTTGGGATCTCGGGAAGCTCACCACGTGAACTCTCATAAGTAATATATACACTTTCAAACAATGATACTCATAAATCCAACCATACTCAGGAATACGATATTGATACCTAATATATACACATGCGCATGGATTTATATATACATATATATATATATATATATATATATATATATATATATATTTTTTTCCTTTTTTTTTTTTTTTTTGCACATAGATTGAATAAAAGCGATAAAAAAACAACCAATATAGCGATAAACGAACATATCTCCACAAACCGCAAAAAAGTATAATAAAACAACTCGATGAAATGACATAAGCCTCTCAAACTAAAGGTCTACGAATAAATATCGATGTAAGAAATGGCGAAAGGGACAACCACGACAAACCCTGTACGATAAGATGAATAGATCTGCAATCCCAAGTAGGAAAGAATGAGATGGAGACGAGTTAGATAGAGAGAAATCGGTGAAAACATAGGAAACTATATGACATGGAGCGGATCTGATGAAGTGAATGTGGTAGGCGTGTAAAGAATATGTCAGTATTGACCATAACACTGAGAAGATCCTTAAACTAAGGCATTCACACCTTAGAAGGGCCCACATCCCAGTATGAAAGGTAAGCGAGGGTTGCAAGAGAAAAAATAGGCCAAAATGCGCGTGTGAGGCTCGATGGGCTAGCATAGCAGTAAAAAAATGTGAGTAACAGTGATAAGGTATGGTATAGAAATGATGGCCATGATCCTGCGACCAAGGTCTGAAGCGTGAGAACTTTCGGGTTGATCCGCATTGGTTGGCTCGAGGGGTGATTTCCATCCCCAAGTCCATCGACCATGCGACTCCTGGGGGTGACTCTCCCAATAATGTGAGTCGGCTCCCGGGTTGGAGTGCAAGCTTCCCTCAGGGTGAGTGACTAATCCTCGAGGACTCTCGAGCGAATCGCCTACGTAGTGGTGCAGAGCTTGACTGGCTTTTTGAAGCGTGGGCGTCTTCAGCTGGTAAGCTGAATATGGTCGGTGACTCTCAAATCTCCTCTCATCAACGGCTGGCTGAATCAGCGAGTGAGGCGGAACCTCGCCTCCCCAAATGTCTATTTGCTCTAGGGCTGCTCTCGAGGATCCGTCTCTATCTCAGCCAGACAGCGCCTCCCGTGCCATAAACTAGAGAGTAAGGTGTGGCTCTGTGAAGTGCGAAAGGAGGTGCGATCGCCCATAATGCGAAGGCTTCTCGGACCCGGTCTCAGAAGTCTCGATCATCTTGCGTGAGAATCCTCTTAATATTCTTGTTCGACGGCCTCTCTTGCTCCATTTATGCAACGGCACATCTGTGAATGATCTATGATCTTGGATGTCATATCTACGCAGTAAAGTGTCAGCCTCACCACGAAATGCACACCTCTTGTCAGATATCTGACTCATGAGGAACCTGTATCTGTAGAGATAATGTGCAATCGATAAGGAAGGTGGCCACTGGCGGCATTTAACTTTGCATGAAGTGGCCTCCACCCACTTTGTCGCGATGTCGATATGACTAGAATGAACTCATGACCAGCTAGAAGACTTGGCGGAAATCTTCCCCAGTAATATCTATGTGACCAAACGACGAGAGTGAGGTGATGCATCACTGACTCGATGGTGGAGCATTAATATGAGATCTCCATTGCATCGACACTACATGCATCTCTGAGTATTGACAACATTTTGTCTCCATGGTTAACAAAAATAGCGATCCTCATAATCTTACGAGTGACATATGTCCTCCCATGTGGAGCCCATAATTTCCGGCATGGACCTCTCTCGTGCAGATCGGTGAATCTTGATCTAAGCACAACAATAACACACCATCAGAACATACGCTATGTAGTGTCTCTCCATTATGTATCATAAAGCGGGTGGCCATTGCATAACCAGCTCTCTTGTCCTTAGCGTCATGGCCTCGGGGTATGTGTCATATCGAGCGATAAATATCATGATGTACCACGGCGAGACCATCATCAAACCAGAACTTGTCAGTTAAGCGACAATGGCCGGGAACGCCGGTCTCGACTGGCGAGGGGCGAACTGCAGCCGGGAATGTCGATCATGGAAGCGAAGTAGCGAGCATCGGCGGGCCCGATTACGCGCTCTGGGTGGTGAGTGTAACTCTGGTCGTCGAGCCTCCCACTAGTAACTCTAAATAAGCATGATATGGCTTTAAAAAGCCGCATCTACGGTCTTACGATACGCCTTGGATACGTTCAATCACTAGATTAGAATCACCAGAATATCTCCATCCTTCTAATCCAGAGCTCTCTGATGGAGTCTACAACGGACCATGCCTGTACTCAGCAATGTTGTTTGTGGTGGGATAGCGATACCTTGAGCGAAACGGGCGATCTCGGATATGATCGCCATGCGGAGAATCAATAGAACACTACATCCATGTCCAAGGAATGGTTATTTGCACCATCCAAAGTACATCGCCAGCAGGATAAACTAGTCACCTACCGATCTCCTCATCAGGAGAAAATCATACGTCAATCCTCTCTTGTCGATGGCAGGAGGTGAGGCCCAGTGATGCGCTACTTGGCTCCACATAGACTTTTGGGTGACATGCGAATGTCGAGGCTCTGTCGAAAGTACAAGCCATCTCATAGAGTCTGCCTCATTGGCGGCTTGTCAACGGATATCTCAAAGGATCTAGCGAGAACAAGGCGCACGGTGCTACGTCGTAGCAATGTCTCGATCTCAGGAGTGGCCCGAAGACTAAAGCTAGCGGGCGCTCAATCATAATGTACCTGGAATCTCATACTCTAACATCCTCTTACTCGGATAATAGATGGCTCGCTCACTACTTGGGAATCATCAGTGGGCTAGCATGCACCCTAAGCGACATGCGGGCGACAAATATAACAAGAGAGGTCGTCCAGGCATGGGAGGTACCAAAACCGGAGGGGAAAGCAAATACTCTCTAATCCGCTCAAACGCCTGCTGGCACTGATCATCCCAAACCTTGGGCTGTTTCTTCCTTAGAAGTCGGAAGATAGGCTCACAAGTATCTGTTAGTCTAACAATAAACCTGCTAATATATTGCAACCTACCCAAGAAACCTCGGATCTCAGTCTCGGTCCGTGGTGGAGACATGTCAGATAGCTCACAATCTTATCGGGATCTACCTCAAATACCTCTCACTAATCCTGCCTTGGCCCGAGCTTCCCGGAAGTCCTCCAGAAAGTGCACTTCTTAGGATTAGATCATCTCAAAGCATCGATCCTCGGAAAAAGCGCTAGAAATTTGCCGAGTGATCTGCCTTACATCACGGGACTTCTGATCATATCATCTACGCAGACCTCGACATCCACGTGCGTCGTATCGGCGAAAAGTGTAATGGCGCTCTGCGATGAGTAGCACACTGCATTCTTAAACCCAACGACATGACTATATAACAGTAGGTGCCCCACTCAGTGATGAAAGATGTCTTCTCCCTGTCCTCGGGAGCCATCATAATATGATTATAACCGGAGAATCCGTCCGCAAAGACAACATCGCATGCCTGCGTCTTATCCAGCTTGGCAGTAATGATATGTGGGGAGAGAAAAATCATCCTTAAAGACTGCCTTGTTAAGATTTCACAAAGTCCACACAAACTCTAACCTTGCTGTCCTTTTTGGGAGCGAAGGGCAGGCATTAACCGACCACCGGGATGCTCGGCCAGCGATATAAAGCCAGCAACTAGTTGCTTTTGGATCTCTCTTTCAGCTTTGCAGAAGCTCGGCGGAAGTGCGATCGCCTCGACACAGCAGCGGTCTAGCATGTGGCAGCGGCGGATGATCTTTGGTATAGAGGGTCGAGGCCGGCATGTCTCGTAAGACCATCTTGAAAACATCTACAAGTATGACTGAGCAATGAAACAAACTATCCTCTCTCAGTTGCGAGATAAAAAATTTGAGGCAGATCCTCGACTCTGAGCTCATTTGTTACCTAAGTCGATTGTCTCAGGATCATCAAAAGTAGGCGAAACCCTCTCCTCAGTGAGGTCGTGGTCAGGATCGGGCCCGGTAACTCACATCGAATCACCACAACAAAGACTTGTCATCGATATCAAAGACATGTGATGTGGGTGGGCTAGATGAACATCAGACAATATCATTATCACAAAAAAGCGAAAAATACTCAAAAAAAGCTCAAATCCATAGATGAAAAGAGTGGTACATCATCAAAGCGGAGATAAATCGATAGCACATGAAAGAAAGAAAGTGGTGGGTCCACGATGCAGGACTACCACATCGGGACTAACAACATCCTCGATCTGAAGCGGAACATCAAAGAACCTGCGGGTGAAAACAGCGGAACATCCTCGATGCGCTTTCGATAATGAACACCTCGAAAACTCGGATAAGGCACGAAACCGCAGGGTGAGCTCTGGAAGCGTGACCATCTGATCCATATCCGTATCAACATCTCATCATGATACTCATCGAATGAAACCGACACCATCTGTATCGAATCATTAGGATCGAAGGGAACTCCGCTAAGCAATCCACCTCATCACGGGAAACACAAAGTCAACACACTAAAGCGCTGGGGAAGAAGAGCCCGGGTATCCTGACTTTAGGAAACTTGCCAGGAGCTCCATCACTCCAATTGGATCTTACGGACCGAGACGTCCCAGCTCTTAACTGCAGTCGGCACTAACCAAACAATCATCGGAAATGCAAAAGCTGATGGTGGTGATGATGCTCTCTGAAATAATCTACTGACTTGTCGGTGTACGGGGCGAAGGGATAATCGGAATGGCGTAAAGAGGCAGGGACGTGCCATGATCCTCTCATGCTTGTGATCGCGCCATGTATATGAAGTGCACTCAGGTAGGGCGTGGCAGCCCGAGAATCATGATCCATCGCGTGTGAACTCTCTGGCCCATCGCGGCGTCGTCCCAATCGGGCCGGGGAAGAATGACATGCACCTCGTAATACTCGGGGCGTGGTGTTCTTATGGTATCAAAGCGTGGCTACGAGGTCTTTACAAAAATCCTCGACCTCCACAATACGCGTCGAATGAAAACCTGTCAGACGGATCAACGTCACTATAGGCGATCTTTAACTTGGCTGTTTGAGGATGCATACTACTCGATGAATGTACGGTAATAACCACGACCCTCGTGTATGAACTACCTTGATGAAGGGAAGAAGGGATGAACCGGCCAGTGTGTATCGAGTCGACCGATAGCGAGGTTGAAGGATGTAGCAAGGATCCTCGACACACGAAATAGAGATTGGAAAAATGTGATAGAGCCTATAATAAAGTCGTCCAGTTCCCGATACCTCATTGTGTCTTTGTCGCAAGCTCGGCAGATGCGTAATGGAAGGTGCAAATCCCGAGCCCAATCGAGCAATAGCGGTGGCGAAGGGCGGACATTGTTAAACCATTGTCCAATGGACCGGATGGAGCATGGCGCCACTGGCTTGACAATGAAATATAAAGTAGAGTATGGTTTGATCCCTCGGGTGGAAGGTCGTCAGCGAGAAAGAGTATGCATGTGGCTGCGTCATTTTGTCGACATATGAATGAGCCATCCCGGGAGAGATTCCGTGAAGTATCAACTCGTGTCGACTCGATACTGTCCGATTAACACTCACAATATTGTGATGAAGCGAGGCGATAAACTCGAATAGATATTCGAGCACAGTACTCTGCCATTGTCCCAAGTATCTCATCATCCTCTCACTTTAACCACCATCATGTGACGTCACCATCTAGGGGCTGACGGTGCGAGGCTGTGACGCACACTCTGCCTCCTCGAGCCAACATCTTGGATATCATGGGGTCACGTATGATCCTCACACGGAGTCAATATAAATGGGAGTGCGAGTAGTATGAGCGAGAATGAGTCATCGGGCGAGGAGAAGCAGCTGGCGAGTGCGACATGAATCCAACTTTGAATGGCATAGGTGTCGTCGGGCTCGAGGTTATTCCATCTACCTCGTAACTCCCATCTGGAACTATGGGCTCTGGTACGAGTCATCCATGATGGCAATGTGAATAACATCATCATCACTTGACAAAATCTAAAAGTGTATACAGCAGGGTGGTGGAGGAGGCATGAGTAGAATAAGTCGTGATGGGTTGTGATCCTTAGTACCCCAGTAATTAAACACGATCTATCGGATCTGAATGGCATGTCTCGGCGGCACATCGATTAGGTGTCATGCCACGGCTCGATGATAAGCATCGCCGTCCATCTGAAATGTGGCGGAATGACACGAGGAAGTGGCACAGCGGCGGCGACATCAGCGGTCCAGCCATCTATAAACCAGAAAGAGCACGGCTCATCGACGTACTAGCGAGAAAGCGTCTCTGTTGCCTCGAGAGAATATCCTTGTTTGCTGTGGAGCTACAGGCACACAGGGTATCAATGGTGGCACTCTGGCCAACTTTGAGTAGCATAAAGCGGGCTGATTATCGGACGTAGATACGTCGAGGGCCCAGTCGGAAGTAGGTTGATGTATCGCGTGCATAAGTCGGAGAATTATGTCCTCTGAAGTCAGGCGACAGGTCTGAAATGCTGAATGGTCCTCGGCCCATAGTCTTAATAGTACCGACATCTCGGGTCTTGGCCCTCCAGTGATCTCTTCCGCTACGGTCGAGAAGGGAAGAATCGGATGTATAATCCTCTGCAGAAATACCCTCCCCTCGATACCATATGGTGCTCCGATCAATGCCGATATGCAAATGCATTGAAAAACCCATCAAGTGTCTAGCATACTTAAGAGTGTAAGAAGCTCCTCATAAGCATGCGATCTTCTCTCTCCCGGAAGCGACGTCTACCATGCGAACCAAATCTTCTCCTCGGCGGAGATAAAAGATCAACGTCTCCTCAATCTGTCGCATAGCAGCCTCGCTCTCTCCTAGGACATCGCCCTTTGTCTTCAAACGAAATGCCTCAAAACTCACGGGTGAAATCTTCCCGAGTCAGACGACGAGAAGCGTCTAGGAAACATACCAACTTCTGTCTGACACCCTTTCGGGAACGCAGGGAATAACATAAGCATCTGGGCCTCATCAAGTCTGAGCCCACCATGGCTTGATAAGTCCCTGATCTCAAAGTGGGCGCGGGCGGTGCTCGATATATCTCAATCTCCGGCATCCCTAAATCGGTGGTAATCGATCGTGAGCGTCTTATCAAAAAATCATCCCAACTAGTAACTCCATCAGAGACTCTCATATGTCGAAAGCGCTGCTCTAGCCTATCATCTGGCGCTCGTATCATCGTATTTGAAATAGGTACTGGTAGGTGTAGTCACCTACTGCTGGCTGTGAAGAACTAATGGCACATGAGTAGCTGTCAACTGAACAGGCGGTGGAGGCGGTGGAGGCGATGGTGCCCATGAATCACTGCTTGAGCATCATCCTGAACACGATCATGTGGGACACAAGCGTCCATCCCCCTCGACTAAGTCTAGCTATGGCCTCTGAATCGAAATCGTAGAGAAGTGGCCCGGTCATTGTGGCTTAAATGTGACTCTCCCGTATACGTATGATCCCTCGTGCGGCCCAGTCTTCCACGAACCACGATCCAGTCGGTCCCGGTATATCCTGAAAATAAGACACAGATAAAGTAAGAAAATGAGTAAAGGCACCACTCGGCGAAACCTGATGAAATAGCTGTGAACCAAAGCCCAGGAATAGATAAGCTTGACATTACGCATCGTGTCTCGTTGAAACCCAATCGATCAATCTCGGTATACCACCAATAAGAGCCATAATAAGAAGCTGTGAATCCTACTCCATGAAATTGCATTACTGAAGGCTCACAGATGCACCACGTGTGGGATAGAGTCCTATTAAATCAGATATAACTCAGCCTAAAGGTCAATGGTGGCTCTAAAGGAACAAAGGTGGGTGGGTCTTTTGAGGTTCACTAGCCGGGGAGCGATTAGCGCCCTCAATGGTACCTGACCTCACATCTCTGAAGGGGGTGCTTCATCTTGAGAGTGTTCATCCACCTCCACACATGCACTTCCTTGACATCCCAGGGGGCGGCCTATGATAAAGGCTCTCTACTCTCGAAGCACTAAAGAATAAGCTAAGTGTCTGATTAGTATGTGTGGGTGCATCCGAAAAACCTAAATGACAATCAACCTTTGAAAAGGCACGCTGGTCTAAAGTAGCTCTAAATCTAGCTCCCCCAGGCTATACAAGTCCTTGAAGATGGGGCTCCCTCACAGGCATCAATATGTCGACCACCTCAAAGTAACCTACAAACATGGATATAGCCCATCCACTAGACCTTACTCCTAGTCTTCAACTCGATTGAAAAGCAAGCAAGGGTAAAACCAGTCTCCAACCAAACCTAGCAAGAAAAGATCGTCAATGAGACTAAAAGATTTGATTTAGGGGACTAAGGGGATCTGAGTGTGTCCCATAGACATGCGACAAGCAATCATGTAGGAGAAAGGTAGTCATCTGACAACGGTCATGCAAAGCGGTATATCATCCCATATCTACACATCTAAGTAGGAATATAAAATGAACATGGGTGAGTATATAACAAATGATGAGAAACAAGTGACATAAAAAGATGAACAGAAGAATCAACCAACGAAGTCAACCAACCAGTACTAATGATACAACAATCAGACATATGAAAAATACAATAAGCTGCTCAAAACTCTCAATGTGCTATACACAAAAACAAAAATAAGTATTTATCAATCAACTAATCAAGCGTCATATTTTCCTAATTTGCTTATTCAAAACTTGACATCTTTGTCCCGATTGATGCCCGTTTAATGGCCATTTAGCTATTATCGACCCACTTAAAAGGCGAGACTCGTTTTTTATTTTGAAAAACCATTTTTTTAGAAAACGGTTTGGAGTTGCCACTTATTTTTGTTTTATTTTAAGAGGAAAACAAAATGAAGAAAAACCTCGATGCTGACTCATTAAGAAAAGCGCAGTGCGAAGGAAAACCGAGTCTGGTCCGGAGGTAAGGTTGCCATCATGAAGACCACGATGGGCGTGGCACCTCAGCCCTAAAGTCGGGTCTCTACTAAACAATTAAGGAAGTATGGTTTTTATTAATTAAATATCCATCTGAAGATAGCCAAATATATTTCTGTGTGCATGACATATATAAATAAATAATCATGAAGTCGGATGAGAGAGTGTGTGCACAGGCGGCGTAATTAGAAGCGCTACCAATTAGGAAACAATGTTAGTGCAATAACAACATGAAATATTCACACTTTATTGGAAATTGACTACAGATTAGAAGTCAAATTAGTTGTTAAAAGGATACATAAGATGTCGGGTCCCACCAAACCCATTTATATGTTACACAAATTAACTCTAGAATCATTTATAGGAACTATAGAATTAATCAAGTGTTTGGAATTTTGGCTTGATTTGAAGTGAAATTTTGGGATTGTAGTAGTTTAGAAATACATTGATTAAAATTACGAAATGAATTTGAAGCAAGAATTTTGAATTGAGATTTGGAAATTAAGATTTGAAATTAAAAACTTGAATTTATAAATTTGAGGTTTGGGATTTAGAAATTTGAAATTAGAAATTTGGAGGTCGAATTTAGAAATTGTGACACTTTGGATTTTGAAATTAGAAATTGTAAATTTAGTGAAACTAAAAAATGAAATTGAAAAATAGAACTTAATTGAATTTTAAAATTGAAAACTTGAAAAGAAAGAGAAAAATAAATAAATAAATAAAATAAAATAAAATAATAAATAAATAAATAAATAAATAAAATGATATCTTAAATAAACTAATAAATAATACATAGAAAAATTAAACTTTTGAAATTATAGATTACTTGGGTAAAATTTAAAAAAATATTATTTTGAAATTAAAAACATAAAAAAATACAAATTGAAAATTTAAATAGAAAATTAATTACAGTTTTGAAGACTTTATTACAAATGATAAATTGTGAATAAATTAAGGAGTGAAATTTGACCCATTCAAAGAAATTTGATCAGGAATCGTAAATGAGTGCTTGGTGTCGAATGACTTAACAGTCGGTAAATTAACCTAATAGGTTGGAGATATTATGTTGGGCTTCTAAATATGTGGCTTGACCAATAAATTGGACTTAATATGACATCTAAACTATAGATGTACCTAAAGTGGGTTGGACATAGAAAGCCCAACATATTGATTTCCAATGGATGGGCTTTGATTGGATACAGTGGATGAGCTTCTAAATATGAGATGAGCCTAAATTAATGGGTCTAAGGTAAATGAGTTGGACCTAAGAAGTAGGCTTGTGGTCCTAATAGGTCGGGTTGGACCTTTAAGTATAAGGACAGTCATTTACCAGAGCTAAACTAATAGAATAAGTTCTCAACATCATAAGTCTACAACTCTAAGTACTAATCAATACTATGAACCAAATTTATAAATTTTAATAACAAACAAAAATTTATAACAATTAACAAGGTCAAATTTAGAATATTGATATTTAACTCTAATTCAAAATAAAATTAGAACATTTAAATACTGATTAACATCAATTAGCAATTCAAAATGATAACTTAGTATGAATCAGATATTACAAATTTAATTTTCTTGAGACCAATTCACACATTAAAGTCTAAATTACATCTAAAAACTTATAATTTAATATTTGACAACAAAAAAAAAAAAAAATCGAATCCACAGGAATAATCCATATTGAATTGAGAACTTGATTTGTACAATAACTAAACCACAACAGGACAACTAGATTCAAACCTAAGACAACAACTAAAACACAGCAAAATAAATGATGAATAAGCCCGGACTACACAAAACAATTGGATTTAATAAAGTAGCAACTACAAATTTACCCAGAAAGCGTCATTAAACTCGGCAGAGACCAAATAAACAAGAAAATAATAACTAAATCCCATATTAGAAACAACTAAATTCAGCCAATCTTAAGCAGAACAAAATAATCATCAAGACCCATTTAAATGAAACTCGAAGAACCAGCACAAAACCCCGTAAACGTTTCACTTCTAAAAGCCAAATTGATGGCAAGGGATGTGGCGGCTCACCCAGGAAAACACGAGACTCTATCCTCTCTTGTTCCCACTGTTTTACGCTCCTCTCTCTCTGCGTTTTTCTCTCTTCCTCCGAAGCCTCTCCCTTTCTCTCATTCTCCTCCTCCCTTTTTTCCTCACTAAATCTCGGTCCTCTGTTTGAGAACTCTCTTCCAACCTAAAAGTCAAACCCGGTTGAGATAGAAAAATATTATCAAACAACTCGATCCCACATGACTCAAAGTCAAGCAATCATAATTCACAAAACAAAAAAAAACGATACATATAAATGACACAAACAAACATTCAAAAAATAAAATAAATAAATAAGCCGTCTCCATAGAAAGGAAAAAAAAAACCGATCCATTCAGAAAATACAGAACGTCAAACAATAAATAACTAAGCAAAATGATCATGCCTCATAAATCTTCAGTGATCTTTTTGATAAACCAGCAAGGAAGAAACATTAAGTCTCAACTATCATGGATTTCCCTAATCATTGCTCAATTTCCCGAACATACGAAACAAATAAAATAAGAAATAAAAGCAAGTAAAAGATAAAACATCACACGCTCAACATTTTCCTTTCCTTTTTCATATTTTCTCCTGTTCCTTTCTTCAAGTTTCTCACCAAACATAATGAAAGAAAAAAAAATAAAAAATAAATAAATAAATCCCATGGATGATTACAGAATATATGAAAGAACAAAAGATAACTGAAAATGAAATCCCAATCCACCGTCTCATCCGTGGGTTAAATGCTTATATGTGAGTTCAAAATAACGCTGGAGCAACAACAAATAACGACAACCAAAGCAGGAACAACTATGACAGTCTTTGACAAATCCATGAAATCTACGACAAATCGTCTGACCATTGATATTCATGTTTAGCCATCAATAAATAGATCCTGGGCATAATAAATGAAAGAGGTAAAATGATGATTAAAGAAAAAAACGAAATGAGTTCTGACGATACAGCCACCCAATAAAGTTACATGGAGTGCGAATCTGGATACCTACTCTGTCTTTTCCACGTCCTTATTTCTTCTTAAAAAAAAAACGCTATATATTCCTTGAGCCCTTAGCTTCCTCCTAAAAAAACCTCCTCTAACACCATTCTTGCCAAAACCTAGAAAGGTTCCCCCTTTATACTAGAGATAAAGAGAGCCTTTTGATGGCTGCCATGTGTCAACCATCTGGGGGCTCTACAAAGTATTTAAAGATATATGTATTTTGGCAAGTAAATATTTTATTAAGGATTGATAATTTATTAGATAAGAAATATGATTATAATAATTATTTAGCAATTATAGGAAATAAGATCCGTTAATAATACTTGTTGTCAAGTATGATAATTGTTAGGTAAAAATATTAGATGAATATTGTGTAATAATATAATTTATAAAATATTATTAATATTATTTCTTTCTATTAAAGATTTAGTTCGGATTAAAGACATAAAAATAAATAAATTATTGAAATAAGATCCAAAGGAATATGAGTTTTATAAAATTTGTAGCAAAACTACCTAATTCAAATAGTTATCAATTGAGCGAGTTGTCAACATGTTTGAGGTGAACAAAATTATATTACATTAGAATCATTTCTCTAAATACAAATTTACATAAAAAATCATTTAGAAACCCATTAACTTTTTTATTGTGTGGATTAAAAAAATTAAAATAATATCATTTATTAGAATATCAAATTAGGAAAGTTTTAAGAATAAATAGTAATTATGATAGTTTATTCCTTATTATTTTACAGGAGAAATAATTAAAGTGAAATTATTAGGATTCATTTATTTCAGTTTTGGAAATACTCTTTTTGAGGTAAGGGATATTAATGCAGATCTTTAAAAAGAAAATGTTTTGTTTTTACTTCATTTGATGATGAAAATTGTTTTAACTGAATTATATATAATCTTGGTTTATGAAAAGTTTTACTTTTTATTTATTTGATTATATGGATCAAGCGTTTGTATAGTTATCTTTTGAAATTTGTTTTGTTTACGAAAGAAAATATATTAGTATTTCTTATTGAGCTTTAAGCTTACTCCCATTCGTTGACATTTTTTTCATGTACTTTTAGTTTCCGTGATGAGTGATGGCTAGGTTAGGGATTCGTCATCAATAGGATTTGATTAGAATTTTATGTTGGATCATGTTGAACTAATAAGTTCATATTTATGTGAAATGTTGGGTTTTGAAAGTTAATTGACAAAGTCACTTGGATGATAACATTCATTTTTATATTAATATAAAGTTGAATTTGGGAGATCCTAAATATTGTTATAATACGAGAGCAGGGAGCTTTTATATCGCATGTAATTGATATTTGGATTTTAAGTAATTTTTGTCGGTGTAATTTGAATTTGAAGAATTTATGAATTTAAAAAGTTGCGCATTTACTTTGAGCATTGGCATTTGGTAATTGAATGATCCCAAATTCTGAAAGGTTAGTGTCGTTGCACTTGACGCCCGAGTGGTTGGTATGGTCAACCCGATCCCATACCCCCTATCGGGTGGGTTTGAGGCGTGACATTTATCTCTTAACGTTGACTTTTACTAATATCCTTTGAAAATAAATTTGATTTGGATTAATAATTCAAAAGAAAAAAAAAAATGTGAACATTAAAAATAAAACAACATTAGACTCGGTATTAACCCCAATGAAGGCATAGGGACGTACCACAAGCCACAAGTATTACCTTTGTAGGATAAATCAGCTCGAGTAATATCGCCAATGCATCTCGATCAAAGAACACCCAAAAATTCATTCTTGATGTCTTTCCGCCAGGTGGTATTTGTAGTTGTTACAATCGTATCGTGAAACCAAGTATCATCGATCAATAGATTATATTCGCATTCAGATATAATAATTGGTGGGTTTTCTTGTTCTTTAATACACAATGTATCGTTATGGATTTGTAGTGAGATAAATGATCCAGTTATATTCGTTCTAATTCTGTTTTCAAGTCAATAATAACACCAAGCTAAATCTTTTGACTTCTCAAATCCATTTGTTTGAAAAAATGAATAAACCACTTGAAATCCAAGGCAGATGTTTCTAATTTAAAAAATATTTGACTAAAATATAAAATATTAGATCAAAGATCCAATAAATTTTAGGTACAATCTTAATAACCTTAGATATAATAAGGTCATACCCAACACATATAATAGTATTTTAAGGTTTGCGAGATAATACTTAAGTTTATTGGGCATTCTCATTCTTTGTAATTCTTTATAAAAATAATTTTAGAAATCAAAAAAAACGAGACCTAAACTTGATTTCGAGTCTTTATTTTAATTTTTCAAATAAATTAATATAGACATAACATGGTTTCCCATATTTTATACATAACTCCAAGAAATTCTCTACAATTAAATATCAAATCAACATTGAAATTAGCTTTAATTTCACCCATCATCATATGGTTTCGGACAATAACCATCTCTTCTCATTTCATGCTAGAATGTATGGGACTTGTATTTTTCTCTAAAAAAAAAGATATTAACAGGCAAAACCTAGAGAAGTTATATGCTACAGGACATCTCTTTATCTCTTCTGTTCTCCTTTACTCCATTTTAACACCCATTCTGTCCATGGATGCCAATTATGGTGACATAGTAGTCATTTTATCAAGGCCTAACCATCACAATTTTGTCATAAACTTATCATATCTGCTTGTTAATTTTTTGTGGGCAATCACGGTCCAAGCTAAATACAGCTAATCCATGCTATCAAGTATATGTAAATGTGTATCAAATCAAATGTGACCCATCACCGATCTTGAAGAATTAAGTTGTTTTGTTTCATTTTCTCATATCAGGACAAACAATCTGATTGCCATGAAATGAAACTCCACCTTTCCGTTGAAGAATACTGAAAGGTCAGGAAGGAACTGATAGAATCACTAGGCCTTGGGAATTGTATTTAAGATTCGTTGTTTAGATCAATTAATAAGAAGAACAAAAAAATCCAAACTCAACCATATTATTAAGAAATATAACACTGGTTTTTAACACAAAGTTATCCTTGATGTAAAGATTGATATAACATTAATGTAACAGTTACCACATTGCAATGTAACAATGTTTTTCAAACCTCATGTAACATAATTACTATTCTTATAACGATCAAATTCTTCATTAGAGTATTGTTTGTTGAAGTTACATAATTTCCCATTAACCGATACCGATTTTGCTTTTTATTGGATTTACGTTCTTAGAAAATACCTTAATAATATTGACTCCAAGTCTGCCACATGGAGCTTAAACCTTACTCTCTTTCTAGAAGAGTGTGGAACACTAGAGTTCCATGCATTTCCGCATTAATACAGGCAGGTAGGTTATTTTTTATTGGTTCAAAATAATGCACTTAATATATTTAAAACTCCTTACAAATTAATCTACATGATACTTGATTGGTACAAGACAAAGAGGCGTCTTCCTATGAATTGGCCAATGCCACCATCTTCCATGTCAGGTCTTGCATCCCTTAGGCGGCTCCCAGTCAGACATTTTACAACAAGATTGGCAATGCCTCAGCCAGACACCATAGCAAGCTGCAGGACCAGATCATACCAGCCCCCAAAGGAACGGCTCAAAATTCTGCCCTTTGAAATCGACGTCACTCCCCTCAAACCTCTCAGGGTAAAACTCATCTGGGTTGTTCCAGCTACTGGGGTCTCTCCCAATCGCAAATGCATTAACAAGGATCGTCGTTTCCGGGAAGACGTCGGCCCAGTAATCTGGCGCGAATCTGAATATTCGCTGCACCAATGGTTTGCCCAGAATCAGCAGCAGCGCCGCCAGTGCATTCTCGAGTTCTTTGATCACCAATTTCTCAAGTATTTCAACTTAGAATGTCGATACTCTATCCACTTTCTTACTTCCGACACAGCTCAGTTTCGAAGCGCACCTTCTTCATCACTGAGGGTTCGCCACGACCTCAGACGCACCCAAACCTATTCTGCTGCCAGTGTGTTTCCACCTGAATGTGCAGAAAACAACAACTCATGTGAGAATTCAAATTCAACCCAAAAGCAATGATAGTTTTTTTTTGGATAATTAAAGCAGTAGTTGTTAAAGAAAAATATTTGGTTAAGAATTCCAAATAACCCCACCAAGTATAAATCTAATACTTTTCATGTTATTAAATAATCATTTTTGAGTAAAAAATGCTCCTCTATTTAATGTATTTACTTGTCTCTCTTAAAAAATAGATATTTTTGTGTCAAATTGAGGAATGTCAAATTGGTTCCTATTTTTAACAATTATTTTTATTCTAGAAAAACACATCAAATACTAAAAATGTTTGGTTCCATTTATTATGTTATGAAAATAAAGAATACCAAACCCCCATATTTTAAAAAACTAAGTGGCTATTCTTTTGTTTTCATTATTTTTTATTATTCATTTTTCTAAATTAAGATATTTACGTCTGAATCATTTGAAAGTACATATCCCAGGGTTGGGAAACATTAAATAGGATCATATCCCAAGATCAGTAGTGGAGCCTAGTGGGCATGTAGACATCACTAAAATCCAAAATGGAGACTTGTAACTTTTTCCCATCTTCATAATTCCTTAATCTGTTTATTTTTATTAGAGTTGATTATATGTATTTATTAAAGGCCTATAAAAATTGATTAGGTTGAACAGACTACTGATAGTTACTTAAATAAAAGCTCAACCAAACATGCCCAAAAAAAAAAAAACATGATTAAGTTAAATAGGATTCTGTTCAGAGCACTCTAACAATAGTACAAGAATAGAGGAGAAGGGGTGCATTTACCAGGAGGAATGGCCTTGATATTATCACGGCTGAGAGATGAAATGCAAAATTTTCATCTTTCGACAATCCCTACCAAAGCATCAACAAGATCTTTATGTTCTGGTTTCTGCTTCCCTGCTGGAGTCAAGATGTTCTATCACCACCATCTATGAGTATAATTATCTAAGTTCTTGAAGCACTTACTGTACCCCTGTGCAGAAACTTAATCAACATCAACAATCCACCCAACAGACGGAAAGAAATCCTCTTAGAAAACTATCAGCATTTCATTTGCTTCCATAGAACATTCTGACTTCTCATTTCTTGAACTGCTTCCTCATAATTCTTTAAAAGCAGACGTATTGAGGATTCCATCCATGAGAAATATCTTCTCATGGAGATCAACTGGATTCGTTTTGAAGCCTCAGAGAAAAACCCCCAGTCAAATCATTAACCTCTACTTCTGGCACACAATGTGGCGCCCTCTTGGCGCCTGCAAGCTCCAGTGACAAACACTTTCCTCATCGCCCTCCAGTAATCAGAGTGGTGAGAAGCACATGTCAAGAATTGTAAGAAAAGTTTCTTGGGACCTTGGGATGGAGATCGACTACAGCAATTCTGGCTCCCGTAGGTTTTCTGTGCTTCTTTGGCCATGTCCGCCGACGAGACTAATAGGGTGGGATTCACCAGTTGCAGTAACAGGACAGGGCATATTCTCAGGAAGAGTTCAGAGGGATCAGTGAGGCAATTTCCTAGCTGATGTAAGTTGCCAATGATAGGAAGCTTTGGAGGCTTGGAGAAGCCTGGTGACTCCTTGAGCCTTTCTTCTTCATTTAGAAGAAGAAGCAGGAGAGATATGAAACGATAACGAACAGGGCGAAATTATTGATTTACTGATGATTGAGAGAAAAGGAGCTTATTTTCTAGGAAATCTCTACTTGATTTTGATACGACATAAGGTTTGCTTGCATTAGGTTTATATATTAGAAATTAAGATTGAAGATGATCTGTATCCTTTGAGGGATGTAACATAGAGCTGAGCAGAGCAAACTAAATTCAACCCTGTGTTTTAAGGTTCGAAAACCCTTAATGTTTATTTAAAACCCACCTACTTGCTGTATAGACAAGAAATGAATATTTTTAAGTATTCCTTATATAGTTTTTCTGTAATACTATACAAGTACAAATAATAGAGATATTAAAATTTTCTTTTTAAATTGTTATATTTTCTTTTGAAAAGAATTTTTAAATTTATTGTAAAAAGAATAAAAGTTTTAAATTTTTATCTCAATTCTACAGTAACCAATTTAATCAATTTCTTTTTTTGTTATAAGAAATAAATAGTAAAACCCTTTATATGGAAAGACTAATATTATTATTTTACCTCGTTAAAGTTTATTTAAATGAATTTTATAATTTATAAGACGGAATGTCATCTCAATTAATTTTCATTCAAATATTATTTATAAAATTTAATAATTTTCTGTTGATAAAAATTAAAAGTTAAGATTAATTAATAAAATAAAGTTGAAAAAATCTGAGCCTAATTCTAAGAAATTAAAAGTATAGACATTTTGATTGAAAAAAAAATAAAGTTGAGACACTAAAATTTAAAAAAAATATATAAACATTTGATTGAATAAAAATAATTTGAAAGCACACTAAAATAGAAAAATAAAAAAACTATAGACATTTGATTGAATAAAATAGAATTTGAGACACTAAAATAGAAAAAAATAAAAAAATATAGACATTTGATTGAATAAATAAAGTTGAAGCAGAAAATATAAAAATTAAAAATATAGACATTTAAGTGAACAAAAATAAGTGGAACACTAAAATAGAAAATGCAAAGTCAAAGATACCATTTATATAATTAACTTATTTTTTAAAATTAATTATATTATATTAAAATTTAATATATTTCATAAAAATAAAATATGATACTTTTTTATAAATTATTTTATTAACAAATATTTTAATTATTTTATTTTATATTAACATATAAAATAAAATAAATATAATTTTTTTTAATATGATAGAAAGTATGTCGAGAACGTAATAATATGAGCCACTTCAAACTATCCTAAGTTTGAAAAAGAAAAATCTATAGCCGATAAAACTTGGTGATCTTCAAATAATACATTAATAAAGATTCAAAGTTAAGACGGGAGCTCGAAGCATTAATTCTTTGTAGATTCTCCCGTTATCTTTCTTCGTATAATTACTTGTTACCATCTCAGGTGCTACCTTAATACTTCCATACCATGTAGGGACACTATATATTATCTAATAATTTAACATTTTCGACTAAATTAATATTTTAAAATTTGCGTGAAGCATTTCTCTTTCTTCCACTATTGGCCTTAATGATATTGTTATAAACATTGACAAAAAATCATTTACGTATTGGAATTTAAGTCCACAGAAAGATCAATTTTTCGAAGTGCTGAAAAATGTACAAAGGTAAACACTTTTCATTGAAAGTATACTCCTTATTCATTCAATCCCAATTCACTTTACTTGCTTCGTGATTTGCTATCAATTCGAAGCTCAGATTGGATAACAAATCAACTCCCTCCCTTCTAACAAATAAAATTTAAAAACTAATTAGTTCGAATCACAGTTAAGACACTGAAGGGATACCTCATGAGATTAGTCAAGCATGTCTTACAATGTTCAACGATTATAGAAATTTAACTTCCTGCATCCATAATGGGACAGTTTAAAAGTGTATAAAAAAACTCCTTTGCTGTGGAGCAAAGTTTAGACAAATAATCGAAAACCCACAAGGGGGTCCAATACCTTCTCACCATGTGTATTTCTTTCATTTTTACTTTCAAAGTTCATAATAAGATTGTGAAATAAATTTGCAGTGTTTCGTGGTACATATTAAGAGTTAATGAAATCTCTTTTGAAACTCAAGTTGATTAATTTCTTGGTTTTGAAAGCAGTTTCACTTGTACTTAATTTTAGTTGAATTAATTTAGAGATAGCTAAAAGTTGTTACATTTTAAGTAATTATACATTATGTGTGGTTCAGATTACGTTTTGGTGATGAATGGCTCCACTTTTCATGTATGTATTGTAACCATGGCTGACAAAAGGCAGGTTATCCACGGATATGAATCATGGATTGTTTTGAAGCTTTGCAGTATTGATCCAACAGTCTTTGCAATCGATCCAGGCATAATCCGCCTTCAACCACTTTTCAAAAAAAAAAATCCATATTCTACCAGATTTAATAATTTGAATTCTAAAATTTGATCCTTCTTTCTTCCTGGACTGGTGGATCCGTCTTTAACACCTTTTACCAGTTCCACAGCAGTGAAAAATTTAAATCAGAAAAAAAAAAGAAAGTAACAATCCGCACCTATATGTTTTGATGAAAGTTAAAATCAAGTAAAATTAGACTGAGCCACAGAGATACAGAGATGGTCACAGGCAGTAGTAATGGAGCTGAGCTAGGGTGAATTTGGAAACATGTGAATAATATATATGTATCAAGAGTTGGAGCCACCCCCATTACTGCAATTTGTATAAGAGAGACCCCATAGTAAACTTCCTTCAGTAAAGATGGAGAATCTTCATTTATTCAATTCTGTGTTAAATGGCTTGCTCTCGTGAGCAACTCACTCAGGTGGTTCCATATTACCCCACACAATGAGACTTGATGGGGACAAGACAAAGAGGAGTCTTTATGCCCCCACTATGTTGCTGCTGGGTTTGTGGCAAATTCCTCTAGGATAAACAAAGCCAAATAGAATTTTAGATAGCAAACTCTAAAATTCTTCCAAGAACAAGTTGAAATGATTTGGACTGAGAAGAAAATTGGAATAAAAATTATATTGTTTGAAGAGGAATTTGTCCAAGTGTTTATAATACTTTAGGGAAGAACTATCTTGAGATTCCCAAACTATTACAATTTTAAAATATCAATCCAAATAGATATAACTCTTGGATCAAAGACACAGCCATTCTTATTTTAGATACAACTTGTGTCAAAGACACAGCCATTGTTCTAAAATAATTTAGTAAAATTATTAGTAAAATGATTAATAAAATTATTAATCATTTTGTAAACTTTAAATCAAATAGTCATCTTATAAACCTCTTATATTTTTTGATGTGAGATCCTTTAGTATTCATATCTTTAAATCTAAAGAGCTTAGGTAAGTGATGTATGTGTCAATCATTAAGTTTATCTTATAGAGAGGTGTCTTCCAAACTTAAGCGCACATGTATAAATATTTCAAAACCTTGTCAAAATCAATGAATTTATTAAATTCAATTAAACAATGATTTTATGTGGCAGAGATCGGAAACATTATCTGTAAACTTATAAGTTTCTCTAAACATGTTTCATGCATTCTACAGAAAAAAAGATTATTAACGACAAAATATTTTATTCTTAAAAAAGTAAATATTGTTTATACAAAAACATATTTACAACAAAAAAAATTTTGTTGCTGAACATGTCTTATCCTCTCAATCTTGAAAAGCGTCTACACGACAAATATAATGTTTTAATCTCTAATAATTTTTACTATAAAACTCTTCTATTGTTAAATGTTAAAATTTTAGTTTACTAAAATTCTCAATAATAAATTAATTTACTTGTTGAATTATACATACAACAATGAAAATTGTTATTTCGTTGTAAGAGATTATGGGGACAAAACTTTATTTCATTTACTAAAGTTTGCATCTATTTTAATAAAAATAAATAAATGTCTCTATAAAAATATAAAATTGCATCACTAAACTTTATCTGTGTAATAAATCCATCATTTATATCTTAAATATTTAGATTGATATGTTTAATTTTTCTATTTAATTTTAAAATTATAAAACATAAATTAAACAATAAAATTTTATGATACAATTTGATTTTATTATCTAATTAATATTTATAACATATAAATAAATAAGTCAATTAGATGATAACATAGTTTTAATACTAACTAATAACATTCTACTGAAATTTAAAAGAACTTTATTTTAAACCTAACATTCATAAAATAATAATAATTTATATTCACATATTTTTTAAATTTGATTACTTTAAAATTTAAGAAAATTTGCAATCATCATCCATTAAACATAACTAGAAATCTAAGAATGGTATTTCATGTAGGGTGATAGACATGTGTGGAAGAGTAAACTTCTTAACCTGAATTTGGGAAATGTTCCTTATACAGAGTAATTTCACTAATAAAACAAATAATTGATCTGTCTAGTACTACAGGTGTTGATGGATCTTGATCTCTTGACTTTAGATGAGCTCTCAATAGTTAAGCTCATTTCTTCAGTTCTATCTCTATTCCTTAGCATATGAATGGAGATGATACATGCCCATGACCAAACCCCTTGATGTATCCATGTCTTGAACCTTGATAGCACTTCAACATTATATCAACCTCTGTCAAGGTTTGATCATCATCAAACATGTTGCCTTTGCAATTCAGCATTCTATCCTACAAATACAATAAAGTTTAAGATAATATATAAAAACAAAAAACTTAAATTGAATAATAAAGTTAATAAGAATAAGAATATAGGAATAAAAAAAAATTTATAATGTATATAAATAATAAATAACTTAATAATTTACCTATATTATTGCGAGAGACGACATAAATAAATCTAACAGTTCAATTATGTATCATAAGATATTCTTCATGGTTGGCTAGAATTTATAGAATTTCATATCTAATTTTTATAAAATTTTCAAAAGAATTCCCTACATAAGATTATTAAATTCTGAAAATTAATTTAATTAATTTATAAATCATAAAAATTTTTTGCTTTAGAAAAAACCAATTTATTTTAATAGTAATATAATTCAATTCTAAATTACATAAAATAAAAAAAATTGGAAACCCTTTTAAATAAAATAACAAACAAATGAGTTTTTAAAGGAATACACGTAAGAAGTCTTTGTACCTTAGATTCCCTAACCATGGTGAGTAGTCCAATGATTAACTCAAAAGTTTTACTTTGCTTGATGCTTGTCCTTATGCCTAAGTAACAACATGAAGAATAAATAAAAAAAAATACAGAATAAATTTTATGATAATAAGCTGTCTTTATAAATTTCTCTTATAAATTTGTATAATGTTGATCAAAATTCATAAATAAGTGTAAAGAAAAGGAAATATTTTTCTTCCAGAGTCTAATAACCAACTTTTATTTTTAATATTCTATTTATAATTTTTTTGTTATATTATAAAATTCTAACCTAAAATTAGAATAACATATAAATAGTTTCAATTAAAAATGAAAAAAAATCCCAAGTATATGTACATAAAGAAAAGAAAAAATCATATATTCTAACTTTTAAGATCAACACTCTAAGAAATGAAAAGCATAAGAAAAGTATGAGTTTTAGATTTAACAATTCAACCACCAACAACAGGAAAAATATACAATATTAGAAAAAAAACCAAAACGATGGAAATGTCCTAAAATAATTAAAAACATGTTAACACACTATTAGTATAAACTCTTATTGAAAGTGGTTAAGATTCATCTCTCAACAAAACCATAAATTATCTCTCTCTCTCTCTCTCTCTCTCTCTCTCTCTCTCTCTCTCTCTCTCTCTCTCTATATATATATATATATATATATATATATATATATATACTGCTCTCTTATATATATATATATATATATTATAAATAACAAAATAAGAACAAATTAATAAAATACAGTACATTTTTTATAGGAAAGAACAAACTATTTATAATTTCATCTAATAAATACGCATCCATATCTCATAAATAATGTAGAGAAAGATCCTCTTATTTAAGTCAAACAACAAAACTTTTATTTTATTCTAGTAATCTAGTATATTTTAATAATATTCTAGAATTTTCTATTATAAAATTTCAATCAAAAATTAGAATACTCATAATAAATTGGTTCAATTGAAAATGAAAAACAAATTCCCAAAGCTCTATGTTTGTGTAAAGAAAAAGAATATATACACGAAATTTTCAGATAAACTCTATTATTTAAAATAAAAATAAAACATTCAAAACACAAAGATAAGACAAAATACGGTTTTGATTCTATAACATAAAAAGTATCGTAATGCCAAATAACTTCACGAAATAGAACAAAGTAATCAAGCAAAATGACAAACTTAGTTTGCTCAAATACATTTCTTTATTTAAAATTTAACTATACATTTAAATAAATAAAATATTATGATCAATCAACTAATTCAATACACAACATAAAGGAGAAAAACATACTTCTCTCTAAAATCAAAATTAAGAGTATATAATCAAACACCAAATGAAAGAGGAGCTTATACCATTACTAAAGCATTTATGGTAAAATTCAATTGCCTATGAAACAATAAATAATTTTGAACAAACAACACAACAAATATAGAGGAAATTGGGTGAAAGGTTAAAAGAACTGAAGTAATTTAATTTAAATTTCAACTATGAGTGATATTAAAGATGAAGATAACTTTGAATCAAGGAGTCACAATTCATACGGTATAATTTTAATATTTAAAAACTTTTCTAATACTATAAAAAGAATGCTTAGAATTTATCATATAGCAATCTCTTCTACTTTATTAATTTTCCATGGGAAATAGACTATAGAAATAAATTAAGGTATTTTTAACACTAAACTAGTTTTAATTTCAAACAGGAAGAAATATAAATGTCAGGAAATTCTCATTTCAGAACATGTTAACATGTCTCAATTTCAAATCCTCCACCTTTTTAGGTAAATTATAACTTGCAGTTTTTTCTTTTACTTTTTCGTACTTTCTTTTTATCTTACATACTAACCAATGTAGATATTGACTAAGTACCTGTGTCAGGAAAAAATTATTTTGCTTTCTTTACATCTATTTTCTCTTTAGTCCAAAACACCCAGACAAAAAAATAAAAATCAATGAATAATCTAGAATGAAAATAATGAAAACTAATGAAAAATTTCTTCTATCCAAAAACTAATGAAAATAAATTTCTCTTATATCACATTATAAACCTTGAATTTAAGCCTCTAAACTAAAGCCAAAACAACAAACTCCTAATGGATTCACAAAGTTAAGAAAAAAAAACATATGGTAAATGTAAAAACATGAACATGGAATCTCCAAAATGAAAACTTACATTTCTTTCCCTAAAACCTAAAATAACAAACTCCTATGGATTCACAAAAGTTATAAGAAAAAAAATCTGAAGTAAAATGTAAAAGCGTGAACATAGGTCCTCTAAAATGAAAACTTGCATTTTCTTAGAAATTAAAGAAAAGTGGGATGATATTTGATAACTAAAAGAAAGGAGATGAGAGACAAGAAAGAACCTTTTGTGTTTGTAAACCCTTGTAATATGTTGTAGTGGTAGCAATGTCTCTCATAGAGACATGAAAAATTCGGACAAAGCCTGAAAGTAAGGTGGCGTTTGTTTACCAGCTTATCTTGAACAAATAGCTTTAGTATTAAGTGTTTGTTTAATTCAAAGCTTATTGTTGAAATTTTAAAAGTTAGTCGAAAAAATTGAAAATATTTGAGCTTTTACATTGAAAAATCATTACCGTAAAAATAAGAAAAAAGCCAATCATTCTAAACCAGAAGAAAAATTAGCAATACTCTTGCGGCCAGGAATATGGCCCGGGGGTTCGAGGCGAGGCGGAGACCCAGTCTCATCAGGCCGGCTACGTTATTTTTTAATTCTCAAACTTGTCGTTAAAAGAATTAAGCGGTGAGGCGGTGATGGGAAAATTCTCGAACTAGCCCGGATTTACATTTTATTTTGTTTTTATTTTTAATTTTAATTTTTTATGTTGCTTTTATTTTATTTATATTAAAATTAATATTTTCATAAAAATAAAGAAATATTGTGAATACTATAAAATTATTATTAAACATTATAATAATTATTATTATTTATATTAAAGTATAAAAATAAATAATAAAAAATTATTTTAAATTTAATCAAGGCGGGCTTATTATTATTTTGGATGCATGGTTCATATTGACAATTCAGTGCATTTACCAAAACGGAGTTTATTCTTTTCGATTCTTTTATTTTAAATGAGCTTAGTCAGTCGTTTCACGACTTTACGAAATTTTCTAAAAATCTGCGTCATAAATTGGCGACAACTTATCGCTCGGAAAATCGGAAAAATTTTAAACATCTGAGTAACTGAGATTTTAAGGTCACTAGATTTCGCGAGGCACAATTCTGGCATAAGTCGTTTCATCTATCAAATACAGAATTTTCAAACTTCCTGAACCCTTATGATAAATTTATTATTTTCTTCTTTTGTTTTAGCCGTTTTGAAAATTTAATTTTCGGGTTTATAAGTATATTGATCATGACACATCTACAGTTTGAAAATAAACTCAAACCCGATAAAGCATAATTAAAATTAAATTATTTTATCGCGAATTAGAGCAGTAGGCGGGCAAAATAATCAAATCTGAATTTAAATATATTATTCACAATGTTAAAGCAAAACGAGCAATATTGTGCTGTCAAAATCTTAATGATGAGCAAAAAAAGTTAATTAGACGTAAAGTAAAAAAACGACACCACTAAGCAAAAAAATTTGTGGGAAATAGATTGGGTTTTGGTGGAAGCAAATTGGTTTTGGTGGGAACCAATAAATGTTTTGGTGGGAAACAAATTTGGTTTTGGTAAGACAGCTTTGAAATGATAGCCCCTATGTTATCCCAATAAAATAATATTTAAACTTAAAAATACCTCTTAGATATTTTAAAACATTAAAGTTGATATCTTTTAATGGTAGATTTGAAAACAAGTTGTGTGAAATGATAGCCACTATGCATCATCCCAAGAAATAATATTTTAAACTTAAAAAAATTTCTAAATATTCTAAAACAATAAAGGATCCATTTCTTTTTATAATAGATTTAAAAACAAGTTAGGCATACGTAACTTGTGATCGGTTTAAAGAATTTGGCTCTACATGCCAAACACACTTGTCTTACTTTTTTTTAATTGATAAAATGAAAATGTTGAAAAGAGTGATGACTCTAAATAAAAGTTGATATCAAACATCATTTCTATGAAATAGATTATGACATTGACACGAGTTTCAATATAGGAACTACTCCTACTCTCTTGTCATGTAAGTAGAGGTGGAAATGGCCCATAATGGCAAAGACTATCCCACATCTTTTCAATCAATTAATAAAATTTATCCTCCCAACTAGAATCATTTCCCTATCAAAATTTCCTTACTATTCATTATATTTAAACAGTCTAAATTTGAAAGATAATTTCAAAAATTCTAAAGTCATATTTGATTCCAAAATTTTCTTTTCTTTTTTTATTTATTTATAAAAAACAAGAAGAAAATAGAAAATAATTAGAAAATATAATACTAAATTCAAAATAGAATAATTTTTTAAAAGAGCACCAAATATTTAAAAATTATTCTTAAGAGAATGAGCCCCTAAAGACAATAGCAAATAAACCCTAAGGTTTCTATTTGAAACTTGAAAAATATTAAGGAAATAAAATAAAGAAAGAAAATAAAAAAGTAGGAAGGAAAGAAAAATATAGACAAATAAAAAAATAGGTTTAAAATTTATTAAATAAATTATATTTGTTATTCAAACTCATTTTATTTGTTTCTCTATGTTACATAAGCATTAAGAAATAAAAATATGTTCTAACATTTTGGCAGTAAAGCCGGCAATAAGAAAATCATTTCTTTAATATTTTTCCTTTCGCTTAGAAGCTTCCGAGATTCGAAATGGAACCTAAAGAAAACAATATGATTATGCAATTCGATTAAGCCTAAGTCCATAGGGCTATGCCCAAATGCAAGGATTTTCATTATTTTAAAATGGATTACAACAGTCATAAATATGGATGAGATCTCCCTCTCAATCCAATGTCTTTTTCTAAACCCTAAATCCACCCACCAAGAATAAATTCAAAGTGATTCATCGTTCCCTTATTTACAAAACATTGCACATATTACCCTCAATTTTGATATTAAAATAAAGAGTATCATCTCTCACATATTACCCTCAATTCAGTACCTCAGTATCTCTACTTAGCACTCTTACAACACACTCTTGATCTATAATCCGTTCTTCGAAGTTGTGTTAAGATTGTTCCATAATTTGAATTAAATAGCCTTCATGAAACTCAGATTTGGAACTCTTGATAAGGCAGACTCATTATCTAATTACGATTCCTAACATTATCTTCTTTGAGTTCTCTCCAGGTTGTCATAAGCGAATTAGAGACTTGGGCTGCAGCCATCCTTTTTAGAGTGAAATCCTACTTGTATTCCAACTCTAGTTTGATCGGCTAAAAGATTATCTCCTACACGGATTCTCGGCGTTTAACAATATCACCAAGATCTGAAGTCCAAACCTTTAGATCTCTCTTCCTCTTAAAAACCTGAATCGATAAAATTGAAGCCAGTTTAGGGTCCTACTCCCGAGTTCTAACTCTTTTGTTCTAGCGCTCATGATTACTGACCACGTTAAGCATTAGTAGGCAGGTGTAAGCATCGATTCTTCATCAGTATTGATCTTCAAAATATGCTATCTGCGAAAATAGTGCAAATTCTAAACCCAACAAAATAAATTTATTGAATACAACTAATATAATATAAACTAATGGCGATTGAATGTATTTGTAGGAGATATAAATAGAATTAAACTTTATTATAAAATATAGTTAACTATTCTTGATAGGATCAAGCAATATTGATCTTATAAAAAATATAATCAATCAAGTAGATACATAAGTCAAGGTTCATGTCATTACAAATGTATTTTAGAGTTGATGGGAATTTCATTACTAGTGAGAAGTTATCTTTTGTGTTAGCTCAATCCTAAAAACAAAGTTATGTTTCATTATTTTTTTTTTTTTAAAAATTATAGTCGAAATATTATTATTATTATTATTATTATTATTATTATTGGTATGTGGAGTTATTTATTTTGTACTACATTACAAATTGTATTCATCATAAATTTTTTTTCCATTGTAATTCAAACGCGGGCTCACTCTCTTTCTTTCGACTTAAGTTTTAAAACTTAGGTTAGGTTTTGTTGACTAGAATATTAAAAATAATAATAATTATTATTATTTGAAAAACCATTATTATTATTACTATTATTATTATTATTAACCATTCAAATGTAGTTTTTTTAGGGTAGAACTCTATATGATAATCTAGAAATATTATCCGTTTTGATATTTTAGAATAGTTTTAAAAAATAACATTCATTTTAAATATATTTTTATTTTTCTTTGTATTTGGCTTTAAATATAATAAAATAACACAAATTTTACAAGATGTTTCTTGAAAACACTTTATTCTTATTTAAAAACAAAATATTTTATGTTTTATAGTTTCAATTTTATTTTTATTTATTTTTATTTCCAAATAGAAAACTCTTGAAAAATAATTATCAATGAGATTTCAAATCAAACTTAAGCAAAACAAGGTTTCAGCAAATTGTGTGTGGCACAACCAGAACCGTTTAGGGCTGATCTTTAAGCAATGAGATTTGTTTTAAAAATGTGGATGCTTATTGATCTTTTCTTTTTCTGTATGTGTTGATCTTTATTTTTTTGGTCATCTATGGAGTAGACCGGATATAGCCGGTATTAGTCCATTGGGAACTTTTAAATATTTGAAAACATGAACGTAAAGAAGAAGAATGGACGGCCGAGATCAGATGTGGCGAAGATCACTACCGTTGATTTATTGGAACGTGCTCGACAGATAAGCAAAGGGTTTGAATTTCAGTAGCCGTCGCGACGTGTCCAGATCAGGAGCGAGAAACGAGATGCCTTGTTCTGTCCAGCAGGTTCCGGGCGTCATCGGAGCTGGAGTTCTTGTCCAGGTGAGCGGTGGCGAGAATTTAAATATTGGGACCCATTTTTCCGGAAATCGGATCTGGCGGGTTCTGAATATTGCACCTCAGATCCATTCGAAGATTGGATGCGTCAGTAAGATTCGGCGTTTGGGGTCCCTTAAAGATACGAAGGCGCTGGTGACTGCGGCTGGGGAGCCAGGTTCATTGGATCGAGCGCCGACGGCTGGGATTTTCTGGAATGTTCGGCTAGTCTGATCGTGGCCCGAATCCAGGCGTGGGTATGGTTAAAGGCGTCAAGGCCGATCGGTGGGTGGGATTCCACGTAGGCGACAAGGCGCCGGCGCTAGGGACTTCCAGATCGGACGGTGTAGCGCCAGGAATGTCAGATCCAGAGCGGTCTTTGTTTGTCGACCGTATGGTTTACCCTGGCCATGGCCGGAATCGTGGTGAACAAGCGTTCAGGGGACACCTCGAGTCCACCATTATAAGAGAAAAAGGGGATATGTTTGGGGCGGGGACCAGAAATGGAGGGGTTCAGGAGGCGTTGTGGTTGGACGGCTCGGAGTTTTGCCATGTCCACCGGGAGGTACTGTGATTGAAGGGGTTCAGGGGAGGGATGCTCGGTTTGGGTCTCGCCGCCTGTGTACTCCGATTTGGGTTCTGGTACTGTACACTGGTTTCTTCCCCAATTGGTTCGCAATTTACAGTGGGTCTGTTGATGTGCGGGAATTGACTGATCGCCCAGGTCGGCTTCGTCATCTGAGGTTTTGGATTGGATTTCTTAACCTTTTTTTTAATAGATAATTGGATTTGTTAACTTAGGACTTAGTTTTGATCTAGGGTTTGGAATTGATAATGGAATGGATGTTCTTCATTAAATTGATTTTGACTAAGATTATGGGGATTACATCATATGATTTAACTTTGGTCCCGTGTCTGTAGTGGACTTGTACATGATGAATCTTTGGAATTTATTTCATTTTGAATTGGATTAATGGATGGATTTCCAACCTGCATGGATCCGAATGAATGAAAGGGTTTGATGGAGAGTTGAATTTATGAGTCCCAGGCAGTCCAAAGACTTTGACTAGTATGGTTTTTTTTTTCCCTAGGAATTTTCTTTGCAATCAAACGGGGCTATGTGTCACTTGGAGTTGGACATTGACCTTGGTTGCTGAAATTATTGATTATATTGCTTTACTCAATTATCAAGTTTATGAAGGAAAAAAATCTGAATAGATTTGATTGCATTTCTTTATTCTACACTCTAGTAGAATATTTCTTTATTAAAATGTATGAAAAAAAATGAAGTTAATATTTTTTTTTAAATCATATTTAGCATTATCAAGAATAGAGAAAACAAAGACTTCCAATTAAATTAGAGTACAAAAAAGTTGTCTTTAATATTTTGAAAGGCTCAACTTTTTTCTCCCTTAAGGACGTTCTTTTCTTTTTTTCTTTTTTATTTTTTTAATTTTGATTAGTTTAAAAAAAAGTGTCAGCATTCAACTTTATTAAAAGAAAATGTAAGCTTTCAACCATGCTTTAAAGCAACCCTTTGGAAAAAAACCATGTGGTTCAGTCTGCTTTCTTTATTGTATTTATTATTCTTAGAAATTGACATTAAATGAAAAATTCAAGGTGTAATTATCATGTTGCAATTCCTCTTTTCAGTGCCAATTACTTTAGATTTAAAGAGTAATGATAAATTATGTTATTGGAGTGTTTTTAGTAGCTGAAATTGATATATTGCAGTATCATTCTAATTTGTTTACAATGAAATTGCAGGCAGTTTATAGGGTCCTTGTGCACTCTAGTGAGAGCAATTGATTTGATTCTTAATTCAACCAGGATCACAACTCGAAGAGCTAACTTGAGGAAGGAAGATCTAATTTACTAGTTATAATACGTATTTTTCTATGTAGCATTTACATTCAGTTGTTTAGCATTATGTGTATAAACAATGTAAATGTTGTCATTTTAGTAACCAATAAATTGAATGTTAGACATGACTGATAAACAAATATGAAACACTTAAAGTAGTATTTATTATGAATGTGATTATTCTTTTGATATTTATCTCAAAACAGTTAATCATTATATGCTTTATTACCTTATCTTGCAATCAACCATATGTTTATTTTATATGGATATGTTAATTTTTTTGTACGCTATTTTTGTCTACTTATTTTTAAATTTAAATTGGTGAACGTGGGAAATCATTTAATTTAATATATAGAAATTTATTTTATTTCTATTTATTTTTTTAGTAAATTTGCTTATTTTTAAGGAGCATTTCATTTATTCCTAGCGAAATTTTTAGGTTATGTTATTTTGAAATAAAAGAAGGGTTTATAATTCTATAAACCATCATAATATATCAAATGCTAAAATAGAAATTTATTTAAAAAATTTTGATGATGGTAGTTTGAAACAAATAGATAAATAAATTAGTTTCAAAGCAATAGTTGAACAAATTGAGAGTCAATGCTTTTAAAAGGCATTTGATGCAAAAATTCGGTGTTGATTGATGTATTTTTAGATAATAAGTCACCACTAATATATGTAATAACATCATAATTATTTTACAATTATGTATGACTATTGTATTATAGCATTTATTTTACATATTTTTGTTAATTTTAAAATATGTGTGACTTTAATAACCTATTTTGATATATTATCTTCATAATTCAATTTTATAATATTATTTTAAAATAATATAACATTAATATAGAAAATATTTATTACAATTGGATGTTAAGATTATTACTAAATTTTTAAGATTATATATAGAACAATGACTAACTAGCCATTGAAAAAGTATTAATGATGCAAATTTTTTTACATCAACAACTATACTCACTTTTGAATAGCCCAATCCATGAACAAGAGTCTTAGAAATCAAAATCTAGAATAACACCATTCAATCTCTCGTAAAATCAAATTATTCAAAGTGCTACAAATATAGTTCAAATCAATACCTCTATTATGAAAAAATAAAATTTATATTTCAATCAATATATAAATTGTAAAATATAACAATAAATATATTTGAAATTATATAACATCATCAAATCTAAGTTAGCTAATGTATAATACAAAAAGTTAATAATAATATTTAGAGATGAAAAATATCATGTTGTTGCAAAGTAAATAGAGTAAACATGACCGACAAACAAATTTTGTCTTTGAATTTCTATAATATTTTTTAGCAATAATATATTTCATTGCTAACACAGATTTGGTGACGAAATTTCACCTTTGAATATTGTTGCAAATTATTTTATGAAGAACATATTCGCACAAATCTCTTTGAGACAATTTTTGTGACAAAAATTACATTTTTTTCGTGTCTAAAACTATTACATGGAGTAATTATACGACAATTTCTAAATTTCGTTGCTAATAGAAACATTTAGTGACAATTTTATTTATCCACATTGAAAATTCGTCACTAATTATCCTTTTTCTTGTAATGCCGTGAGCTTTAGCACCATATTAAGGCCTTGTGCTACCCTAGATTCATGAACACTTACAAAAAATTTTTACTCCCAAACTTTTGATAGAAGCTCGACACCACTTCGTGGTTCATATAGGAAGAACTCGCAGTTTCAAGATTAGCACTTCCTTGTTCATAAAACCTAACACAAAATCTTCATTGAAGTGAATGGTAATACTATTCAACCCTCCTTTTCATAAGTACTTTATATTACTTCAAGTACTTGCTAACAGCTTGCTAATAACTTGTTTTACCATTTAAACTTTTAAAATTGTTAAACAACAAGAAAGGTTAGATTCCCATTATTAGTAACAAATCTAAATAGGTTTAGAAATAATCTACTGCACTTAGTGCTCTTTATCATATCTCGAGAGTCCTTGTTAACGGATCAGCTAGGTTCTATTTCGACCTCACATAGACAATGCGATTATACCCATCGTAAATTAGTTGTCTAATATATCGATATCTTAAAGAATATGTCTAGATTTACTATTATAAATCTCATAAATGCTCTAGACATAGTCGCTTGACTATCACAAGGTAAAGAAACTGGGCCGCATTGGTCAGGCCACAACTCTATACCCACAATAAATTTCACCCATTCCCGGCTTCTTACCCTGCTGCTAATGCAGCAAACTCATTCCATCAGGAATGGAGTAATGCACGCCCGTTTCTTTGGAAGCCCATGATATCGCTCCTCCACCTAAAGTAAAAATCCAACCGCATCGCTGATTTATTATCATTGATACTAGCCATCCAACTAAGCATCAAGATATCCTTCAAGATCGAAGGAAACTTGTTATAAAACAAAGCAAAAACTTTGTTCTTTAAGATAACCAAAAACTTGCAATAGCTTTCCAATGTTCGATATCAGATTTATCAGATATCTTGATAGCTTTACAAACAATGAAAAGCTATATCGTATAGTGCCAAATTTGGGCGGCATACATTAAACTACCAATTGCATCGGCATAGTCTAATTGACTATCAGAATCTTTCTAGATTCTTCGATAAATTTGTTAGGGAAACATCAAAGGAGTATTTGCTTTTAATTCCTAAGTGATTAAACTTAGAAATAATCTATCAATGTAATGTGATCGACATAAAGCAAACCCCACTATGTTTCTTAACTTTAATTCCTAAGATAGTATCAACTTCTCCCAAATCTTTCATTTTAAATTGAGAAGTTAAGTACTTCTTAGTATCATTTATTCCTTGTATATTTGTACCTATGATTAACAAATCATCAACATAGAGACAAATAATTACCCCATATTCTTTTTGTGAATTTGGAGTAAATACATCTATCCTCTCCATTATGTTTAAAATCATGTGATAAAATCACACTATCAAACTTTTCATGCCATTGTTTAGGAGCTTGTTTTAATCCATACAAGGATTTCACCAATTTACAAACTTTCTTTTCATTACCGTGAAAGTACAAACCTTCTAAGTTGTTCCATATAAACTTCCTCTAATAAGATCACCATTTAAAAATGCTGTTTTACATCCATTTGATGGACATATAAGTCATATATAGACGCTTAAAGCAAACAACACTCTAATGGAAACAATTTAGCTACGGAGCATAAGTATCAAAATAATCAACTCCTTCCTTTGTTTAAAAACCTCAAGCACTAATCTTGCTTTGAAAGTTCAGAGAAACCATCATTATTGTATTTTCTTCTCGAACGCCCATTTACATCCAATGGCCAGTTAAATCAGGTGGCAAATCAAATCAATACCCATGTTTCATTTGGATAAAAGAGAATCCATTTCATCACACTGCCTCCTTCCAAAACTGGAATCTCTTTGAAGTCATTGCTTCATTATATGTTTCTTTGATCATTTTCCAAATGCAAAACAATATATCTTGCTTAAAATCTCATCTCTAGTTCTTCCAACCAAGAAGACTATCGCTTGTGAAGATATAAAATCGACCCAAATTCTTTTCTTTTCTTCACTCGGCTGACTTCTCCCTAGGTTCACTTAGAAGATTCAATTATTTTTCGCTTATTATTATGAGAAGAACTAGAATTCATATTAGCATTCAGGCAATTGAAGGTTCGGGGATATTGATTTACATTCAATTTCCAAGAAAGCTAGTTTTTAAAATTCAACATCTCTAGACTCATGATAACATTTGAGTCTATATCCAACAATTTGTATGCTTTGAATTCGCATATCCTACAAAGATACTAAGAGCTCGTCCTAATTTTTCGTTTCTTCTGTGATCTGAACTCGTAAAAAAGCTATACAACTTCATACTTTAAACAAATTAAATTTGCTCCTTTCCATCCTTCATAAGGAGAAATCTTTATTTTCTTCGAGGGTATTCTATTACGACATGACAAGTCAGCATCGCTTCTCCTATAACTTCATCAGGTTTAGCATGCATAAGCATAGCATTAATCATATCTACCAAAGTTCTATTCTTTCTTTCACGTGAACTGCTTTATTGGAGATATGACGACTTCAAGCCATGTATTAAACCATTTTCACAAAAATGAAACTCACTGAAAAATAGTTCTACCACCTTTATCAATGTCAAGAATCTCTATTTTTTCCAATTGATTTTCTACCAAAACTTTGTAATGTTTAAACATATCAAAAGTTTGATTTTATTTTCATTAAATAAACATGAGAATTTGACGATCATTCATAAAAGCAATAAAATACTTCCCTATTTCCTCCTCTAGTTAGATGACCATTTACCACATATATCTGAATGCAAGTTCGGGCACTCGTTGTTCTTCATTCTTTGGAAAATGTTTCTAGTCATTTTGCCAGATAATATTTCACATTTTCTAATTGTATCATTATTACATAAATCAAACTCATATTTAGATATAAACCTTTATCGATCTAAATTAACACATAAACGAGCATGCCATAAATTAAGAAGAGTCAAGAACATATACATAAACATCAACTTATTAATACTTAATTTGAAAACATGCCATCACATGAATATCCTTGCCTAACAAATACACCATTCTTAGAAAATATAACTTTATCCTGGCTTCTAAAACAATTTTTAATGCCTTTCTCAGCATAATGACTGCAGAATCAAATTTTCCCTCACATCGTGAACATGAAACACATTCAAAGAAAATCAGCTTTTTCCCTAAGTAAATTGCAATTCGATTGTTCCTTCCAAATATTTCTCAGCCCCATGATTTCCCATGAAGACTCATTTCTTTGTTGCAACATCATAAGTTTTGAATAGATTCTATCATGGCAAACATGCACCTAGCACCTCGAATCATACCCCGCCGAGCTGTCACCTCACCGGCATGTTGCAATTCAAGAATCATATTGATTTTAAGATCAAGAATCATAACATGATTTCAAAAGAGAGCTTGATTGATGCTCTACAACATTCGCTTTCTTTTTCCCAGATTCTCTCCATCTTCAATTTCTTATAAAATCAAGATTCTTTTCTTGAAATGACTATTTTTTCCACGTAAGAAACACACTGCCTTCTTATTGCTGGGGCGTATCAATCATTATATTTTCATTTCCGCACTTATGACCAAATTGCTTTCCATCGCTTTTAGTGCAAGACTCAAATATAATTTACTTTAGAATCAGCATCTAAAGCAAATCAATTCCACGAATATGTTGTTTCTTCTTCAATCCGAATATGATCTCGTTAGGTTTCTATGGAAAAATCTTTCGCAGTGTGTGTAAATACCCCTTTCGATAATTGTTCCAAGAGGCTACAATTTTGCAAATTACCGCAGCCTACTTGTAATGGTTCGTACACATCCGCTTTAAGATCTGGAGTCTTTATTACTAACACGCTGCTGCAATCACTCGAGGCATGATAGCTGATATCAAACAATCGAAATCCAAAGCACTTCATACTGAACAAATTTGTCCGCACTTTGTTTCCTGATGCATACTTATTCTCCATGGCATTCAAAATTTCGTGGGATTAATTGTGATTTAAATAGATCATACACCCAATGTGATAATTTATCTGCATTAAACCCCCCGTAAACGAACTTCATCTTTCATTACGCTATGTCAGCATCACTTCATCGTGATTCTTTATCGGGATGGTTCTGAATTATATGCATTTCACTCAGTAGATATGCAATGTTCCAATTCGGCAAGTAAGAAACAATCTGTCCTTCCAGCGTAAAATTAATTCCATCGAAACGATCCAAATTTTTACATTTGTGGATTGAACATTTTGTTGAAAATGTGAACGTAATCATAGCCCCATTGTTATACTTCTTAAAGATTGTAAAGAGGAAGAGATGAAGGCTTTGAACGTGTATTCACTCTCTTAAGGAAATATGCCTCAATTATGTCAAGGCCGGCTCGTGTACCCTCAGATAAAATAAAGCTTTTCAAATAGAATTTTAGATAGCAAACCTCAAAATTCTCCCAAGAACAAGCTTAGGAAATGATTTGAATGAGAAGAAAAATGAACAAAAAAATTATATTGTTTGAAGAGAACTGTCCTGCATTTATAATAATTTTAGGGGAAAGACATAACTCTCGTCCAAACAATACAATTCTTAATACCAATCCAAATGATATAACTCTGGATCAAAAGACACAACCGTTGTATTTTAAAGATACAACTTTTAGTGTCAAAAGACACAACTGTTCTAAAATAATTTAGTAAAATTATTAATAAATGATTAATCGCTATAAACTTTTAAATCCAAATAGTCCCCTTATAAACTCCTTTCTCTTTCAATGGTATTCTTGATTACTAATTCATCTTTAACATTTCTTATGAAATGCCTTTAGTCTCTTCCATGTCTAGTGTTCAGGTCTCCATCCCCATCGGCGCTCCCAAACAAGTAGTGCAGATCGCCGTAGCGCACTTCCAAAGTGGCACCGCCATGGATATACCAGATGTGATCCTTCTCGCGACCTAAAAGGTAATAAAATTTCAAATGCTGCCCTTGAAATCAATGTCACTCCCCTCAAACCTCTCCCAAAACCAGAACTTATTTTTGCGATTTAGCTCAGGTAATGATTAACATAACCTTAACATTACAGATCTTAAGATTTCAAGGATATTCGACATTTATGATATTGGAGCATTTATGCAAAATAAGAATTTGTTGTAAACTAACCCGGATCCATAATGACAACGAAGTCTTCGCTAAAATATCTATTTCTATCTCACCCTTCTTTCCTTCTCCAAGCCATCAGAAGGTGAAATTTATCAGAGAGACTTTTAGCGGGCGGAGAGGATCTTATTAAATGGATTAATTTAAAATTCAAAATTTTGAATCCTTTACCGCTCATCAAGCTATGCTACCTAAACTAATGAATTGAAAGATTTTATAATATTAAATTCCAATATTATCACACGAGTCAACTAAGAATAATTGAAAACATTCTTACATTCTCCCACTTTGACTCATGTGATAATGCACACATTTTCATTCATTCATCGGGTTTCATCATAAAATCATAATTAAGAATAGCACCAACAAGAGTCATGGCTACAGAATGGGTCATTATACGATGTTCCTTCCATGAACCACTATACTAATTCTCTCTTTCGCAACCATTATTCATAAGTGAGATATACTTCGAGGTCCAAATGTTATTAACTCCATTCAAAGTAAGTCCCTACTTCAATCATCATCAAAATTATGTATACACATAAGGTATAAACAGAAAATTCATAAACTTGTACTTAATGAGCTCAAGTGTCAATACATACATTAATAATCGAATCGTTGATCATAAATACTGTGGACATGAGGCCCATTCTTTCAACATGACCAATAAATGTTTTGGCAGAATCCTTGTCAGCGATCAATCATAAGATTGGTGCCGAGATGTTCTATTGATACTCTTGTTTCTGAACCTCTTCTTTAACAACAAAGTATTTCAATTCCATATGCTTAGCACCTTTGGAATACTTATCATTCTTACTGAAGAAGACTGCTGCAGAATTGTCACAATAAATTTTCAGCGGTCTGGCTATACTGTCAATAATCCCAAGCCCTGAAATAAAGTTCTACAGCCATTTAGCTTGAACCATGGCCTTAAAGCAAGCCACAAATTCAACTTCCATGGTAGATGTAGCAATCACTGACTGTTTTACACTATTCCAAGAGACGGCCCCCAAATTTAAAAGATAGCGATACCACAAGTGGACTTTCACAGGTTCAGCCAAAGATAATCCGAGTCCTAATATCCACTACTTCAAGATGATCAGATCTCCTATAAGCATGTATTCTTTGTTCCTCGCAAATATCTTAGAACCTTCTTCAAGTAGCTCTTCCAATGATCTAACCCAGATTTACTCCGTATCTTCCCAACATTCCCACGCAAAGTTTATATCCGGGCCTTGTACAAACTGACTATACATTAGACTCCCAACAACAGATGCATACCGAATTGCTCCATTTGTTTTTTTGTTCTAAATCATTCTCGTGGACATCGTATGAGACTAAATTTTGTCTCCTTTCCGACCGAATCTGAGAGAGGCAAGAGCACCCCGCACTCAATCTCTCTAAAACTTTATTTATATGTGATTTCTTGAGACAAACCTAACATTCCTTGTGATCTATTCCTAATATCTCTTATCCCAATCACATACGTCGCCTCACTCCATATCTTTCATTTCAAAGTTATTAGAGAGAAACCTTTGCTTCATATAAGAGATGAAGATCTTGGCTAGTTAGTAAGATATCATCAACATATAGAATCATAAACATAAACTTACTCCCACCGACTTTCGATATATACATCATCAACAAAGGTTTTCTTTAAACTCAAAAGAAACAATAGTATCAATAACTTAAGATACCATCACGGAAGCTCGTTTTAAGTCCATATATTGATCTTTTCGCTTACACATCATATATTCCTTTTCCTTTTTCTATAAAACCCATTGGTCGATCCATATAAACTTCTTCATTTAGATTTCCATGTAAAAGGCGCTTAGCATTCATTTGATTAACTCTAAATCGTAATGAGCTACTAAAGCCATGAAAATTCTAAATGAATCTTTGTGAGATGTGAAAAGGTTCCTATAGTTAACGCCATCTTTTTGAGTAAACCCTTGGCAACTAACCGCCTTGTAACGTTTCTACCAATACGGAGTCACGCTTGGTCTTAAAGACCCATTTGCAACCAACCTGATGACCTTCCTGTAATTCAACAAGATCCTGTACTTCATTCTGCATCATAGACTTTAACTCATCTTTCATGGCTTCTAACCATTTATCGAATTAACATCATTCATGGCTTCAGGAAAATGTCACTGGTCATTTTCACCCCGTAAGTCACTTTCCGACTCGTAGGCATACCACGTAATCATTAAGAATAATCGATTTCTTTTCTCTTGAGACTTCAATGCTATCGTCAGGATTCATCTACCTGTGTTCATTAATAACAATTTTATTATGAGTAATGGGATCATTAATTTTTCCTCTTCATATTGTTCATCGTATAATCTGCTCAATAACTCTCGAGGAACAATCGAGGAAGAATTTTGATTAGTGGATACAAGTTAAAGGAATCTGCACTTCATTTCTTTAATATCCACTTTTCTGTGGTGTTTCTTCTCCCACTTACTTCATCATTCTCAGAACCTAGCATTCCCAGATTCTATAATCCTTGTAATATGGTTGTAAGTAAATAAAATCTAAACCCTTTCTCGACTTTCCGGGATACAACTAATGAAATAACCACTGATTGTTCTTGCATCCAGCTTTCTTCGTGTGGATTATAATATCTAATTTATACGGCAACCTAAACATGTAGGTGCCTTAGATTAGGTTTCCTTCATGTCCATAGTTCAAAAGGTGTTTTTTGAACTGCCTTACTAGGAACCCTATTTTGCAAATACATGGCAGTCTTTAGAGCATAAGTCCACAATGAAATAGGTAAAGATGCATTAATACCATAATTCTAAACATATCTAACAAGTTCTATTACGCCTTTCGATACACCATTTTGTTGTGGTGAATTCCAAGATTGTGTATTGTGCACATATACCACGCTTCTAGAAATCTAGCAAATGACTAGGGTGTTGTCCTTTTCCCATCATAACTTCCATAATATTCACCACTCCTATCTGACTTTACAATTTTCTACATTTTTATCCAATTGCCTTTCAACTTTATTAATGGAAAATTTTCTAAGGCATTTGATGTTCGAGATTTGTAGCAAATAGACATAATCATAACGCAGAAAACTGTCAATAAAAGTTATAAAATATTTTTCTTTATTAAAAGAACTGACATCAAAGGGTGTTCCACATGAGGTCATATTATTTCAAGAAGCCGTGTGTCTCAGGTTCTTTCTTTGTGTGTTTGCCTCATTTACCCTAATACAATCCACACATACACTTAGATCAGTAAAATCCAAGCTCAGCATCATCTTACTTAACTTTCCATTCGTTCTTCGGAAATATGTCTCAATCGCTTATGCCACAAGTAAGAGGTGATTCTCGTTTCATTACCAAAAACCATCGCTTAGTACCAACATTATGATGCAGTATCACAAGAGTTTCAACATATAGATTGTCAAGAGTTACTTTATATAATCCACTCACACATAATGTACCACCACCAATCATGTATGCTTTTTTGTACAAATCAAACAACCACTACCAAATTTGAACACATCCAGCTTATCAAGTTTGGAAAGTGAACTAAATTTCTAGATATACTAGGTACATAAAGGTCTCCAATAAGTCCAAACATGTCCGTCAAGAATAAGACGTAAGTCCTTAATAGCCTTCCACTGAGCTTTCATTCGACAGTCATTAGGACAAATTTCATTCGTCTCATGGTTTGATTGAAAGGAACTTCATTATATTGTAAACATGAAAGTTGTACATCCGTAATCAAGCCATATGTTATTAGAACTTCAATAAATATGATCCTGAAACATACATGCGATTATATTTACCTTCTTTTCGAACTAAGCCTTACGCCCGACAATCCTTTTGAAATGCCCATTTTCTACAAAAGTGGTGACCGTCAACTTAGTCCCTTCTGCGAATCTTAAAAGCGTGCTCTTCTAACTTTGTGGCCCTTTCATTGTATGTTTCTTTTCTTTCCAACTCCCTAATTGATCACATAATTTAAATGGAGGAATTCCCTTGTTTTAAGTCAGTCTCTTCCGAACTAGCATACAATATGTGCCATGACATTCCACTTGTCCTTCATGGTATTATAGTTCATTTGGAAGTGGACCATATACTCACTTGCAAGGAGTTCAAAATGAATTGTACAAGGGAAACTTCTATCCACCTCCATTCCTAATGACTTGCCTCGCCGACAAATTAGTCATCCTAATTACATGTTCATGCATAAGACGAACCATCAAATTTCATATGGTTAAAGTACTATTATCATTCCAAAGAAAGACTTATCACCAGCTGAGCGCTTCCAATAAACTTTAACATTTTTAGCATTATCAGTTTAGGAGAATGCCTTAATGTTGTTTGGTTGCTCATTCCCGCATGTACATCAAACTCAACTGCTTGACCTTCCTAGTTTTATGATGACTTTTTCTCCAAGAAGGCTCAAAATAGAATATCTACCTGGCCGACTGAAAGTGCCACCCAGATCCATTACCCCAAGGTAATGGATTTGTTCACCCATCTCGAAAATACATCATTAAAACTGGAATTGCACGAGAAATGCGAGTGCAATGTGCATTGTTAATGCAAGAAATATCATAACATTAATGTTCGATCTTGATATTAAACATGCTTAATGTGACTAAGAAAAACATATCAGAATATAATAATTATATATTGATGTTCACCTTGGGCAACCCATCAATATACTATATACAAATATATCGATGCTAAGAAATTTAACTTTTAATTTGATAAAAGATAAATGCAAAGAGTTAGATGTATTTTTATTTCATATCTTTGGATATATAAACACAACATAACTACTATTGCATTCATATTACCAACATTTATGTTCATAGTTATTAGAACAAACAATCAACCTTTGGGTGATCCATAACTGTTCTATAACAACGAATCACAATCATTCACAAAATTATTCATATCACATCATTTATAGCATCCATTATGAGAACAATTGTTATTTCTTAAATAAATAAACATCATAAATAAATAAACAAACATTCAAATTGAAAATTATAACACTTATGGGTAGGCCACTTTGGTGACTAACAAACCCTGATTACAAATTTTCAATTTATTTATTTACTTATGTATTAAAAGAAAATTTTCCTTAAATGTTTCACATAAAAGGTTATATACATAAATATTGCATAAAATGATATAACATGTATCAGAAAAAATTAATGGCTTCAAACCCTTATAATCATATAGATGCATATCGTGGGTTCAATCCTCTTTTGTTAAAAAATTTTGTTTTATTAAACAAATTCAAATCTCTTGCTTCCATTGAAGTACGGATGATTCATAACAAAATTTGGATAAAACCAAATTGGGATATAACAAAATTCATATAAAGGATAATATCACCTTTTGGAAGGATAATTATTAATAATTAACCGGATAGTTATTCAAAATGAAAACGCCGAAGATAATTATAATAATAAAAAAAATTTACTATAAAACACTATAATTATACCATACACTGGGATTCTAATGCTTTCCTAGAGTAATCCTTTTTTTTTTAAGATAATCTCTATCAACACTATAATCACTCAACAAAAAAATAGATAATCTCCATAAAACACTATAATTGAATTTCAACAAATTCAAGAAATTTAAAACAAAAAGTGAAGAGATCTACTAAAGGAACAATAATGATCTAAATCATAAAATAATATTTAAAACAAATAAGTTTATAAAGATTATATCTATTAAACTTAGAAGATCATGAATCCCTAAACCTTCGCTCCGATACCATGTAAACTTATTTTAAGGATTTCTAGGTTTGTGTAATGACAACAACCCGTAACATTGTGGATCTTAAAGATTTCATGATATTCACATTTATGATATTCACATTTATGCAAAATAAGAATTTGTTGTAACTAACCTGGATCCATAATGACAACGAGTCTTCAAGCAAAATATTATCTATTTCTATCCCTTTACCCTTCTTTTCCTTCTTTGGCTTTTAGTTCGTGATGGTGAAATTTTCTCGAGAGAGACTTTTATGGGCAGGGAGAGGACCCTTATTAAATGGATTAATTTAAAATTCAAAATTTTAAATCTCATCAGTTTCCATCAAGCTGCCACCTTTAAATCAACACCAGTGATTTATAATATTAAATCTATTATCACACGAATCAACTAAGAATAATTGGAAACATTCTTACAAAACTCATCCGGTTCTTCCTGGCTATCTGGTCTTCCAATTGCAAATACATTAACTAGATTGCTGCTCTCGGGGGAGGCTGTCAGATTTTGGTGTGCCACTGGCATCGATCCGACAAGGCTTCCCTTGTCCGTGTGTGGAACCATTAGTGGTGTCAGCTGGATTCATTCTCAAAGTTTCCCGATCACCATCTTCAAGTATTTCAACTGCAATGTCGCTCGCCCACCTTCGCTTCCTTCCCAATACGCCCCGACTTGATTGCACTCTCTTTCATCACTAAGCCCGCTTATCGTCAGATATAGGCCCACACCACTGTCACTACAAGATCGTCTGCTCCAGCCTAAAAATGTATTCTAAAAACTCAAAACAACAACTCGATAATAAGAACAAAGGAGAAAGCAGACCGAGGGAAACTAATTAAGTAGATGTTCTTAGTTACCATGAGAACAACTTGATATGGTCATGAGTTTCTAGATGAAATGCAAAATTTTCATCTTTTCGACACCCATCAAAACATCAACAAGATTCTACATTCCTGGGCTTTAGTCTGTGGGGTCGGCGCGTTCACAATCACCATCCGAAGTAATTATCAAGGTTACGAAGCACCCATCGCGCCTACCACTGAGCCCTCTCGTCAGCATCAACAACCCACCCACCGCATCTTAAAACCGCCAAAGAGAAACTACGCGCAGATTTTCAAGGCTTCACTAACAACATCTTGAAACCTCTCATTCTTGAACTGCATGCTTTCCTCCATAATTCTTACCAAAAGCAAACATATTGAGGATGCCATCCGCAAGAGAGATTATCCTCTCTCATGGAAATCAACTGGATTCGGTGAAGTGATAAGCCTAGAAGCTCCACTTGGGTCTCCAAGCCCAATCCTAAGTATCTAGGATAATACTCAGCCAAGGCCCATGCAGATCTATTCTGAACTATTTTAGCATTTATGTTATATTTGTATTGCAAATGTTATTTTTACGTATATTATGGGTATGTGTTTAACTTTCATGGATAGTGGGTGACTGGTCTTCAAAGACTCGACCACATTAGCTTTGTTAGTTTATTTTTGGTTGTACTGTAAATTAGTGTTATAAGAAGAAAGGATGAATAGAAAGGCAGAAGTCTTATCCCCTCGTTCGGGTGGTCTTGCTTCACTCGAAAAGAACTATATTCGCCTTACAATTCTTCTACCGACCTAGACCTACTATCGTATTAGAGCAAGGCTTAAATGGCAACTAACATAGAGAGAATAGAGCACTTCGAGGAAGGACTCGTGGAGTCCAAGATGGGATGCAGAGGATGGAGGTTGGGATAACTGATAAGATTCAACAGTTTGAAGACACTATCGCTAAGCTATCCGAGGCTTTACTTTCAAGCCGCGGTTCACCAAGTCACAACAACTATAACCGGAAAGGGCAAAACTGAACTAACAAAGACACTAGCGACAACAACAAACCCTTCTCCTCTAAGATTGCAAAGCTTGAATTTCCTTGACTGGAGACGACCTCGGTTCAATGGCTTAATTTGCGGTGAATCAAGATTTCGAGTTCCGTGAGATCGGGCCAAGACCGTATAGTAGCCTGGGCTGGGCTTCCTTTTCACTGAGGGAGAAGCGAATGATCAATGGTGACAATGGCTTCTAAGGCACTGATGAAGAGCAAAGGACCATCATGTGGGAAGTTTGAAGATGAATCTTAGAGCCCGACTGACCATCCGATGCGGAAGACTTCGACGAGGCATTATCTGAGTCGCTGTGATTACGACATCGAGGGATTATCAACAAGAGTTTGAACGTCTCGAGAACCGAGTGCGAGGATGGACACAAAGGGACGTTCATGGGTTGATTAAAACCCGAAATTGCAGATGGTATTAGAATGTTCAAACCTCAATCATTTAAGGAAGCTATTAGTTTAGCTCGAATGAGAGATGATCAAAGATCACGCTAAGCAGAGACGGCCAGACAACCAAGCACTACACAAACTCCACTCACCATAAAAATCCAGCTCCATTTATCGACACCAACACAAGCTCTGGTTAAACGCTTATCATGGGATGAAATGCAGAAGAGAAGAGCTCAGGGTTTATGCTTCAATTGTAACGAAAGATTCACCCTTGGACACAAGTGTCAAGCACCTCAACTTTTGATATTGGAAGGGTATACACCACATGATGGAAATATATGTGTGGCAGATACGGAAGAGCCAACTAGTAGTGAAGAGGTTGAAGAGGTAAAAGAGCCGTAAATCACATTGCATGCATTGACTCCGGGTGGACCGTGTCGAGAACTATGCATCAACTCTAAACTGGAAGCTATAGAGATGCTTGCACAACAATTTCCTAATTGGAGCCGAGGACAAGCATCCTCTCGCTGCGGCATTGATAAGCCTGAAGCTCCACTCCCAGTCTCCAAGCCCAACTTAAGTATCTAGATAATACTCACTACCGCCTCATGCAAATCTATTCTCAACTATTTGTGCAGCTATATTATATTTGTATTGCAAATTGTTATTTACGTATATTATGAGTATGTGTTTAACTTTGCGGGTAGTGGTAACCAGTCTCCTAAAGACTTACCATTAGCTTCTATAGTTTATTTCAAGTTGTACTCGGTAGTTTAAAAAGAGAAGAAGCAAAGGTGAATGGAGAAGAGAAGTTTTATCCTCGTTTCGTGGTCTCGTTTTCACCCGAAGAGAACTATATTATTCTCGTCATAATTTCGCTACCGATCGACCTGACTCATGAAGCTTCAAAGAGAGCTTGATCAAACGACTCAATCCTATCCTCAGATGCCACAAATGAGCCCTCTTCTCGCTATAAGCTCATTAACGAACACTTGCCGCTTCGCCTCCTCCGGTAACTGAGAGGTGAGAAGGCAATGTCCAAGATATTATAAGAAAGCACTGGGGGCTCGAGGGCTACCCCGCGAAAGAGTCCGGAAGTCATCGATTTTCAAGATTTGTTTGGCCATGCTCTGGGATGACTAAGGCTGATGCCGCTAAGTTGCAACATCAAGAGAGGCCCCAATTCTTTCTGAGAATCTCCAGAGAGAGCTAGTGAGGCAATTTTCCTGGGCTTGATGCAAAATCTCAATGATCGAAGCTGAATGCTTGAGGAAGCTTGATTGTGCCTTCAATTTCTTTTCTCTCTTCCATCTACGGCTAAAGAAATGTAAATGATAGAGGATAGGAAAACATAGTATGATGAGGTGGTGCCGCATTCGCGGTAATGAAGAGAGAAGAAGCAGTATGGTTTCGAATCCACATCATTATTGAAGCATGTGTCATACTTTTAAACTAGAACACGACAATGCATGTGTTGCAAATACGATGTACTTTTACGTAACATATGCATGTGTTGCAAGAAGTACTTTATATGGTCATATTCGTATATAAGTACTCAATGAAGATGGTTCTGCTAACCATGTTAAATATTATAATAAGTGTTATAGTACTATAGTCATTTCTCTTGTAACTTACTCTACTTTAAGGGTAGACTAGTTCTTTTAATAGCTTAATAGCTTTTAGGGTTTCATCTCTTAGTCTATACATCTTTTCTCAGATTGTAAATTGGTGCTTCATCAATGTAAAACCTAGTTTCTTTTCATAACTCCAACCATTTGTTCATATGAATTCTCGTTTGTCCATCAATATTAAATATTATGTTTATCATGGTAATGTGAGCCTCCATCAATTTGTATCTCATCCATATTTTCGCGAGTTGGCCTGGGTTCGAAAGTGAGTCTCTAAAAAAAAAAAAAAAAAATTTTTTTTTTTTTATGGTTACTGTTTATTGTTCCCGATTCGATCTGCGGGTTTTCGTTCGAAGCCGATGTCATACAAATGATTTCGCTTCATCTGACTTCCGCTTTCTTGATTTCAACTCGCTCTTTATTATTATTTTTGGTTGATTTTTTGCTGAGATGACTGAGGGTGTAGATGATTTCTCACCAATTAGTGTGCAATCAATGGGAAAATTATACATAATGAGTTACAGATGAAAAATTTTTCAAAGGCAAGAAATTACAAGTTATAAGCCTGAACTTCGTTAAACCTAGGGATGAGAAAGCGTAAAATTATATGAAATTGGTAGATGTTTCAACTGATAATTCAAAGATCATCACTTGATTAATAATTTCCGTGAAGTACACAATAGGAATGCAATTGGCGAAATTTGAAACTCAAGTAAGGAAGTTTGGGATTATTCAAAAGTCAGACACACACAATCTAATTTGGTAAAATGCGACGCTTGGAAATTGATATTCGTGCTTTACAACAAAATATGAGCGCAAGTGTGAATTTTATGATGCTATGACAGACGGCGGGGACCAATTAGCACCAACAGAACTATGCTATGGGCTTTGCCCCATATATTGCCGAAGAGAAGAGAAGGCTTGTCTAATTGATGGCTCTTCGTGATGATTTTGAGGGACTTCGTGGGACTATTCTGCATCGCAATCCGCTGCCTTCTGTTGATTCAGTAGTTAGTGAACTGTTAGCTGAGGAGATACGGCTTAAGTCTCATACAGAAAAAGATACTCCTATATTGACCACTCCTCGCTTTTTGCAAATTCCTCATGTGTGCCTATTGCAATACTCGCCTTAGATCACATATCACGACCGGCCAAAGATGAATGTCGCTTCAGAAGCAAAGTGGGTCACTGGAAATCACAAGAGTCCTATATTGTCAACGTAGGTAAATCACACAGCTCCCACCACTCAAAGCCAGCTTCTCAACAACGAACACCTTATACATCCACCATCACGCAAAGATCGCAAATGCTGGTCCCCTCGCACCGCCCATCCTACGTCGCCATGGCTACTCCATCATTAGATCCATCTATGCTTTGAGTAGCTTCAGTTCTCGCAAAGACAACCGCATGCCATGTCCGTGATCCTCTCCTATAGGTCATTATCCTCTTTGCTCCTCGTGCACACCCAATTTTATGGGTCTTAGATTCTCGGGCGCTTCACATCATATGTCACCCGATTTGTCATCATTCGTTTTCTTTATTCCCATTATTCATCTGTACAGATTGACCACGCCATGGCACTCCTATGCCTTTGGGCAGTTGTGGGTCTATTGTTACACCATACTGTCCATTCCGATGTCTACTATATTCCTAAACTCTACTATAAATCTTGTTTCGTTAGTCAACTTTGTAACTGATATTTAGTTTTTTTCTTTCTTCCGCTTGTTATGCAAGTGTGACCCAACCGAGAAGCCGATCGGGGGACCTACGTAGGGAAAGCGAGACTATATGTTTTACGAGCGAAGTACCAGATGTTGCGCCTTCGGGTTTAGTGTCGATTTGTCTTCCTTTCTTCGCTTGAGTGATCATTCGCCTTTTTATTCGTGGCATTCCGCCTTGGTCATGTTTCGGCATCTGCTACGCTCACTTTCTACGTATTTTAGGCAATGTGAAACCTGTAATATTTCGTATTGTTGTGGGTTGCAAATTACAATTTTCGCTTTCGCTTTAATAAAAGTACTTCGTTTCTCTTCCATCTGATCTTGCTCATTCGATGTAATGGGTCCTTCTCCCTATTACCACAAAAAGGAGGATCATGTTATGTTTCCTTTATTGATGATCGCGACTCAAGTATTGCTGGGTTTTATCTTATGAAAACGCTCGAGTTTTCTAAGTATAGTCCAATGATTTTCACTTCATTAAAACACAAAGATTCCTCCTGCTATCAAGTGCTCTTAGATGTGATTTGGGTGGAGAGTATACTTCATGCTTTTACTCGATTTATTTTGCTTTAGGATGAATTCATCAAACTTTCAGACCGATACTCTTGAACAAAATGGTGTTGCCAAAGGAAACATAGACACATTAAGTTGAGACTGCAGATCTCTTTATTGTCTCCGCTGTTCCTAGTGAATTTTGTGAGAAGAAATTCCATCAGCCATTTGATTAATAGAATTCCAAACTTCACAATTCAGTGGTCTCCTTGGAAAATTATATAGACATGCTCCCGATTATTCTTCTTCGTGTTTTCGTCTCTACATGTTTTGTTCTTCGACCACCGAGCGTAGTAAGTTGTCTTCAAAACTGCCATTTTCAGGTTTTCTGTGTTATGGTGCAGTCAAAAAGGATATCGTTGTTTTGATCCAATCACTAAAAATTATATGTTTCATGGCCATGTTGCATTTCGAATACATCGCATTTTCTATTCCCCGTTAGTGCTCATAACACGACTAAGTCCGACTTATCTCAGACGATCCTTTTGCTGGTCATGATGCTATTGTTCCCCCTGTTGATGTTCCCCAGTCTCGTCCTACTCTTTCTGATCATAATTCTTGCAGAGTTCCAACTACTATTTCATCAGATACTGGTACTTTAGCTCCTGACATGCCTAAAGCTTCCTCTCCTTCTACGCCGTCAGTTCAATCATCTTCCCGAGACTACGGCCCTGCTTTCTCTCTCCCCACCTACTGTGAACCGTAAGTCCACTCAACAACCTGATTTTATTTATTCTTGTTACTCTAGCTTCTTTTGTCTCTTTAGCTTCGGGCTTCATCGTCTCTCTGCTCTTGTCCATAAAGAGGTCCACTTCTTGCGCATGTGCTATGGTCAGAACTCACCGCCTACACGACACATTGGATTTGGTACCTCTAAATTCTGTGTAAACGTGCCATTGGTTCGCGGTCTATAAAATTAAGACTCAATCGATGGACTGTTGAAAGGTATAAAGCTCCGATTGGTTAAGTTAAGGGATATTCACAAAGAATATGGTATGGATTATGAGGAGACTTGCTCGTTGCAAACATTGGCGCTCGTACTCTTATTGCAATTTCGCTTTCGCTCATTACTGGCATATTACCTAAATGGATGCTAAAATGCCTTGTTCTGGCATCTTCAAGAAGAAGTCTATATGGTTCCTCCCGGGTTTTTCATCGCCCGTGAAGTTTGCAAGCTCGTAAAAGCCTTTATGGTCTCAAACAAGCTCCGAGCCTGGTTTGAAAAAGTTTTCTACTCACATACCTCACTTGCTCGTTCCCAGCAACTGCGAGATTCTCGCATTATTTGTTAGATGTACTCGCGTTGGTCGTATTCCCCGCTTTCTTTATATGTTGGATGATATGATTACACGGTGATGATGTTGATGGTATTCCTAATGTTAAAGACAGTTGACTCGTTGTTTTGCAAATGAAGGATTCGCTCACTCCTCGCTACTTTCAAGACAGTCTATCTCTCCGAAAGCATCTCTTTTCTCAATCTAAAGTACACCCTCCGAGCATATTCTGAGCGGTCTCGTATCACCGATAATCTGACCGCGATACTCCACTAGATTAATGCTCGTTACTGCCTTCCGATGGCTCTCTCGCCTGATCCCGCTTATATCGTGACCGTTGTTGGTAGCTTTGGTTTATCTTACCACATTTCCGTCCCACATCAGATTTGTCAAGCTCATATATAGTCGCTTTGTTACTTCACCCATTTATAGTTCATCACTGCTCTTCAGATTGAGGTATCTTCGAGGTACTCCGCTCGCAGTCTCTTACTTTCTTCTACCTCATCCTTGGAGCCGCATAGTTTATTCTCGCGTCATCAGCTTAGTGATCCCACCTGACGCAACCCACCACCCGGGTTTTTGTATTTTTGGGGATTTTCCCATTTCATGGAAGAGCAAGAAACAAGATGTTATCTCTGTGATCTTCCACGCAGGCGCAGTATCGTGCCATGGCTTCTACTACCCGTGAGATAGTTCGTTACTATGTCAAGCCATGATATGGGTGTTTTTCTTCATCAACCTACTCCATTATATTGTGATAATAAGAGTAAGCAACGCAAATTGCTCACTCGCTTTCCACGAGCTGACCAAGCATATTGAGATTGATTGTCATGTCATTCTATTTTCGAGCTAAGACTTTAACATTACCTTTCGCTCCTTCTTCTATGCACTTTTGCCGACTTGTTTACAAAATCACACTCTATCTCGCTGCCATGATCTAGCAAACTCGATCGCTATTGCAAAGAAGATCGTGAGCTCGAGGATGTTAAATATTATAATAAGTGTTAAGGGTACTATAGTCATTTCTCTTGTAATTCTACTTTACTTTAAGGGTAGACTAGTCTTTACTGCTTTAATAGCTTTTGTGGTTTTATTCTTAGTCTATATATACATCTGCTTTTGTATTGTAGCCGTGCTTCATCAATGTAAAACCTAGCTTCTTCTTTTCATAACTCATCCATTTAATTCATATGAATTCTCGTTTGTCCATCATTAAATAGCGCTTTTATCAAACCAAACCATACCATAAAAAAAATCAATCATCCGTTTTTTTGTTTGTTATTCATATAAATAAAAAGCCTAACTATTAACATGGTTAACCCAATTTTAGATTAACCATTTTTTATATTGGTTTTTTTTATTAACGCGATGACTTAAGTCTTGAGTGATGCTTTCACAAGAGATGAGGAAGTGGTCTCAAAAACACCTCTCTTTTCACCTCCCTCAACTTCTAAAAGCTATTGTTTATAGGTCTTTCACCATAAACAAGATTTGATTCTACCATATCTGATCATATATCTTATTTTTTTTACTGCTTTCACCGACTTTATCTAAGCAAAATAATTGAGATTATTTTGAATCAATTATTTGGCCACAGTCACTTTTATATATATTCTTCCTTTTTCTTAGGTTTCAAGTTGGCAAAAACTAGTTTATCTTTCTATATTCATTTAGAGATATATGAGAATATTTCCTACTAACAGTGAATATTATCTGAAATCATATTATAAATTTGATATTAATTCTTTTCAGCTATAATGTTGTAGTTAGGAATGAAGATTATTTCGGTTTTAGTCAGTTATTTTCTAGTATCTTTTTATTTTTGACTCAAGACCGAAACCACGATTTTTTGTATTTTGCAAACCTAAACCAAAATCGAGATTTGTATAAAACAAAAACCAAAATCGAATCGATCGGTTTGGTTAACCTATTTTCGGTTTGGTTTCGGTTTGGTTTCATAGTCAGTTCGGTTTCTTAGGTTTTTTTGCCCACCCCTAATTAGGGGTGAGTTCACGGGTCGTGTTAATAACATGTATTTTAATATATTTGCTAACCTAAACACAACACAAATAATAAATGAGTCAAAATAAACAAATTCAAACTTGGCCAAATTAGTAATTGGGGAACACAACATGATACGTATAACCATTTTATTAATCATGATTTAAAATATAAATTATAATTAATTCATCAATATTTAATACAAACAATATATTAAATAGTTAATCGGTTAAATATTAATTAACATTACAATTAAAAGGGTCAAATTAGTGTTATATAGATTGACACGACTATAACTCGCTTATTAAATGGGTTACACAAGTCAACACAAATTGGTCACAAACATGATTATACTGATCAACCTAAATTAGCAAAAAAAATAAAAATAATAAAAATCAAGTTCATGGATTGTGTCAAAATTTGTTACGCATACGTGGTGGTATAGTTTATAGGGGTATTTTTATAAATTGGTCATTTATTATAAATACCTTCTTAACCCTAATATTAGATAATTAATTTTCACCCACAGATCACACCGCCCCAACTATGTAAACATATATGTTTCATGGGATAGTAAGCACATTGGCAAAACCACGTTAATATGTGTGTGTTTGTTGCTCCCTTGATATTTGATCTTTGTCTCAAAATAATATTTTTCATTTTTTTTCAAATTAACAACTGTTTCAAAATAATGCATAAATTAGTCTTGTATTATTCTATCATTAAAAACATAGTTGGTGATTACAAATTTAAATTTTTTTATAAAGTTAAAACTGTAATTAATGACTATGGTTTTAGGTTTAAAGTTAAAACCGTGATTGATGACTACGGTTTTAAAATTTACTATCGTAATTATAATCACCAACCATGATTTTAACTTTAAGCTTATTACTGTAATTGGTGACTACTGCTACGATGATTAATAAAAGATTCGCTTCTGGACATTATTTTAAAACACGAATTATTTTGAAATTTGTTTTTCTTAAAATATTATTTTGGGACATCGCTATTGTTATTTGGTAGCCTTCTGGATCCCCTTTGCACATTGGCATAACATAATCTAATAATAATAGTTCTTAAAAAAAAAAAACCTAATAATTCAAGATTTTGGATCAAATTAATAACCTAAAATTGTACAAAAGTCTTTGTTTTTTCAAGAGATTGAGGATTTGAAATGCATGCATTTTTTTATAGTGAAACACTTAATTACAATGTAATATATTATTCACACTAGACTCGAATCTAGATCCTCCTCCTTGCTTATGCCCGATCTTATTAAATATTAGCTTTATTATAACTTTTTAGTTTTTAATTTTAATTTTAATTTATACAATAGTTTTATTTATTTTCCATATATAGCTTTATGTAAAAAAATTCAATAGAAATTTTAAATATGAGAATCATTTCATTTCCAGAGGATAAAAGGAGAGATCATTCAAATATAAATGAAACAATTTTTGTTTCTATTTATACAAAATTAGCTAAATTAATTCATATGGAAAATAAAGCATAAAAGTATAGTCTGCAATAAGAAAAGGAGATGACACGTGATAATTTATACAATATTTTCTAATTGAACTGTTATTAATTTTATGGTAAACAATGACCAAAAGAAGCCAAAATTTTCACACCAAAAAGATTTTTATAAGCCCAAATAAACAAACCAATGCCCCTTCTAAAGCCTAATTAGACCCAAAACAATGAAGCCTAATTAGACCCAAAACAATGAAGCCTATTTAACCTTACATAGGTACCATAAATCACTCAATTACATATCTTTTTATCATTTTATTCTCAATGAAATGCTTCTTTTATATAGATCTAAGTTTTTTTTTTGTTTTTTTTTTTTGTGATTATGTTTAATTATTATATTAATGATTGGTTGCCGATTACCATATTTGATACTGTCATTGACGAATCAAATACAAGGTTATATTGTCTTGTATGAGTGGTAGTAAAACTTAATATATTTCTTTTGAACAATGCATTTAATCACTCTTGTTTTACATCACAGTGACATATCGGATTTGAAACTCGGATATCTATAAAACCCATTTCATCCTTTTACTATTTGAGCCAAGCATCAAGAACAAGGCTCGATGGAATCTAGAAAGGAATAGCGGCACATCAAACAAACGATCTTCTAAAGCTGGACAAAAAGGTACAAGGTGAGCTAGATTAGGTACAGAACTAGGAGGAACTGTTGCGGTACCAAAAATCGAGGAAAGAGTGGATCAAGTCAGGAGATAGAAACAATGAAGTTCTACCACATCTAAACATTGTAGGAGTGGGAACATAATTACTACCATCAGTGTCAAAAGGATTGATTACAGATCTGGCTGCCCTGAAAGCATGGTTCAGAATTTCTATTAGAATCTCTTCGGCAAGCAGAAACTACTTAATGGCGGACTAGCAAGACTCCCTCAACTCCTAGAGGAACATCTCTAGATGCTTCTAAAACCCTTCACGAAGGATGAAATCAAACGAGCGCTTTTTAAATGGCCATGTTTAAAGCCCTCGGAATCAACGGTCTACAGGCAGGTTTTCTACCAAAATTCATGGGAAATAGTAGGTCCCCTTTGCACCTTTTGTCATTAACTTATATTATATTTAAAGTCCCTTATAGAAAGTACACGAGATGCTATTGGTGTAAAACTTGGAAAAAATGTACTTTATGTAAAAAGCAAAACTATGAATTTACCACTGTGAGTATAGGTTGAAAACTTAAAATTTGATATCGGATGATGAAACTGACTTCTCACCATTGGAATCGCCTCATAAATTCAGTTACCTAGCGACTCGTTTAATTCAAAACAAATTTAAGTTTCACGCTTTTCAGGCGATAGGTACTATTAGAAACCCAAAATGATATTTTGAGAAAATTTCGAAAGCAGTACCACTCAAAAGTCTATGGCAAGATAATTCGAATCAATGCGATGAAATAAATCGTTTTTAAGAAACGACTAGCAAGTGGAGGACACGGAAGACATGAACCACGTATCCAAAGTATAAAAAGGGGCAAATAGCTCATTTGACAAAGACACTTCATTTCGATTTTCAAACGAGAGAGAGAAAGGGAGAGATAGGAAGAAGGTTTCTACGCTTTCACGGGATTGGCCGATTAGGAATTATTCGCCAGTTAACTAAAGTTCATCACCCCGAAGAGGGTTACGCGTTGACACCAAAAAGGACAGATTTACAGAATATTCAAAAGAGGAGATTTGGGGGAAATAAAAGTTTATGGGTTAAGAGATGTTTTGAAGCCTCCATCGTCGCTCCTACATCCAAAAGGTAGATTCTTCTTATTTCATTTTATTTCTACCTCAATAATCGGGATTGTTTTCTAAGCCGATTGGGGTCTGTTGGTTGGTTTCGTGCCATGTTACGACACATGTTTTGTGGCTTTAATCTCGAACGGTCATGGTTTTACTTCAGACTGGTTGGTATGTTTAAGGAGTTGTTTCAGGCCAAAATTTGTACAATAGCCACACATATGGGCTTCAAAACTGTGAGCTCCTGCATGAAATTGCGTGTTTTGGCGCACCGCGCAGCTCCCGCACTCCTTAAGCCTCCAACTTTAAACTGGCCATATCTTCTTGTCGAACTCCACCATAATGTCTAGACTCATAAGTTTTTGAATCTAGAATCTGATCATATGTTAGTGGATGACATTTGTGCTCACATCTTTACTTGAATTTATTTGTTGCACCAGGCCTGTATTAGAATACATGTGATGCGAAATGCACCCCACATACCACAAGATTAAAACCGGGATTTTGGTCCGAAAAATAGGAAATTGACTAGTTTCTTTCATGGAAATTGTATCTACATCGCTGAATTTGATGTTAGCTTTTGAATCACCAAAATTGGACCTTCTATAACTCAAGTATGGTCCATTTTCCAGATCGCCACAAGTCGCCTGGCTTTCATTCCATATACTATCCAGATTTTGGGACTGATTTTCGATTGGGAAAAAGAGGGAATTTGGACTAGTGTTCTCCATGGAAATTATAGCTGTATCTGTAAACTTGATGTAGGATTTTGAATCACCCAAATTAGACCTGTATAACTCAAGTTATGGTCCATTTCATGGGATTGTTACAACTTAGGCTATTTAATGGTTTCAGGTCCGGGCTAGGACTGCTAGTAGACTAGTTTCGAACCGGAGTTCCTTAACTATTCTCAGAACACCTCGAAATATACCTTGCAATGCTTTCAAAGTGTTTAGGGTATTTTGTAAGCATAATTTGAATTGTGAATTTAAATGCGTAAACATAAAATTTGAAACCCTAATTGCACAAAGCTTACAAGCAAAATTGTAATTTGCAAAAAGGGGACATAAGCCATAAGATATAAGAGGTGTTAAATGGAAATAAATACAACTTTTGTGATGCAAATAATAAAGAGTGGGAGGACTAAAAAGGAAATAAAAGGAAATTTAACTATAAAAAGAAAATGAGACCAAAAATATCTCATTTTTTTTGATCTCCAAAAGAGAGCTCATACGTGAAGAGGAAGAGAAGAGGAAGAGGAAGAGGAAGAAGAAGAAGCAGGAAGCATGAGAGCAAGGCGTATGGAAATTGTAAGGGATTTAAGACTTTGAGTATGGAATCATGTGTAGGTTTTGGACTCTCGTGATTTTTGAGTGAGCTCCAAACCTGTATTTAATAGTAGCGCAACGCCCCAAAAATACCCTAGAATTTTTATAATAATTTTTATTTTATATTTTGGGTATGAATTGAGTCAAACTTGGGCTTTTCCGGATAATTTGATAAATTGATAAATTGTAAAATGTAAATTGAAAGAGTGAGCATATGATTGAATATTATGTGCTAAAATAAGAAAGTGATTGAACCCGAAAATAACCCTGTGCTGGAAAAGGGCAAACATGGAAATTTGTAAATGTTAACTTTATGGTCGATGATAACTTAAATGTTAATGTGAAATAAATGTCTAAGTGAAATAAAGAGTTAGGAATGTCAAAATATAAATGGGATTAATCGTGGCCAAACAAGGCTCTATATGTTTAAGTGACTTAAGACAAAAATGAGAAATGATAAAGTGTGTAGGCCAAACAAGGCCTTACACTTTAGTGGCCTAAAGACCAAAAATGGGTCTTATGGCTCATCGGAAGAGTTACAAATCTCGCTTTTGAGGAAGAGGAGAGGAGAAAAAGGGAGAAAATCTTAGTGGTTCGCAAGAGGAGTGGCTTCACTATTGGCTTCGCTTCTCATTTCTTGCTCCTAAGAGACCAAACAACATACAAGAAGAGATTTGGGGAGGTTCATAAGGAAAATCAAACCCTAACCTCATATTTTGATTCTGATTTTGGGGGAAAAGACCCAACTCGAGGGAAAAGAGTTTACTGATCTTAAACCACTTTCGAGTTGTTTCAAGGGATCATGGTGGGCTTTGAGCATGGGACGACCGGAGAAGATCAAAATGAAAATGAGTGAGAAATGCAAAATCCCGCATTTTCGTAAAACCCATAGGGTGTAAATTTAAGATGTGCTGGAGTCAGATCGGTATTAGTGGATGCAGAGGGCACCTGCATCGCACACCAAACCCGTACCTGAACACCCTTAGCAAGGATAACCCGTACCGGTGACAGTCAAAGTGGTACCCCACAAGTAGTTCCCAAGAATTCTCGCTTTTGCTTATTTTGAACCGTTAAGTCCTCAGATTCATACACCGATTGTTTAGTGGACCCTAAGAAACACTAATGGGCTTCAAATGTTAAAGCGGCGAAAATGTACCGTACCTCATGCCGCCCCTACGGTTTAGTCTGCCTTCTGCACTTAGTGTCTTGAACTCAAGACTGTTAACAAAATAAATTTGTAATTCACTAAAATTGTTAACAATTGTTTATCCACTAAGAGTGGCATGGAATGTTATCGCTAGGGAATGTGGATGATCGCTAACCTAGATCGAATGAAGAGAAGGAAGCTGTGACTTAATGCAAATGTGCTTGTTCTCCGACTCTATTCTTAATTCAAGTATTTTGGTAGTTTACCAAGTAACTATGAAATGAGTACATGAATCGAGTTTATGAAATAAGTATTATTAGATTGAGTATATCTTTTGAAAAGATAATACCAAAGTGAATATGGAATCAACGCATATTGAACCAATAATCGGAATGATGATAAAGACTAGATTCATCAAACTAATCCACCAAAATGTAATTTGGAATGATATATCGAATGAACCGCCGACAGATGCACCAACTCCAGAGCCGGGCACGGCGCCGCTGTATCGCCGATTTTTCAAATAAAATTTTAGCAAATTTCAACCCGCCTAAAACCGGCCGGGTCATGCCAACAAATTACAAAAAAATTCTGGCGATTATTACCAGGCTGAGACAACGCCACTCGTCTGATTTTTTTCAAGAATAATTTATCGCCCAAACGTACTCTTAATTCGGTGGACCAAGAAGGCCTAACGGTCGGGCTAATTTCCACAATTTTACCAATCAAGATCCGTCATGAAGGCACTCGAATCGGTCTAATGTCTCAATTTGGCTGATGCACTAATCGGACATCCGCTGGTGACGGCGTATGGCATCAAGAAATGTTCCCACTTCGCGAGATGCACCAACTCCAAGATCCGTCATGATGGCGTATGGCATTTAAGAGTGATACCACATACCTAAAAACCAAACAAAGATCCGTCATGATGGGAGACCGAATTGTTAAAATGTGTAACACACCAATGATAATAAGGGCGAGATTCATTAAACTAATCCGTCGAAATGGATTGAATAATAATTGAAATAACCAATATCACTTGGTGTAAATGGGATTTTTATGTATATGCTTAAATCTCATAAATTGAATTGTGAAATGAATTGTTGCATTGAAAATGCATGTTATGATATGATAAATGATTTGTATATTGAAAGCATGCGAAAATGAATAACATGAGTATATGTTGATATATTAGGCATGGTTTAATGTTAAATGCATGCCGAAAGCACTGAATATTGAATAGAATCAGATAGAACCACTAAGCATGAAAATGCTTAGCGTGTAGTTTTATCTATGCGCTGGTATCGAGTAAACAAAGAAAAAGAAGATCGCTACAGCGCGTAGTCATAGATATCAATTATAAGTATATAATTCGCACTTGCATATCATCTCTTTTGAACAAGTGTACTTTGTAAACAAAAGGGTTAAAACCTAACTCGCTTTTGTATATCATTTTGAAGCGAATGCCTTTGTCAATGGGTTTTTGTTAAATGTTTATGGGCCTACCGAATTGCATCAATTTAAATGACTACGGTCATTTCAAATTGAAACCGCTCCGCGAAAGAATGATACATGATAAAATGTTTTGTTAAGATAAATGAAAATGACAAACCGGGTCTGCCGATCCGTCATTCGGCTCGCCGGGATTCGGGTCGCGGACATTTTTGAAAAAGAAAATTCTAATAACACGAAAATAAAAAGAAATAAACCGAGAGTCCCCGTTTCTGCCTGACTGGTTAACGGCCGAAATGCTCGGCTCTACAAAGTGATCCTAACCTCGTATTTGTTGGAAGTCGGGTCGAACAACCCTACTCATCAAATTGATATGGAATCTTCATTTCTAAGGTTTTGTAAAGATTGTGAACTTTGCAAGAATCCTTGGATTCTATGGCTGTGGTTTGCTTATGAAATTCTAAACCACCATTATAAGTGTTTGTGGAGGTTTAAGGATGGGTTTTGATGTAGGATGAATTGAAGAGGTTTAAGGAAGAAAAGTTTGTCTAAAATGGCAAAATTTTGCCATTTCAAGTAATTCCACCGAAGTGTACCTGAGATTATCAGGGTGGTGTTCCATCAATTACGGAGCCTAAATGGTACCGACACAAGGCAAAGTGGTACTATACCACTCACTGTAATCAAAGTGGTACTTCCACTAAGACAATGTGGTACCGATACCAACATGCACGTGGTCAGGGTACCGGGCACCAACCAAAGTGGCAGTACCACCGCTTCGCCGTCTGATTTTGGTATTCATGCATCGTTATCACTCGCACACCGAGGGTATAGGAACCCTCATAAATGATTAACTGGACCAAATAAAATGAATCAAGTGAAAAATGCATCGCACCGCCTACGAGCGAGATCGGCTGGCAAACTTAATGCCCCTATGATAAGATAGTAAGTTCCTAAATACATATAATTGTAGGAATGCTTAAGAACAGGTATTAAATGACACAACACTTCTGTTACGTGCGGCACACGTTTGATTAGCCTGGGAAGACTCCGCTGTTACGACACTTCGTTACGTGGGCAGCATCGCTTCGACAAGGTTTCAAGACTCATGAAAGTACGGCACTCGGGCCCCGCATAGCATCTTCGCACTTATCAGGTCAGGTCCTACTCATTTCTAATTACTAGTCTAGGTAATCCGTATCTACGAATACCCCTGTTTTGTAAGTTCTGTAGTACCTACGGGTACTTCTCTATAGGTATAAACTATGTAACTCCTACGTGAGATCTGAATTAGTATAATTTTTCTATAGCAAGTGCTACGTCCCACGGAGACTAATAAGTATAAGTCTATTATAAGTACAAGTAGGCATATAAGTTTATTATATGAATTCATGTTAAATTCTAATATTTGTTACTGTACATCTGTTATCAAGTATATGCTTTCATCAGACTGTAATATTATCGCATGCGATATTTATAAACATATGTTTCACTAAGCCGCAAAGCTTAGCACCGCTTCTTCATCCAGGTAGGTACGTAAGAAGACGATCGTGATCTTCCGTATTCTACTGGGCCAGCACACTTGTAGGGGTTCACCACATGTAGGTTCCGCGCTCTATACATTACATTTATGATCGCTTTGTATATGGGCCGACTCCTCGGATCGTATGTATATGACACTTTACTCACTACAAAGGGTAGTTTTCATTTTGTATTTTTTTGTGGTTAATATTTTGATAGTTATAAGACTTCAGGACACACCCCACCCTCTCCAGCGGCGGGGCTTCACTCCACGTAAATCCCCAAACACACTTAACGACTAGAAATCCCCGTGGAAGCCGCCGTACGCTTGCTTAAACTCGTGATAAAATTTTTCTTATTTACAACTGAGGATTTGGTAAAATCTGGCAGCCAGAAACCTCTACAAAGATGACAACTGCATATAGTAAAATTCCAAATCCTGTATACATCCAATTTATACTTTATCCAAATATGGCAACCATCATACCAACACATTCTCATAAAACTATACTATGTACATACATATGTTCCATTATACAATTTCAAAGTATATTCTTACAAAATATTATTAATACATGACTTATACTAATATCGTGATTAAACTTATCATGGCCCAAATGGCTCATGACTGCACCGAAAATAGTTTTAAAACACTTAAAATAATGAACTAAACGAGCTCAAGAGTTTATACTTTTATAAAAGGTTCGCTCCCAAAAACATCTCAAAACCGTAAAACTCTTTACAAATATTTTCCGTAAGCTTTACTAGCTTTGCTCGCTTTTTATATCAGTTGCTTTTAAAAGTTTATAAAACTTTTAATACTGGCTGTTGCTTCGCTTTTACTTTTCTTTAAAAGCTTATAAAACTCTTATTGCTTACTGCTTGTGGAAGTCATAAAACTTCTCAAAATTTCTTGCTTCGCTTGTTTATCTTGCTTGAAAAGTTTCTTAAAACCTTTCACAAACCTTTTGCTTTAAAAGTTTCTCAAAACTTTTTATAAAAAACGGGAGCCTGGGCTCAACCGTTTGCTTAAAATCACCACTCAGAGCTTCAAATTAACCGATCGCTTTGAAATCTAAACTAGAGCCCGGGCTCAACCGTCATTTAAATCTCTACTGGTTCGGGCGACCGTGCGGCACCAAAGGGTTAATTTTTCAAACCGTATGATCATGCTTATAAATCATCAAACCACCGGAGCCATACTTGCTTGTCGCACTTGTGTGAACACCTGAGCTCGACACGACCTCGCGTGGAAGGACCTGGTCCGCATCAATTTTTTCCCAGAATACGGGTGGAATTCAACCCTACTCGCCATCACCACCATAATTTAGCTTAGGAGCTCATAACCTTTATAGGCTCCCGCACGTGCCATGGTCTCCTTAAATGCATGATGTATGACCTAAGTTTGCCGACCAGGCAAAACTACAATGCATGTATGAGATCCTAACACCACCGTGCATGTACGGAATACCTCTGATCGGTTTGCTTGCTTAGAACTAGGGATTTTAGTTAGGCCTATTTTCACAATATTCTCTTTGCTTGCTTGCTTGCTTTTTGAAAAATGGTTTTACAATTTAAAACCATTGTTTATTGCTTGAAAATGGCTTAATAATTCAAAACCATTTGCTTACTTGTTTGTTTGCTTAGGAAAATGGTTTAATAATTCAAAACCATTTGCTTACTTGTTGCTGAAAATGGCTTAATAATTCAAACCATTTGCTTACTTGCTTGCTTTCTAAATTCATCAGTTATTTCTTAAAATGGTTTACAATTCAAACCATTAAATACTGTAAAACAAGCTTATAATAATACCATACACTAGTATTTGAAAATGATGAACACTCACCTCAAGTTGCTAAACTTGAGCACAGTTCCACACTTTTCCCGCCTTTGCTTTTAGCCTACACATTCAACCGAAATACGACGATACATTAATCGCCTACGTAATCACATAACTTAACATACTTCTTAGACTTAGTCATACTCAACGAATACGCTTCGCCGAGGCGGCGAGGTACGCTACGTTTTTCGTCGAGTTCCAATCTTATTTGAACCTCTCTTAATCATTTTGTAAGGTTCCTAAACTATCTGTACGACCTCGCTTAATTATACAAACACAAGATTCGGGCATTTTGGGCTCATTTCAGATCAAGATACCCCTCGACTCAGACTTATTGTGTCGTATTCCTCGTCAGTTCAGACAAGATAGGTTGGCTCGGTGGCCCCAGACGGAGACACCTCGTACTGCACGCACACCCTCCGAAATTTTGCCAGACGGTTTCTTTTGCCACTCATACCAATTCACTTCATACAACTGCATCCATAACACCAAGAATCATCATGGAAATCATCCAAACAACTCCAAATACTTGTGATTGGTGGTTTGGAACCCTATACCACAAAAACCCTAGGTGAAAATCCAAGAACTCTTATGAATTTAACCAAAAGGTCTACCACTCTTCTATAAACCATATAATTTGATGATTCCATGTTTACTTTCCACCAATTGGGTTTCTTACTCATAACCCCACTGTAAATCAAGGGTTTATGTGACCTTTCCACAAAAACCCTAGGACCAAAGGCAACTAATTCCATACCAAACCTTAAGAATCCAAATCTATGATTCCAAGGCAAAACATACCCGATTGGATCTCTTCTCCTTCTCCTTCTTCTTCCTCTTCCTTGCTCTTTCTCTCTCCTCTCCAAAACGGAGCTCCAATTGGAGACCAAAAATGAGCTCGTTTCTGTTTTCCCATTTTTATATTCTAATATTTCCATTAATTGCAATCAAACCCTACTTTTTAGTCATTGCAACTTAACTTGTTTTATTTCTATTATGGCTCATCTCTACTTTGATTTTAACCTTCATGTCCCATTTGCTCACGACGCTGTGTACCCTTATTCTCATACACAACCCTGTTCCATAATTTATCATTTTATAATTTCATCTCCAAAATACGACAACGACATTTTAATGCTCTTATTCGCCTCTATAGTTTCATGTACTCGCACACTCTCCCTGACTACAACTCTCACACCAATGTCCGAAAAAGTAGTAAAGAGTCCCAAGATAGCTCTTCAAGTTTCTCCGGTGTGACATATCTCCGGTGGGTCTATTATGGCTTGATTTTCAGAGGGTATTGTTGCACATGGAATGATATCACAGATGTTGATGTCGACATATGCCACAATGATATATTGAGATGAATGAAGTGTTGTATGGACATTATATGCTTATTGATATAATTGTTCATGATGCATTGGTGATATGCATAGGTGGAGTTGTCCATATAGCATTCATCATATATGTGACATGGTATAGACATGCAATGGTGCATCATGCATATGAGAAGCATACATTTCATAGGTGTGGAATGTATGGTTGGTAAATCGATCTTTAGCGTTTGGTGTTTGATTAGGTGGGCTCGATGGTAGACGGCGTCAGCGAGTCTGCGATTAATTAAAATGGTAAATAAAATATGTGTCGAAGCCATATCGACAAGAAGGATAGATCCTCCGCGCCCAGGTGAAAAGCCGACCCGATTATGGTGAGACATAGTCCCGAGCCTGAAGGCGGTAAAAGTATTTGGGTTTGCGGAGCCTGCGGTGAGACACTATATCCGTTACCCATAAAAAGACGCTTGATTTTGAATATGAAATGATCATTGTGATGTAACATCGAAAAAACTTTTGGTTTATAAACAAATAAAATTTGTTTTGAAAATAATCCTTTGGATATGTCGGGAACTAATGATTTATCACACATGGGCTTAGGCGTTGTGTGAGGGAGTCGGTGAGGACTTGGGCGCATGGTACATGATGAGTCGCATCTCATTTCATGGCATGGCATGTAGGATTCCATATAAAATTGATATGTTCTTATTGGAATGTGAATGAGAAATGTTAAGTGAACATTGTATGTGCACTTAGGTGGGGAGTAGCCCTTGTAGGAGTTATCCTTACTAGGCATTGCTTTCCTTTCGTTGTGAGACCGCACTCGGGTATAGGTCGTAATGCGGGAGGTTGACCCTCATCCAGGACCGCATGTGCGAAGAAGGCCGACATGTGGCCTTGATAAATCCTTTTGTAAAAAGTGCTTTGAACAACTTGTTCTAACATGTAATTTTGTATAAAAGACTTGTAATTAAATTCTTTTGGACTATTGCCAATATAGTCGGGTTTATAATAATGGTAAGAGGGTAGTGATCGAACTCTTACAGACTGTATTTAAGTGTATTAGTATCATATTTTTAACTTAAATATGGATAAATGGTTCTCGGTAAATGGGATACAACGGTGTGATATCGAGCTATACGATATCCATTGGTATTCCGCGAGTTGATGGATGATCAACGGACCCCCAAATTTTAGGGTGTCATAATTAGTTTTGATATCCAAGGTACGACAACCAGAGTTTCTTTCACAATTGAGGTCGATTAGCTTATGCAACATGAGCTACAAGGTGATCACCAAAACCCCAGCTAACAGGATGAAATCAGTCATGGGACACCTGGTAGCTCCAAACCAATGCAGCTTCGTCTCAGGGCGGCAAAATACTGACAACGTCATTATTTATCAGGAGGTCCTCCATTCTATGAGACATAGGAAACAAAAGAAAGGTTTTATGCTGATAAAAGTGGATCTAGAGAAAGCTTATGATTGCTTATCTTGGGTTTTCATCATAGGCACTCTAGGCAAGACTGGCCTTCCTCATCCTTAGATTCGGAACATTATGCAGTGTGTGGAATCTACGAAAATGTCCATTGTCTGGAATGCAAAAATTTAGCCTGGTTCAAGCCTTCAAGGGGGATTCGGCAGGGGGACGCCATATCTCCGTACCTTTTCGTCCTTTGAATGGAACAACTAGGCCACATCATCTAACATGCAGTTAATAACGAAAAGTGGAAACCTATCAAAATTTCCAGAATGGGACCTCCTCTATCCCATCTCTTTTTTGCAGATGATCTCATTTTGTTTGTAGAAGCCTCAGAGTCCCAAACGTCAACCATAGTGGAGTGCTTGAACGAGTTTTGCAACATCTTTGGCCAAAAAGTAATCCTTAAAAAATACAATCTTTGTTTTTCCCGAGGAGTTGACGATGCGTTGGCCTAGCGGATTGCCCTCCTCGCCCAAATTCCCATCACCATATAGTTAGGAAAATATCTCGGGATTCCATCAATTCATGATCGAGTGCACTCAGGTATTTTTCAGCCTCTTCTTGACAGGGTTGGAGAAAGAATAAAGGGATGGAAAGCGAGATATCTCTCTTTTGCAGGAAGGTGCACTCTTGCCTAGTCTATCCTACAGGCAACACCTCTTTATATAATGCAAACTACCCTCATTCCGATCAACATCTGCAACAACATTGATAAGCTGGTAAGAAAGATCGTGTGGGGAGGGGGAAAGATAAGAAGAAAATCCACTTGGTAAAATGGGAGACAATCATTAGGGATAAGGAAGATGGAGGTTTGGGTTTAAAAAGTATGCGTGACATGAACGTGGCATTCCTCACAAAATTAGGATGGCGGTTGATCACAGACAAGAGTAACCTCTGGGCAAGGGTGATGGCTGCCAAATACATCAAAAGGGAACCCGAAATTTCCAAACTAATAAAGAAGAAGGGACCCTTGAATGTTTGGTGCGGTATTAGCGAAGCTACAACAACTCTCACCAAAGGGACAAAGACCAGCCTTTACAACGGAAAGGATACACTGTTTTGGTGAGATAAATGGATTGGTGACTCCCCTCTCCTGGAACGAGTCACACAACATATCTCGATGGTCGACTCCTTCAAGAGAGTCATAGACTACTGGGACATCCATAGGGTTGGAAGTGGGAAGAAATGGTTGGTTGGCTATCTCCCGACATTGCAAACCAACTCTCTAACTCCTTGGTTAGGCAGAATGAAGATGATACAGATAGACTGAGCTGGGAACCTTCTATCGATGGCACTTTTATAGTTAGATCAGTGTACTCCTTGCTGAATTAGTAGCCAAGGATGCCTAACCACAACACTTGGAGTAAGATCTGGAAACTGAAGGTTCCGCAAAGGCTTTGCATGTTTGTATGGCTTCTTCTGCGCGGGAAATTTTTAACAAACTTGGAGCGGACTCGTAGAGGAATTACCGTTAACCCATATTGTAAATGTTGTCCGAGGGACGAGGAGGACCTTAATCACATCTTCAGCTCTTGTAAAAAGGCTTGTCCGATCTGGAGACACCTCAAAGGTGAGGGAGTTACCAATAACAATCGGCCCATGCGATTCATGGAGTGTGCTGGTGCTATTTCTCACGAGCACTAAATTTGGGTTCTTCTGGGGTGGTGGGCGAGTTGATGAGTTGAATATTGGACTTGATACAGCCTACAGGGGCGTGGGGGGTATGCGGCTCGATGACAAACGGGTTTCTTTCCTATGAGAAGGAAAGAATTCAACTCTTTATGACGTTCTTGCTGCGTACCTTTTTTGTAGTGGAATGGGTCGGTATTTATAAGGGGGAAATAGTGGTTACTTTCCTTGTTGGATGGTGATACGGTATCTTTCTCATTGGGTGAGGAGTTTCCTTTTTCTTATCATGGACCGACTCTTAAGGGATAATGGAAGAGTCGTGATCACGCACGATCTTTCTTTCCTAATCCGTGGGATGCGGATCTGATTGGACACTTTTCCTTTTACATGAGTTTTTCAGGCCGCCTATATCACTTGATTTCGATGGGTGATTTTAATTCGAGCCACGGCCCGAAGTCTTTGTAGCATGGAGTAGAGTCTCTCACGTTAGACCGAGCTTCTTTATTGGGGGTCCCCGACTCCCTTTATAAAGCGGAGGTTGGGCCTCGCCTGGGTTTATTAACTCTAGGCACATGTATATGGATTCTCTACCCCATTAGTAGCTCCCCAACTCTTGACTAAAGCAGGCTTGGCAAGGGCTGAGGCGTTTCTTGGATCGGTTGCGGCTTCCACGTGGCTTGTAGGGGATGTTTGATTTGAGATTTGTCATCGTCAAACATCTTGTGATAATGATGACGCTCTTTCGATTTTCGCGCCTATTTGGACTGTCGCTCCTCATTCCTTTAGAAACATTCCTTGTATTCGCTTTTCCACTTCTTTTGCGATTTTGGAAGTATCCTTGATCAGTGTTCAGACTTGCTTGTGGTGCTTTCTGTCTTCCTAGGGGTCGTTTTCCTTGTTTTCCTCCTTAGTTTGGTGCGTCTTCCTTTTTCCTCTCTTGTTTTCTTTTCCTTGTTTTTGAATTTCTGGTTGTTAGGGTGTGTTGGGTTGGGGTCCCACCTCTTTCGTTGCTTTGTTCATTCTCTCTTTCCGCCGTTTAGTCATGCGTGCTTCTATAGGCTTGCGAATAGAGGGAAGGCCGGTTGAGGAGTCGGTGTTAGGGTGAAACGGCGACGGACTAGATGGTCTTGTCGCTGCGGTTGCCAGGGTCCTCCTAGTAGGTTATCTTCCTCCGCCAGGTAAGGGCAAGAGGAAGATTAGCGAGATTAGGTATCCTGGTGGCTCACGATGTTGAGGGGGCTGCTTTGTGAGGTATAGGGGCCATTTGTGGGCCTAGTCGGGCCGAGCCTTCGTTCGCTAAATTTTTTTCTACTCGTTATGAACCCGCTTTCGGTGTCCGAATCTGGTGTCCTGACATCCTCACGTCTTATGTGGTGTCCGTTCCTAAGATGGTTTGCTTTTTTGAGGAGGCCTTTGAGAACGATCTTCGCTTTCCTTTGCATCCCTTCATAAAAAGCGTTCTACAACATTTCAATGTATGTTCGTCCTAGCTCTCTCCCAATTTTTGGGGCGTCTTGGTTAGCCTCTTGGTTTTTTTTAGGGATAAGGGCCTCGGGGTCCCTAGTATAGCTCTGATACTGGATCTCTTCAGCGTGAAGGAGGCCTCGGAAGGCTTCTTGTACATTTCTAAGCGGGCCACTACCAGGCTTATTATTTCCAACACCCGTTCTTCCCTTGGCTTACATTGGAAGAATGTTATTTCTTTATCTAAGATGATACATTGGGGATTCCGGCGGTATGATTTGCCACGAGAACTGCGTGAGTTTTACGTCATGCTAGTAGGGGTCAATTTTGTAATGGTCAGGTTATGTTTTTTACTTTGTTGTGGTTATGTTGCCTTCAGGTATCCTTCTGACCTCCTGGCGGTGGGCAAGTGTAAGCCCTCGGAGTGTTCAGAATGCGATCCGTCGGACATTCTGACTCCTCAGAAATTGAGCCCTTCTAGTTCCTCTTTGAGATCTCCTCTGCTCCACTGCTATGAAACTTCCCTGGGGGCCTTTGGTTGTGAGCAACTTCGAGAGGCTTGGACCTTGTTGAGTTGATGGCGAAGAGAAGGAGCATAAAGCATAAGGCTTTCGAAGGATCCTCGAGGGGCGGTTCCGACTCTGGGTAAGGTCTTAAAGTTGGGAGAATCTGATCTCTGCTCGCGCAGCCAGGTTCAGGTGAGGGGGCAGGCGTGGTCCTCCTTGGTCGAGGTGTCCAAGGTGGCGAGTGAGTAGCGTCATTCTTCCTCCATTACGGGACGGGGGTTCTTCGGGGAAGAATTTGCCCGAGCTTCAGCGAAGTCGCTACCATCCTGTCACCGGGGCCCTTCGGTATAAAGCGCCTCCCTTCCTCTCGACACGGGAGGTGGGGAGATGATCGCTTTGAAGGCGGGGGGGTGAGGGACTCGCTACTCACCAGCGTGGCTCTTGGTCGAGGCGGTTCGTCATCGCCGGGTTTCCCGATCTTAGGAAAGTGGAAGCCCTGGCAGCGTTGAGGAAGCTGTATATCCTCGAGGGCAGTCTCACGCCGCATCTGCCGCTGCTGCGCACCTTTGTGATTGTAATTAATGTTGTTTGCTAACTCCTTCTCGTTCCTTGGCAGACAACTACTTATATTAAAGACCTGATGAGGAGGGCCAGTTCGGCCGAGAGCTCTGCTAAGGCGGCGAGGGCATACGAGGCGAAGGTCGCCTCCTTGACTTCCTAGAGGGCTGAGCTACGAGCTCGGATACAAAGATTGACTGATGACGTCTTGGGTATAAATCCGATCTGAAGCATACCTCGGCCCAGGTAAAGGCAGGCGAAGACGAGGGAAAAGAGGCCATGGGCGCCTAAGGTTTGTCGAGGATGAGCTACAGGTGGTTAAGGAGGAGTTCTAGGTTGCCAGGGAGGAACTATGCACTAAAGCAGCGGCATTGGATTTGGCCCGCCGAGAGGCTTCTGAAGTTGAGAACTCCGTGGAGCACTTGGCCGAGGAGTGCAACATGTTACGCCGGGACCTCTAGAGGAGGGAGGCTATGATCAGCCAAAGGGATGGAGTAATAGCGGAGCTAAGGGACGAGGCTTGCACCTTATGGGCCTCCGGATGGCTCACTTTCCGACGTAGAGCTGCCAAGGCTTTTTCGGGTTTGGACTTCAATCTTCAAGTTCTCGACGAAGAGGAGGCGGATGAATAAACCTGCAGGGTGAGGCGGATCGAGGGTGTTCTCTGAATCTCCGAAGCAGTTCCTTACCCCTAGTGAAGGCTGAGGACTCTACTTGAAATTTGGTTCTTCCCCCTTGCATGTTGGGGCTTTGCCTTTTGATTCACACGGCTCAGAGGCCCGAACTACTGAGGTTGCTCGTAGCTCCCCTTCGAACATTTAGGCCCCTTTGTATAATCTTTGCTTTGAGCTCTAAGCTTTGTACATTTGTAATGCCAACATCGACTTTGTCATTCTATGGATGTTCGTCCTTCTTCCTTGGTTTTCTCGTCTTCTTTTATTACTCGTGGTGAAAGGTTTTCTGGTCATCTAATCTTTAGATAGACGGGTTCTTACTAAGCTATGCGGCCACCCGGCCAGGCCAAGTTATAAAACTCTGCATGTAAGCAACAAAGGCTCTTTTTGAGGAAGCGTGTCTTGCCTCCCTTAGCCCGAGCTATAAGGCCTTTTGAAGCGACTCGTTGCTCCTTGAAATTGAACTCACAGGAATACAGCACGCATAGCTCCTTGGCGAGCTCTGAGGCTCGTTAGGCTGGGCTCTGAAGGCTCTCTTGAAGCGAGTTACAAGGCTCTGAGCTACATGAATCCCTTTAAGTGATCTCTGATGCTTGAGCTACGCGGCTCCCTTGGCGGCTACAGAATCATGGCTACTTGGCCTTCTAGGTTGTCGAGTCTTTATAGACAGGCTGTCGACCCTTTTAAATCGGCTGCAGAAATATGAAGTGACACACATGGCTCCTTTGGCCCCAGTACGAGGCTCCCCAGTTACATGGGTCCTTGAAGGCGAGCCTCTACGGGCTCTGAGTTACATGGCTCCTTGAAGCGAGCTCTGAGGCTCTCTTTGGCTATGACATACGGGGCATCGGGTTCTTTATGAACCGGGCTATACGACTCTTTTTGAATTTGAAATTTGTAAGGCTCTCTTGGCTTGGTTTATAAGGCTCCTGAGGCTACATGGCTCCTTGAGCTGAACTCCGGGGCTCCACCGAGCTACATGGCTCCTTGGGGGGTGAACTCTGAGGCTCCTTGGCTGCCGGCACATGGGCTGCTCGGGTTCTTTGGGGCCGAGTTGTACCGCCCTTTTGAATCCCCGGCTGCGAGGCTCTCTTGAAGCCCAGACTGGGGTTCTGAGCTGCATGGCTCAGCCAGGCGAACTCTGGCTTTTGGCTATAGCCTTACGGAGTTTGTTAGGTTCTTTATGAATCCAAGGCATGCGACCCTTTTGAATACGGTACATAAGGCTCTCTTGAAGCCCGAGCTACAAGGCTCCTCACAGGCTACATGGCTCCGCGAAAGCAGGCTCTGAGGCTCACGGTACATGACTCCTTGAAGGCGGGCTGAGGGCTCCTTGGTTGCCAACCTAGGTTGTCGAGGTTCTTCTGTTGAATTTGTCTGACCCTTTTGAATATGTTTGCAAGGCTCTATTGAAAGCTTGAGCTACAAGGCTCTTGAGCCATGGCTCCTTGGGATTGTTTATAAGGCTCCTTGGCTGCAGTATGACGTTTGTCGAGGGTTCTTTATGAGCCGAGGTACATGCGACCACTTGCAGATACGAGTTACCGACTCTCTTGGGGGTGAGCTAAGGCTCTGAGCTACATGACTCCTTGAAATTGAGCTACAAGGCTCCTGAGCTACATGGCTCCTTGAAACCGAGCTACAAGGCTCTTTGGCTACTTGGCCTTCTGGGCTGTCAAGTTCTTTATGAATTGAGTTGTACGACCCTTTTGAATCCAAATTTCACCAAGGCTCTCTTGAAAGCCCAGGCTACAAGGCTCCTTGGCGAGCTCTGACATGGCTCCTTGAGCGAGCTACAACATGGCTCCTGAGCTACATGGCTCCTAAGCTACATGGCTCCTAAGCTACATGGCTCCTTCGTCTTCCTCTCCTAGGGAAGGCGCGCGTGGTTTTAATGCAGATCTTACGGAGAATTCGAACAGACTGCGTGGCTTTCCAAGCATCCAGGTTTCTTTATAAATTGCTGCCTCTCTTTGACGGTCTGCGTCATACTCCGGTCCCAACCTTCTTCCTCTTTTCGATAGTGTCGGAGTTCGTACATGATGAAGCTTCAGGGTTTGATCGTCACTGCATGAAGTCTGTCTGGTGATTGCAGGTCGTCGTTTGGTTTCAATGCTCTGCCTTTTGTAGAAGTTGTGTTTTTCCCTAGTTCCTCCCTTGTGGGAGTTGTGTTGTTCCCTAGTCCTACCCATTGATGGAACTTGTCACACCCCGAAACCCACCCTAGGGGCATGATTGTCAATTCGCACCCCTCGACCATTTGAAGGTTTAAAGTGTGAAAGCTTGGCACCTTCCTTATGGCGGATTTTGTCAATTACGAATATACACATTCAAAGCAATGCGCCTTTCTAAATTAATCAATTCCTCAAATTCAAAATTTCATGCCAACAAAATTACTTCTAAATATCCAAATCCTCGATTATGAATGTCATATAAAGTACATTGAGAATATATGATATTTAGGAATCTCCCAAATCCAATTGTGTACTAATATAAAGAATGCTATTATCCAGTGACTTTTCGAGAATTAACTTTCAAAACCAGCGTTTCCGCATAAAACTAAGAACTTATTTGATTTCAGCATGATCCAGCATGGTCTAATCAAATCCTGACTGATGACGTATCCCCACTAGCCATCACTCATTGCGGAAACTAAAAGTACCTGAAAATATGTCAACGAATGGGAGTGAGCTTAAAGCTCAAATAAAATACTAATACATTTTCATGGATCAAAAGTTTTCCAATCATATAACAAATAGAGATATATTTCATCAAACTTTAGATTCAAAATAAGTTGGAACATTAACAAAATTTAGTTCAAAACATTCTCACATCCATTTCATCAGTTTCATATCAAATGTGATCGAACAATTTCATATCAAATTTTCGATTCAAACACTTTCATATCCGAGTCAAAATCAAATACATTTTAAATATATTTTTCTCTGGTCATCAAATATCAAATGGTGCCCAGCCATATGGGCCTTTTCAAATGAATTTGGCTAGCCCGCAATTGTTCCTTTTTAGGTGGAGCCGGAACCAAGCAGCTACTAAAATCTTAACCTCTAACGAAAACCCACAGAAATTTGGGGTTCAAATCAATTACGTTGCCGCTGAGGAATGTGAGTCATTATGTCCTTTGACAAAGGGTGAATAGTGTCATTATTATTAAAAGTTGGCAGAATGAAATGTGCTTTCAAGAAATCCAAAATATTTAAATTCAAAAGTTATTATAAAACATCTTATCTCCCGTTTTCTTTCGTAAGCAAAACAAATATTAAAAGTACAATAATACAAAACTAATTTTGATCCATGGATAATCAAATAAATAAAAGGTAAACTTTTCATAAACGAATTATATATGTAAACCCCCACATGTCTAAATATCCAATAATCGTCAGTGGTTTTTACATTTAACGATTAGACCTTTATACTTTTTACCTTATGAATCAAAGTATAAGAATGATAAATATGAAAATGGTTACATAAATCATACAAATAAAGGTTTTAAGTTAAATACGTACAAAAATGAATCCAGAGTGTAGAAAAACCTTAGTAGTCCTATAGGCGAATTTGAGAGTGTATTGTGGCCTTGTAATTTTGAAAGAAAAAACAAAAAAATACCGCGAGCAGATAAAAATTCGAACAGCTAGTTAAAATCCATTTTTCTTCATCTTTCTCGAGATTTCTTCACTTCACTCTCACCCTTTTAGATTTAGACACTGCAATCATTAGAGATGAAGAAATGAAGGCCAACCAGGAGATTGAAGGGTAGATTAGAGATCAAAGCTTCGAAGATCTTCATCGACCAAAAATTTGGGTAGGGGTTTCTCTCATTCTCTTGCATTGAGGCTAGGGTATTTATATATATATATATATATATATATATATACTCTATATATATGTATGTTTTGGGTTATAAATGAGGTATATTTAGGAGATGAGATCATTATCTTTTAGGCTTTCTACAAATTTTATGTGTTTGAACAATGTTAGGGTGGAACACCCATGAAATCCTTTTCTTGTTTTAAAAAAAAAATCCTGGTTATTTAGTGCTCTGAACTTGAAATTTAGAAAGGGCCAACGAACACCTGAAACTTCCTCACACTTAGCTCCGAAGAAAAAAATAAAGTTGTAGTTTCACCTTATATATGTTATAAACAAGAAAAAAAAACATATTAAAAAATCAATTTAAATCAGAAATGTTTACGCAAACGAGGGAAGAAAATGGCCCAGAAGCAGTAGATTTTCTTGTTTCTTCATTCGACACTACAATTTTTATACAAGGGGTACATCAAATAGGAAGCTTACACATGGACAACTTTTCAGCCACCTGACTAAACGCAAACATTACAAAGTTAACTAACAACATATTAAGTTAAAAAAAGACATAGAACTTAATTAAACATAACAATGAGTATTGGAGAATGATGACATTTCTTCTTGAATGGGTTCTTTGGGATTGATTTCTACTTCCAATGATTTATGTGTTGAGTAGTAAAATAAATTGGTATGATCTCTTGTATTTTTCTGGACAAGTTATTGAAAGTGCCTCCAAATGGAAATGGGGAATTTTAGGAAGAATGGGTTATAAATTGGGGATTTACGAAATTATTGGTTAGGAGTGATGAGTGTTTGATATTGATTGTTTAAAAAAAAATCCGAGTATTAGAGAATGATGACATTTCTTCTTGAATGGGTTCTTTGGGATTGATTTCTACTTCTAGTGATTTATGTGTTGAGTAGTAAAATAAATTGGTATGATATCTTGTATTTTTCTAGACAGGTTATTGAAAGTGCCTCCAAATGGAAATGGGGAATTTTGGGAAGAATGGGTTATAAATTGGGGATTTACGAAATTATTGGTTAGTAGTGATGAGTGTTGGTATTGGTTGATGGAATAAACATGATTGAGAGGTTCCTTGTAAGGATGCTCAAATCATGCTCAAGAGGTTCATTGTAAGGATGCTTGAGAAAACTACTAGGATGAATGAGAGGTTCCTTGTAAGTATGCTCAACCTATGCTCAAGAGGTTCCTTGTAAGGATGCTTGAGAAACACTACTATGATGAATGAGAGGCTCTGTGTAAGGGTGCTCAAAATATTCTTAAGAGGTTCTTAGTAAGGATGCTTGAGAAATACTCCTATGAAGAGTGAGAGGTTCCTTGTAAGGTTGCTCATTTTATCTCAAGAGGTTCCTGGTAAGGATGCTTGAGAAACAAAAATAACGCGATAGGCATGGAGGTTACTGTTAAGTATGCCACCTGACAAAATAACGGTTGGGAATGGTATTTGGTGAAACTGTTTATAATTCTGTTTACGTGTTGCTTGCGGGTACATTTACTTATGTTGTTTTTATATAAACACGAGATGCATTTGAAATGTCTCATTGTTTTAGAGCAAAATTGTATAACTCTATGATATCATTTAATAAAAAAAAATGGGGCAGACTATTTTCATCATTTTCTAAACCTTATTGGAGTTTGGAGGTTCTCCCGTGAGCTTTTTGTGGCTCCTCCCCCTACTTACATCCCTTTTCAGATTTTACCTTTGAGGAGGTGGTAGGAGCTGAGGAACCCGTGCATTGGGAGGATCCACCCGAGGGGAATCTAAATCCTGAGGTGAACATGTAGAGCTATCGGTATCTTTTGTACTAGACTAGAGAAATTATTTTGAAATCATGTAAAGTCTAGTATTTTGCTATTCCGTTGCGTTATCATAGTTTTTAATTGCCCCAAATATAGAAATGCCATTGTTGGGCATATTCTTTTGAATGTGTGGCTACATGAAGCGGCTTATTCTTTTGGAAGGTTGTTGTGGGTATTGCATACGGTGAATGGAAATCTTTTGGGATAATGTTGTAAATATTTTATTGATAAATGGATGTAATATGGTTGATGTATTATAATTGCACAGGTTGTGCTTTGGGTAGAGCTCCCCGGAGACTATACCCGAATTGTGTTAAATTAAGGACCCCCGATTATTTATGGATTTTATTAGTGCTCTCATGGTGTAAATGGTTGTTAGTATGTAATGCCGTTCCAAGGGGTATTTGGGGCGTTACAATATATAATTCAGTTAAAATAATTTTCATCCTCAAATGAAGTAAAAACAAACAATTTTCTTTTTAAAGATATGCATTAATATCACTTACCTCAAGATTCTTTCAGAAAGCTTTGAAAGAAATTTATCCAGAAGAATTTCACCTCAGCCAAATATTTCTCCTAAAATAATAAGAAAGAAACTATCATCATTACTTATTTATTCTTAAAACTTTCTAATTTGATATTCTTAACAATGATATTATTTTTAATTTTTAATCCATAATAAGCCAAAGTTAATGAGTTTCTAAATATTTTATAAAATTTGTGATTTATAAGTTTATTCTATCAGCATGATTTTTGTTCACCTCGAAACATATTGACAAGCGTTCCAAATGATAACTATTTGAATTAGGTAGTTTTAATTTTATAAAAGCTGATATTCCTTTACGATCTTATTTTAATAATTTATTTATTTTATGCTCTTAATCTAGAACTAAATCTTTTACTAGAAAATAATATTAATAATATTTTACAAATTATATTATTACACAATACTCATCTAGCCTTTTTACCTAACAATTATCATACTTAACAAGTATTATTAACGGATCTTATTTCCTACAATTGCTAAATAATTATTATAATCATATTCTTTATCTAATAAATTCTCAATCCTTAATAAAATATTTCTTTCCAAAAATAATATATCTTCATGCTGTAAATTCACATATAGTTATAAAAATTCGAGTCTTTTTCAAATTTATCTTATTTGTTTATTATTATTTTCTTTCAAAAATATCATTAAATACTTTTTTCATTCTCATACTCAAAGTAATTTAGTATGACACCACCAATCCTTATTTTATTTTATTTTTAAAGAATGAAATTATAATCTAAATCTGACTTCTTCAGGGTTGATTTAAATTGAAAGAAAAATAAAGAATCTACATCAAAGAAATCTAAAAAAATAAAATAAGGAAGATCTTACCTAGAGAAATTTGTTCTTCAAACCCTACTAGATTTGAGAAAGCGGAAATACGTCGCTTTGAAGAATTACATAATCGAGAAAAGAAATTCAAAGATGAATAGAAAGGATTTTCTTTTCTTATTCGATTTATCTTAGGGTATCATTATGAAAATTACCTTTTTACCCCTATTTCATTAAATTAATTAATTAATTAGCTAATTGAATTATCATTATTATTTTCCTAATTTATGTCTATAAAAATTTCTGTCATTATTATTTTCCCTAATTTATACCTATACAAATTCATGTTATTATTTATTTTCCCTAACTTATACCTATACAAATTCATGTCATTATTATTTTCCCTAACTTATACCTAAACAAATTTCTAGGTGTTGCATTCTCCCCTCCTTTATAAAAGATTAGTCCTCTATACTTGACATACCTGAGTCTTGAAATACTTGAAGATGTTTTTCTCTCATCTCTTCTTCTAACTCCCAAGTGGCCTCTCGGATCTTATGATTCTTTGCATAAGACTTTACCAAATTAACAACAACATGTCGTAGAACCTTATTCATCGCATCCACCATTTGAACAGACCGCAGCACCGTAGGTTAAGTCCTCGGAAATACGAGATAGGCTCAACTTCTATACTTGTGAGGAAACATAAAAAACATATTTCCTCGAGGTCGAAATATAAAGCAAGCGTTATGAATCTTAGATAGGCCTAGGGGCAAGGCTACTTTATATCTTCAAGGTACCTACTACTCTCTCCCCAATATTTCAAAACTGAGGCCTAAATCGAGTGGATTTCCCTTTCTCAGCAGATTTTCAACTTCCAAATATCTCGATTTAAGCTCAATAAGCAAACTTTAAGATTAACATAATCACCAAAATTCAAATCTGCAGAATAGCATGGGATTATCAAGCATAACACTTGTGTGTACCTTGATTTTTCTTTCCAATTATCTTCAATCGGGATTATCCTTTGATCAGTCAATTACAGTTCCATGTGTTAATTATTTTTTTTCTCCAATATGATCATAACACATAGGGATCATAAGCTTTCTACTATAAACCTTTCGGAAGATATAATCTCATTGCTAGCTTAAAACTATTCTCTGAAAATTTAGCAAGGTAAGAACTCATTCGATTACTTTTCAAGTTTAAAGCAAATATATCTCAAACAAATATTTCCAACTTCGATTACTTTCCTCAATTTAGTCATTAGTGTAAGGAAATGTGAAAACTACTATCAAAACTAACTTAGTCCTTTGATTTTTTTTTTTTTTAATGAAGTCAAAATCTAAATAAAATAAAATTCTTATTACATACCATAAGAATCAAATATTTCATGCATTATCAAAATCTCCTTAATATCGAGAAGCGCTGGTAGATGAAAAATTATTAGACTTTATCCATAAACAAACCATCATAATGAAACATTGTCATCAACTAAGGTTCTTGGTAACCTTATCACAAAAATCCATGGTAAATAGTTTCACACTAATTTAGAAATATAAAGTAGTTGCAAAGTACTATTAGTTCTTTGATGTAAACCTCCATATGCGATCACACTAAACCCAAAGTCACAAATAATGTAATACCTTACTTCATATATGACCATCAAAATTCTGTCTTAAATATTTATACTTTTGCATCCTTTTAGGGTAGATCGTAAGCTTAAAGTAATAAACCTCCTTCAAAAGTTGTCTCTTTATGTCTTAATTATTTAAGACATAAAATCTAATCCCAAATTTCAAGATCTTATTATCTTATTAAACACAATCAATTGTTCCAAAAGTTCAACTAGTTTCAAATAATTCCTTATAAGATTTTAATTCTCAAAACAAATTTAGTTGCACTATAATACTCAACATAAGAACTCTAAAATCCAAAGGTATAACATAGACTTGTAAACATCTCAAATCATACAATAATCGTTTGCGACAACCTTAAATGATTTTCAAGGAATCAATTTTTTCTATTTAAGACATAAATCACAAGATTCTCATTGTTTTATTAGTATTGAATAATTTTATCATAATACTTAAGTAATTGTATCAATATCTTATATTTCTTGCTTAAAAATCATTTTAAGAAGATAAAGACTTCAAACTCTCATAAACTATGAGTAGATCATAATAAAAAAAATGTCTTCATATCTTAAGTACAAAAATTATTTTACCTAACTTCAAATCATAATAAGGTAGTTTTCTCATCTTAAAATTTCAAATACATAAGTATATATCAATTTTTTCCATGTTGCATAAGAACATAATATAAATCTAATGAAAGACATCATTATGCAAAACAAATTTTTGAACCTAATGAAATAATCAAAATAAGAGTTGCTACAAATTTTCTCTTCAACTTTGTGAAGTTATTATCATAATTATAAGACCAATCAAACTTAACTTCTTTCTATGTCAGCCTGAAAATATAAGAAAATCTTAGAGATCTCTTAATAATTTATTTGTAGTAATCAATAAATCCCAAGAAACTTCAAACTTTAATAACAATATTAGATCATTTCAAATTTCAAATTGTTTTCATCGCTCATCACATTGACTTGAAAGACTTAACAACATTTCTAAGCAAATAACTACCTTGCAAGACTTAGCTTATGCGTAACAATTTATCCACATGATTCCCTTCAACTAAACTCAAGATAACTAAGAATATGGAAGAATAATATTTTCACAAAACAATCGATAAATAAAAGGTAGTAAGCACCTTAATTCATCCTCAATCGAGCAAAACCTTAATGTTTAAGGAGTATTAAGTCAATTCAATATTCTTTTTACCAATGCAGTCGTAAAATAACTTTAAGCCACCATATTTTCCATAATGACATGTCCCAGTAGCAAATTCAAATTCATAATTCATATTGATAAAAATATATTCACTAAACCCGTGAAAAACTAAACAAAGGAAAAAGAGTGTAGTGAACTCTAACTAGTCACTAAGAAATTAATTATCTAGCATTTGTTGTAAGAATCTTTTGAAATCTGTAACGTAAATGGTATCAATAACACGTCACTTTCAACTATCCCGTAGACAAACTTAAACAAGTTCCCATTAAGATCATACTTTATAGCTCGATACCACTGTCGAGCCACGAAACCCACCACAAGGGCATGATTGTCAATTCACACCCTGACACAGTGGTGCTGAAGCCGGGGGTCAGTTGACTACCCATCAACCGCGGAATACTCTTTTCGTGAATGTCGGGTAACTTGAGCATTTTCACAGCATCGGCGAGAGTCTCTATGCTTGAGGGCTGCCCCGTCTGATGCCGCCGAACTATCACGCGTCCCAGTATTAGTCCGATAAATCACGATATAATCCCAACATGAGTAAAAATGCCTCTTGGGCTCACATAAGCCAATACTCATAAAATCAATTATCATAACTGATGGCACAATTATACCACGATAATTCAATAGTTGATAACTGCTTTTTGTTTATACAAACATATATTAAAATCTCTGATTCTAACTTAATGTTATGTCCCAATTCATCGAGCCACAAAGCCGAAGCCTTCAAAATGGATACAAAATCTTTCTCGGCGCTCACATACTGAAAAAAAATAAAGGGTCATGACGAGGTGTTAAAAATTTCCGGTAGGAGAATCGCCACAATTAGGCTCACCACCTAAGTGCGGTCTGATGCTCAATTAAGCATACACTCAGTAAATACGATCTGCTTGAATGTCTACATGTCATCCCACATGTCACGAGTCCTCAGAGCTCACTCACACTTGCCTAAGCCATGTATGAGAAAATAATCATTTTCAAGAAGCAAAACCCGTTGTTCTTGAAAATATACTAAATGTCAGCCGGTCTGATTATGGGACTACCCTCAGAGGTGAATTGGTTGGTGAGGCTTCGGCTTGATCGTGGTCTCGTCTAAAATGTCTGTTGACATCTCGACCCGATTCTCGGAATATCATCTGTGAAATTCCTTTACATAAACATGCTCGTTTTTATAAAATACCTTGTCATGCACTCGCACCTAATTGATTTGCAGTGCATATGAAAATGCATTATGCCGTTTTCAAAATCATTTACAATATGTCGATATCATCTATTGCCAATCGACTACGATTACACATGTAATTCAACACATCGTCATCACCAATGGCTTACAACACAATTTAATTCCTATATAATTGTGTCATTGTGTTCTTTACCTCAAGCATTAACCACAATAATTCTTTGATCGGCAGCTCTCGACTTAATTTCTACACATACGAAGCCATTCATTTCATACGATTTCAAGCACCCCAACACATGGAATGTGATTCTTATCCATTTCACCTGAAGCCGGAATTTGTTTTACGGTCTAACGAGAAGTGGGCTGTCCTGAGCAGCCCACTCTTCCTATCAGTTCAAATTTTGAAACCGTTTCCATAACTATTCGGGTCTCATACATACGACATAGAATTTAATGCATAAATTCCCATGAAGCAGCCACATCGGTTTAAGGCATTCACGGTTGTCGAATGTCCAAAAATATTTCTATAATTCGGTCCCATGTTTTGGGACCGATCAATAAATTCTAGACATTTTCCATAAATACATAGTTTAAAGCATACATTTAATCTGAGAATTCCAACCTGAGCAACCATTGATGCAGACGATTCCATGATGACCAACAATTCTCTAAAAAAATTCCAAAAATTCGGTCCATGTTTTTTGGGGCCAGATCAAAACGATCCCTCGGCTCAGGCTAACCGAAACATCAAAACCCTTAAATGGGAATAAAACACAAGTGAGGAGAAAATCCTACCCTTGGAGTTGTCAGCTTCGCGGAAGCCGGGATCAGCGTAGCTGCTCGGGTGTAGAGCGTTTTCCCCTCTTTGCTCGGGTCGAGGAAATCCAGCGGTCGATCGCGTGTATTTCTCAGGAAAGTCAAGAGACTCTCTCACGAATCTTTATTACTGCCTTTTGATTTAATGAAGGAGATGAGTTCTTGTTTACTAATTTTGGCCTTATTATCATTTATTTCGATTAAATCCAAATAATACCTTTATTTCTCAGTTTTTTGACTTTAAACTCTATCTGGTCGTCCATTTCCATCATTTCTCTACTCATACCACTTATGGTACTGAGTACTTGTTATATATGACTTTTTCGTCACATCAGCTTAGTTTTCACGGCACGGCAACGATGCCTCGGCGTGTGACTCATTGTCTCGACAAAATTGCGAGGAAATTTTGCGTCTTGCGACTAGATTTCGCGAGCGATTCCAACGGTGCAATCCGTTTAGATCATCAAGAGATCTAGAAAATTAATTCTGATTTTCTGCTTAGTAATTACAATTTTGTAATCAAAATTACGATTTTGCCCTTATTCCAGAAATTGGAATTTCTAGGGTCTTACATTCTCCCCTCCTTAAAAGGAATTTTGTCCTAAATTCTACGCACATACACATCTTTCCTTGGCTGCATATGTAACCTTGCAGGAACTCGAAAGGCAGGTGTCGGTATGAAGTGACCGAATTTGGAGTGATCTACTCTGCTTAGATGGTTGTCATCTCATCCGTGCCAGCTCCATGTCAAGAATGACATTAACAACCAATACATCACCACCACGAGGTCCTTCACGCTTACCTGGCTGCGTAACCACTGATCGTCACGACTTAGACCCGCACTCGGCCCTCGCTATCGTGTTCTTTGGAGATCCTTGTATAACACCGAGGTAGGCCAGTTCCTCCCAGCCCTTCACTAGGGTATGGAGGAATGAATTGTATACTCTCGTCTGACCCGACTAGGTTTGCATTCTCCCAATGGGGATCCTGTCTCTGGGGCGATCCGTCGCTCGTGCTGACTAGCTCGGAGTTGGTAGTGGGGCTACGCCGAATGGAGTATCCCCAGGCTCGTGGTCGGGTTCGGCGCGAGGTGAAAAACACTTTGTGAGCTAGGGGATAGCACGTGAGTGGGACCACCCCTGGTCGGTGGGCCGGGGTGGGGTCATCTGAGCATTTTTGTAGGGCCGCCTGGCCTCCGGCGATCCCACTCGTAAGGCTATAAAGGCACTGGCTCCGCTTTGCCGCTTTCTCGCGCCAGTGAGGCTCGAACCCAGACGAGGGACATATTGATGGGGGCACTGCCGCTATCAGGCGAGCTAGTAGCTCGGTTGGTAGTGGTGCTCCCCGTTTCAATATCTCCTTTGGTCTTGGAGTTATCCACGAAGGCAGCGCATGGTGTGCCTATAGCTCTGAGGTGGGACCACTCGTCCCGGAGTGGGCCAGGGGTGGGGCTACAAACCTTCACCACGAAGGTTTGGTGTGAAAGCGACACTAACCTTCCTTGTAATTGGATTTTTGTCTAATTACCCGAGCACATGTTGAAATAAATCACCTTGACTTTCTAAATTAATCAATTCTCCAAATTCAAAACTGTGAACCAAAAGTACTTCTAAATATCAAATGTCAATTATGAATATTATATAAAAGTGTTCGAGAATATAACAATATTTGGAATATTTGAATCAGCCCCGTAATACTTATAAAAAGAATCTTTATTATCAAGTGACTTTTCAATTAACTTTCAAAACCTAACATTTCACATAAACAAGAACTGAGTTAACAACATGATCCAACATAAAGTTCTAATCAAATCCTAATGATGACGTATCCCCCAACTAGCCATATCACTCATCGCGAACTAAAAGTACTAGAAAATATGTCAATTGAATATATGGAGCTATGCTCAATAAGAAATACTACGTTATTTCTATGTATCAAAAAGTTTTCAATCATATAACAAATAGGAGATGTTTTTCATCAAACTTTTATATTCAAAAATAAGTTGAACATTAACAAAATTTAGTTCAAACATTTCACATCCATTTCAAATCGGTTTCATATCACATGTGATCCAAACAATTTCATATCAAATTTCGATTTAAACACTTTCATATCAAATCAAAAATCAAATATATTTCAAATATATTTTTCTCTGGTCATCAAATATCAAATGGTGCCCAAACATGGGATCTTCAAATGAAGCTTATTAGTCGCAAATTGTTCCTCTTTTAAGGTGGACGAACCAAATGATTACTAAGACTAGTAATCTCTAACCCGAAACCCCCCTGGGAGGGCCTGGGTTCAACCTCACTCATCGCCAACACCAAGGAATGTGTGTAAAGGTCAACTATTATTCCGCTGACAAGGGTCGAATAGCGTTATGTCAATCATTATTCCCGTTTGATGTGCCTAACTAATCAAAGCCAAATATTTCATTCAAAGTTCAAATTACAAAACATCATATCTCCACATTTTCTTTCTTAAACAAAACAAATCTCAAAAGTATAATCATACAAAGCTACTTTTTGATCCATGGATAATCAAATAAATAAAAAGGTAAAACTTTTCATAAACCAAGATTATATATAATTCAGTTAAAACAATTTTCATCCTCAAATGAAGTAAAAACAAACAATTTTCTTTTTAAAGATATGCATTAATATCCCTTATCTCAAATGAGTACTCAAAAGCTTTGAAAGAGCTAATACGAAGAATTTCACCTCAATGAAATATTTTTCTTAAAATAATAAGGAAGAAACTATCATCATTACTTATTTATTCTAAAACTTTCCTAATTTTGATATTCTTAACAATGATATTTTTAATTTTTAATCCATAATAATAAAAGTTAATGAGTTTCTAAATATTTTATATAATTTGTGATTTATGTTTATTCTATCAACATGATTTTTTGTTCACCTCAAATATATCGACAACTGCTCAAATGATATAATTATTTGAATTAGGTAGTTTTACAAATTTATAAACTTATATTCAGTTTCGTGGATATTATTTTAATAATTTTATTTATTTTTATGCTCTTAATCCGACCAAATCTTACTAGAAAGAAATAATATTAATAATATTTTACAAATTATATTTGTCTGTGTCCATCCAGTCTTACTACATGTCATCATCTATAATGTTATTGATCTTATCTTTAATAATAGTCTATTCATATCTCCCACTAAACCTATTTGATTACTACTAAAAATATAATTAATACTCAATATAATCATATTTAAATTTATCTTTATTTGTTTATTATTATTTTTCTTTCAAAATTAACCTTAAATACTTTTTTTTCATTCTCATACTCAAAGTAATTTTAGTATGACACCACAAATCCTTATTTTATTTTATTTTTAAAGAACGAAAGTGTAATTCTAAATCTGACTCTTCTCAAGGGTTGATCTAAATTGAAAGAAAATTAAAGAATCTACATCAAAGAAATCTAGAAAAATTAAATAAGGAAGATCTTACATAGAGAAATTTGTTCTTCAAATCCTAGATCCGAAAGCCAAACACGTCCTCCGAATTCTACCAAACTTAAAGAAATTCAAAGATGAATAGAAATGATTTTCTTTCTTATTCCACTTATACCTAGGGTATCTATTAGGAAAATTACTTTTTTACCCTTATTTCATTAAATTAATTAATTAATTAGCTAATTGAATTATCATTATTATTTTCCGAACTTATACCTATAAAAATTCTTGTCATTATTATTTTCCCTAATTTATACCTATACAAATTCCTGTCATTATTATTTTCCCTAACTTATACCTATAAAATTTCACAAGCAAGTATGTGAACTCGGATCGGGGAACATTAGAGTCTGAGGGGTGGTATGCTCGAGGAATATTTCTTAAGTCCCACTTCCTCCATTAATATACCGGCCCTCTTTTCTTTTCTTCTTCTCGCTTCCTTTCTCTTTCATTCTCCTTAATTTTCTTTCTCCTTCCTTTCCTTTTCTCTTTCTCCTTCTTTCTCTCTTTTCCCCCTTTCTTGTGGTTTTCGCCTTTGTCCAGGGTGTCGTCGATGTGAAGAACCACCTCATTGGACGTAGTTTCCCCGAGATGTAGAGAATGGCTTTGCTGATTGTAATCTTCTGAGATATCTGAAATAAAAGTACAATCGGAAACGTGTGTACTTGTTCATTTTTTTTAATTGATCTGTGAGAATATTAATCAGGCCGAAAATGAACAAAGACTGTTATTATAATAAAACTGTGAATTTCTTATTAAAAGCTACAATCCGAGGTCTATTGGTAGAAACGCCTGAGGTGCTTAGCGTTTCAAGAGTGTGGCAAGGTTTTTCCCTCCTTTGTTCAAGCTCTTGTGTAGTTGTCGCCCGACTATTCGCGATACCACTCAGTGGTCCTTCCTGCCAGGGCCCCACTTCCCATGTATGGGTCTTCCTTGTTGGCAGGAGTTTCTTTAGAACCAGGTCGCCGGTTTAAAAACTCCTCGGGGCTCGACCCTTCCAACTAATATTCACTGCCTTTCCTATGATAGTCTTTACACGCTTGCAGGCTCGCTTCGCCCTTTCTTCTGTAGAGGTCACAAGGTCTGTGTGGAGAATTTCCTCGTTGTATTCGGTATTTGCGAACTCAACTCCTGGTGACTTTAGCCCAACCTCGACAGGAGCTATCGCTTCCTTGCCTAATGCCAGGGAAAATGGGGTTTTTTGGGTTGCTGATATGCGCGTAGTTTTGTAGGCCCATAACACTTTATGGTGTATGCATATGCCTCTACCAATTTTCCCTTTAGATTTTCCGCTTAGTCTTTGGCTGCTGCTCTCGAGAGTCCTTATAGTGACTTTTGCTTGTCCGTTGATTCGCGATGAGCCGGGATGAGCAGTACTCTGATTCCAGCTAGTACTTAAATCTCTAAACTTGGGATTGTCGAACTGTTTCCCATTATCAGATACTAGGGCTCTAGGGATTCCGAACCTGCAAATTATGGACCGCCAAACAAAGTTACGCACTCGCTAATGACTGTTAATGGCCTCACCACCCCACTTGCAGAAGTAATCCAATTCTTCTACCACGATGTCCGTGATCGTCCCTTCCAAATGGTAGGGGTCCTAATAAGTCTAGCCCCCATTGTTGGAAGGGCCAAGGGCTTGTGGATTGAGTCACGTTGCCTCAAGGAGGTGTGAGAGATTCCATATGTTCCTTGATAGATCTTGCATTTTTACCAAATTTCTGGGCGTTTTGAGTATCAGGAGCCAATATCCCTATCTTAGTGTCTTTGCTACCAAGGACCCGTGTAACACTCCGCAACATCCTAGAATTTTGCAATAATTTATTATATAGCCTGGTTATTTGAATTGAGCCAAACTTGGGTTTTTCCTAGAAATTAAATCATTAAATTAGGAATGTAAATTTAGTGAACCCAAACAAAACAACAAGGATAAAAATTGAAATTACACAAGGGATATAAAAAATCATAAAGGAGTAGAGATGGGCCATAATAAATAAAAAACAAGTTGATTTGCAAAATTAAAAGGGTGAAGGACTTAATTGCAATATGGAGAATTATGGGAGCAGGTATGGGGAGATAAAACTAAAATTCATATTTTGCCCTTAATTGCCCTAGCAAACCCGTAGAGCAGAGAGAGAGAAGAGAGCAAGAAGGAAGAGGAAGAAGAGGAAGAAGAGGGAGTAGCTAAGAAGATCAAAAAGGTATGCTTGATCAAGTGTATTTTGATTTCCTAAGTGCTGTTTATATCTGTTCCTCCTTTGTCTGGGTGGTTTTGGTGGAAAGATCACACAAACCCTTAAATTGTTGGAGTTATGTGGGTAAAACCCTAACAGAAAATAAACATGGAATCATCAAAAGTATGATGTTTAGAAAAAAATTGATGGACCTGGGTGAATTGATAGATTTTTACTCAGTGGTTTTGTAGTATGAGGTTCCAAACCACCAATACAAGTATTTCAAGTTGTTTCGATGATCAAGATAATTTTTGAGGAATTGATGAAATGGGAAGTAATATAAGGAGAATTGGTATCAAAAGTGGCAAAAGAAGCAAACTGATTAATTTCCAACATGTACGGCATAGGCCAGGTGTGCACGGTACACTCCCACCGTAGGCCAATATGTACGGTACAGTCCAAGGTGTACCTAAGACATGTGAGCCCAAATGACCCCATTGTGTAGTTTTGCGTGTTTGGGTTTCCAACCATACACTCGTTAGGGCATAGACCCTAAGAAATGAATAATATTAGTGGGGTTCGAAATGAATGTAAGCACGAATAAGGTTCGCAGGCTTCACTGATATTCGCTTAGTATGATTAATCGCTTAACCACTAAGAGTGAATAAATTGTATTTCTCACTAATAGGTATGTGAAGACGACAACCCGACCTAGGATTGATATCGAGAAAGTTAAACTAATCGATAATTAGTTTGTTCTATAACTCCGATCTTTATTCCATTGTTTCGATAACTCCATCTTTTATTCCAGCTTGTTCTATCTCCATCTTTTTATTCCGCCTTGTTCTATACTGTTTCTTTTATACTTATATTGCTCTCTATTTGCTAAACATACATATATATTTAGATTCAAATGATCAAGATTTGAAATGTTTGAGACAAGACCGTGCATTATGCGTAGATTATTTGAGCCAGCGTTTGGCTCTTATTACAAAAGCAAATTGATTTGAAACGGAGTATGATTTAATGACCATGACTTATAGAATTCACTAACTGAATTCGTCATGAGGGTAACCGTAATTGTTAAATGGAAACCACATGTTATCAATGACAAACATGACAGATCACTAACCTAACTGTCGTGGAATATGTCAATTCTATAGCCATATGAAACTGAATTGTTACAGCTTAAAAACCACATTGCTAATAATGACAAATGGTGATAGATTCAACAACCGAATCTATATCGTGAATGTCAAATTCTATAGCCATATGTGAAACCGTAATTGTTAAATGGAAACCACACATATCGAATGACAAACGTGACATGATTTACCAACCAATCCGTCGTGAATGCCTAATTCTATAGCCATGGAAACCATACTTCAGCAAATGCAACCACATCGCTATCAATGATAAACAGTGGCAGATTCACCAACTCCGACCGCCGCGGAATGTCAATTCTTATAGCTCAAGTATGTGAAATGGTAATGATTAGATGAGGAAACCACATTATATCGACGATTAAACAGACAGATTCACCAACCGAATTCGCCGTGATGTCGACTGCAGAGCCATATGTAAATCACAAAACTAAAAGCTAAACAATGGTATTGAAAAGTGTATTTTCAGATAAGTATTTTTTACATTACACCGAGATATTGCTTAAAGAATATCATTTTATATCAATGGCTGATTTATATATGGAACGAAATGGAATACGCGTAATCAGATAGAAACTACTACATGAAAATGCTTAGCTGCATTGTTTTATCAATGCAGTACCAGTGATGTACATTGAAGCAAGACCTAAAGATCGAGGAGCTCGTAGGTCATAGAAGGAATTACTGAGTATGCTCCACATATTACTACTCCATTTCTTTTCAACATCGACATTTTGTTAAACATTTAACTCGAATCATTATCTTGTAAAAGGCATTTTGTTAAATGTAAACGTTATGAATATTTTGTTAATTTGTAAATGCTTAGCGGTCGTCTAAAAATGAAATGCTTCGCACTACATAAAATCTAAAATAATAAAACCAAACAAATGTTTTCATGAGATAATCGGTAATGCCCGAGTAAACCTGCTCCTGGCTTGATTCTCGCCAACGTGGTCAGTCGGGATTCGCTCACACTTCTTTGGAAAACTAAAATTTAATAAACGATAACTAAAGGGATTTGATAAAAGAATTTAAACGAAGGCTCCCTGGTTTCGGGCTCTGACGTACCAACCCAGGTTTAGCCTGCCTCAGGGTCGCTACACCTAGCTCCGATATGGTTGCCATAGATACCTTCATGCACCTCTCTGAGCATGTAATTAGCGTCTTCCTTTCCCACGCATTTAAGGATGGGTGTTGAAAAGCCTCGTTTATATAGGGTTCCCCGATGAATGGTGAATCTAGCCGATCTTGTCCTGAGCTTGGAGGCCTCTTTCGATCAGACGCAAGGTCTGGCTTCCACCAATTAATCCCACACGATGGGTCCATCCACCTCGCTTGGACATTACCGAGAGGACACTTCTTCACCGGGCCGATGTTCACCGCGAGGGTTCTCGGGAGGTGCTCGACTCCAGACGTACTGTCTAGATCCTCTTGCGGTGTTACAGCTAAGGCTTTGCTAAGGCATCCTCGCCTCGCGTGCTCCCTCGCCTCTCGACATGCCCTCCGACCTCCGAACCCAGCTCTTTTTAAGTAGCTCTCACCTGAGGTAAAAGGATCATTTTTTCACCCCGGCTTCGGTAGGAGTCCTCATCTCTGCTTTAACATATAACTCGGGAGTTACCGTGACATCTCTAGTCGATCGCCTCCATGAAAGTGGGCAAGATTGTTCTGCTACATTTTCCGCACTCTACTCAGCTTTGAGGCTTGAAATCCGAATCTGAGTGCGTACTCCACATTAATCCCATTCGGGGTGGTTAGAATTGCACTGCACCCTCAAAACCTCGGGTCCGCTTGACTGTCCACGGAACAGGCGGAGGCTCCAAGCTACCCGACACTTTGTAGCACCCGTAGTCTCCTTGTACCTGTGGGAGTCACCTAAAACACGTAACCCTGACACCTGCTTCACAAACAAATTCAATATATATAATATATGTCCAATATGGCTACTGGGCCCATAACAAGATTCAATATGTATTAAGTCCAAACTATATCCAATGTTTTCAAGAGTTAATAAACTACTTATACAATACATATATTAAACTTAAGGAGTTCTAATACATGTAAAACACTCAACAAAGCCAATATCCTAGCTTCTAGCTCACCACTGTGACGAGCCTCTCCTCGCACGCTTCCTCTCGCACTCCAGGCAGTGCTGGGATCCCCACTTTAATTCAGCTAAAGCCTCTAGCAGAGAACTCCGCCCTAAATGGGCTACCACCACCCAAGTGCAATGTTCCAAATTTAAACACACATTCAAGCAAATGCATGATCCCACTGAATGTCTACACGCTAACTCCATCCCAGTCCTCATCGACTCTCCCCTACACTCCCGCCTGCCTCCTTCAGGAGGCGCGAGAATATTAGTTTTAGCAGCGGACAACCCTCCGATGTATATATATAGCACACCGTCGTCCTTTCCGATCACTGGAGAGGAGCACTGTCATCATCCCAGACTTAACAGAATGTCCAACCCACGCCAGAGAATGATATTTATCCAGATCATCTGGCATGGTCTAACATTCTTCATAACACCTCCCACTGCAACCGGCTTTCAGACTCCATCCTACGACTAACCCCATATTCCTGTAGTGATGTTCCAACAAGCATATAATGGCTGTATGCGCTTCCATCATTACTAATCACATGCAAACATCATATCAACAAGAATATATGCTAGCACATCCAATCACACAATCATGTTTATAATTAATCAACACTTCACATCAAAATTAGCTCACTGGGGCTAATGATCATACATCAGTAATTTAATTTAAATCACGATCAAACACATATTTTACCTCAAAATATATTTTCAAACATTATTCCCAATAGTGAACCCTCGCTACTATTCTAAATCATAAAAATACGGCTCACCTTCAAATAACCCGAAATCCACTCGCCATTCCGCCCAATGCATACTAAACAACAACCATTTAATACACAAAGTTAAACCAACTCCACTCCCCCAAACAGCTCCCTGGGCCGTGGAGTGCCTCACTGTACGCCTCCATTCTTCCTCCAAAAATTTAACAAATTCGGGTCCCATGTTTCGGGATTCGATCAACGGCCCCCTCACGGCCTCAAACTAATCGTAAAATGATCTAAAACCTTAAAATGGTTCAAACTCAAGTAGGGAGAAAATCCCACCTCTTGAGTTGTCAAAACTCAAACCCGGTCCACGCCAGAAATCCGGCGTGAGAACGCTTCTCCCTCTCTCCCTGCTCCGGGCCGAACCAACGGTCCGATTCCCATTTTCAGAAGTTCCTCTCTCTCTCTGGGTCCCCAACTGCCGATACACGCCTCCTCCTGTCGATTTCCGGTTTCCCGCTTTTTTCTCTCTCTTCTCTTGCCCTTTTGATTAAATGAAGAAGAGCACTGCTCATGATTTGACATTTTCATTTAATCCATTTTATTTGATTAATTCCTTCTCGCTTTGATGTTCTGCAGACTACCTCGGTCTGCCTACTGCTCGCTCGCCACACACATTATTTTCTAATTATACCACTTATGTACATGAGTATTACGTTATATGTGCTTTTCTTTCGCATTGAGGACCCGCTATTCCAGACCCGAACGACATGCTCGAAAACGCAAGGTCGATCTCGAAATCGTTCTCCGAAAATTATGAAATTTTACGTATTAACTAGATTTCGCGAGATCCATTCCGACTGTGATCCGCTTCTTCTACATCCGAGATCTAGAGAATTACCTACTTATTTTTAACCGTAATTACACTTTTGTAATTAAAATTACGATTTTGCCCTTATTCCGTAAATTGAATTTCTCTGGGTCTTACATTCTCCCTCTTAAAAGGAATTTCTCATTCCAAATTCAAGACAATTATAAACACCTCACATTCATATGCAACGTATAATGTACCATGCATGTAAACTAGTTATTTAATTGTTAAACAACTAAACTACGTATTCCCCATCCCTAAACAAGCAGGATAGGTGGCCCGTACAGGTCCTCCTCTCGCGCCCACGTTGACTCCCTCCACTCCCCGCTGCCGCCAAGCACTTCCGCGCCATTTCCCACGGCCCAAGGCCGCAAGACCCGATCACGGCTATCAACAATGTACACCGTCCTCCGGCGCGTCCCATCCGTGTCAATTCACCGGGCCCCAACCACCACATGAGCCGGATCTGGAGTATCATTCCGTGAGCATGGAGACGTGAAATACCCTCATGGACACTCTATCATGCCGCTAATGCTAACCGGGGTAATGCAACTCGTGTCTACTTTCTCGAAAGTATCTCGAAGGTCCTATAAATCTCAATAGCTTCCCACGCCATTAACTCGACCACCCTCTCCTTAGGAATCACCTTGAAGGAAAACGGGAGCACCAACCTCGAACTCTAAGGGTCGACGGCCGTATTACTCCAAGATAGCTCTTCTACGCCTCCGCCTAGCCGCGGAGAAGACTCGCTGTCAGATCAAGCTCACCTTCTCTCTGAGGTGTTCCCAACCAATCCAAAGACCTTTGATTTGAGCTCTCTCCCACTCCTAGCCCATCCTAACTAAGTGGACTCCACATGGCCTCCCTTACAATGCCTCATATGGTGCCATTCGTATACTCTCGCCCGATAACCATTGCCGTAGCGACCCCACTATACCAATCCCCTCTACCCTTACGACCCCAGACACATGTTCGCAACACGCCTCTCTCTAACACCCGTATGTAATCCATACACACACGTAACCCACACACAACCCTTGCTCGTGTGTAACCTATTAACCTCTCCAAGGTCACAATCTACCGACAATCCAATGAACTCTGTCAACTCAATCCATGCATATCATCCATTTACGAGCCCCTCGCCAAATTTCAACAAACCCAATGAAATTTCCAAAGGGCATATACCGAGCTCTCACTCCTCATCACCAACTCTAAGTTCACGCCGATAAATCCATGTCCCCCGTGAGCCATCTCTAGCACACATTTCTGGCTTACACTTCGAGCCTCTTACATTTCCTCTGCTTTCAACTATGAGTCTCATCGACGTTAGTCCCCCAAGACAACTCAACCCACACCTCCACCATGCTCATGACACCCACCATACCGCGCACCCACTCCTGTGTCCACCACGAGCGTAACTTGAGATTTCACCTCACATAATCCCGACTTATCAGTCAACTCTCACCTACATCCTAGGAAAACATCTATATTTGGCTTCTCTAAAGGCCTTAACTCCTAAGCCCAACCACGTCGTGCTCCGGCATGACAACCCTACTCAGGTTCACCATCGACAACCCATGGTTGGTCAACTGATCCATGCCTTCAAACATGACAATCAACAACCAACATACCACGGCACTTATATCCACTACGCCACGACAACTCGATCTCGCCCACTTGACTTCCACACTCCCGCCCTTTCCGTCTATCTCAGATTAGCTCTTCGCAAGCCTCAGATAGCACCCTCGAAATCGAAACTAGTTCCTCCGAATTCGCATTTTGGGCGTGAGGAATGAACTCGTATACTATCATGTTCACTTCGGGCTAACCGGACTCATTGTCCCAAAGTCTCGGGGATCCCTATTTTCCCGGGAAATCCCATCACCATGCCTTCAATCCTAGCCCTAGTCCCGAACTGGGGCAGGAAGGTAAGTCTTCCGCCCTTCCCAACCAGGGCGCTCCATCCCCTCCTCTCTGCCTGCCAACAACGTATCTCCTAGTGTCCTTAAGTATCCTCGATTCTTCCTCTCTATGGTTGGGGTGGGTCAGTCCCAACCACGGGAGTCCACATCCCAGGCGAAACTTACAACCCGCCCCGAATTTGACAACTGCAGCCCATTCTCGCATCCCCTGTAATACCCATCCAATCCCAAAGAAACACAGATCTCGAAGGATTGACATCTGGCTCTCCCAACATCACCGCCTTAACCTCTCTAGCGTCGACCGACACTCCCCGCGCCGACACCACGTGTCCTTAAAATCTCACCCCGCAGTTTCAAAACTCGAACTTACCTAACTTTAGCGCATAACCGATGCAGTCTCTTAATGTTCGCAAAACAATCCTCGTCGATACTCACGCCCCACTCCGACCGAGTAGATCAAGGCGTCATCCACGAAGACTACGACAAACTGATCTAAATAAGGCTCTGAATATCCTTATGCATGAGATCCATGAATGCCGCTGGTGCATTCACAATCCAAAGGGCATCATCAGAACTCAAAGTGCCCATACCGCTGCCCCTAAACGCCGGCCTTAGGATATCTATCTCCCTAACCCCGCCTGATGGTAAATCTCTCAAAGGCGATATCTATCACGGAGTAGACTCGCCTCTCAACTCCAACAAATAAATCATCAACTTCTGAATAGGTACCGATTCTCGATCATAACCCACCAACTCGTTTGTAGCCAATGCACCGTCGGGCGTGGTCTCGCCCCTCTTCTTCGGCACCAAACTAAGCGCCCATGGTGAAGTGCCTTACCTAATGAACCCTTTCCAATAGCCCTCGTGTAGTCGGACTCAGTTCCAACTAAACCGATGCCATCCTATGAATCATAGAGATGATTAGCACTAGTATGTAATCCCGACACCTAAGCTCCATCCCAGTGTGTAGCCTGTAGCTCATATCCGGGAAAAATATCTACATACCGCAAACCACCGAGGTAGATCTAAGTCCGTCTCACTCCGCGTCCAGTGCGGCTCGCTACTAACTCAGCAACCTGTCCCACTTGGACTCATATACCGTGCTCCTCGTGTACCACGTGCTTCGCCCCCTTCGGAAATACAACACGGCATCGCCCCCGTAGGCGGTAACTCTCCTGCGCTCACAATCGATAACAACCTTGTAAACTGCCAACCAATTCATCCCAAAGATGACATCGAACTCTGACATGTCCAAAATCCTCAGGTCCACTGTGAGTAGAGTCCTTGAGATCTCTAACTCGCAACCTCGACCTATCATTCTTATTCTCGCCCTAATCCCTAGGGGAGAACTCACATACAACGGCTCCCTCCTCAGTCTCTGTGAGGTCCTCGCCCATTTCCACTATACACTGGGGGGGCCCCATTCTCTGGGGCCTAGAACGCAGCCTAATCTATCCGGCCGTCGAGGTATTTTCCATAACCCTAACACTTTCTCGATATGCATGGTAGAACCCAATGTTTTGCCACACCACTGATCTCCCTCCCGTGAATATCTGGAGGATGATACTTTCCTAAAACCTCTCGGGGTTACTAGGTCTCCCGACTACCGCTTATGCTAGCCTCGTGGGCGAGGCCCACTACAACACCTACGCCTTCAAAGGCCCTGCTCAAATGCCTGGGCGGCCAATTGCTCAAGTGGTGCCTGCGGGACTGCCCCGCGTGGACGCCCTTTCTACTAGCTACTTACACCATTACATGGCAACAAGAATCATTAACTTTCATTTGGGCCAACTAGCAATGTACATGCCAATGCCAGACTTAACAACCATGAACTCGACCTGCCACATTTCTGGCGCGTTAAATTCCAACTTCACCCGCCTCAAGATCTAAATCCCTAAGGTCATCGGTCCTAACCTTAGCATTCACCATATTTTTTTCCTACACGCACCACACTATGCATATATAACTTCTACAACTAACAATCATGATTTCAAACTAAAGAAGTAATCATTATTGTCTCTCGTGCATGAACACAAATTCCTTCCTGAGACGTAAATCATACACATAGCTCAAGCAGTAGCACGCACGAATTTTGCATGTAAAAATATTGTTTTCAGCAAAATTTTATTTTCAAAAATTTTATTTTTTTGAAAATTTTATTTTTCAAAAATTTTATCAAAATTTATTTGATTTTATTTGATTTTTTTTTATTTCGAAAATTTCAAGACGAACAAGTTCATGTACCGACTAAGAAAATAACCCACAGTCAAAAACTGTTCAAAATCAAGTCGAGTGCACCGAGTGCAGCCTCCGGTCGCCACGCCCCGGCGGGCGCCTGGGGGGCCCAAACACACGCCAGCCACAAAGGCCTGGGGGCCGCGCTCCCGCGCCCGCCCACTCCCTGCCGTGCCCTCCGCGCGCCGCCAAGCCGCGCCGCGCTTCGCCGCTGCTGGCACGCCATCGGCCGCGCTCGCCGCCGCCGCTTTTTTGCTCAAGACGACGCCGCAAGGCTTAAAGACGCTCGCGCTTCGCCGCGCTTCAGCGCGCTTCATCACTCCGCGCGCTTCGGGCCGCTTCGCCGGGGCTGTGGTCAGGGGTTTCAAAGTGATCGACAATACAAGATCGGGCTCGCTTCGCCATACATTACGCTTTTTGTATTATATTAATTCACTTCGCCCAATATTGCAATACAATTTGTTTCCCAAGATGTCGCCCTCAATACTACAATTGTATTTGCAGAATACACCAAGTAACCCACTAGCCTATCAGTAAAGACAATAATATCATACAAAATGGGCAAAGTAGCCCATCGTAATTTTTTTTCTCGTCAAAATTTTTTCAAACATTATAAATGATTTTTATTTTTTATTTTTTATTTTTCCGTAAATTGGAAAATTCAAAAAATCATCAAAAATCATTTTTCCCACACTCTTAATACTCAATAAATTTATGTAATTTATTTTAAATCCACATTTTCTTTAAATTTTACACCATATAAAATCTTAGAAAATCATTTTCCTCCTCTTAACCAAATAAATAAATTTTATAAAATTTATTTTCTTTTTTCCAGCTTTTCCACTAAATTTTTTTTTTCCCACTCAAATAAATTTCTAAAATTTATTTTCTTCCATTTCTCTGCATCCTCATCCAATAAATTTATAAAAAATTTATTTCGCATTTTCTTTCAACTTAGAAAATTATTATTTTCTATCACTCCTGACAGGCCAAATAAATTTATGTAAATTCTATTCTTCTCTAATATCTTTTCTCTGCTGTAATTCTCGGGACACTCAAATTGTTTTCTACACATTCATGTGCTAATCACCAAGCACACACATATTCCACAACACACTTACAACATGGCATTCATACTAAACACACATTAATTCACCAAATCACACAAAACACATCAACACACGTGCACGTAGTGTCCTAGTTTTGTCCCGTGATTTTCCTAGGTAATCTCATACCTAAACTCAACATCGAACCACACCTAGTGGTAATGCTCATCCTCAACCATGGCCTAAAGCCCAAATTTTCATCTATAGGTTCCCCATATACCTTACATGCCCACATCAAACCACCTAGTGGTGATGGATACCCAAACGCCCTGTGCATTCAGATACCTAAGCTCGATACCAAGCCGTGACGCCCCAAACCCTGGTCCGTCGACCACCACAACCCGCCACGTGGTCGCCTTCCAAAGTGGAGGCCCGGGCCATCCGACGCCACTTTAGGTAAATCGGCGTGTGCCCCTTGTACGGAGCTCTACCTGAAACACGTAACCTCGCATAGTACTGCCCAAAGTCACCCAATATATACAATATAGGCAACCAATATGGTCAATTCAGCCCATAACAAGATGTGCTCAATATGCATATCCTTATATCCAATGTTTTCAAGAGTTAATAAATCATTTTATATAATACATATATTAAACTTAAGGAGTTCTAATACATGTAAACATCAACAAAGCCACATCTCAGGCTTTCTTCTCTAGCGCCTCAGCCACAGACAGCCTCCGCACGCTTCCCAGTATTCCTCAGAAAAAGGGGGGATCCCACGACCGGTGAGCTAAAGCTCGCAGGAGAATCCAGCCTAAATGGGTTACTCACCATCTAAGTGTGCAAGCAGAATGTGTTCCAAATTTTAAACACACATTCAAGCAAATGCATGATCCTACTTGAATGTCTACATGGCCAACTCATCCCGAGTCCTCACGACCCTCACACTACCCAAGCCTCAGATGGCATTAGTTTTATTAGCGGACAACCCTCTCCGATGGTATATATATATCAATCAAGCCGTCCATCATTGATATATTACTTGTTTGTGGATTCACTGGATTTAATATATATTTCAACCGGCCGCTCCGATCGCTGATATATTATTTTAGTTTGACTACCCTCCGATACCACATTTAGACTACCTCGAACTCGCTTTCTAGGGACTCATCTCTGCGCACTAACTCCTATATTCCTAGGATAAAGGCATATGAATGCATGTGCTGCCGCCCATCATGCTTCAATCACATGCAAACATATCAACAAGAATATATTAGTTATTTAATATCCAATCACACAATCATGTCATGTAACAATCAATTTCAAGCATCAAAATATCTCACTTGGCTAATGATCAGCACGCAGTAACACTCTAAATCACTGACCAAACACACATATTTTCACCAAAATATATTTTCTCAGTCTGATTATTCCCTGAATAGTGAAACCCCTCGCTTATCATTCCTGAAAATCACAAAACAAATGCTCACCTCGTTGAACCCGAACCACTCGCCATTCCCGGCCCAATGCATACCAAACATTTAATACACAAGCAACCAACCCACTCCCAAACAGCCCCTAAAACCCACGGGAGTAAAGTCACTCACGCTCCATTCTTCCTCCTAAAAATCTTCTAGAACAAATTCTGGCCCCATGTTTTCAAATCTCACCAAATCCGCCTCATCACCGACCTCAAACTAACTCGAATAAACATCGAAAAACCTCTGTAAAAATGGAATAAACTCAAGTAGGAGAAAACACACAATTTCGAGTTGTCAAAACTTGCAAACCCGTGGGTCCACACGCGCAAATCCGCTCCGCGTAGAACGTTTTCCCCTCTGCTCGTCGAAAATCCAATCCAGTCCGGGTCCTCTCCCGTACGACCCTAGAGAGAAGTTCTCTTCTCTAAAACTCTCTCTCAATCTGCTCACGATTTCCTGGTTTCTTCCCGCTTTTCTCTTTCGCTCTTTGATTAAAATGAAGAAGAGCACTGCTCATGATTGACATTTCTCATTTAATCCATTTTATTTGATTAATTCCTTTCTCACCCGCTTTGATGTTCAGTGACTACCTTGGTCGGCCCATTTTCATTATTTCACTCATACTCAATTTATGGTACATGAGTACATGCCATCTGTCTTCGTCGCATCGAAAACTAAGCATTCCAAGATCCGAACAATGGACGTCAAAACGTGCCGACCCGACCTGCCTCCCGAAAATTAGCGAAGCCACGCCAACTAGGATTTCGCGAGACGATTCCGACTAAGATGATCCATTTCGCCCATCCGAGATTCGTAGAGAATTGACCATTGATGAATCGTAATTACACTTCTTTGTATCAAATTACGATTTTGCCCCCTTATTCCGTAAATTGGAATTTCTGCCCTTATACACTCAGCACCACTTCCTTGGGAATTAGCGGCCCCATCGACGGACAGCCTCCAAATGGGTAGGTCTGCACCACCGAGTAGTTTCGATAGTCGGCCGGGGTATTTCCAGGGTGAATTCCACCATGAAATATGCCAAAACTCGCCTTTCTTGACCGTCCTTGGCTTAGTATGATTTGCTCTAACTCTACCAAGCTCTATGGCCAATTTTGCTACTTTTCTCGAGGTCTCCGGCTTAGCAAGATCCTGCCCCATTGGGTGTTTTGTTGGGACTCGACAAGGTGAGCCCGAAAAATATGGCTGAAGCCTGCGCGGTTACCAATGCTAGAATCAACTTTTCCATCTGATACGCCTTCCCTTTACTCCCCTAAATGCATGGTAATAGTAGACCTGCCATCAGATTCCATCTCGCTCTCTCGACCAGTAGCCATTAGTTGAGTGGAATCCTAAAACTAGCTAAATAAAGGGTAAGGAGTTCTCCCTGTAGGGACTTACCGACCCGGGAGGGGAGCCTTGATGCTTTTAGCCGAGAACGCTTCGCACACATGCCCCAAAGGAAAGTTTCCTTCGTAACCTCGGAATAGTCTGTTAGCACTTGCTGTCGGATCTAGATACAAAGCGCCAGCGCCTATTCTCCAAGAAACGTTTAACTCCTGGTGTTCGCGTGGTGCATGTCTACAACGCTTTTATTCTTATCCGGATTTGCCTCTATTCTCTTGGGTTGTTGACTATGAAACCCAAGAATTTTTCTACTTAAGACTCGAAGGGCACTCGTTGGATTTAACTTCATGTTATAGCTTCAGACCTGAACGACCTCACCAGTGGGATATGTGGAGCTCGGCCTTAACTGATTTTACCATCATGTCATCTATATATACCTCCAAAGATGTTCCAATATTCTTTTGAAACATTTTGCTTCATTAGCCTTTTGATACGTACTGTCTCAAGGTTTCTTCAACCCTCAAGGGCATCACCTGGTAGTAGTAAGTACCTTGCCTAGTTACGAATTAGGTCTTTTCTGGGTCATTGGGGTCCATTATGATCGGTTGTATTCGAGAAAGCGCTCCATAAAGCCGAAGCTCTGGTTAAGTCGCGCCCACTATCCGTGTAACACTCGAAATATACCAGTCGCTTTTAACATGTTTAGGATATTTTTGTAGGGTAAGTAAATTAAATTTTTCGTAATTTAAATGCTAAACATGGAAATTGAAACTCAAAATTTTGTACAAGACATAAGGATGAATCAGACTTGTCAAAAGGCATAAAAGTCAAGTGAGTTGATAAGATTAGAGGCCAAAGTGGAAAATAAATATAAAAAGTATAGTAATTAATGGAATGAGGGAGGACTAAAAGGTAAATAAAATAAAGTTGAATTCATATAAAAAGGTGAGGATAAAATAGTTGAATTATGTGGGAGGGAGACAAAATAACTCCATTTTTGTCTCCAAACAAGAGAGCTCATAATGTGTCGAGAGGAAAAGGAAGAAGAAGAAGAAGAAGAAGAGTAATAATATAGTTTTAAAGCAAAGGTATGGAATCATTAGTATGAAAATTCTAAAGCTTGTATGAATTCTAGTATGATTCCTCAGACAAAACTACTTGGGTATGGGATTGCCAGTTTCTTTGGACATTACTTGGTTCCCTTTCTGTGGTTTTGTTAGGAATACATCCTAACTCTAGATTTAAGGGAAGTCAGTTGAAAATCCCTAGTTAATATCAATTAGATATGGAATCCTTCATAAGCGTATGGCCTTTGTAAAGTTTGAACTTTAAAAGAACTTGGATTCTTTGCCAATTAAAAGCTCAGGAGTTGTTTGGAGGATTCCAGCAGTTCTTGATGAATGATGAATAGAAGAGAATTATGGAAGAAAGTGAGGAAAAGGCTAAATTCTCACTATTTCGGTAGAATCGCAGCCTGCATCGGTATTCAAATGGGTGGTACTCATTCACCGGGATGCAGAGGCAAAATGGTACCGGTACCATCCAAAGTGGTATCGGTACCACTCTCTAGAACCGGTTTGGTACCAGTACCAAACAGAGTGGTAACGGTACCACTAGTTCCTACAACCCTGGTTTTTGGTATTTTTGCATAGTTAAGCTATAATTCGAATACCGGGAGTATAGATAAGGAAGAAATTAAGTGAAAATGCAATCAGATTCCGCCTGAAGCTTCGCTTCGCCCTCAACGAGTTTGATTCAGGCAATGTTCATGCCCATAATAAAAGATACAGTCATCACATATAATCGTAGAATGCTCAAGACCATGCATTAAATGACATGGCACTTGCTAGTGGGCAGCACGTTCCTCGATCGGCCTTCCTAAGACTCGTAAGGCTACGACACTTCAAGCACGGCAAAGTACGCCTATCTCAAAGGTTTCCTACCCTCGGCTAGCTGCTACGACACCCGCTACATGGGCAGTGCACGTTTCCGACCGCGTTTCCTCTCTAAGACTCTCGCGCTTGTGCCACGACACTCACACTGGCAGACATCTCTAAAATTTATTATGTCATGGTCTTACCCATTTATTGGTGCCATCGGTCTAGTATTCCCATGCATAAGTGAGATGATCATAACCTGAATGATGAACAAGAATAAACAAATGTATAGTGTTCTGATCTGTAATACCTACAGGTATTTCTGAATAAGAATAAGTTCTGTAACTCCTATGAGAGATCTGAATAAGCATAAAAATTGCTATAAGTACAAGTATGAGTCCTATGGGAGATCCGAATAAGCATAAGTCTGTTAGAAGCATAAGTAATTGTATAAGTTCCTTATATGAATGCATGCAAATTTTGATATCTGTTATTGTTATACACTTCATTATAACTCGTGTATAAGTATATTACCTATGTTTCCCACTCGTTGCAAATATTAGCACGGGTTTTTAACCGCGGTAGGTATGCTAAGAAGGAGACGCTGATCTTCCGCGATTCTCGCCGGGCCAGACACTAGTAGGGGTTCATCATCATCAGAGATTCTGCGGCTCGATTGGTAAATGTAAATGTATAGTTTTGTATTTGTAAACGGGACTCCTCAGACTCGTATGTATGTAACATCAGAACACTACTATGGTGGTAGTTTTATTTTCAGATTTTCAGATAATGAAGGCACGATACTCAAGAGTAAGACTTGACACACTAACGCGTCTCGCATAAAGTAAAAGAGTCCCAGCCCAATTCTCGCCTCCCGTGACACTATCGTCGATCCGAGGTAGGAAGCCATCTTTCGCATTGTGCCATGTCGATATCTGAAGTTAATGCCAGAGTAGCCATTTTTCGTCATTTTCGACGCAGGACTACATTAGCGCCCGCCGTATTCCACTTCCTGATAGCTTTGGCCTTCAGAGGAGTTTGTTAACCCTTCCACGATCGTCGCCTTTAGGGCAAAACTCCGCTTGATACAGTTTGAAGGGAGGGGTCGATATCTCGTCCCGCTGCGGTGATCACTACTGGGTCAATCTCCCATATCCCTCTTTCGCCTGCGAATACCTCCATGTTCTATTTCAAGAAGATGAGGGGGTCCCGACGCCTCGCTAATTTGATCTCGATGTGCACGCAGATGCTCCGGCTGTTCATCAAGATGTGTATCGGGTTCTAGTTCTTTCAGGCGTATCGTGCTCATCTCATCTCTCATGTCGAGCTCGTCCATGTAGATGCTTCCTACCGTTTTTTGTTTCATAGATGCTGAGTAGCACTCCCTAGCTATGCGCTGATCTCCTCGAACCATTCCTACCCCATTCGCAATGAGGAATTTGATAACCATATGATAGGCGGAAGGGATGGCTCTTATGGCATTGAGGGAAGGTCTACCCAACAAGATGTTATAAGCCGATTTCGGCATCCACTATGAGAAACCTCACCATCAAGCCAAGGCCTCGATTAATGGGGATCTCCCAAAAGTGAGACAGCTGTGCTGGACCCTGGGCAAAAGACTCTTTCTTCTAGAACCCGTTGTGGGCGTTGACCTGCCAGCTTCTCCCTTCCGATTCCCCATTTTATCAAAGGTCGATGCTAAGATGATGCTCCTTTAGCTTCCGTTGTCAAATGCTAACATGTGTACTGCTTTACTGGGCTACTTACCTAATTCTTATTACTAGTGGATCATCATGGGGGTGCTAGCAACCTTCCATGTCGGAGTCCGAAAAGGTTATGGTAGTGTCCAACCGAGGGAGTTTGGATACGATTTGTATCTCTAGTGTCTCTCCTAATATGATGCTGCGTAGATGAGCTTTCCGGGCCGAGTTGGACTCCTCTCCCCCCGCAAATCCCCTGGAGATCACATGGATTTCCCCCAAGGGTTGCTGGGGTTGAGTTGTCATCGACGAGGTGACTCCGGGGTGGTGCTCTTGGGCTCCGACCACCTCAGGACGCCCCCAAATCCCAGTCATTCTGACCAATCGTTAATCCTATGGAAACCCGTGTCTCATATCGTAGACCTATAAGATGAGTAAAATGGCCACGTCAGCCCATACTACATCCATATTCTCTGCCAAAAATGTATATTTTATACAAAAATGAGTTAATTTACAATTTGTTTTAATTACAAATTATCCAAAACTGGGTCTTTTACCCAGATTTTTGCCATGTAATATATAAATAAGGCGCTTTCATATATGGCCATCTCTTCTGCTCTAAGACCCTCGAATGCGTCCCATCCCCTTAACCTTCTGCACTCAAAATAATTTTCCTCGATGTGGTGAGAAATGCCCAAGAGTGGAATTATCATACATGCAGTTACTCCCCCAATTTAAGTGCACATGCAATGGTTCAACACAAACACATTCAAGTAAATACATGATCCTACTTGAATATCTACATGATATGATGGGAATGACTCACCCCTTTCCCACTCGAGCCTCACCGACCGCTTTGTTCTGAAAACATGATACCGAGCTTAGGTAAAATCTTATCGGACAACCCGAGTGCACTGCTGGGCACTCAAAAAACACTATGCGGTCTCGCTCTAAGATGAACTGTTGGACAATCCTCCATGAAATTCTTCTGAAAAATCTTCCTTGAAATTCTTTAACAACCATTTTTCCTTTATTTTCTTTCATGCCATGCACTCACAATTTATTGTTTTGAGTTGTTCTAGTGCATATGGAAATGCATTATGCCATTTTTCATAGCCAACACATGCCAATATATCAATCATGCATATATTGACAAAATTCACATACCAACCACATGTTATTTATTCATAGCAATAACATCAAAATTAGACACACGGGCTAACAAAAATTCAATTTCCAATGGCTCACACACAATTATATTTCATATAATTCAACCATCATGTTAACACATTAAATTACATGCATTAACAATTCGTTAATATTTTGCAAACAATACACATGGAAAATTTCAATCAAACTAATCAACCTAGACTGTTTTAACAGTCTCCAAACAATACGTGGACTGTCCGAAACTGCCCAAAATTTCCAACATTCGGTCTCTCTCCGGAGGAACGAAAACTCACGGCCATTTCGGCCCCAAACACTCCAACCACAATTTATCACACAACCAAGGCACATGGCGGTTCATTTTCATCCCAGATTAACGGATTGTGTCCAAAACGGGTCCCGAAATTTTCAAAGATGCAAGCCCCACTGGGATCGATCAAACGACGAATCACGACCTCATACAATCCAAATCATTAACAAGACTCTTAAACAAGGATTAAATCAAGTAGGAGAAAACCCCTACCTTCCGAAGTTTGTCGAAACTCCTTAAAAACTCGATACATGCCTACGAGAGCTCTTAATGCTGGGAGCACTTTAGCTTCTTTCTACCACTTTAATTTGATTCGCTCACAATGGAATTCCAGAGGGGAGTTTGGACACTCTTTCTCTAAAACTGTATTTTTCTTTTTCCCTATCTTTTCCTTCTCCAATTCCGGTCAGAGAACATCATGGGAGAGTACCCTCTCTGCCACATGCTGCTCTACAATTGGTTGATAGATTCTCTCTATCCTCTTTATCTATCTACTCTTAGATTTCTCACCCCACTCAGTGGGATCAGAGACCTCGACCTTGCCCCTCAACACTGCAGATTTATCCTATGGGTGTCACACCCAATGCCCTCACAGAACACCATTAGGGCTCTGAAGCATAGTGTCTCCTGAGCCTCTGCAAGCCAGAGGTGCATCCTGTCGAAAGGCGAAGCCCACTTTAGAGTGTCATCATCATGGCTTATTTTTTTGAAGTTATCGCGATCGTGCCTCAGGAAGCAAGTGGGCCCCGAGGTTTTAAATTAATCAAAAGTTTATTAGAGTATGTCAAATTTGAGAACCAGATTGCTTCTCGACGTATCTCCCTCATCCTCAACTGTGATCGTTCACTATTTATCGATCGGATTTTTATTCGCCACGAGGTTTCTGCTGTAATTCATAATTTCCTTTGTCAACCGCTTGATCAATCTACTTCGACCGATTCATCAGTATAAAGACGTATATCACCAACACTGTTGGGTGATTTTGGTGATCACTCCTCCTTGTTTCGATCATATCTCCCTCATCGACTTGGAATGGTGCACCATTTTTTTCGTTGGTCTCCTTATTCTTCTCGTGGAATATTCTCGTCTAAATTTAATAATTTTCTCAACCCAGCCGACTAGTTGGCATCTGCTCAACCTGCTAGCTCCGGCAAGCTTATGTGGAGCACTGCTTTTGTGATTTTGGAGCCTACAAATCCTATATGGTTCGGCCCATAAGCTCCAAAATGACTCGCAAGACAGGTCCATTTTGGCCTGGCTTGTTACATGGAGCCCACCATGAATCCATGTTGATATTTTTAGGTGAAGCAAGTCAAAGCTTAAGATATTCAAATTTTGCATGGAAAATGAGAGGGAGTTAATGGGGAAGTCGATTCCGAGACTCCATCGATCTTCCAAAGCTTGAAGCTGCGGAAACACCGCAGCTCGAGGCCGAAAGCGGAATTCAGTATATGTTAGAGAGAAAGATCATAGTGGAAGGGAGCTATGGAAGGGCACTCTTTCCTGCTCTGACGTTGTAGATTTGCCAAAGGATTTTGCCCCTACGCTAGCTTGGTTTCTTTCTTTTCTCGCATTTTGTGGAAGAGAGATAATAAATAGACTCGGCTCCACTCTATTCTTAAGTGACATTCGACCAACCAGGTTTTTCCTCAACCATTTGACCTGCCACGCCTCATACGTGAGAGCTCTGCCTCACGCCCTCGGCGCCCCCTGCTTTAGAGAATAACTGCTTGTTTTGGTTTGTGTCCTCACTCATCCGAGCTGAGAATCAATCACCATTTGTTTTGTTAGATTCTCGACTCTCGAGGCATTTTATGCCTGAGAGCTCGCTCAACCTGGCCGAATCTTAAGCTGAAACCATATCACCCTAAGCATCAATCAGCCACAAATAGCGCTGGTCTCGGGCGCCGCTTGTGCCTGCTCTTAGTCAGCTCGAGTCAGGTTTTGTACTTGGTTTGTTTTTTTTTGGATTCCCGACTCGAGGAAGGTTCTCAAAATTTTCAGAGCCTCGCAACCGCCGAATCGGTCAGGAAACCGCATCAACCGGTTCACCGACCGTTTCTTGTCGAAACAGCTGGCCCGCACCGCTTGTGCTCTGCTCTCGCCTCATTCGGAGTTGGTTTTCTACTTAGTTTGTTTTGGGATTCCCGACTCTTTGAGTAGGGTTCCTCGGCTTTCAAATTTTGAGCCTTTTCAACCTGGCCAACCGTTAGGAAACCCATCATCCAAATATCGTTAAGTTTTTCTTTAATGGAAGTTCGGGGTACTTTGTTTTATAAAGGTTTTTGTGCTCGCTTCTTAGCTATCATCTGTGTCTAATTGTACACCATTTGTATTTTTTGGTTTCCTTACTGCAAGGAATGTACCAAAAAATTCTTCGTATTCGTTCTCAACCCATCGACCTGGTCAAAGAATCGATAAGCCGCTTCAGTTTGTAAGGGTCAGTCCGATTTCGCTAATTGAAGCTCGTGACCTTTGTGAGTCCGGCCCATTCGCCTCCGCACGCATAGGCTATGTTTCTAGTGGTCCGAAACGGGTTTAGGGGTGAGGTTAATGTGTCTGCTTTGGATTTAAGAATCGTGACCTAGCTTGTATGGGCATTTAGTTGTACACCAATAATCTAGTGTTTTTGTTGAGCCCATTTCTTCAGAGACAGAATGTGATATGGTTGCACAAGAGTGCAGAAAACACTAATAAGTGGTTGAAATTCCATGTATGGTTTCTCTCTTTCTCGGGCTTTTTTGCTTTGATATCTAATTTCAGATTGATAGAGGTTCGCCAAATGTGTGCGATTAACTTTCCTTTGCAAATACATTAGTGGACTACAGGTACGCGCCATTTTCCCTTTTGGTTGAGTGTTTTTAAGCATGCTAGATACCAATTAGGTTGGTCTAATCCAAAGCTGTAAGGTTAGCCTAGAGATTGTCTCGATCTCCGACCATATGCTCCCACACATACCCAATTCACTAGTAGAATCGAGTTCGCCTGGGGAGGGGTGCTACCTCATACGAGGTACCTTCCCGATAGGGTAATCCGATCCCCAACCCGTAAATAGTTTTCAAGAGACCGCTTTTTCCATACTCGGAGTCATCAGTTTTTTCTTACTTCTGGTTTTCCCTTTATAAATAACAACAAAGAAGGCGACCCAAAGAAAAACTCGTTCTCCGTGATGATTTTCTAAAAATTCAAAATCAACATCACATTTTCTTTTCATTTAAAAGTGCCAGCGTCAGCTGCCGGCTCGTGGATAGGTAAGGTCCAAATTGGCGACCGATCGGGATCAAACCCGTAATCTCTGCTTCATAAGAGATCAAGCTTTAAATTTGAGTCAGTATATTTGGAGCACATGGTTCATCGACCAATGCACTCTTGGGCTACACAAATGACAGATGATCACTTACTTGGTTGGTATTCGGCATACACTTATGGTTTGTTTGTGCTTGTAAATTATAGATTCAAATAAGTGCTTGCTCATGGTTGATTCAAGTACCTAGCTATAGCCGGTTGCATGTTAGTTTGTGTGTATATTTCCTGAGTAGCTTACTCTGCGCATGATCGTTGTTTCAACACGATCGCTTCCTCCTCCTTCCTTGCATGACCGCTGTCGCTTGTGTCTAGGGCACGTGTGTATCCCCTTACCCGAATCACTAGTCTCCTTCGCCGACATCCTCATTGATTGCTTATGTTGCTCAGGGAGTCATTCCAATTTGTCATTCTCGACCAAGCTAGCGATTTGGAATAGTATTCAGCCGAAGCTATATCGATGTATGGGAGCACTATGGAGATGACATGTCCCATACGAAGACCAGATAACCCAGCTAGATTTCACGGATAACTCGCGCGTGGCTAGTATGTCACTTTTCGATTGCCATCACAGCTATCAGATCTAGGGTCAGGTATCCTCGTACACTTATTCAGCCTTGTAGACTCGCTCTTTTCTTGTTAGCTTCGCTACCTTACTCTTAAGGTATTACCATGTTAGGAATCTCGCTCCCCGTGGCAGATGTGGAGCCATACGATTATCATGATGTCACATGTTAGCTCATTCCCTTAGAGGATTTCTTATATTAGCGGGACGCAGACATCGATCGATTTCCCGATTGATAGTCACAGGGACTTAATTACCGCTTTCCTCTTGTAGGATTGTTGATTAAGAGCGACCTGGTTCCCTGGCTTGATCCAGATTGAGGTAGACTTATTAGAGACTCCTAGGGTGACCAGTTATTTCTCTAGTTCTCACAATAACTGACCATAGAGGCCACCATTCGGGCAAGCTCCCACTCACCAACCGGCTAGTAGCTCGGGGCGAGAAAGGTGGGAACCACCTCAATGGTATCTAAGTTCATGGTCCCGTGTTCGAGCCTACCTGAGGTATGTAAAGAAAACCCCTGCCGCGAGCTGTGGGATAAATTGCGCATGGGACCACCGCCCGGAAAGCGGGCCAGGTGGGGCCTCCCATAAAGGCTTATATCACAAATACTCGCCCAGGCCACTGGCTAAGCCTCCGGGACCATAAATTTTCAGGGGCCACCAACCGGGCCAGCCCAGCCTGGTAGTGGGAACTACCTCGAACGGGCAAGGTCCCAAGCTCATGGTCCTGTGCCCGAGCCCACTGGGAGGCGAAAGAAACCCCCCGCTGTGAGCTGTGTGTGTGGGGATGTAAACACCGATTAACCCAACCCTCCGTCTTAGAGCGGGCCAGCGAGACCTCGTGATAAGGCGCCTTAGCACTTACGCTCACGGCTTGGCGGTCCCACCACAGCATGGCAGCACGTGCAGCCAGGCTGGACTCACAGGGAGGGTGAGATTTCACCACCAACCGGGCCAGTATTTAGCCGGCAGTGAGAGTGCTCCCCATTTCCCCCAATATGTCCCTTTCGTCTGGTCCAGCCTCACGAGGTAGCGAAAGAAAAGTGGCAAGGGACATGCCCCTATACCAGGATGAGACCACCGTCTGAGTAGCCAGGGGTGGGGCTCTACATTGCTAGAAATTCATATCCACACAAATCATTGGGGAGTGCATCAAATCATAGAGATAAGGACCCTCACTACTATCGACCGGGCCGGGCCGAGATTATCGATACCATGGAATCTCCAGATGCTATATCGGGACTGGGTGGATGAGGATCACGGGCATCGTGCCCAACCATTGCCACCGGAGCACCTCGCACACTTCCCACCGCAATTCACCACCACCACCACCACCACCTGGACCCACTTTACAACAGGACTATACAGTTCCACCTCCACCACCACCACCTATTCAATCAAATTTCCACTGGGCCGAGTGATTTTAGACAGATGGTCGACCGAGACCACGCCACATTCCGTCATGGGACTGATATGATGACCTTCCAAAGCATCCTTGCCGGGCCATGTCTCTCATGCCCCACATTGAGAGGCACACCTGATAGGTGCCCCGTATTCACTTTATGGGCCAGTACAACGCCGTTATGCTGGCATAGATCGGATGAGGCACGCATAGATCATGCTTTTTTCTCCTCTCACATCGAGAGCTAAAAAGCCGCCAAGACGTTTGCACTCATCGACCCCTTCGAGGCGCCAGGACATGGGCCAATAGACAATATTTATCGATGCATTCTTTTACTACGTAGGTGGACGTATCCCGGAGAGAGTTAGAGGCCCTTAGATAGAGGCCAGATGAGTTGGTCACTTCATTCATCTCCCACTGGAGAGAGAAGATTGCACAGATTATAGATAGACCCTCAGAGCACGATCAGATCAACATGATTATGCCCAGTCTTCAACCCCACTTTGCTAGGCATCTCATGGGATTCCCACAAACACATTCCTCGATCATTAGTTTAAAGCATTTATATAGTATCAGGAGGGCTTATCTTAGAGGATTTCCAGGCAACCTCTCCCCTTCTCGCACTCTAAGGGAAAGAAGCCAAAGAGCTCCGGGACTGCACCACGATACTGGTGCCATCAGCATGATAAGACACACAAAGTCCCCATCGTCACCCTCCATTTCAAAGGCAAGCGACACTCCTACCATGATACAAGGGGATCAAGATAAACCTCAAGCATCTTTCGTGCCTGGGCCGGGCCTACTTCTATCTCACATCCGCCTCACCACACCCGCATATGCTACACGTGCGCCCCCGAGGCCACATGTACAAGACCATCAAGATATATAGAGCACCTGCCCTCCACCGAGGCCGCTCAGCAAGCCATTAATAACCTCGAGATGCCACCGAGCCGAGCATTTCAGATTGGTTGAAAGGGCCAGACTGCTCCACTACCACCTAGGACCACCACCACACTACTCCCACCCATTCGGGATCGACCTCTTCATTGTGCCTACTCATCAAAGAGTGGCCCATGATATGATAGTTAAAAAGATCGAGGCATGCTATATTTGTGACTCATTTGATCAGAGCCAGTTGATTTGGGACACTCGAGTGACTAGCGATCCGCTCCCCACTCATGACACTGGGGAGTCGTACCTCCACCCCTGGTATACATTCGATTGAGTTCTGGGAGATGAGATATTCATGATGGGATGGGACTCGAGAGTTCCTCACCAACTGCTTGTATATGTAGACCTCAGGATTTAGTGGATACACCCATGTCAATGTGTCTCCAGCCATTTAGATTGATTCCGCATGATGTTCTCGACAGCACAACAATATCGCCTAAGATACTTCTTGCAACATGTTCCTCCCATGGCACCCTTCATTCTCGTTCCCGAGGATCACGGGGGCCGCATATTAGATGCCCTAGATTGGCAGGAGGGAAGGGAGGGTAGCTCAACCCCCACCTATTGATAGACCTTCGCTAGTACGACAAGCGATGAGATTCGAGGAAAGATGATGAGATTTTGCGCGTACGCGCACCACTCAGCCCGCATTTCCATTTGGAGCTTATTGGCTCTATCCAAGACACATGTGAGATGCATTGATCGTGAGCTCAATCGTATTAGAATCGACATCGCAATACTAATTTCAGTGGGACCGATCCACTTTCTAACAAATGATGTGGCTAAGAGATGTGTTTTCTCACTACCGATTTGCCAGCTTACGAGGGATCAGACCATGTTCGCCCTTGTTCATCGATGTTGTTTCGTTCGGTCGTCAAAAGGTTGTTCATCCCCGCCGGACAACTACCCCCTTAACGCTTTTTGTCCAACGGTTACCGCCATCTTTAGGATTTTCACCATTCGATTGGGCCATCCATACGTGTAATCGCCGAGCTTATGACAGACTCGAGGACTTAAGTGGGTACTTTACCACACATGTCATGACGGCCCAAATGTGATACTCCATACTCTTTCAGTTTCTTGAGGATCCAGCCTTCATCCTTATCCGGGGCCGGCCCTTGATTCAGCGAGGCGGTAAGCAGGTTCATCTTCACTTCCCATCGAAGGTGAAGGCTCATACACGAGGGGCACATTATCACGATACAATCCGACAAAGATGTTGTTACCTCTTTTGAGCCAGTGTTACAAATCCGTCACAGTGAGGACGACTTGCACTTGACTGGGTTTGTTTTTGACGAGGTCCAAGTTGTCAATTTAGAGGATAACCATAGGAACATGGTTCCTATGTATTTTGATCAGCACAACAACACTTTGGTGCTTAGCATGATGAGAGGCATGTCTTATATGCTCGGGTTCAGATCAGCTCGCGCCATCGTGCCGCGAAGCCTACTATTACGCCTGATCGCGACATGCCATATGGATTAGGTTACACTCCTCTCGAGTGACGATGCACGACACATGGCGATGCCGCCGAGATGTAAGAGCTCGTCGTCTCGGGGTTCCATTTGATTACCCCCTTTGCCCATACACTTTGCCATTCGACTATTTTACTGGTGATCGTGGTGCATGCACCCCACACGTAAGGAGTTGACCATGTTTCGAAGAGGTCGAGATCTCGAGGCATTCAATGTGCTCTACACGTATGTGTTTAGTTCTAAGACCACCTAGCCACCCAGCCACGCGATAGTTGCACCCCCATCACCTGATCGAGCCGCGTGTTTTCCATGTAAGCCCCGGCGGCGTCCCGACTATGCACCCCGGCCGGCGGATTCCTCGGGGAGATGTCCCAATGGTGATTTTGTCCGATACTACGCGGACGAGATGGACATGATCTACTTCGGGTCGTATCCTCGACACACAACTCGCAGGCCCCATTATGCTTTTGACATGTTTAGAGTTTCCCTATGATTAATACCGATAATGTGACACTTTATGGCACTCTCGTGACCGACGCCAGACATGACTCCAAGACCGGCCGCATTCCGATGCTTCCTCACCGAGGCCCCGATCCGCTTTTTTTTGATGTGTTCGGGATTTCTATGCTCGAGTTTGATGGTGATGACTTCTGTTGCTACTGATATTACTCATGATACTTCGGGCGTGGAGGGAGCGCTCGACTCCTCGTGGACCCAATTTCCCTTTCTTTTGACACTAAGTCCTGCTCACACCCGCTTTGTCGACATTTCGATGGTAATAATGATACGAGTATTTTCGAGCATTTGCTTATGTCACAAAGATTTTCCTTGATTGCACCACCAGTACCCATAGCACATGTAGTGATGTTAATGATGTGGAGACACGACACCACCTGGTGGTAAGTCGAGCCCCGATATAAAGGACAAGAAAGTTACACCCATTTGGTAACACCTGAGTCGATAGATTTCGTGTACTAGACGCCTCAAGCGAGAATAGGGATCGCCTTCTCCCATCTCCCGATGAGAGAAGTGGATTGGATCGATTCACCAGATCATACTTGGATATTTGCATGACATATGAGGACATGCTGCTCCTTCACCCCACTATAATCTCTCAAAGATCACCCGCCTATCTCTACCACATGCTAGGCCAGTCAAGCAGAAATTGAGGAAACTACACCTTCGATGGAGTTTGCAGGTTAAAGAGGAGATTCAAAAGCAACCTCGTTGTCGCTTCCCGTCAAGAATACATAATGTCGCCCTTGTTCCTGGGTAAAAGGACTCGCAAGGTTAGAGTTTGTGCTGACTTTCAGATTTGAATAAGGCAAATTTCTAAGGATGATTTTCCTCCCACACGATATGTTAGTCAGACAAAGACTCGTAGGCACCTTATGTCGTCCCTTCATGGATGGGTTTTTCCGGTATAACTCGGGATTTTAATGGCTCTGTGAGGATATGGAGAATATTCTTTCATCAATCGGGAGCTACGCATCGCTTATCCGGGTCAGCGCCATTTGCTGAAAAATGCAGTGGCCACTGATCGAGAGTCGCTTACTACTTTATTCCATGATATGATGATGAGATGTTTGAGGTATATGTGGATTACATGATAGTGAAGTCTCGAGATAGGGCGCACTACTTAGCAAAGATACAAAGACTTTTTTGAGAGGATCCAACAACTTCCGTATTGAGATTGAATCCTAAGAAGTACACCTGGGTAACTTATGGAAATCGGCTGGGTCACATTGTTAGGCGAAGGCAGATAGAGGCTGATCCAGAACAAGGCCATACTTGACATGCCCGTCCCAGGGAATGAGAAAGAGATCAAAGGCTTTTTAGCGCACTACAATACACTCACTGCTTCATAGACTAACGTACATTAAGGCGAGCCTATCTTCGTCTTCCGAGGAAGAACCAAATTTACGGTTTGGAATAATGATTGTCAATGTGCTTTTGAGAAGATTAAAGAATGTGTTTACTTTCTCCCCGCTTGTTGCCTCCCACACCGTACGGCCCCGCTTCATATTTGTCGCTTCTGGAGCAGAAGCTAGATGCATGTTAGTTTATCTCAATGATTCAGAGAAGGAGTGAGCCATTTATTATCTGAGTAAGAGGATCGGAACGAGTGCAAATACATTATGATCGAGCGCCTGCTTGGCGCAAGAGCCACAGCAGAGACTTAGGGCACTATGTGACAGAGTATTCCATACCTCTTTAGCCGAATGGATCCATCAGATATTTGTGTCTGACCGAATTGCCTCTGATCGGTAAAGGTCACAGAGGATGGTTGGTTTTATCGACGTAGCGCTCGATATTCCAAGATATGACACAGTAAATCTGGTGAAAGGAAGCATTGTTGCGCATCATTTGGCTTTGCCAAGATAATGATGATGCATCAGCCTGCGATGATTTCCCGACGAGCAATTTGTTTCAATGACCAAGACAAGGTAGAGATGGCGCCATTCGATGGTGTCAATTAGCCTGGCTTGGTATCGTATCTTATTGATATCACCACGTGGTGATCACATTCCCTTTATCGTCTCGACATTAGTATTTTATGATCATCACCTAGCTGACGAATAATATATTATACAGTTTGCATTACGGCCTAGAGACCGCTACCGGATCTTGATATATTAAACAGTCGAGATCCACGGATTCCAACTTAGTTATACAACGTAATCTGTGGTATCTGAGTGACTCGAGATGAGAAGTCAAGCCCTACCATGCTTACTAGACCTACTCCGTTGCCGATTTCACGAGTTCAGATATATACATCCGCCAGCGTAGAACCGGGCCACGACGCTGCTAGCCACCTTAGCTTCTCTGCGGTCAGATTCCCGTGGGAGTGCGATCGTGCGACCACTCACGATTGAGACCCGGTGTCCGCAAACCGCCATCAAGGTTGTTTAATTGGAAATATTGGGAATCAGGATGAGCTACCATGGTATCATGATATTTATCAATTTCTATCATGTGGTGCTTATGCTAAAACAACCACAACCAAGGATAGGAGAGCATACTGGAGACAATTGCCAACGGATGAAAGTGCTATTTGCGGCGGGGATGCCCTTTATAAGAGATCACCTAATGGCCTATTATTATTATGTCCGACTAATAACTTGCAAAGATCAAGCTGACAGAGAAAAGTTCATGCAGGAGTCTGTGGCCCACACATGGGAGGCCACATGCTAGCGTGTAAGATCATGAGGACTAGTTTTTTTTGGTTGACCATGGAGACAGATTGTTGCAAGTTTGTACAGAGATGTCCAGAGTGTCAAATGCACGGAGACTTGATACACGTGCCACCTTTTGAGTTGCATGCACTTACATCCCCTCGCCGTTTCGCATGAGGTATTGATATTATTAGGAAGATCTCACCCAAATCTTCCAATGGGCATGAGTACATCCCGGGTGGCTATTGATTAGCTTCACTCAAGCGGTGGGAAGCTACTTATGCTAGATTAATAGCGGCCAGAGTGGCCAAATTCATCAGATCGCACATTATCTACCGATATGGGTCCCTCATGAGTTGATCTCAGATAGAGGAGCGCATTTCAGAGGTGAAGTGGATACACTGGTCCAAGAGTATGGTATTCAACATCATCGATCATTCAGATATATATAGGCCACATACTAATGTGGGGCGCTTGAGGCCGCAAAATAAGAATAGTCAAGAGGATTTTGAGAAAGATGGTCGACTTCTAGTGGATTGGTCGAGAATCTCCCTTTCGTGACGCTGGGGCTTATCATACATTCTTTACCTAACTGGGCCAAGCACCTACTTTTGCATATGGCATGGAGGTGGCCAGCTCGTCGTTGAAATTAAGACGGGATCCTCGAGAGCAAGATGGGGAGCTAGATATTTGAGACTCGGCGGGCTCACCCCATATGATCAACTCAAATTGATGAGAGGAGAGATTGAGGGCGCAGATCATGGTCGTTTCATCGGGAGGAAAATGACCTGTGCATTTAGAAAAAGGGTCAAGCCTGGGAGTTTAAAAAAGGCGACCTAGGTGGCGAGCGACTCAATGCCAACTAATAAATTTCAAAGATTAAGTCGCTTGTTTCTTTAAAAATTTTCACTCTAATTTCTATTACCGAAATTTTAAAAGTTCCTAATAGAAAAGTGAATATTTGGCTTTTCTATTCGTAAAAGTCATTTCCACAAAATAAGAAAACTCAATCATTGCCCAACAAAAGAATAAGGCAATATACACTACTATGATGACAACATGAGGGTTTGGAACTGGCTTATCCCTATCCACTCTGGCCGTTTTATTTTTTAAATTCCCAAACTTTGTCCCATTTAAAAATTCAGCAGATGGGGCTAGAGATGGGAAAATTCCCAAATTCACCCCTGCATTTTATTTGTTTTTATTTTTTAATTTTAATTTTTTTATATTTGCTTTTTTATTTTTATTATATTAAATTAATATTTCTTTTCATATAAAAATAAAATATATTATGAATTTTTATATATTATTTATTAAAAACATTATAATAACAATTATTATTTATATTAAAGTATAAAAATAAAATAATAAAAATTATTTTTAAATATAATCGAGGCGGGCTTATTATTATTATTTTATATATATGGTTCTCCATATATTGCTCATTCTGCCCGTTTATACCTCGAAACAATTTATTTCTTTCGCCTCACTTTATTTTAATTACCTTAGGGCCTAAGTCATTTCCTCGACTTTCTAGACTTCGTGAAAATCTTGTCTCTAGAGTCACTAACAACTTATCACCTCGTAAAATCGTGTGGCACTCGCTTGTCTTAGAATTCGACGAAACTTTTCTAGGTCACTAGATTTCACTGTACTAACTTAACCCATGCAATCCGGTTTGGTCATCCGAGATCTAGAGAATTTTATGCTTCCTCGAACCCTTATGACAATTTATTATTTTTATTAACATTTTACTATTTTTTGAAAATTTCTAATTTTCTCGTGGTTTTACGTAAAGTAACAATACCCTCGCAACTCCGTGTCGGATTTGAAAATAAATCAAGCCCGTTAAAAACCCGATTAAAATTAAATTAAACATTGCAGATAAGAAATGGTATCGATCAGAACCCAAAATAATCCGTCTCCGTTGTCATCCCTACCTCCTCACTACCCAATGTTAAAAACAAACAACTTAATACTTCTAATGCTGCTATGCTATTCAGCATTAAGCCTGCTGTTAAAAAGTTCTATTCAAAGATATAAAAACAAACACCACCTCTAGTCCAAAGGTCCTGTGGATTGATCAACCAATCTCAGAGTAAGTTTAGACCGAATCGAGAGGGTCTTATGTCATCCGAGATCTGTGACTAGAGAGTGGCGCCTCAGCTGGACAGACTTAGACGAAAAATCCGCTCATGGAGCTGTCAATGGATTAGCTAAAGAGGTTTTACGCTTTCGGAGATCATGGCGAGGATGGTGCCACTCTCTTAAGTAGCCATATTCCCTATTGCAGCACCCATACGCTGATATATTCTGTATCGCTAGCCCTTTGAGCCTCACGCCGCTTATTATGTACCTATTCTTTCATTCAACCTTTGCATACTTTTTCTAACTCCGGGCCGGGGGCCCCGCCATTGCTTTTATTTATTAATTGATCTGGTGGAGCACATGGTATTTGTGTCATTTTCTGTTGAATTTTTTCTCGCATCACTGCTGCTTTTCTTTTCTCCATTTTGCATCTTCACACTGGCTCCCATTTTTTGAGAGTCTGGGCTTTCAATCATCTCTTATCTGCTTCACTTTTATCTCAATTTTAGACATGATGATGACGTGCTCTCATCCCAGCTACTTCATTTCGCTCATTTGCATTCTTCTGGTCCCATAGGTTTTGATATGGGATCTTTAGTCAGGGACCATTTAGGATCGAGGTTCTATAAGGTTTTTCGGGTTTGATTGCGGTTAGTACGTATTCACCTACTGGGTGGTTCTATAGTAAAAAAAAAAAAAAAAAAAAAAATTGTTTGCTCTGGGTGAGCCTTTACTATACTGGGTCATCAAAGGTCATTTGGGTTCAGAGATTTATTATTCCTCTAAAAGTCAGGAGAGATCAGAGATTTCCATCTTTCTCCATGGATCCGGTAACACATTGAGAATGAGGTTTGGATTGTTTCGCACTAGGTCCCTGACTCACTCCATCATCACCCCATCTCATAATGACTGCTTCGACTTCTGTGTCTCTCGGGATGAGTTGTTCGTCATTGTCACACACATTGCCAAAGTAGCTTCAGATCCCACTCGCTTTTTTTTTTCATGATCCATCATTTTTCTTATCCCTTTCATTCTTCTTCTTACTTTATTGGATTGTCGCCTCACTTCTTAAGCGACGTGTCCTTCGTGCACTTCAATGTCATTTGACATTGTTCATTCGATGTTGGTTGAGTCACCTTGGTCACATGATTGCTTGATATTTTATTACTGCGCGTAAGTATTGTGGGCTTAGAAGTAAAGGTTTATCGGGTATTCGGGGCCTTTGTTTCCCATCATGTCATTCACCTTCACCCCGCCTACATTACTGGCCCGAGTTGTAAGACCGCCTCGAGACCAGCGAGATCTCGTGCTTGCTTTGAAGCATTTTATATGGACAAAGTTCTCGTCATCGATTGAGTACCTGATGTCGACAAAGTCTCTCGTTCGAGAGTATCGAGGGTCACATATTGCTTCTCCATTTAGCGCTTGCTCGCCTCGTGTCCATGATCGATATAGATGATATGGGGATGTTTCTGGACTGACAAATTTCATTAGCTTGATGCTTTGATATGTTCACACTGGGGCATACCCCCATCCTTTCATGTTGGCATTGGCTCGTACGCATAAAAAGCATCAAGTACCTATTTCGCCTATAGATATTTTCGGCATCAAAGTTTTAGTATGCTCCAGCACATGCACTGGTTTCTTCCATACAAATGTAGAAAGTTTCTAAGGGTTGGGCTAGCTCGGGTTAGATTCACGCATATTCTGCCAACTCGTAGTGCACGTTACACTTCCCATATGTCGGCTCGTTTCTCATTGTCACTGACTGGTCGTAAATTTATTTCGCAGTTCTTTTCATCGAGGCACTTGCATATCATATATGTGCACAATTAAATACCCTATATCGCTTTTAGTGAATGAAATGGATGATTTTCATGAATGAATGATTGTGATATTTTCAGCCTTCTCGACTTTGACCACATGTGTAGTTAGCGGATTTTGACATGGCGCTGATATTCCCAGACCTGGGCATAACCCCCTTTCACCCTTGGTCATATTTGTGAGATTGTCCTACAAAGGCATACCCCTTTATTTCGCCTTGTTATTAAGTTCGGATTCTCGCTATCATTTGTGCGGCCTTCGTTGTCATACTCGGGGTATCCCCCCCTTCTTTGTCATGCTGATTGTGTTTGATTTCGGCTTATTCAGAGAGTTTTCTTTCATTTGTCGCAAACCCCTGGACGTCATATTAGGGCCTACCTCCCTTTTCCCGAGTTTGTTCTTCGCTTAGTTTGTTCCTGCTGCCTTTCAAGACTCACCCGATTCCCATTTTCTAGCATTTCGTCTCTGATCCTACCCTTTCGTGCACTCAACCCATTTTACCTTCTGGCACGCTTCGATCCCTTCCCGTACTCGCCTCGGATCCCCATTTATGGTGCTCATTGATCCTACCTTCCAGACTAATTGATTTTACCTTCAGGCATTCACTTGATCCCACATTTTCTGTGAGATTCTTGCCTGTATTCCCCCATTTCACTCGCCCGGATTTCCCCACCTCCTGCACTCTCCCGGGATCCCAAATCTCCCAGACCCGCCCTGGAGGCCCCATACTCCCATGACTCGCCCTGGATTTCACTTTCCAATACATCATCGATCCCCATTCCCGCACTCGCCCTGATCCCACATTCGGTGCACCCGCCCGGATCCTACCTTTCTGAGTACTCACCGTGATTTTACCTTCCCGGTGGCTCCCGGCCTGATCCAACTCTTTTCTGCAGACTCATCCGTATCCCACCTCCGTGCACTCGCCCTGATCCCACCTTTCTCCCAGACTCCACCCTGGATTTTACCTTCTCAGACTCCTCCCTGATCCCCATTTCCCAGACTCATCCGATCCACCTTTCCCAGACTTTGCCCCGGATCCCACACATTTCTCGGTGGCTCCACGATTCTCCATTTCCCAAGACTCACCCTGATTTCACCTTCCCAGACTGGCTTGATCCCCGTCCCAGATTGGCCTGATCCTACCTTCCCAGACTCGCCCTGGGATCCCCATTCCCTAAGAGACTCGCCCTGATCCCACCTTTCTGCAGACTCACCCCGGATTCCCCATTCCACACTTCCTCCCGTCCCTGGATTTCACCTTCCCAAGACTCATCCATCCCATTTCCAAGACTCACTCCTGATCCCACCTTCCCAGACTCCCACCGGATCGCCATTCCCAGACTCGCCCTGATCGCCATTCCCGAGACCGCCTCCCATCCCACATTTCGACACTGGATCCTACATTTTGGCACTAACTGGGATTTTACCTTCTAGGTACTCGCCCGGATCCCACATTTCCAGACACCTGATCCTACATTTTCGTGGTACTCAATTCTGATTTTACCTTCCAGTACCGCCCCATCCCTACATTTTCTGGTGATCATTCTGATCCCACATTTTCTGCATCATTCTGATCCTCCCACATTTTGGTACTCACCGGATTTTACTCCTTCCAAAGACTCACCATTCCCCATTTCCTACACTCGCCCACAGATCCCACCTTCCCAAGATCACCCTGATCCTGGTACCTTTCCAATACTCCACCTGATTTTACCTCTCTGCATCACTTGGATTTCCACCTTTCCCATGCTCGCCTGGATTTAATATTCTCCCAAGACTCGCCCTGATTCTACCATTTCCTGACTCAATCCTGGGACCCTCTTTTCACACGCCCTGATCCCACATTACCCAGTGACTAAACCCCGGATTCCCCATTTCCTCGTACTCACCCTGATTTCCACCTTCCTGAGCTCAATTCTCCGGGATTCTACCTTTCCTAAGAGACTCGTTTCTTGATTTCATTTTCCGATACTCTGTCTCTGGACTCATCATTTCCCAGACTACACCCGATTCTACCTTCCGAACACCTGGGATTTCTATTTTCCGGCACGCACCCGATTCTACCATTTCCCCTCGTACTCCACCCGGACCCTTCTTTCCTCTCAGATCGCCCTGATTCCACTTTTCAAGATCACAGATTCTGCAGTAGGCCTTCCCAGTGACTCACCCGATCCAACCTTCCTGCTTTCCTCGGGATCTTTCTCCCAGTTTGCTCCGATTTCCTCATCTTCCCATCGCCCTGATTTCATGATCTTTTCCCAGCATTGTGCCCTGATCCCTCATCTTCCCGCATCAGGCCCCGTTTTCTTTAAGTCCTTCAATCAGAGTGACTTTGCTCTGCTAGCCTCTCAAGATTCAAGTAAGGGACAAAATTGTTGGTCAATCTCAAGTTCTTCACTAGAGTTCATTTCTATTCTTGCATCGCTGTTCTCAGACCCATGATTCACTCATTCATCTCGCCACTCTACCGAAGAGGGGCATATTTGTAGATCCTCCTCAAATTTTCCCTCAACACTTGCATTTATCCTATGGGTGTCACACTCACCCATCGTTTCTCATATATCAATTCATTAGTAACTTTTAGGCTTAGTTCTTGTTCCCGAGCCTCTAAAGTGGGCTTGTATGTGGTCCATTGAGTGCGATAGTTCACTTTAGAGTGTCATCAAGGACTTATTTTTTTAGTTATCGTGCATCGTGCTATAGGAAGCAAGGCCTCCGAGGTTTTACTAATCAAAGTTTATTAGAGGTGTCAAATTCGAGAACTTGAGCTTGTTTCGATCGTATTCTCTTGTCCGAATCCTAAATGTTCACTGTTGTTTTATTGATTCCTTTTCGCATATTTCGTTAAAAATTCATAATTTTTGTCAACCGCTGACTAATCTATTTGATCAAGCTCATCGTGCGTATGCATACAAATATTGCTTGGTGATTTCGTGAGCACTCCCTCCTTGTTTCGATCATATCTCCCTCATCCGATCTTGAATGGTGCAACTCTTTTTTGTCTCCTTATTATCTCAGGAACATTCGTCAAAATTCTTCATATTCTTCTCAACCCGCCGAACGGGTCGGCATCCGCCTCAACCTGCTAGTCTGCGCCGCCTTGTGAGCGTCATTGCTTACTGAGCCTAAATCCTATATGAACAGCCCACAGTCCAACCCCACTGCAGTATCAGGTCCATTTTCGGGGTCTTGGCTTGCCACATGCAGCCTCCACCATGAATCCATGTGGATTACTTAGGGAAGTGCAAGTCGAAACTTCTAAGATATTCACTACATGGAAATTATAGAGGGAGCTGAATGGGAAGCCGACCCGAACGATTGACCCTTCCAAAGCTTGAATGGAAAACAAAGCAGTAGGCTCGCAGGGCCGAGGTGGGAACTCGCATAAAAGGAGAGAAAGATCAAAGTGGAAGGACCTTTCGAGGGGCACTTTTCCCGGCTCGAACGCAGATTGTTGCTGATTTCGGCTTCTACGCTTATCTTGCTTTCTTTTTGTGTTTTGTGGAAGAGGTAAGAAATAGACCCCCTTTGCTCCACTCTATTCTTTAAGGGACATTCTCGACCAAATTTGAGGTTTAACCATTTGAACCACGTTTTCACGCTCATACGTGAGAGCTTGCCTCAATAGCTTCACGGCGTCTCATTTAGAGAACAACGGTTTGTTTTGGTTGGTTCTCACTCATCCGAGCTGAGAATCAATCACCGTTTATTTTTTTAGATTATTGACTCTTTGAGGAAGGTTCTGAAAATTTTTGAGAGTTTTTCTTCAACCTAATGAACTCGGCTGGGAAACAGACGTTCCTGCTTCACTCGAATTCGCCTTTGGTCGAAATAAGAAGTATGGTGGGTCTTTGGCGCCGTTTGTGTCGGTTCTTAGTCATTTGGAGTTGGTTTTGTACTTGGTTTGTTTTTTTGGATTCCTGACTCTTTGAGGAAGGTTTTGAAAAATTTTGAGAGTTTTTCAAGAACCCGCTTAACTTGGTGGGAAACCGCATCACTTGCTCACTAAATTTCATTAAACAACGCTTTCAGTCTTTGGCTACTGCTTGTATCGCCCCTCGCTCATTCGGAGTTGGTTTTTTACTTGGTTTGTTTCTGGATTCCCCGACTTCTTTGAGGAAGGTTCTCGACAAATTTTGAGAGTTTCACTGTCAAGATCATCAAGTCTGATCTGCCACTAATTTAGTCTGTTTAAACAACAAGCCTGGCTCGCGCCGTTTGTGCTCTTTCCGCCTCACGGTTGGCTTACTGGTTTGTTTTATTGATTCCCGACTCTTTGAGGAAGGTTTTGAAAATTTTGAGAGCCTCTTCAATCGCTTGAACTCGTTGGGAATCCGACGCCCGCCATTGGGTTAAGTTCTTCCTAATGGAAGCTTCGGGTACTTTGCTTTGTTTCAGCTCGCCTTACGTCATTCCGTGGCCTGAATTGTACACCATTTTTACGGTTTCTTATCTGCAAGGAATGTTCTAAAATTTTCAAATTGTTCTCAACCCAGATCGACCTGCTAGGGAATTGATCAACGCTTTTTCGTTTTGTAAGGGTCGTCCGATTCGCTTAATTGAAGCCATGGATCTTTGTGAGTCCTAATCTATTCAAGCCCAAATCTGTGGCTATGTTTAGGGGCCTGAAATGTAGCTTAGTTCAAAGTTATGGTTCAATTTTTGAATTCTAAGAATCGTGACCTGCGCGTCCAAGGGTAATTAAGCACCAATAATCTAGTGTTTTGTTGAGCCCGCTTCGATGACAAATATGTATCGCATTATGGTAGCATCAATAAGCGGCTGAAATGCCACATGTTTCTTGTCTTCTTGCTGATATCTAATTTTGAGAGATTATTGTATGCTCAAACGCAGGACTAACTTCTCTCAGTAGTCACTGTGGGCAGTGGACCACAAAGTACGCCGCCATTTTCTCCCTTTGGTTGAGTGTTTTAAGCATGCTAGATACCAATTAGGTTTGGTCTGATCCAAGTCAGGAAAGTTTAGCCTGGGGAGACTATTCCTCGATTCCTCTCGACCCATATGTCTCTGTACATACCTAATTCATTAGTAGAGACCGTAGTTCTCGCCTGGGAGGGGGTGCCACTCACATGAGGTACCTTCCGATAGGTAATCCGATCCCCAAACCCAAATCTTAGTTTTCGCAGATCGCTTTTCCATACCGGAGTCACACTGGGGTTTTTGCTCTACTGGGTTTTCCCCTTTATAAAATAACAACAAAAAGTAAGTGGCGACTCCAAAGAAAAATTGTTCCTCCTTAGGGACAGATTTTCTAAAATTCAAAAATCAACATCACATTTTCTTTTCTTCATTTTGCGAGAAGTCATGCTGGCCGCTGATCTGCAGGTCCACAGGATGCCACATGTCCATGTGACCCTACACTGAGTTCAAGTCGATCACTCGCATTAGACACATGACACCTCTCGATCCACTCAAATGTGCCAAGCCAAGTGTCCCGCACTACCCTCGCTGCTAAAAACGGTACCCCGACCGCTCTTGAATTTACCAAATTCAATGTGCAGAAGGCGATTTCGCGAGACGATTCAAACGACAAAGTTCTGCTTCATCATCCGAGTATCTAAAATTTTGGCTTTCTGATCGTAAATTACCATTTTACCATTTTTCTCGAAAATTAAGATTTTCGGTTTCACGCACTTTAAGGCCAGAAGCTGCAAGATGTCCACGCGCTTCATCGTATTCAATTTCCTTCCCTCGCTAGATGCAATCATCTCGTTTCTGTTCATGATCCCCATGGAATTCACAATACTTGGTCGACCTCGCTGGTCCTAAGCTTCCATCCGAGAGACTTCACCTTAAAAAAATTTTCGTGGCCGCATCTCTCGCTGCAGGACTCAGGACACCGAGGCTATCGGCGTGAATTCCGAGGTGGATATCGCCGGCCGTAGCTCTCTGCTGTGCGGCCCAAGCGTCCCCGACATCGCCGCCTCTTCGGGATCGTTCCTCTGCTCTCTCCTGGTCCCGTGGGGATCTATCTTTGTCTCCTGCCTTTGGGGCTCCGTCGCTCCAAATTCCTTTCTCTTTTGCATGGAAGATTTCCTCCCGCTTAGTTAGGAAGGGCTTCCCGCCGTTGATGTGTACTCTTCTACTTTAGTGAGCACTCCCGCCCATGCTTCGTCTCGAGGGTTTTTTCGGGTGATGGAAAACATCGTGTCTTTGACCTCCACGCCGGTCTCGACGATGAAAGCCAAGATGGCGAACTTCTCATCTCGATGCCTTAATGACTCAAGGCGTTTAAACCTTTGGACGACCCGGGGTTCTCCTCTGGCCTCCCATTTATGGTTAGCAAGGATACGGCTCCCTCGTATGTCCGAGTCTCGGCGAAAGCGGGAGACGAACGCCGAGGATAGCCTCTCCTCTCGAAGGATGAGATCGGACATGGAGTCATCAACCAGGGGCTAAAGTCGGCCTTTAGCGTGATGGCAAAGGCTCTGATCTAACGAGGTCCCGTATCCGTGTAGTAGCTCCATCTCGATTCTCGTAGGTACTGGTGGTCTACAGGATCTTTGCTCCATCAAATGTTTGATTTCAGGCATTCGAACTTTGTCGAGGCGCAGATTCCCCATCGTGAACTGGGACTCGCTTGTTGTACCAACATCCATGGAGACCTGAGCTCTGGTCCTTTTCACTCGGCTTCTTCATATGGTCGAGTCATTGGCCGTCCCAAACGTCGGCTCCCACGACACTGCTCCCCTATCTCCTGCTGATAAAGTATGGGTTCATTACCTCTGTTGTTCCCTCTAGGTACCTCCTCATCGCGATCCTCTCCTAAGGTTTATGTGACTATGTTCCTTGGCTCGCCGAAGCTCCTTCCCCGGTCGTCCGCCCCGAGGAGCGGCGCCGTGGCGTTCTGCTCTTCCCGCGGCCGCTGTATTTGTCCCGGGGTGAGTTCTTCCAAGTCCTCAACAAGCGCTGATTGCTGAGACCGAAAGGTTTCCATATCACGCATCGCCCGCAGAAAGCAAGAACGCCTCTGCGGTCAGCCACCCTATCATCCCATTCAGTAGGGGTTGGCGTGACTCATGCTCATGTTTCGGGTCGATACCATCAGTCATTGAGAATTCAGTTTTACTTGTAAAGGAACTGGGTTGGCGCTTCCTTGGGTCGTTGGGCCGATTTGATGGGTAAGATCGTCTGGTTCGCAACCTCGGCACACAAAAAAAGGGGGTGATCCGACCTGGCAGCTCTGTCGCCTCCGATGGCTACAAGTCATTATTTCTTATGAGAAGGAAAGAATTCAACTCTTTATGACGTTCTTGTTGCGTACCTTTTTTGTGGTGGAATGGGTCGGTATTTATAAGGAGGAAATAGTGGTTACTTTCCTTGTTAGGTGGTAATACGGTATCTTTCTCATTGGGTGAGGAGTTTTCCTTTTCCTTATCATGGACCGACTCTTAAGGGATAAGGGAGGAGTCGTGATCACACACGATCTTTCTTTCCTAATCCGTGATGCGATCATGGAGATCGAGGCATTTTTCCTTTACATGAGTTTTTTAGGCCGCCTATATCACTCTTGATTTCTACGAGTGATTTCACTATGAGCCTCCCGGCCTATGTTGTGGCATGGGTGTGGTCTCACCTGCTGGTCAAGCTTTCAGATGTGGTACCCCACCCCTTTATAAAGCGAAGTTCGGGGCCTCGCGCCCTCGGGTTTGTGCTCTCGTCTAAGTGTATATGTCGTTCTCTACCCCATAAGAGTGGATGAGTTGAAACTTAAGGAAACCCTCCCTATGAGGTGAAGAGGGAGATTGGAAGGAGAAATTCACCATCTGTTTATGGTGGATCTAGAAATGGAGGAACGAGCTGGCTTTCTAGGACAAAGAATATGCCATAGAGGAAAAACTTTTCAAGCTTCGGGCCTTCTCTAAAGAGGTCGGAGCAGTATTGGCGTCCCAAACGATTTAGGAAGGAGGAAGAGAGGGTAACAGAACTACTTAGGTGGGGTGGGATCCCCCACAACAAGGGTGGGTAACTTTGAACACTGACGGCTGCTTTAAAACGAAAACGGAACCAACGGATGGAGGCAGGATCATAGGGCGGAGTGGGTTTGTAGTTTCTCGGTAAAAACGGGTGTTGGCTCAATCGTCGAGGCTAAAATTTGGGCATTGCTGTATGGACTTCGGCTAGCATTGGAGCGAGGTGTCCATCGTCTAAGGATAGAGGTTGATTTTCTCCTCGTGTTCCAATGGGTTACATGTGGCAATGGAGGTAGGAACAAATTCTCCAACTTGATTAGGGAGTGTAAGGACCTCTTGGGGAAGGGTTGGAAGCATGAGATCCGTCACGTTCATTGAGAGTGCAACCAAGTTACTAACAGATTGGCTGCAATGGCAATAGGGCTGCCATATAGGGAGGTAAATTGGCAAGCTGTTCCAAGGGAGTTGGAAGAAGTTCTCATTCATGATCAGATGAGCTTACTCTGGTCGATAAAGAGTTAAAATAGTTTGTTTTCGTGTATTTCTTCCCTTTCCCTTTGAGTGGAAAACTATTGAAAATATATTTGAAAACCAAAATTTGTTTCTTATTTTCCCTAATATTTTCAAATAATATCTTTTAATTATTTTCAGTTTTGTACATGTTTTTTAGGGCTTGTTTTTTTTTTTTTAAACTTATAACCTTCTCATTCTGTCCTATTATTGTTTGAAACGTTGAATGATCTACCATTTTTGAGCTACACAGTGCTTTGGGTTTTGTAAAAATAATCAAAATTTATAAATGATTGAAAACAAAACTTTAGACAAATATTAATTTTCAAATTTAAAAACATTAAAAAGAAAGTTAAAAACAATGAATAAAAGAATTAAAACAAATATGTTAAAATATTTTAAAGATTCTTAAAAAGAGACTTTGCTTTTATAAAACATTAATAAATCGTTTTCTAAAAACTTTCAATTTTGAGAAAATACGAAATAAATCTTATGTGTTTTATTTTAATGTTAAAACAAAACATAAGATTAATTTGATTATAAAAAAAATTATTAGAAAATAATTTATCTATATTTTATGTTTAACATATAAAAAAGAAAGTAATCTTTTATTGTTAATCCTTAAAATACCTTTTAGTTACTGTACCATAAAACATGTAGGTCTTTCTAGCTTAACCAGAGGTTTTGTTTCTGGAGCCTCAGAATACAACCTGTTATGTAAGAATCTTCACACCTTGGTCATCCATTCGAACAGTTGTGATTAGTCGGGATGCGATATGACCGTAAAAGGCCGAGGCATGAAATCCGCTTTCTCAAGACACTAAGGCCCCGTTGGCAAACCATCAAAAAATTCAAACCATTGAAAAATGAAAATTTTCAATGATTTTAATTTTTTTAATATGTTTGATAACAAAAATTTTAAATATCAATAATTGAAATTTTTAAATGAAAACTATTGAAAATAATACAAGTAGGTAGAGACCTACTTATCATAGAATGCGTAATCACGCTCAACAAAACTTTTTTTTAAAGTGACCGCTTTTGTGTGGCTCTTTCACCACCTTCTCTCTCTTTCCATTGCAAGCTCCTCGTCACCGCCGATACACAAATAATCTTCTAGCCACACACTTGTTCTCATTTAATCCGCCCATCGTGCATTTGCTATAGCACTCACCGGTAATCGGGTCTCTCTACCACATATTCAATCATTCACTTAACGTTCTTTCACTCATCAATTTCTTTGTGGAGTGTGTCTTGATCTCTAATTCGACCACGATTTTTGAGAATTCTTCTCGTGTTTGGGGGATTTGGCTTTCTGGGTGGTCGGCTAGTGGTTTCGGTTCCCGTCCTTTTGTTCTTTTTTTTTTTTCTCTCGCTGCCTCGGAGAAAATTTAAGGTTAAATGAAAAATAGAAAGAAATTTCTCGGGCTGGTTTGTCCTCCAACACGTAATTTCCAAGAAAACTCGGTCCCGCTTTAGTGATCCGACCAGTTCTTCGTAAACTCTCGACCTCCCAAGATTTGAAGCTCGACCAAAACAAGCTTTGAAAAAAAAAAAAAGACAAAAGTGAAAGAAATTTCTAGACCTAAAAAGTGATTCTTCATGGAAAAGGAAAAGACCAAGAAACACCACAACTCCAAGAACATAATCAATAAAAAGGCCCTTCCATTTCCTTGCACAATCACCTGTGATTTTTCTTCCCAATTTCCCACCTCCTCAATTTTCTTCATGAAATCGAGTCAAATTTTCAACCCGGGCTTGTCTTAGAACAAACAAATGCATAAAGAGAGAGAGGGAGAGATAATAAAATTGATTCCTAACTCGAAAAATCTCTTCTTACTCGGGTCCTCACATGGAGAGTGATCGGCAGACGCATTCTCAAATAGTGCGTAAAAATGCTCACTTCTCTCTCTAAAACCGCATTCTCCGCCTCTCCACCGTTCCTTCTTTTCACTCCCTATACAAGTCTCCATGGTGAGCCCCACCAACTTCCACCCCCATTCTCATTTTCAATAAAAAAATATTTTTACTTTAATTAAAATAATAATTTAGAATAATTCCATTCTCCATTCTCCATTATTGGCTCATCTTGTAAGTACAAAGACAACCACTTTGTAATTGAATAAAATATTCTTCATCATGAGAGAGATAAGAAAAGCGTAATTTTCACGCTTAATTGAGGCGTGCAAAATGTTTGAGTTTAGTTTCGTGGCCTGAGAGCAAAAAGATCTTTTCTTTCTTTGCCTTTATATTTTATATTTTCATTTGAAGCTTAGTTTATTTTTTCTTCTCATTCAACAGAGAGCTCTAAATTGATTTGTTAATAATGACTGATTCTTTAGCCTTTTCTCTTTTCATAGAAAGAAAAAATACCGTTGATACGCTTCTTAAATAATGTGGACTGAAATGAACAAAGAAAGTTGTACTAAGAAGTTTTTTTTTTACCAACAAGCTTCAGACATTAGGAAGTTGAGAGAATTATAAAAATTTGTGAGTCATTTATTTGCTTTCTCTTGTTTTCTGGGAGCTGTCTTAAAAGATAATAATGCAGATTTGAAGAATGATTAAAAATAAAGCAAAGGTTATTTAGCTGTGTTTTAAAAAACAGTTATTACATAGGGCCTAAGTTACTTATGATTCTCGTACTTGTGACTTGTGAGTGTAATACTGCTAACTTGTAATTTACTTCATGGATGTGTTACTCAGGACTTTGTGAATGTAGTATATAATCGTAGTACTTGTATAATAATCTATTTATATACAAAATAAATTATTATATATTTAATATTAATTTATTGTCTCAAATTATCTTATATGTAGGAATGGTTCCTCTGGATACTACCAGAGCTAGTTGGAAAGACCCACCCTACACTAGTTAAATATTTTTTAGATTTATGTCTCGAATTTAAAACATATTGGGAAAAGGGGGGAGCTGCATATTGAATGATGGGATGTACTTTCAAAATCTTTTGAAGAGAACAAAATATTAAGTTCACTCAAAAACAATTGAAAACCAATGGAATTATTTAAAACAAAAATACACAGTGTGGTCAAATTTAATAGGAAAGTCCTGCCATGTGGCTATAATCCAAGAATTCAATACAATGGACTGACTTTAGAAGAGTGGAAAGAATATATCAAGATATAGCTCTTTCTTTAGTTCATATTTTGAAAAATAAATTAAACTACTATTGACTAATTACAATGATTTGAATAACATAAAATTCGATGCAAACAATTTCGACATATAAATTGGCCAATATGCATGAGATGAGATCACTCTTTGACATGGCATTACAGCCACCGGGCAAGAATCACGGGTCCATCTAGACAGGTTGCCTAAAATGGTGCCTTCCACAAACATTCATCAAGTGCTCAACCGACTGTAGGAGACTATATACACATAGATATAAATCCCGAATCTCCACTCAAGCCCTTCATCGTCAAAGAAATGTTCCTACCAAAAAGGAAGTACCAAAAGAAAAAATAATGAAGGAGATCTAGATGAAAATTGCTAGTCGTTTTTAATACATTGTAGCAATCGATCACTCAGCATAGAAGAATGTAATAAGAAGTTGGATGAGATTGCAACATTACCTATGGATGACCCATTGTACATCACAAGTTTCTAGCATATTTTCGCGAAAAGAAAGCATACAGATAAATTAGTCGGATGATGTTTTCACAAAGCCGTATGTAGCCGTAATCTCGTTTCGGATTCTGATGAATGCAAAAATTAAAGATTACTTTAGTTTTCTTTTAGGTAGTCGCTTATAATCGCAATTTATGATATTTACGGGTTATTTTTATACTTTTGTTCTCACATTAGTTTGTATTGACATTATTTTTTTTCATGACAATATTTTTTGTGGTTTATTTTGCTTATAATTGGCTTACTTTTATTATTTTTAATTGATATATTTGCATATATGTTGCATATTATTAGAAGTATGTTAATCGTAGTGCTACGTAAAAAAATATTGAAAATCATAGCGTTGATTCTAGTCAAGAAGATTATTAGAAAAAGCGACTGAAGAAGACCGTGATAATTCGACTCAAGATCAGTATTAGTGCTGCATATGTGCAAGAAATTTTAAATGGTAATCCGAAGACATTATCTAGAAATTTTAAGAATGAATAAGCAAGCATTTTTGTTATGTATTTGTGAGCATTTCAAAATAAATAAAACATGGTTGAAAGACAGTAGTTACATCAAAGTTGAAGAAAAAAATGGCGATGTTCCTTATGACATTAAATCACAACGTGAGAAATCGTGTTACCAAAAGAAGATTCAACCATTCAACTCAAACCATACATTCATACTTTCATGAAGTACTAGAGGCAATGCTTCTCTTCTGGAATTCGTAGAGATGATTATTGTGCTCTTACCTCAAGCACGGGGTTACGTAAAAATCATCCCCATCAAGGGAAGTGTTTAAGGTAAAAATAAATATAAGTTTATTATTGTTGTACTTGTTGTTGTTATTATTATTGTTATATCGATATTTTTCTAATTACTAGGTGCTATTGGTGCACTTGATGGGACGCGCTTGTTCATGCCGCGGTGATACCATCCGACAAACAAGTCCCTTTTATAGAGGAAGAGGGAGAGGAGAATGTTATCAAATGTTTCTAGCACATGCGACTTCACATTACTTTACATTTGTTTGGCCGGATGCGTAAAGACATGACTCAAGAGTATTATCGTAGACTATGCGTAATCCGTAAAATAATTTTCCAATACCACTGTGTTAGTATAATTCCCTCTTTCTACATATTATTAATAAACTGTGCTAATTTATAAATTAATTTTTTATGTAGATAAATATTATCTTTGTGATGTCGCATATCCACATACTTAGGTTTTATGGCGCCTTTACCGTGAATGCACGATATTATCGTCGATTGCGAATGGTGTCCGTACAAAAGAAGAGACATTCAACTATGCACATGCCACAGAATGTCATTGAGCCGATCTTTCTGTTTTAAGAAAGCTCGTTTCAATCTTAAAGAGGATGACACCTTATCCTTTTCAAGTACAGAGAAACATTGTTATTGTCAAGGTAGCTACAAGATAACTATATTCGAAAAATTACTTATATCATGATACTTCTTTTCGGAGCAGGGGGTGAATGAGAGTATGATGATTATTCTGTATTCCTAAAATAATCACGGCTGTCTACTACGTTAGGCAAGAGTCGCACGTTCGACAAGATTTTCTTACGATTAATTTAAGAGAGAAATAGCAAATCAACTAGTTGCTCATTAATTCTTTGTTTTTTATATTAAAAGTTTGGATAGTTTTAAAAGTTTACTATATTGGTTATTTTTAAACATATTTATGTATTTTTTTGGATACGATTTATTTATGGATATGCTTTATAGTGATTTTCTTTAAATAATAATTAATAATTGTAGTGAAAAATAAAAAATATTATTAGAAACTCTATTTATTTTGGATAATATATAATTTAATGATAATAAGGGTAAATATGTAAAATACATAATTTTCGTGA